>OX387271.1:48870925-50105925 GCA_947562075.1 Orthosia gracilis | reverse complement strand
ACGTCGTCTTCCCGGTCCCGCTCCGCCGCCTCCTTCTGCGACATCACTACGTCGCAGAAGGTCGCGACCGCCTGCCACGACTCGTCGCTGTCGACCATCTCCCGTAGGAGGGCCGGCAGCGACAGGTCGTTTCCTACCGTCGCGGACAGGGCGGCGCGAGGGTCCTCCCAAGCAGGGCACTCCTCACGCGTGTGTTGCGCCGTGTCCGCGACTCCCGCCGCACAATGGTGGCACTCCACCGAGGGCTCCCTTCCCGCCACCCGGCACAGGTACCGGCCGAAACAACCATGACCGGTGATCATCTGCGTCAGGTGGAAGGAGAGAACCCCATGACGCCGTTCGAGCCACTCGTCAAGAATGGGGCGAACGGCGGCGACCAACTCTCGGCTCGTGTCCGCACTCTCAAGACGAACCGCCCACCTCCGCAGGAGAGTGTCGCGCGCCTCCTCCTTCCAGCGACGAATCTCCCGCGGATGGGGGCGGTCACCACCCGCAATCGCCTCTTTGGTTCGCCAGTACGCCGCGGCGAGTACCTCGGCGTCGAGGTCCCACGGCGGCGTACCGGCGAGCACACACGCGCCGACGCAAGACACGGTGCGGTACGCCCGGGCCACCCTGAGCGCCATGGCGCGCTGCGGTCTGCGCAGCGCTGCCAAGTTTCGGCTATTCAGGGCTCCCGCCCATATCGGCGCCCCGTAGAGCGCCATGGAGCGCACCACACCGGTGTAGAGGCGTCGGCAAACACTACCTGGCCCCCCAACGTTTGGGAGGATCCGCCCCAACGCCCCAGCGGTGCCCAACAACTTCGGGGCCAACCGCCGGAAGTGCTCTTCGAACTTCCATCGGCCGTCGAGCACAAGCCCCAGGTACTTCATGTTAGTACCGACGGCGATGGAAGTTCCTCCCACTATGATTGAGGCCGCCGGCGGCGGCCCGTTTCCGGGCCCGTGGAACAGGAGAGCCTCCGATTTCTCCAGGGCCACCTCGAGCCCCAGGGCGCGGATCCTCCCCACCACCTGGGCCACACCCGCCGTGGCGAGGCGCGACGCCTCCCTGTAGGTGCTGCCGCGGGCCAGCACGAGGGTATCGTCGGCGTAACATATAACACCGACCCCCCGCAAGGTGGCACCGCGCAGCACCCAGTCGTAGCCGATGTTCCACAGGGGCGGGCCCAGTACCGACCCCTGTGGAACACCGCACGACATCACCCTCCTCCCCTCGCCGGCCCTCGTCGGGTAAACGACGGCCCTGCCGGCGAAGTAATCAGCGATGACCCGCTGCAGGTACTGCGGCACCCCATGGTACCGCAGCGCCGCTCTGACGGTCTCCCAGGGCAGCGTGTTGAAAGCGTTGCGGATGTCCAATGACACCGCAAGCATCACGCCGCCCTGGCAGACCGCCCCCTCGGCGAGGTCCCGCACCCGCGCGACGGCATCCAGGGTCGACCGACCCCGGCGGAAACCGAACTGCGCGTCGTCCAGATCCGGATCCATGCACTCGGCCAGGCGAGCCGCGAGCACTCGCTCGAAGAGCTTGCTCACCTCGCCGAGCAGCACGATCGGACGGTAGGACGACGGCAGTCCGGCCGGGCGCCCGACCTTCGGCAGCAACACGAGTTTGCCCGTCTTCCAGGGTCGAGGGAATCGACCCTGCGCCACGCACGCGGTGAACAGGGACCTCACCCTCTCACCTATCTCTTCTAGCGCGACCGCCAGAGCCGTCCCCGGAACGCCGTCCGGGCCGGGGGCGGTCCTCTTCATTTTGAGTCGCAGGACGGCCGCCCCGAATTCCGCCTCCGATACCGGCGGTGCGGGGACGTCGTCCTCTGCAGGTCGCGCATCGCCTTGTCGGGCCATCGCCGGAGGTACCCACTCCTCTCGATGGGGGAAGAGGGTGCCCACCACATCTCCTAGGAGATCCTCGTCCACGCTGGACGTGACTGGGGGGGCCCAGGGTCGCAGCTTTTTGCGGACCACTTTGTACGGCCTGCCCCACGGGTCGCCGTCGAGGGTCCGCAGCCACTCCTCCCACGCCGCCTCCTTGGCCCGCGCGATTGCCACTTGAAGCGACTCGCGCAGTGCCCTGTAGGCGGCGTAGGAGACGGTCTCCTCCTGGGCGTCCCGGATCCGCCTACGCCTGCACCGGGTGTATCGGCGGCGAGCCCTGCCGCAGTCGACTCGCATGCGGCGCAGCCCGTCGTTCCACCAATACACCCGATGCCGAGGAGGGAGGGGTCTCGCCCTGGGCATCGCCGCGTCGCAGATGCGACCCAGCGAGGCCCCTAGGCGCCCCGCCTCCTCGTCCACGTCCTGGCCGATGATGTCGGACCCGGACACCCAGTCTTCGACTATGGCCGCCTCTCTGGCGACCTCTTTATCGAGCCGCCCCAGCACCCAGCGCGGACCGGACCCCCCAACAACAACAGGGGGTCGGACCGGGCCCTGCGGTCCGGTGGCGAGCGCGGAGACGTCGAACCGGATATACCGATGGTCGGACAGTGTCTCCGCGTCCACCACCACCCTCCAGTCCCGGACACGGCGCGCCAGGGCGGTCGACGCCAACGTTATGTCGACTATCGAACCGCCCCGTTGCCGCACGCACGTGTCCTCCGACCCCGTGTTGAGGACGGCCAGGCCCATGGAGACCGCCCACTCCTCCAGACACTCACCCCGCGCATCCGTCGCCGGGGATCCCCACGCCACGGATTTGGCGTTGAAATCCCCAGCGACTAGTACGGGGCTAGGGGCGACCCGCCCAACCAGAGCCCCCACCTCCCCGAGCATCTGCTCAAAGTCGGCGAGACTCCGGCTGGGCGGGTAGTACACCCCTATGACTGCAACGCCGCCCACGGCTGCCAGGACGTAGCCCCGACCCCTCGTCACGTTGTCGATGGGCGGGGCGCCCACGGCAGCCGGGGCGACGATGGCCACCAAGCCCTCGCGGTCCCCGACCCAGTCGTCCCTGTCGGGAACGAAGTAGGGCTCGGCGACCACGGCCACTTTGATCCCCCACTCTACCAGGGTCTGGGACAAAAGATCCTGGGCCCTGGCAGAGTGGTTGATGTTTGCCTGCAGTACGGGGAGTTGTAGAGACATTACACTGCGGTCTCCATGGGCCCCTCCGCTGTTTGGCCAAGGGTAGGCTCTTTGCTCTTACCCTTGGCCTTTTTCTTTTTCCCCCTGTTTGGCGCCGCTTTCGCTCGCTTGCTAGCGCCCTGGCAGCCCGCTCCGCCGAGCGGGTGCCCCGCGGGTTTGCCTGTCGCTGCGCAGGTTACGCAGTTCGGCTCGGCCTTACACTCGCGCGCCCGGTGGCCCGGCTTTCCGCAGCGGAAGCAAAGGCCGCTGCGGTCCACCTCCGACCCGCACCTGCTGGCGACGTGGCCCAGATTGAGGCACCTGAAGCACCTCAGGGGCCTCGCCGCCAGCAGGGCGACTCTGGCCGTGATCCAGCCTACCCTTAGGCTGCCGGCGCCGACCACGGTCTTGGCGGCGGCCACCGGGCAGCCGAGCCACATCGCGGCCCGGTCGCCGATGACTCCGGGCCTCACGTCGCTGGCGTGGCATCCGCCCTGCGCAGCAAAAGCCTCCACCACCTCTGCGGCGGTGACGGAGTCGTCGAGCCCCGACACCATCACGTCCACCCTTTTTGTGGGGCGGGAGACCCTGACGTCCTCTGCGCTGAGGACCTCCCTGAGCTTACGAGCCAGGGAGTCGGCCTTCTCGGCGCCCCCATCCCCGAAGATTTCGAGGATGCGGGCGCCGGTGACCGTGGTCCTGCAGCGCATCTCTTCGATACCCAGACTGGTTTTGTCGATTCGAGTCCGGGCCTCCCGCAGGATGGTGGCGTAGCTCGCACCGCGCTCCGCCGCACCCGGCTGCAGTGTCAACGTCACCGCAGCCGTTTTTGGCTCGCGTAGCTTCGCCACCGCCGCAGCCTTCTTATCTTGGGAGCTCTGGGTGCGCACCTGCTGCTTCCCAGAGCTCTTACCTCCCCGAGCAGCGACCACATTCCACTGCTCCGTCAGTGGTGGTGGTGGGGGAGCGTCCCGCACAGGGCTAGGGTCCCTTACTGGGGCCTGGGCCGTCTGCCCGCCCTTGCCTCTGCCCTTGCCCTTGCCCTTGCCCTTGCCCTTACTCACTTGGGACTGGGCTGCGGGCGCAGACAGAGGCGCCGGGGGGGGTGTTGGGGCCCTCTCCAGAGCGGGGGCCCCTGCTCCCGACTCGGGAGACATTGGCGGCTGCGACGCTGCCGCCTTCCTCCTATCAGCCGCCAGCGGCGGCCTCAGTCTCGGGTCCGGTAGGAGACGACACTCGAGCCCCTCGAGTCGCGCATTCAGCATTTCGCCGAACTGCGCGACGCTGGCCCGAGTCATCGCCTCCACCATCTCTCGAACCGCGTCTGGCGCCACCGCCGCCGCCGGCCGGCTGTTGGCTTCCGCCAACTGGGCCGTAAGCCGCCGGTTCTCTGCCTCCAGCAGCGCCACCTCCTCTGGGACCGTGCGGGCCCTGATGCCCACCGCGGCCTCCCTGATGATGGAGGCCGCGTCCTTCAGGGTCTTTTGGCTGGTGCCCTTCAAATTTTTGGACTTGGAGGCCACCGTCTCCACAACCTTGGCGGCCTCCAACACCAAAAGATTCAGCGCCGCCAGCGACTGCGCCGTGTCCTCGCCCGGCGATGGCGGATTGAGGCCGCTGCGGCAGGCGTGCCTGGACTCTCGCAGTGTTTTGGCTAAGCCCTCCACGCAGTCCTCGACCTCAAGCCGGAGCTCCTCTTCCTTTGCCGCGTTCAGGCGTTCCCGGGCCGCGGCAAGGCCCACGTATTCGCCCGTGGTGGGCGGTCGGCCTCGCCCGCGCTTTGACCTATGGGCCACCCCTTTGAGCGGCGACGCGGCTTCCTCCTGCCCTATGGGCCTCTTCCGCCAACGGCGAGTCTCCCTTTCACTTTCGGACCCAACCGTCATCAGGCTCTCCTCCGAGTCACCGGCTGAGTCCCCAGAGGACTCCGAGAGACGCGTCACAAGGACGCGGAGCTCCCGTCGTGCCTTCGAGCCTCCTCGGCCCTTGTTGCCGTCATCTGTGGCGGCAAGCGGATCTTGGTCGTCGATCGTAGGTTTCTCCGTCGTTTTCCTTTCTTCGTGCGTTTGGTCCTCGTGTCGATCAGTCGTCGTCGTTTCCCTTTGTGCAAGCGTAAAGTCGTCATGTAGATCAGTCATCGTCGGTATCCGTTGTGCTAGCGTGTGTTCGTCGTTTTGGTCCGAAGACCTAGAAATAGGACAGTTGTTGCCCCCCCCAGAATACGAGGGGCAGCCCGCCGAAGCGGGGTGGGATTCCCCGACCGCTGAGCAGTCGGGACCCACCTGGGGAGTTTTTTTCGCAATTGTCTTTTTCATGGTTTTTCCGTTTTTACTCCTCTCTACGTCGGCCCTAACCTACCTACCCAACCTAACTAAACTAACTACCTACCCAAACAAGCCTACCCAACCTAAAATTTCCCTCCCCACCCAAACCCCAATGTCGCATCTGGTGTGTCTTCTGCTAATCAGAAAAACACCCAGAGCGACAACCCCCCCCTGTCAGGTATTCGCCACCGCCAACAAGAACCCACGAATGGGAAGTTATTGACGGTGCCCGGGGCGCACCAGCCCGGCGGGTTGCTCTTCTCCCCGGACGTATCCGAAAGAGACCAGCAACCAACTAGGCCAACGTGGAGGTTACCTGACCCGCACCCCAACCTAACCTAACCTAACCTTTTTTTTTTTTTTTTTTTTTGATCTCCAAAATTCCTCACGAATGCACAGTGGCCTCGGGGTGACCACTGCGATATGTGGGGTTTGCACCCACTAAAAACCTGGAGTGTCCTTCCTCTCGCCTACGGGGCTGCGGGACCCACTTGGCACACAACCGCGTGCCCCGCTAGCGTTGCTCCGCTCCGGAGCCCTTCTCTCTGCGGGGCGGGGCTGAATCCCTTAGTTGAGATCCAGCCCCGCCCCGCTCCACCTCCATTTATGACCTCCTAGCACCGAGGCACCCCGGACACACAGGGCGTCTCGGTGCGGGACCTTTGTGCGGACGACGGACCCCGATCCGTCACCCGCGATCCCCGGCGTTACGGCGGCATTTGTCCCGCAAAGACCAGACGCCGCCTTCCGCGTCTACGGCGGCGCATCGGGGCCGAGTCGACGTCGTCTTCCCGGTCCCGCTCCGCCGCCTCCTTCTGCGACATGACTACGTCGCAGAAGGTCGCTGCCGCCTGCCATGATTCGTCGCTGTCGACCATCTCCCTGAGGACGGCCGGCAGCGACAGGTCATTCCCGACTGTCGCGGACAAGGCGGCACGAGGGACCGCCCAAGCTGGGCACTCCTCGCGCGTATGCTGCGCCGTGTCCGCGACTCCCGCCGCACAATGGTGGCACTCCACCGAGGGTTCTCTTCCTGCCACCCGGCACAGGTATCTTCCAAAGCAGCCATGCCCGGTGATCATCTGTGTCAGGTGGAAGGAGAGCGCTCCATGCCGCCGCTCGAGCCACTCGTGAAGAATGGGCCGAACGGCGGTCACCAACTCTCGACTTACGATCGAACCCTCCAAACGGGCCGCCCACCTCCGCAGGAGAGTCTCGCGTCCCTCCTCTCGCCAGCGTTGGATCTCTCGCGGATGTGGGCGGCCACCGCCCGCAACCACCTCTTTTATTCGCCAGTACACCGCGGCGAGTACCTCGGCATCGAGGTCCCACGGCGGCGTACCGGCGAGCACGCACGCGCCGACGTACGACACGGTGCGGTACGCCCGAGCCACCCTGAGCGCCATGGCGCGCTGCGGTCTCCGCAGCGCTGCCACGTTGTGGTTGCTCATGGCACCTGCCCATATTGGCGCCCCGTAGAGCGCCATGGAGCGCACCACACCCGTGTACAGGCGTCGGCAAGCTCCACCAGGCCCCCCAACGTTTGGGAGGATCCGTCCCAAGGCACCAGCGGTGGCCAACAACTTTGGGGCCAGCCGCCGGAAGTGCTCCTCGAACCTCCATCGGCCGTCGAGCACGAGCCCTAGGTACTTCATAGTAGTACCGACGGCGATGGAGGTCCCTCCCACAATAATAAAGGCCTCCGGCGGCGGCCTGTTTTTGGGCCCATGAAACAAGAGGGCCTCGGATTTTTCCAAGGCCACCTCGAGCCCCAAGGCACGGATCCTCCCCACGGCCTGAGCCACACCCGCAGTGGCGAGCAGGGATGCCTCTCTGTAGGTGCGCCCGCGGGCCAGCACGAGGGTGTCGTCGGCGTAACAAATCATGCTGACCCCCCGCAAGGTGGCCCCGCGCAGCACCCAGTCGTAGCCGATGTTCCACAAGGGCGGGCCCAGAACCGACCCCTGTGGAACACCGCACGACATTTCCCTCCTCCCCTCGCCGGCCCTCGTCGGGAAAACGACGGCTCTGCCGGCGAAGTAGTCGGCGATGACCCTCTGGAGGTAATGCGGCACGCCGTGGTACCGCATCGCCGCTTTGATCGTTTCCCAGGGCAGCGTGTTGAAGGCGTTGCGGATGTCCAATGACACCGCAAGCATCACGCCGCCCCGGGAGACCGCCTCCTCGGCGAGGTCCCTCACCCGCGCAACCGCATCCAGGGTCGACCGACCGCGGCGGAAACCGAACTGCGCGTCGTCCAGATCCGGATCCATGCACTCGGCCAGGCGAGCAGCGAGCACACGCTCGAAGAGCTTACTCACCTCGTCGAGCAGCACGATCGGACGGTAGGACGACGGCAGTCCGGCCGGGCGCCCTGCCTTCGGCAGCAATACGAGTTTGCCCGTCTTCCACTGCCGCGGGAATCGACCCTGCACCACACATGCGGTGAAGAGGGACCTCACCCTCTCACTCATTTCCTCCAGCGCGACCGCCACGGCCGCCCCCGGAACGCCGTCCGGGCCCGGGGCGGTCCTCTTCATCTTGAGTCTGAGGACGGCCGCCCCGAATTCGGCCTCCGACACCGGCGGTGCGGGGACATCGCCCTCTGCAGGTCGCGCATCAGTTTGTCGGGCCATCGCCGGGGGCAACCACTCGTCTCGTTGCGGGAAGAGGGTGCCCACCACCTCCTCGAGAAGATCCCCGTCTACACTAGAAGTGACGGGGGGTGCCCAGGGCCGTAACTTTTTCCTTACTACCTTGTATGGCCTCCCCCAGGGGTCGCCATCGAGGGTCCGCAGCCATTCCTCCCATGCCGCCTCCTTGGCCCGCGCGACAGCCACCTGAAAGGTTTCGCGCAGAGCCCTGTAAGCGGCATAGGAGGCACTCTCCTCCTGGGCGTCACGGGTCCGCCGCCTCCTGCACCGAGTGTATCGGCGGCGAGCCCGGCCGCAATCGATGCGCATGCGGCGGAGCTCGTCGCTCCACCAATACACCCGGCACCGAGGAGGGAGGGGTCTCGCCCTGGGCATCGCCGCGTCGCATATGCGGCCCAGCGAGGCCCCAAGGCGCCTCGCCTCCTCGTCCACGTCCTGGCCAATGTCGGGCCCGGACATCCAGTCCTCGATAATGGCGGCCTCTCTGGCGACCTCCCTGTCGAGCCGCCCCAGCACCCAGCGCGGACCGCCCCCAACGACGGGGGTCCGGGCCGAGCCCTGCGGGCCGGCGGGGAGCGCGGAGACATCGAATCGGATATAACGATGGTCCGACAGTGTCTCCACGCCCACCACCACCCTCCAATCCCGGACACGGCGCGCCAGGGCAGGCGATGCCAACGTTATGTCGACTATCGACCCACCCTGTTGCCGCACGCACGTGTCCTCCGACCCCGTGTTGAGGACGACCAAGCCAACGGAGACCGCCCACTCCTCCAGACACTCACCCCGCGCATCCGTCACCGGGGATCCCCACGCCACAGATTTGGCGTTGAAATCCCCAGCGACTAGCACGGGGCTAGGGGCGACCTGCCCAACCAGAGCCCCCACCTCCCCGAGCATTTGCTCAAAGTCGGCGAGAGCCCGGTTAGGCGAGAAATACACCCCTACAATTGTGAGGCCGCCCACGGCAGCCAGTACGTAGCCCCTACCCCTCGACACATTGCCAATGGGCGGGGCGCCGGCGGCAGCCGGGGCGGCGATGGCCACCAAACCCTCGCGATCCCCGACCCAGTCATCCCGGGTGGGGACGAAGTAGGGCTCGGCGACCACGGCTACTTTGATTCCCCACTCTGCCAGGGACTGGGTCAAAAGATCCTGGGCCCTGGCAGAGTGGTTAATATTCGCCTGCAAGATGGGGAGTCCGGGCATTTATGAGACGGTCTCCGTTGGCTCCTCCGCTGTAGGGCTACTGGCAGGCTCACCGCTGCCCTTAGCCTTAATCACTTTCGTTTTGCCCACACAGCCCACTCCGCCGAGAGGGTGCCCCGCCGGTTTACCTGCTGCTGCGCAGGTGGCACAGTTTGGCTCGGCCCGGCACTCGCGTGCCCGGTGGCCCGGCTTTCCGCAACGGAAACAGAATCCGCTGCGGTCTACCTCCGATCTACACTTGCTGGCGACGTGGCCCAGGTTGAGGCACTTGAAGCACCTTAGGGGCCGCGCCTCCAGCAAGGTGGCTCTTGCCGTAATCCAGCCCACGTTGAGTCGGCCGGCGCCGACCACTGTCTTGGCGGCGGCCACCGGGCAACCGAGCCACATCGTAGCCCGTTCAGTTATGACACCGGGCTTCAGGTCGTCTTCATGGCAGCCAGCCTGGGCAGCGAAAGCGGCCACTACCTCGGCGGCGGTGACGGAGTCGTCCAGCCCCGACACCAGGACATCCACTCTTTTTGTGGGACGAGAGACCCGGACTACGTCTGCGCTGAGGACCTCTCGCAGCTTTGAAGCGAGGGAGTCGGCCTTCTCAGCGCCCCCATCCCCGAAGATTTCGAGGATGCGGGCGCCGGTGACCGTAGTCCTGCAGCGCATTTCCTCAATGCCGAGACTCGACTTGTCTATACGGGTCCGAGCCTCCCGCAAAACGGTGCCGTAGCTGGCGCCACGCTCCGCCGCGCCCGGCTGCAGTGTTAGTGTCACCGCAGCCGTTTTTGGTTCACGCAACTTCGCCACCGCCGCCGCCTTTTTATTCTGGGTACCCTGCGCACCCGTCTGCCGCCCTGAGCTTTTTGCACCCCTAGCTGCCACCAAGTTCCATTGCTCCGTCAATGGGGGCGGTGGGGGGGCATCCGTAACTGGGCTGGAGTCCCTAACAGGAGCCTGGGCCGTCTTTTTGCCCTTGCCTTTGCCCTTTCCCTTGCCCTTGGACTTTTGGGGCTGGGCAGCGGTCGCAGGCAGAGGCGCTGGGGGTGTTGGGTCCTTCTCTGGGGCATGAGCTGCCTCTGACGCAGCGTCTTCCTTCGCCTTTCTCTTGTCAGCCGCCAGCGGCGGCCGCAGCCTCGGATCCGGAAGGAGGCGACACTCGAGCCCTTCGAGTCGTGCATTCAGCATATTGCCGAATTGCACGACGCTGGCCCGAACTATCTCCTCCATCATTTCCCTAGTGGCGTCGGGTGCAACCGCCGCCGGCCGGCTCTTTGCCTCTGCCAATTGTGCCGTAAGCCGCTGGTTTTCGCTTGTTAGGTGCGCCACCTCCTCGGACACTGTGCGGGCCCTTATGCCCATCGCGGCCTCCTTGATAGTAGAGGCCGCATCCTTTAGTGTCTTGATACTGGTCCCCTTCAGCTTCTTGGACGTGGCGGCCACCTTCTCCACGAGCTTCGCAGCCTCTAGCAGCAGCAGGTTTAATGCCGCCAGAGACTTCTCCGTGTCCTCCTCGGGCGTTGGCGGATTTAGGCCTCTGCGACAGGCGTGCCTAGATTCCTCTAGGATTTTGGCCATGCCGGCAATTTCCTCCTCGGCCTCTAACTGGAGCTCTTCTTCCTTTGCCTTGTTAAGGCGCTGCTTGGCCGCGGCTAGGCCCACGTACTCGCCCGTGGTGGGCGGTCGGCCTCTCCCTCTCTTTGTTTTGTGTGCCGCCCCTTTGGGTGGCGACGCCATCTCCTGTTCATCCTGTTCTTCCACTGGTCTTTTTCGCCAGCGGCGAGCCTCCTCGTTTCCACTCCCAGAGTCGACCGTCATAAGACTAGTGTCCGAGTCAGTGTCCGATAGTTGCGGCAGGGAGACGCGAAGTTGTCTTCGGGCCACCGTCGCTTGCTCCGTCTTTGTAGTTTTCGATTTAGCCATTGCTAACTCCGATAGATGCAACACGGAGTCATCTTCTGTCTTCTGACTCTCCGTCGTCTGTTCCTTCTCTCTCTCGTTCTCGGAAGTTATTGACGGTGCCCAGAGTGCACCAGCCCAGCGGGTTGCTCTTCCCCCCGGACGTATCCGAAAGAGACCAGCAACCAACTAGGCCAACGTGGAGGTTACCTGACCCGCACCCCAACCTAACCTTTTTTTTTTTTTTTTTTTTTTTTTTTTCTCGCTGGGAAAAAATGCATTACGCATACCCACCCATTGGGGGAATGGGGGGGGGTATGTGGGACTCCCCGGAATGAATCCGGTATACCCACTAAAATAACCCAGCGGCACTCCCGCATCGTCTTGAATTGGAGGAGGACTGGGAAACTGGCAGAGCCTTTACGTCCAGTCCCCCGCCGACGACCGCCCGCCTTTACAGCGGGGCCTTCACGCCCCTCCCTCAGTGGAGGGGCCCGGGAACGACCGCGAGTGCTCGGCCGTTCCCGCCCGACGAGGGTGGTGACTCGTGCAATGCGAGCGAAGGCGCCCCCGCGCCTGTCGCCCGCTAGTCTCCACCAGGAGGTGGGAGGAGACGATCGTACAACCGCCTTCTCCCACCCCTTCTTCGCCTGCGGTGCGGCGGCGCGAGAGGATCGTCCTCCCGCGCCCGCTCCGCCGCCTCCTTTTGCGACATCACGACCTCGCAAAAGGAGGCAACCGCCGCCCAGGCCTCCTCACTCCCCAGCATGGAGTAGACCACGCTGGGAAGTGAGAGGTCCCGCCCGATCACATCGGTCAGGGCACGGCGCAGCTCAGCCCAAGCCGAGCACACCTCCAAGGTGTGCTGCGCCGTGTCCTCCACCGCACCGCAGTGGTGGCACGCTGGGGTTTCCTCCCTCCGGATCCGGTGCAGGTGCGTTCCGAAACAACCATGTCCGGACAACACCTGCACCAGACGGAACGAGAGGAAACCATGTGGCCGCTCGAGCCAGCCCTGCAGGACTGGCCCGAGCGCGTCCAGCGTCCGGCGTCCAAAGGCGGCGGTGGCGAGGTCCTCCGCCCAATGGAGGACGATGGCGTCCCTCGCCTCCCGCCGCACGGCCTCCCGCTCCTCCATGGCGGGGCGCTCACCCAGCGCCCTACGCCGCACCGTCCAATCGTACACTCTGGCGAGCACCCATGCCTCCAACTCCCAGGGAGGGGTGCCGGCCAGAGCGCACGCCGCCGAAAAGCCCACTGAGCGGTACGCCCTCGCCACCCGCTGTGCAATGGCCCTTTGTGGCCTGCGGATGGCGGTTGCATTCTCCCTCCTCTGGAGGGAGTCCGCCCAGATGGGCGCCCCGTACAGGGCCATGCTGCGTAGGATGCCGGCATACAGTCGCCGGCACCGTCCGCTCGGCCCCCCGAGGTTGGGGAGGAGCCATGAGAGGGCGTCCGCGGCTTTCAGCAGGCGCGTCGACAGCCCGCTGAAGTGCGGGCCGAAGCGCCACCTGCTGTCCAGCACTAGGCCCAGATATTTCATCTGGGCCTTACCCCAACCTAACCTTTTTTTTTTTTTTTTTTTTTTTGATCACCCAGGAAAATTCCTAACGAATACGCAGCGGCCCGGGGGAACCGCTGTGTTATGTGGGGTTCGCACCCACTAAAAACCTGGAGTGGTCCTCCTCTCGCCTACGGGGCTGCGGGACCCACGAGGCTTACGACCGCATGCCCCGCTAGCGTTGCTCTCAATAGAGCCCTTCTCTCCGGGGCGGGGCAGAGTCCCCTGGTGTTACAAGAGACCCTGCCCCGCCCCATTCCTCCTCCTGTCTCCTCCTGGCACTGAGGCACCGGACCACCGGATGTCTCAGTGCACGGGACCTATGTGTGGACGGCGGATCCCCCGATCCTCCGCCCACGGTCCCCGGCGTCACGGCGGCATCCGGCCCGCAAAGGCCGCACGCCGCCTGCCGAGTCTGCGGCGGCGTATCGGGGCCGAGTCGACGTCGTCTTCCCGGTCCCGCTCCGCCGCCTCCTTCCGCGACATAACGTCGTCGCTGAAGGTCGCGACCGCCTGCCACGACTCGTCGCTGTCGACCATCTCCCTGAGGACGGC
The DNA here is from genome assembly GCA_947562075.1 of Orthosia gracilis. Classification (NCBI taxonomy): domain Eukaryota; kingdom Metazoa; phylum Arthropoda; class Insecta; order Lepidoptera; family Noctuidae; genus Orthosia; species Orthosia gracilis. The sequence goes on along the minus strand of OX387271.1, from coordinate 50,092,661 downwards.
CGGCAGCGACAGGTCATTCCCGACTGTCGCGGACAAGGCGGCGCGAGGGACCGCCCAAGCTGGGCACTCCTCGCGCGTGTGTTGCGCCGTGTCCGCGACTCCCGCCGCACAATGGTGGCACTCCACCGAGGGTTCCCTTCCCGCCACCCGGCACAGGTACCGGCCGAAACAACCATGACCGGTGATCATCTGCGTCAGGTGGAAGGAGAGAACCCCATGACGCCGTTCGAGCCACTCGTGAAGAATGGGGCGAACGGCGGCGACCAACTCTCGGCTCGTGTCCGCACTCTCAAGACGAGCCGCCCACCTCCGCAGGAGAGTGTCGCGCGCCTCCTCCTTCCAGCGACGAATCTCCCGCGGATGGGGGCGGTCACCACCCGCAATCGCCTCTTTGGTTCGCCAGTACGCCGCGGCGAGTACCTCGGCGTCGAGGTCCCACGGCGGCGTACCGGCGAGCACACACGCGCCGACGCAAGACACGGTGCGGTACGCCCGGGCCACCCTGAGCGCCATGGCGCGCTGCGGTCTGCGCAGCGCTGCCAAGTTTCGGCTATTCAGGGCTCCCGCCCATATCGGCGCCCCGTAGAGCGCCATGGAGCGCACCACACCGGTGTAGAGGCGTCGGCAAACACTACCTGGCCCCCCAACGTTTGGGAGGATCCGCCCCAACGCCCCAGCGGTGCCCAACAACTTCGGGGCCAACCGCCGGAAGTGCTCTTCGAACTTCCATCGGCCGTCGAGCACAAGCCCCAGGTACTTCATGTTAGTACCGACGGCGATGGAAGTTCCTCCCACTATGATTGAGGCCGCCGGCGGCGGCCCGTTTCCGGGCCCGTGGAACAGGAGAGCCTCCGATTTCTCCAGGGCCACCTCGAGCCCCAGGGCGCGGATCCTCCCCACCACCTGGGCCACACCCGCCGTGGCGAGGCGCGACGCCTCCCTGTAGGTGCTGCCGCGGGCCAGCACGAGGGTATCGTCGGCGTAACATATAACACCGACCCCCCGCAAGGTGGCACCGCGCAGCACCCAGTCGTAGCCGATGTTCCACAGGGGCGGGCCCAGTACCGACCCCTGTGGAACACCGCACGACATCACCCTCCTCCCCTCGCCGGCCCTCGTCGGGTAAACGACGGCCCTGCCGGCGAAGTAATCAGCGATGACCCGCTGCAGGTACTGCGGCACCCCGTGGTACCGCAGCGCCGCTCTGACGGTCTCCCAGGGCAGCGTGTTGAAAGCGTTGCGGATGTCCAATGACACCGCAAGCATCACGCCGCCCTGGCAGACCGCCCCCTCGGCGAGGTCCCGCACCCGCGCGACGGCATCCAGGGTCGACCGACCCCGGCGGAAACCGAACTGCGCGTCGTCCAGATCCGGATCCATGCACTCGGCCAGGCGAGCCGCGAGCACTCGCTCGAAGAGCTTGCTCACCTCGCCGAGCAGCACGATCGGACGGTAGGACGACGGCAGTCCGGCCGGGCGCCCGACCTTCGGCAGCAACACGAGTTTGCCCGTCTTCCAGGGTCGAGGGAATCGACCCCGCGCCACGCACGCGGTGAACAGGGACCTCACCCTCTCACCTATCTCTTCTAGCGCGACCGCCAGAGCCGTCCCCGGAACGCCGTCCGGGCCGGGGGCGGTCCTCTTCATTTTGAGTCTCAGGACGGCCGCCCCGAATTCCGCCTCCGATACCGGCGGTGCGGGGACGTCGTCCTCTGCAGGTCGCGCATCGCCTTGTCGGGCCATCGCCGGAGGTACCCACTCCTCTCGATGGGGGAAGAGGGTGCCCACCACATCTCCTAGGAGATCCTCGTCCACGCTGGACGTGACTGGGGGGGCCCAGGGTCGCAGCTTTTTGCGGACCACTTTGTACGGCCTGCCCCACGGGTCGCCGTCGAGGGTCCGCAGCCACTCCTCCCACGCCGCCTCCTTGGCCCGCGCGATTGCCACTTGAAGCGACTCGCGCAGTGCCCTGTAGGCGGCGTAGGAGACGGTCTCCTCCTGGGCGTCCCGGATCCGCCTACGCCTGCACCGGGCGTATCGGCGGCGAGCCCTGCCGCAGTCGACTCGCATGCGGCGCAGCTCGTCGTTCCACCAATACACCCGATGCCGAGGAGGGAGGGGTCTCGCCCTGGGCATCGCCGCGTCGCAGATGCGACCCAGCGAGGCCCCTAGGCGCCCCGCCTCCTCGTCCACGTCCTGGCCGATGATGTCGGACCCGGACACCCAGTCTTCGACTATGGCCGCCTCTCTGGCGACCTCTTTATCGAGCCGCCCCAGCACCCAGCGCGGACCGGACCCCCCAACAACAACAGGGGGTCGGACCGGGCCCTGCGGTCCGGTGGCGAGCGCGGAGACGTCGAACCGGATATACCGATGGTCGGACAGTGTCTCCGCGTCCACCACCACCCTCCAGTCCCGGACACGGCGCGCCAGGGCGGTCGACGCCAACGTTATGTCGACTATCGAACCGCCCCGTTGCCGCACGCACGTGTCCTCCGACCCCGTGTTGAGGACGGCCAGGCCCATGGAGACCGCCCACTCCTCCAGACACTCACCCCGCGCATCCGTCGCCGGGGATCCCCACGCCACGGATTTGGCGTTGAAATCCCCAGCGACTAGCACGGGGCTAGGGGCGATCCGCCCAACCAGAGCCCCCACCTCCCCGAGCATCTGCTCAAAGTCGGCGAGACTCCGGCTGGGCGGGTAGTACACCCCTATGACTGCAACGCCGCCCACGGCTGCCAGGACGTAGCCCCGACCCCTCGTCACGTTGTCGATGGGCGGGGCGCCGACGGCAGCCGGGGCGACGATGGCCACCAAACCCTCGCGGTCCCCGACCCAGTCGTCCCTGTCGGGAACGAAGTAGGGCTCGGCGACCACGGCCACTTTGATCCCCCACTCTACCAGGGTCTGGGACAAAAGATCCTGGGCCCTGGCAGAGTGGTTGATGTTTGCCTGCAGTACGGGGAGTTGTAGAGACATTACACTGCGGTCTCCATGGGCCCCTCCGCTGTTTGGCCAAGGGTAGGCTCTTTGCTCTTACCCTTGGCCTTTTTCTTTTTCCCCCTGTTTGGCGCCGCTTTCTTTTGCTTGCTGGCGCCCTGGCAGCCCGCTCCGCCGAGCGGGTGCCCCGCGGGTTTGCCTGTCGCTGCGCAGGTGACGCAGTGCGGCTCGGCCTTACACTCGCGCGCCCGGTGGCCCGGCTCTCCGCAGCGGAAGCAAAGGCCGCTGCGGTCCACCTCCGACCCGCACCTGCTGGCGACGTGGCCCAGATTGAGGCACCTGAAGCACCTCAGGGGCCTCGCCGCCAGCAGGGCGACTCTGGCCGTGATCCAGCCTACCCTTAGGCTGCCGGCGCCGACCACGGTCTTGGCGGCGGCCACCGGGCAGCCGAGCCACATCGCGGCCCGGTCGCCGATGACTCCGGGCCTCACGTCGCTGGCGTGGCATCCGCCCTGCGCAGCAAAAGCCTCCACCACCTCTGCGGCGGTGACGGAGTCGTCGAGCCCCGACACCATCACGTCCACCCTTTTTGTGGGGCGGGAGACCCTGACGTCCTCTGCGCTGAGGACCTCCCTGAGCTTACGAGCCAGGGAGTCGGCCTTCTCGGCGCCCCCATCCCCGAAGATTTCGAGGATGCGGGCGCCGGTGACCGTGGTCCTGCAGCGCATCTCTTCGATACCCAGACTGGTTTTGTCGACTCGAGTCCGGGCCTCCCGCAGGATGGTGGCGTAGCTCGCACCGCGCTCCGCCGCACCCGGCTGCAGTGTCAACGTCACCGCAGCCGTTTTTGGCTCGCGCAGTTTCGCCACCGCCGCAGCCTTCTTATCTTGGGAGCTCTTATTTTGGGAGCTCTGGGTGCGCACCTGCTGCTTCCCAGAGCTCTTACCTCCCCGAGCAGCGACCACATTCCACTGCTCCGTCAGTGGTGGTGGTGGGGGAGCGTCCCGCACAGGGCTAGGGTCCCTTACTGGGGCCTGGGCCGTCTGCCCGCCCTTGCCTCTGCCCTTGCCCTTGCCCTTGCCCTTGCCCTTACTCACTTGGGACTGGGCTGCGGGCGCAGACAGAGGCGCCGGGGGGGGTGTTGGGGCCCTCTCCAGAGCGGGGGCCCCTGCTCCCGACTCGGGAGACATTGGCGGCTGCGACGCTGCCGCCTTCCTCCTATCAGCCGCCAGCGGCGGCCTCAGTCTCGGGTCCGGTAGGAGACGACACTCGAGCCCCTCGAGTCGCGCATTCAGCATTTCGCCGAACTGCGCGACGCTGGCCCGAGTCATCGCCTCCACCATCTCTCGAACCGCGTCTGGCGCCACCGCCGCCGCCGGCCGGCTGTTGGCTTCCGCCAACTGGGCCGTAAGCCGCCGGTTCTCTGCCTCCAGCAGCGCCACCTCCTCTGGGACCGTGCGGGCCCTGATGCCCACCGCGGCCTCCCTGATGATGGAGGCCGCGTCCTTCAGGGTCTTTTGGCTGGTGCCCTTCAAATTTTTGGACTTGGAGGCCACCGTCTCCACAACCTTGGCGGCCTCCAACACCAAAAGATTCAGCGCCGCCAGCGACTGCGCCGTGTCCTCGCCCGGCGATGGCGGATTGAGGCCGCTGCGGCAGGCGTGCCTGGACTCTCGCAGTGTTTTGGCTAAGCCCTCCACGCAGTCCTCGACCTCAAGCCGGAGCTCCTCTTCTTTTGCCGCGTTCAGGCGTTCCCGGGCCGCGGCAAGGCCCACGTATTCGCCCGTGGTGGGCGGCCGGCCTCGCCCGCGCTTCGATCTATGAGCCACCCCTTTGAGCGGCGACGCGGCTTCCTCCTGCCCTATGGGCCTCTTCCGCCAACGGCGAGTCTCTTTTTCACTTTCGGACCCAACCGTCATCAGGCTCTCCTCCGAGTCACCGGCTGAGTCCCCAGAGGACTCCGAGAGACGCGTCACAAGGACGCGGAGCTCTCGTCGAGCCTTCGAGCCTCCTCGGCCCTTGTTGCCGTCATCTGTGGCGGCAAGCGGATCTTGGTCGTCAATCGTAGGTTTCTCCGTCGTTTTCCTTTCTTCGTGCGTTTGGTCCTCGTGTCGATCAGTCGTCGTCGTTTTCCGGTGTGCAAGCGTAAAGTCGTCATGTAGATCAGTCATCGTCGGTGTCCGTTGTGCTAGCGTGTGTTCGTCGTTTTGGTCCGAAGACCTAGAAATAGGACAGTTGTTGCCCCCCCCAGAATACGAGGGGCAGCCCGCCGAAGCGGGGTGGGATTCCCCGACCGCTGAGCAGTCGGGACCCACCTGGGGAGTTATTTTCGCAATTGTCTTTTTCATGGTTTTTTCCTTTTACTCCTCTCTACGTCCGCCCTAACCTACCTACCTAACCTAACCTAACCTAGCCTACCTACCCCACCCCTATGTCGCATCTGGAGTGTCCTCTGCTAGTCAGAGGAACACCCAGAGCGAACCCTACCCCTGTCAGATTATTCGCCACCGCCAACAAGAACCCACGAATGGGAAGTTATTGACGGTGCCCAGAGTGCACCAGCCCAGCGGGTTGCTCTTCCCCCCGGACGTATCCGAAAGAGACCAGCAACCAACCAGGCCAACGTGGAGGTTACCTGACCCGCACCCCACCCCAACCTAACCTAACCTTTTTTTTTTTTTTTTTTTTTTGATCACCCAGGAAAATTCCTGACGAATACGCAGCGGCCCGGGGGAACCGCTGTGTTATGTGGGGTTCGCACCCACTAAAAACCTGGAGTGGTCCTCCTCTCGCCTACGGGGCTGCGGGACCCACGAGGCTTACAACCGCATGCCCCGCTAGCGTTGCTCTCGATAGAGCCCTTCTCTCCGGGGCGGGGCAGAGTCCCCTGGTGTTACAAGAGACCCTGCCCCGCCCCATTCCTCCTCCTGTCTCCTCCTGGCACTGAGGCACCGGACCACCGGATGTCTCAGTGCACGGGACCTATGTGTGGACGGCGGATCCCCCGATCCTCCGCCCACGGTCCCCGGCGTCACGGCGGCATCCGGCCCGCAAAGGCCGCACGCCGCCTGCCGAGTCTGCGGCGGCGTATCGGGGCCGAGTCGACGTCGTCTTCCCGGTCCCGCTCCGCCGCCTCCTTCCGCGACATAACGTCGTCGCTGAAGGTCGCGACCGCCTGCCACGACTCGTCGCTGTCGACCATCTCCCTGAGGACGGCCGGCAGCGACAGGTCATTCCCGACTGTCGCGGACAAGGCGGCGCGAGGGACCGCCCAAGCTGGGCACTCCTCGCGCGTGTGTTGCGCCGTGTCCGCGACTCCCGCCGCACAATGGTGGCACTCCACCGAGGGTTCCCTTCCCGCCACCCGGCACAGGTACCGGCCGAAACAACCATGACCGGTGATCATCTGCGTCAGGTGGAAGGAGAGAACCCCATGACGCCGTTCGAGCCACTCGTGAAGAATGGGGCGAACGGCGGCGACCAACTCTCGGCTCGTGTCCGCACTCTCAAGACGAGCCGCCCACCTCCGCAGGAGAGTGTCGCGCGCCTCCTCCTTCCAGCGACGAATCTCCCGCGGATGGGGGCGGTCACCACCCGCAATCGCCTCTTTGGTTCGCCAGTACGCCGCGGCGAGTACCTCGGCGTCGAGGTCCCACGGCGGCGTACCGGCGAGCACACACGCGCCGACGCAAGACACGGTGCGGTACGCCCGGGCCACCCTGAGCGCCATGGCGCGCTGCGGTCTGCGCAGCGCTGCCAAGTTTCGGCTATTCAGGGCTCCCGCCCATATCGGCGCCCCGTAGAGCGCCATGGAGCGCACCACACCGGTGTAGAGGCGTCGGCAAACACTACCTGGCCCCCCAACGTTTGGGAGGATCCGCCCCAACGCCCCAGCGGTGCCCAACAACTTCGGGGCCAACCGCCGGAAGTGCTCTTCGAACTTCCATCGGCCGTCGAGCACAAGCCCCAGGTACTTCATGTTAGTACCGACGGCGATGGAAGTTCCTCCCACTATGATTGAGGCCGCCGGCGGCGGCCCGTTTCCGGGCCCGTGGAACAGGAGAGCCTCCGATTTCTCCAGGGCCACCTCGAGCCCCAGGGCGCGGATCCTCCCCACCACCTGGGCCACACCCGCCGTGGCGAGGCGCGACGCCTCCCTGTAGGTGCTGCCGCGGGCCAGCACGAGGGTATCGTCGGCGTAACATATAACACCGACCCCCCGCAAGGTGGCACCGCGCAGCACCCAGTCGTAGCCAATGTTCCACAGGGGCGGGCCCAGTACCGACCCCTGTGGAACACCGCACGACATCACCCTCCTCCCCTCGCCGGCCCTCGTCGGGTAAACGACGGCCCTGCCGGCGAAGTAGTCAGCGATGACCCGCTGCAGGTACTGCGGCACCCCATGGTACCGCAGCGCCGCTCTGACGGTCTCCCAGGGCAGCGTGTTGAAAGCGTTGCGGATGTCCAATGACACCGCAAGCATCACGCCGCCCTGGCAGACCGCCCCCTCGGCGAGGTCCCGCACCCGCGCGACGGCATCCAGGGTCGACCGACCCCGGCGGAAACCGAACTGCGCGTCGTCCAGATCCGGATCCATGCACTCGGCCAGGCGAGCCGCGAGCACTCGCTCGAAGAGCTTGCTCACCTCGCCGAGCAGCACGATCGGACGGTAGGACGACGGCAGTCCGGCCGGGCGCCCGACCTTCGGCAGCAACACGAGTTTGCCCGTCTTCCAGGGTCGAGGGAATCGACCCTGCGCCACGCACGCGGTGAACAGGGACCTCACCCTCTCACCTATCTCTTCTAGCGCGACCGCCAGAGCCGTCCCCGGAACGCCGTCCGGGCCGGGGGCGGTCCTCTTCATTTTGAGTCTCAGGACGGCCGCCCCGAATTCCGCCTCCGATACCGGCGGTGCGGGGACGTCGTCCTCTGCAGGTCGCGCATCGCCTTGTCGGGCCATCGCCGGAGGTACCCACTCCTCTCGATGGGGGAAGAGGGTGCCCACCACATCTCCTAGGAGATCCTCGTCCACGCTGGACGTGACTGGGGGGGCCCAGGGTCGCATCTTTTTGCGGACCACTTTGTACGGCCTGCCCCACGGGTCGCCGTCGAGGGTCCGCAGCCACTCCTCCCACGCCGCCTCCTTGGCCCGCGCGATTGCCACTTGAAGCGACTCGCGCAGTGCCCTGTAGGCGGCGTAGGAGGCGGTCTCCTCCTGGGCGTCCCGGATCCGCCTACGCCTGCACCGGGCGTATCGGCGGCGAGCCCTGCCGCAGTCGACTCGCATGCGGCGCAGCTCGTCGTTCCACCAATACACCCGATGCCGAGGAGGGAGGGGTCTCGCCCTGGGCATCGCCGCGTCGCAGATGCGACCCAGCGAGGCCCCCAGGCGCCCCGCCTCCTCGTCCACGTCCTGGCCGATGATGTCGGACCCGGACACCCAGTCTTCGACTATGGCCGCCTCTCTGGCGACCTCTTTATCGAGCCGCCCCAGCACCCAGCGCGGACCGGACCCCCCAACAACAACAGGGGGTCGGACCGGGCCCTGCGGTCCGGTGGCGAGCGCGGAGACGTCGAACCGGATATACCGATGGTCGGACAGTGTCTCCGCGTCCACCACCACCCTCCAGTCCCGGACACGGCGCGCCAGGGCGGTCGACGCCAACGTTATGTCGACTATCGAACCGCCCCGTTGCCGCACGCACGTGTCCTCCGACCCCGTGTTGAGGACGGCCAGGCCCATGGAGACCGCCCACTCCTCCAGACACTCACCCCGCGCATCCGTCGCCGGGGATCCCCACGCCACGGATTTGGCGTTGAAATCCCCAGCGACTAGCACGGGGCTAGGGGCGACCCGCCCAACCAGAGCCCCCACCTCCCCGAGCATCTGCTCAAAGTCGGCGAGACTCCGGCTGGGCGGGTAGTACACCCCTATGACTGCAACGCCGCCCACGGCTGCCAGGACGTAGCCCCGACCCCTCGTCACGTTGTCGATGGGCGGGGCGCCGACGGCAGCCGGGGCGACGATGGCCACCAAACCCTCGCGGTCCCCGACCCAGTCGTCCCTGTCGGGAACGAAGTAGGGCTCGGCGACCACGGCCACTTTGATCCCCCACTCTACCAGGGTCTGGGACAAAAGATCCTGGGCCCTGGCAGAGTGGTTGATGTTTGCCTGCAGTACGGGGAGTTGTAGAGACATTACACTGCGGTCTCCATGGGCCCCTCCGCTGTTTGGCCAAGGGTAGGCTCTTTGCTCTTACCCTTGGCCTTTTTCTTTTTCGTCCTGTTTGGCGCCGCCGCTTTCGTTTGCTTGCTGGCGCCCTGGCAGCCCGCTCCGCCGAGCGGGTGCCCCGCGGGTTTGCCTGTCGCTGCGCAGGTGACGCAGTGCGGCTCGGCCTTACACTCGCGCGCCCGGTGGCCCGGCTCTCCGCAGCGGAAGCAAAGGCCGCTGCGGTCCACCTCCGACCCGCACCTGCTGGCGACGTGGCCCAGATTGAGGCACCTGAAGCACCTCAGGGGCCTCGCCGCCAGCAGGGCGACTCTGGCCGTGATCCAGCCTACCCTTAGACTGCCGGCGCCGACCACGGTCTTGGCGGCGGCCACCGGGCAGCCGAGCCACATCGCGGCCCGGTCGCCGATGACTCCGGGCCTCACGTCGCTGGCGTGGCATCCGCCCTGCGCAGCAAAAGCCTCCACCACCTCTGCGGCGGTGACGGAGTCGTCGAGCCCCGACACCATCACGTCCACCCTTTTTGTGGGGCGGGAGACCCTGACGTCCTCTGCGCTGAGGACCTCCCTGAGCTTACGAGCCAGGGAGTCGGCCTTCTCGGCGCCCCCATCCCCGAAGATTTCGAGGATGCGGGCGCCGGTGACCGTGGTCCTGCAGCGCATCTCTTCGATACCCAGACTGGTTTTGTCGATTCGAGTCCGGGCCTCCCGCAGGATGGTGGCGTAGCTCGCACCGCGCTCCGCCGCACCCGGCTGCAGTGTCAACGTCACCGCAGCCGTTTTTGGCTCGCGTAGCTTCGCCACCGCCGCAGCCTTCTTATCTTGGGAGCTCTTATTTTGGGAGCTCTGGGTGCGCACCTGCTGCTTCCCAGAGCTCTTACCTCCCCGAGCAGCGACCACATTCCACTGCTCCGTCAGTGGAGGTGGTGGGGGAGCGTCCCGCACAGGGCTAGGGTCCCTTACTGGGGCCTGGGCCGTCTGCCCGCCCTTGCCTCTGCCCTTGCCCTTGCCCTTGCCCTTGCCCTTACTCACTTGGGACTGGGCTGCGGGCGCAGACAGAGGCGCCGGGGGGGGTGTTGGGGCCCTCTCCAGAGCGGGGGCCCCTGCTCCCGACTCGGGAGACATTGGCGGCTGCGACGCTGCCGCCTTCCTCCTATCAGCCGCCAGCGGCGGCCTCAGTCTCGGGTCCGGTAGGAGACGACACTCGAGCCCCTCGAGTCGCGCATTCAGCATTTCGCCGAACTGCGCGACGCTGGCCCGAGTCATCGCCTCCACCATCTCTCGAACCGCGTCTGGCGCCACCGCCGCCGCCGGCCGGCTGTTGGCTTCCGCCAACTGGGCCGTAAGCCGCCGGTTCTCTGCCTCCAGCAGCGCCACCTCCTCTGGGACCGTGCGGGCCCTGATGCCCACCGCGGCCTCCCTGATGATGGAGGCCGCGTCCTTCAGGGTCTTTTGGCTGGTGCCCTTCAAATTTTTGGACTTGGAGGCCACCGTCTCCACAACCTTGGCGGCCTCCAACACCAAAAGATTCAGCGCCGCCAGCGACTGCGCCGTGTCCTCGCCCGGCGATGGCGGATTGAGGCCGCTGCGGCAGGCGTGCCTGGACTCTCGCAGTGTTTTGGCTAAGCCCTCCACGCAGTCCTCGACCTCAAGCCGGAGCTCCTCTTCTTTTGCCGCGTTCAGGCGTTCCCGGGCCGCGGCAAGGCCCACGTATTCGCCCGTGGTGGGCGGCCGGCCTCGCCCGCGCTTCGATCTATGGGCCACCCCTTTGAGCGGCGACGCGGCTTCCTCCTGCCCTATGGGCCTCTTCCGCCAACGGCGAGTCTCTTTTTCACTTTCGGACCCAACCGTCATCAGGCTCTCCTCCGAGTCACCGGCTGAGTCCCCAGAGGACTCCGAGAGACGCGTCACAAGGACGCGGAGCTCTCGTCGAGCCTTCGAGCCTCCTCGGCCCTTGTTGCCGTCATCTGTGGCGGCAAGCGGATCTTGGTCGTCAATCGTAGGTTTCTCCGTCGTTTTCCTTTCTTCATGCGTTTGGTCCTCGTGTTGATCAGTCGTCGTCGTTTCCCGGTGTGCAAGCGTAAAGTCGTCATGTAGATCAGTCATCGTCGGTGTCCGTTGTGCTAGCGTGTGTTCGTCGTTTTGGTCCGAAGACCTAGAAATAGGACAGTTGTTGCCCCCCCCAGAATACGAGGGGCAGCCCGCCGAAGCGGGGTGGGATTCCCCGACCGCTGAGCAGTCGGGACCCACCTGGGGAGTTATTTTCGCAATTGTCTTTTTCATGGTTTTTCCTTTTACTCCTCTCTACGTCCGCCCTAACCTACCTACCTAACCTAACCTAACCTAGCCTACCTACCCCACCCCTATGTCGCATCTGGAGTGTCCTCTGCTAGTCAGAAGAACACCCAGAGCGAACCCTACCCCTGTCAGATTATTCGCCACCGCCAACAAGAACCCACGAATGGGAAGTTATTGACGGTGCCCAGAGTGCACCAGCCCAGCGGGTTGCTCTTCCCCCCGGACGTATCCGAAAGAGACCAGCAACCAACCAGGCCAACGTGGAGGTTACCTGACCCGCACCCCAACCTAACCTAACCTAACCTTTTTTTTTTTTTTTTTTGATCTCGCTGGGAAAAAATGCATTACGCATACCCACCCATTGGGGGAATGGGGGGGGTATGTGGGACTCCCCGGAATGAGTCCGGTATACCCACTAAAATAACCCAGCGGCACTCCCGCATCGTCTTTAACTGGAGGAGGACTGGGAAACTGGCAGAGCCTTTACGTCCAGTCCCCCGCCGACGACCGCCCGCCTTTACAGCGGGGCCTTCACGCCCCTCCCTCAGTGGAGGGGCCCGGGAACGACCGCGAGTGCTCGGCCGTTCCCGCCCGACGAGGGTGGTGACTCGTGCAATGCGAGCGAAGGCGCCCCCGCGCCTGTCGCCCGCTAGTCACCACCAGGAGGTGGGAGGAGACGATCGTACAACCGCCTTCTCCCACCCCTTCTTCGCCTGCGGTGCGGCGGCGCGAGAGGATCGTCCTCCCGCGCCCGCTCCGCCGCCTCCTTTTGCGACATCACGACCTCGCAAAAGGAGGCAACCGCCGCCCAGGCCTCCTCACTCCCCAACATGGAGTAGACCACGCCGGGAAGTGAGAGGTCCTGTCCGATCACATCGATCAGGGCACGGCGCAGCCCAGCCCAAGCCGGACACACCTCGAGGGTGTGCTGCGCCGTGTCCTCTGCCGCGCCGCAGTGGTGGCACGCCGGGGTTTCCTCCCTCCGGATCCGGTGCAGGTGCGTTCCGAAACAACCATGTCCGGACAACACCTGCACCAAACGGAACGAGAGGAAACCATGTGGCCGCTCGAGCCAGCCCTGCAAGACTGGCCCGAGCGCGTCCAGCGTCCGGCGTCCAAACGCGGCGGTGGCGAGATCCTCCGCCCAATGGAGGACGATGGCGTCCCTCGCCTCCCGCCGCACGGCCTCCCGCTCTTCCATGGCGGGGCGCTCATCCAGCGCCCTACGCCGCGCCGTCCACTCGTACACTCTGGCGAGCACCCATGCCTCCAACTCCCAGGGAGGGGTGCCCGCCAGAGCGCACGCCGCCGAGAAGCCCACTGAGCGGTAGGCCCTCGCCACCCGCTGTGCAATGGCCCTTTGTGGCCTGCGGATGGCGGTTGCATTCTCCCTCCTCTGGAGGGAGTCCGCCCAGATGGGCGCCCCGTACAGGGCCATGCTGCGTAGGATGCCGGCATACAGTCGCCGGCACCGTCCGCTCGGCCCCCCGAGGTTGGGGAGGAGCCATGGGAGGGCGTCCGCGGCTTTCAGCAGGCGCGTCGACAGCCCGCTAAAGTGCGGGCCGAAGCGCCACCTGCTGTCCAGCACTAGGCCCAGATATTTCATCTGGGCCTTCACCGCTATTCGGACGCCCTCCACGACTATGTGGGCATCTGGAGGGCAGCGCTGCCGAGGCCCGTGGAAGAACACGGCCTCGGTCTTGTTCAGCGCCACCCTCAATCCCAGGCGGCGGATCCTCTCTGCGACCAAGGATCCGCCCGCCGAGGCCAAACAGGCCGCCTCCCCAAAGCTCCTCCCCCGGGCAGTGAGGAGAGTGTCATCCGCGTAGCAGATGACACTCGTGCCCTGGAGGAGGGCTCCCCGCAGGAGCCAATCAAACCCAATGTTCCACAGGGGAGGGCCTAGAACCGACCCCTGTGGAACTCCGCACTCCGCGCCGTAGCGCCTGATCCTGGCCGTCTTGTCCACGAGGAGGACCTCTCGGTCCTCCAGGTAGCTGGCCAGGATCGCCCGCAGATATTGGGGCACTCCGTGGTATCGGAGTGCCTCCAATATCGTCGAGTGGGGAACGGAGTTGAAGGCGTTGGCTATGTCGAATGACACCGCCAACACTCCGCCCCCCGACTCCACCGCCTCCTGCACCTGGCCCCTGAGTAGGGCCAACGCGTCGACCGTCGAACGCCCCCGTCGAAAACCGAACTGGGCGTCCGACAGGTCCGGCCCTACCTCCCGCAAAAGGCTGTTTAGCCGGGTGGCGATGATCCCCTCGAACAATTTACCGACCTCATCGAGCAGAACGATGGGTCGGTATGCCGAGGGGGAGTCCACCGGGCGTCCCTCCTTCCGGAGGAGGCACAACTGCCCCTCCTTCCACTGTTTCGGGAACCTCCCAGCCGTCAGGCACGCGCTGAAGAGGTCCCGAAACCTGTCCTCCATGAGGGACGCCGCGATGGCCACCACCCGTGCGGGGACGCCATCTGGCCCAGGGGCCGTCTTCTTCGCGCGGAGGGACAGAACCCCCGCGCGAAGTTCCTCCGCCGATACTGGAGGGACCTCCTCCTCCGGCGAAGCTACCACCCCCCGTGGGGGGTTCATGGTTGGTGGGGTGAAGTCGGCCCTGCGCGGAAACAGGGACCGGACCACCCCATCCAGCAACGCCGGCTCCAGGGTCTCCGTTAGTGGGGGGCCGAAGGGGCGCAGTTGGTTACGCGCCGCCTTATATGGCCTCCCAAACGGATCCCTATCGAGGCCCTCCAGCATCTCGGCCCTCGCCGAGTCCTTGGCGGCGCACATCGCCGACTTGAAGACCGCCTTTGCCTCTACGTAAGAGGCGTAGAGGCGGTCCTCCCCGGCCTGAGATCGGGTAGTGCGCCGCCGGCTCCGCATAAAGGCCCTTCTGGCCGCCACGCACGCGGCCCGGAGCCCCGCCAGCTCCTCCGTCCACCAATAAACGGCGCGACGGGGAGGCGGACGGCGAGACCGAGGCATGCTGGCGTTGCACACCTCGGTCAGAGAGCCGCGGAGCTGGACCGCTGCGGCGTCCACGTCCAGGACAGGCTCGACAGGGGGCGACAGCCAGTCCTGGAGAAAGGCCGCCTCCTTGGCTGCCTCCCGGTCCAGACGGGTGAGAGCCCACCGCGGGAAGGGAGATTGGCCAGAGCGGGCCGTCCCCCCCCGGGGGCCGGTGGAGATGTCGAACCGCACATATCGGTGGTCCGACAAAGTCTCCACCGTCTCCACCCGCCAGTTCACGACGCGGGCGGCTAGGGCAGGGGTGGCAAACGACACGTCTACCACCGACCCTCCCCGTTGCCGCACACACGTGTGGACCGCCCCCCTGTTGAGGAGGGACACACCGCACGAGGCCGCCCAAAATTCTGCGGCGCGTCCCCGGACGTTGCAGGAGGCAGCCGGGTTGCCCCAAGCCTCCGACTTGGCATTCAGGTCGCCCAATACGGCGACCTGGCGCGGCGCCGCCCTCCCTACGACTGCGGTGAGGACCTCGAGGAAGTCCTCAAAGTCCGAGAGAGGGCGGTTTGGGGAGAAATAGACCCCAACGAGGGCTATGTCCCCCCACGCGGCGGCCACGTATCCCGGTCCCCTCTCTAAGAGCGAGAGGGGAGGGGAGTCCGTAGAAGACCGCGCCACCAACGCCACCAAGCCGTCTCGATCGCCCAGCCAGGTACTGGGGACCGAGTAAGGCTCGGCGACCACCGCCACGTCCACCAACCACTCGGCCATGATCTGCATCAGCAGATCCTGGGCCGCCCCGCAGTGGTTGGTGTTCGCCTGGAGGATGCGATGTTCGACCCTATCCATCAATCGGACATCGCACCCCCCTCCTCAGCCGCAGCAACCGAATGCCCATTCTCGGGCACGGCGGTGGTAGCGGCAGGCGTGCTCGGCGCCTGCGCTTTTCCCCTCTTAGGGGGAGGATTGCACATCCTCCCCTTCATGACGTGGCCTGCCGGGCGGCCACTGGCGGCACACACAGCGCAGTGCGGCGTGGCGGCCTTGCACGACGCGGACTTGTGGCCCTCCTTGCCGCAGCGGTAACAGCTCTCTGTCCGGTCCACCGTCGACGGACAGAGGGCTCGGGTGTGCCCGACTCCGAAGCACCTGTAGCACCGCAAGGGCTGTGCCACAAGTGCCCGGACCGCACCCGAGCTGAAGCCGACATTCAGCCGTCCTTTGTCAAGGACGGCTTTGGCAGCGGCGACTGGGCACTCCAGACGAATGGTGCCCATGCCGCCGCGGCCGGGCCTGATGTCCCGGCCTCGCACCGCTGCGGCGTCGCAGCCACCAATTGCTGCGACCGCCGCCACCACCTCCTCCTTGGTGACCGTGTCGTCGAGGTCGGTCACTTCTAAGGCCGCCGTCTTTACGGGCCTGGCCACCTTGGCCGCGTCCGCTATGACCTCTTGCAACTTCGTTGCGAAGAGGTCCGCGTGTGCACTGCCCTCTGCCCCCGGGAACTCGAATATTCGAGCCCCGGCTTGGGTCCGCCGGCAAGAGACCTTGCCGATCCCCAGTTGGGTGGGATCGGCGTTGGCACGCGCCCGCAACAGTACGGACGCGTACGTCTCTCCACGTTCCGCAGCCTCCGCGGTGAGCGTCACCACGACGGCTGCGGTCTTAGGAGGAACGAGGTTCCTCCTTGTGCCGGCGGTTTTGGCTGTGGGAGCAGCGCTGGCGGCCTTGGGGGGCGGCCCTTTCCCCTTTCCCTTCCCCTTCCCTTTGCCGGTCGCCTGCGACTGGCTGGGAAGGGTGGTGGTGGCGGGAACGGCAGGGACGGCCGCTGCCGCCCCTTTGCCCTTGCCCTTCCCTTTACCTTTGCCTGTCGTCTGTGACTGGCTAGGTGGGGTAGTGGTGGCGGGGACGGCCGGGACGACAGCTGCCGCCCCTTTGCCCTTGCCCTTCCCCTTCCCGCCGACGACCCTCGTCCAGCCCTGCTGGTTGGACGGGGTGGTGGCGGGTAAAAGAGGGTCCTCCTCCCTCTGTGAGGTGGGCCCCGGCTCCTCGCGCCTCTTGTCCGCCGCAAGCGGCGGTCGGAGGTTTTTCTCCGGCAGGAGCCGGTCCTCTATGCCTGCTAGGCAGGCCCTTGTGAAGGCCCTCTCTTCCATCACAACCCTGCGGATGATATCTTCAAGGTTGGAGGACGGGCCCTCTGCCGCTGGTCTCGGCTCGGCTTGGCTTGACCGTGCCGTGGCTTCTGCCAGCTTGTGGTGTAGCTGGCTCACCTCCGCCTGCAGGCGATCGACCCTCGCCTGCAGTTGCCGCGTTTCTTCTGTGGCCTTCCGCTGCACCAACTCCCTAACAATGCCGCGCATGCTCGCGGCCCGGCACTTGAGGGACTTCTGGAACGTGCCTTTTAAATTCGAGGACTTGGAGGCGACCTCCACGATTCCCTCCTCGTCCTCTTCGGCCATCCGCTCCAGCTCGGCCAGTGAGTGGTCCGCGTAAACGACACGGGACGCACCGTACCCAGTCTTGGCCCTGGCGGCTTGCACCTGTTGCTCCTTTGCAACCACCCGCTCCTCCAGCTCCTGCTGGAGCTGCGTCCGCCGAGCCACATCCAACAAGCGTTGGGCGTCTGCGAGACCCACGTCGTGGGTGTCGGCTGCCGTTGTTGGCTTTTTGGCCTTCACCTTTTTCTTCGGCTCCTTCGCCGAGCCCGACGCCGAAGAGCCATCGGATCCTTCCTTTAGGAAGGCCCGCTTCCTAGACAGCGATCGTGATCGAGAATCCTCGATCACCATCGAGCTAGTGTCCGACGCAACGGACTCGCTGTCAGAGTCCAACAGCTCGTCCGCCTTTCCTCCATAGAAGGCTCGACCTTCTCCTGACGCTGAAGCGTCACGGTGGCCCTGAGAAGGGCCTTTTGGGTGGCCCTGAGAAGGGCCTTTTGGTTGGCCCTGAGAAGGGCCTTTGGGTTGGCCCTGAGAAGGGCCTTTTTTAATAAAATGCCCGAGGGCGTCCCGCGCAGGCTTAGGCATGGTAGCCTCCGCAGGTGTCGCAGATACCGCAAGTGAAATAATAAAATAGTCTACGACGCACAGCGCACTTTGGCCGTACCCAGTCTGCCACTCCGTTACGGTGGTCAGAACTGGGACGTTTCCAGGGAACACGAACGAGGACGTATGCACTGTGGGGGGTTCCCCAACCTAACCTAACCTAACCTAACCTAACCTAACCTAACCTAACCTAACCACCAGTCCCCCCGCAGCCCTCGTGGTGGTCGGATCGTTTTTACAGTCGCTCCGCACTTAAAAATTCTTTTAAGTGGTATTTTCTGATGATATTACGCAGTGTCATATACCAAACGACGCGTATTAGTGCCGCGCAAGTGCTAGTGAAAATTTAACGACCCGGAAAACTCCGGAAAAAGTGCAGTGAGTGAAAAACCGGAAACACTGGGACTTGTAAAGTTTTCGGAGCTCCACAACTCCGGAAAACGATCGTGGAGGCCTTGTTTTTATTTCGCTAAATCACGAGGCACAACGAGGCGCATCCAAAGACACCTTGCTGACAATTTTCCGACCACGCGTTGACAAGAAAACAAAGAAAAACTGGGAACATAACCCCAAAAATTGACCACGTGGTGTCAAAACCAAACACCACAGAGACTTCATTTTTTGATGCACGAGAGGGGGTACACAGACGAGACAAACTACGCTTCAAGTGGATTTTTACCCCCACCTGAAAAGGAAATAAGCTGCATAGAAGAACCAAACTTCGGACCCTTCTACTGAAAAAACTTCAGTGAGAACCCCCACTTTTTCAAGCGGATCCTGCTGCGCGCTCACTAGAAGATTAGACCTATTGTAAGCTCATATTTTTTAGGATTTTATTTAAGCCAGTAATTAAAAATTTGTAACTTTTTCAGTTTTTTGTAAAATTTCATAGTTAAAATTATAAAAATTCAAAATTTTATTTTGTCAGCTCAAAGAGCACCTTTTTACACTAATTTAGTTATTTTTTTCAAAATTTTTGGCCTTTTGGTTACGAAGATATTAAATTTTTAGTGTTTTTTCTCTATAAAATTAAAATAAATAGATTTAAAATTATTTTGACAGCAGGAATAGTATTTTATGACCTATTGCAGCTTATTTAAGCCCAAATTTGCCCCCAATAGCTCCAGGAACGGGCAAAATAGACATTTTCGGCCATTTTGGTTTTTCAGGTTGCCGCATTTAAGTTCAATTATCTCCGGAGCCATTGGGCGCAGAAGACCCGGGTTTTCACTGTTCCCAGCGGCATACACGCGGGGAACAATTGTGTGTGTTTTCAGGCGTTTTCAGGACCTGAAAGTTTTCAGCCCTGAAACCACTTTTTGCGGACAGGGGAGGTGGAGCCAGCCTGCACATCCAAAACCGCGACTCTCTCCGATTAACGGTTCCGGTGCTGCAGCCTTTTGAAACAGGGCTTTGACAGTTACCCCCACTTTTTGGGAAACTTTGGCCCGGCGTAGCTCCGGATCCGGTGGTCGTAGAGACTCGCCGTTTTCACAGTGGTGCATGGGGGGACAACACCTGTCCGACCTACTTAGTTTCAGGCGTTTTGGCGCTGAAAATTTTCAGGGTCCTGAAAACCAATTTGCGCGTCGGAGCGGGACGAGCCAAGCCGAATAAGCCCGAACTCGGGCGTTCTGCGACCTCTGGAAGGGAAGTTATACCGGGTTGGAAATCGACCTTGACAGTTCTCGAACTGTCAAATCATTTTTCAAGCTCGGATAACTCTCGAACCGTGGGTCGTAGAGGGTTCGGGTTTTCTTTGGCGACGTCGGCTGGCCTTTCCTCATCCGTTTCGCGCATTTTCAGGAGTTTTCAGGAGTCACGAAATTTCAGGCCTGAAACCTGCTCCGCGTGATAGGTCTCATCAAGCCGAACCAGGGAAGCCCAAGCACGCTAGTACTCGGCCTAACGGTTCCGGAGAAAACCACCGGTAACCGGAACCTGGTTGTCGTCTGGGACCAGCAACCAGAATTTTGGACCGCGTTGTCTCCGGAACCCTTTGGAGTGGGGCGGCCGTGTTTGGGCTCATTTGAAAGGGCTCGAGGAGACCTGTCTAGCGGAACGTAGAGATCGACTCTACAGTAGAGTCGAAAATTTTTCGACTCTACCTAAAAAGTTTTTTGACGTGAGTTGGACTCCTGAAAGCTCGTTGACGCCAGATCCCGATCTGGAACCTAGAATAAGCTAAATTGACAGAGCAAGACTCTTTAAATTAGTTTTTATTTCGTTGCTTGACCTGTTCTTTTGAATTACAAGGCTGACCGTGTTATTCTATATATAGAAAACATCGGCAATTTACTGTAGATCTTTACGATCCTAAGCGCACTTTTATTTTCTTTATACACTTTTACATTTTACACCTTTACACTTTTATATTTTACTCTTATTTGTTGACGCATATCTCCAACATAATGATCGGAATTAGGACTCCGTTAAAAAAGGCGGATGGTGAGAAATCACCAGAAAAACCCAGGACATCTCCCCCAAGCGTTCGACGCAGCGTCGGTGAATGGGAAGCTGCCAAAGATATACGCACGAACCAAACTCCCCCCTTAACAACTAAGACGACGCAGGCTGGCCCTGCAAAAGTAGGACCAAAACCTGCAGCTTCGCAGGAAATTAAGACCCTTCCAGCGCGCACGAAACTTATAGAGGTCCATACGCCGCCAAAGTCACAGTACGCGGATCGTTCGACAGAAGCTAGGGCCTGCTTGAACAAAGCTAAACTACATCTGAGCAGTTCAAGGAACATTAAGACCGAATTTAAAAACGGCATTACCGAAGCGCTGGATCGGTTGTTTCAGCTGGTAAAGGAAGCTGAAAGGGAGTGCAAAACAAAAAGCTCTGGCGGGGCGAAAGAAAACACAGAGCCCGGGACTGCCGCCACTGACGCAACTTTCTCGGTCAACGCTGAACAAAACTCGCTGGCGGCGCGTATCGAGGAACATTCCAAGTTACTTCAAGAGAGTAACAAAAGGATGGAGGACTTAAAAGCCGTAATGGAGCGAGGCATAACACCGACATACGCGTGTGTGACTGCGACCCACAACGGAAGGTCGAACCCGACGCGAAGTACCTTACACTCCATTGTGGTTACCTCAAAGGATGACACGGAGACCGGAGACGAAGTATTAAACAAGATACGGAAGGCAGTGGATGCGAAAGAGGGCTGGGTTAAAGTCGAAAGGGTAAGGAAGGCTAAAGACAGTAAAATCATAATGGGTTTCCAGACTAGGGAAGAAAGGAACAAAATTAGAAGCAGATTGGAAGTAGAAAGACAGGACCTCAGTGTCGAGGAAATGAAAAACAAGGACCCATTACTGATCCTCAGGGGCGTCTTCTCTGTTAATCCAGACGAGGAGATTCTCAGAGCATTGAGGAATCAAAACAGGGATGTTTTTCGTGACCTCGACAAAGAGGAGGACAGGATGGAAGTAAAATACAGGAGAAGAACAAGAAATCCACACGCCGTTCACGTTGTGGTCAGTGTCTCACCAATTATTTGGAAAAGGGCCACAGAGGTCGGGCGCTTGCACGTGGATCTCCAACGCGTCAGGGTGGAAGATCAAACCCCGCTGGTCCAGTGCACGCGCTGTCTAGGCTATGGGCATGGCAAACGATTCTGCAAGGCACCGGCCGACTTGTGTAGTCATTGTGGAGGCCCACATCTTAAATCCGAATGCACCGATTGCCTAACGGGCATTCCACCTAAATGCACGAATTGCACAAGAGCCAAGCTCGACGACACTGACCACAACGCCTTCAGCTATGATTGCCCGGTGCGCCACAAGTGGGACGAAATCGCCAGATCTACTGTGGCGTATTGCTAAGGGCACCCACGGAAACCCAAACCTCTACAGGCTTATACAGGCAAACCTCCAGCGTAAAAAGCTCGCAACAGACGAGCTTCTGATAGAAGCTGTAAAGCGTGGCGTCGCCGTTGCTCTCCTCCAAGAACCATATGTCGGAGGGGCTAAGGCAATGAGGAACTACAGGGGCGTTCGGATCTTCCAGAGCACTGATACCGGAGATGGGACTGTAAAGGCTGCAATAGCAGTCTTCGATCAAGACCTTATTGTCACACAGTACCCTAAACTCACCACGAATAACATCACCGTGGTGGGGATCCGAACCAGTGCCTGGAAGATCACGCTGGTCTCCTTCTATTTCGAGCCGGATCAGCCGGTGGGACCATACCTAGACCACCTCAAACATGTCGAGGAGGAAGTAGGTTCCAGAATGTGGATTGTTGGAGGAGACGCAAACGCGAAAAGTACCTGGTGGGGAAGCTTGTCCATTGACAACAGGGGTGAAGAAGTGTCTGGAGTTCTCGACGAGCTGAGTCTTAACATACTCAACAGAGGGGAAATTCCGACCTTCGACACGATCAGAGGGGGCAAACGCTACTGCAGCCACGTCGATATCACAGCGTGCTCGACGGACATCCTGGACCTGGTGGACGACTGGAGAGTAGACGAGGGCCTCACGGGCTCGGACCACAACGGCATTGTTTTCAACATTAAATTAAAAAGGTCTAAAGGCATACTAATTAACAGAACCACCAGAATTTACAACACTAAAAAAGCAAATTGGCCTGAGTTTCGTGAGAAACTCAACCAATTAATGCAAGCAAACAAAATTAATAAATCAGAATTAGATAAAGCAGATACAGTCGATAAAATCAACATAGTCATTAATAAATATATTCAGTCAATAAAAGAAGCATGCACCTCAGCAATGCCTATGAGGAAAAGTAAAGAAGTGCTCACCTTGCCGTGGTGGTCTGAGAAACTCGAGAGGATGAAGCGGGGAGTCGCCACCAGGAAACGCAGGATTAGATGTGCTGCACCAGCCCGAAGATCGAAGGTCGTTGAAGAGTACCTGAAACATAAAGTTGAGTATGAAGCGGAAGCAGCCAAGGACATCATCGAGAGTTGGAAGAACTTCTGCGAAAAGCAAGATAGAGAGGGGGTTTGGGAAGGTATATACCGGGTGATAGGAAGGACAAAGGGAAGGGGAGAGGACCAACCGCTAGTAAGGGATGGGCGGGTGCTGGACACGAAAGGCTCAGTTGAACTCTTAGCGAACACTTTTTACCCGGAGGATCACACGGAGAGTGACAGCACATGCCACCAGCTTGTTAGGGAAAGGGCCGACGTCGTGAATGCTGGAGGACACGATAACTCGTGCGATCCACCATTCACGATGGCCGAGCTGATGGCGGCGTGCAGATCATTCAACGCCAAAAAGGCCCCGGGGGTGGACGGCTTCACCGCCGATATCTGTTGCCGGGCCATTGGAAGTGCCCCGGAGGTGGCCCTTGCCCTCATGAATGGTTGCCTGAAAAACTACCACTTCCCCGAAGTCTGGAAGGAGGCGATAGTGGTTGTACTAAAGAAACCAGGTAAGGACGACTACAGTACCCCAAAGGCGTACAGACCAATCGGCCTGTTGCCAATAATGGGCAAAATCTACGAGAAGATGGTGGTGGCTCGCCTCAAGTTCCATTTGATCCCAAGGATGAGTACTCGCCAGTACGGATTCATGCCCCAGAGAAGCACGGAGGACTCCCTCTATGTTCTAACGCAGCACATACGCAATAAGCTGGAGCTAAAGAAAATAGTGGTGTTGATATCGTTGGACATAGAGGGGGCCTTTGACAGTGCCTGGTGGCCAGCTATAAGAGTCCGTCTGGCTGAGGAAAAGTGTCCAATCGGCTTGAGGAGGGTCATCGACAGCTATCTCAAAGATAGAAGGGTCAGAGTAAGGTACGCGGGCGAAGAGTACGGCAAAGCCACCAGTAAGGGCTGCGTTCAGGGTTCCATAGGGGGACCGATATTTTGGAACCTTTTACTGGATCCACTTCTGAAGAGCTTGGAAGATAGGGGTGACTATTGCCAAGCCTTTGCAGACGACGTCGTGCTTGTCTTCGATGGGGACACATCGTTGGAGATCCAGGGACGTGCCAATGCCGCTCTCGAACATGTTCGGGCGTGGGGTGTACAAAACAAACTCAGATTTGCGCCGCAAAAAACCAACGCAATGGTTGTTACTCGGAAACTTAAATATGACACCCCGCGTCTGAGCATGGGCGGGATCGACATTGCCATGTCCAAAGAGATTAAAATCCTGGGTGTCACCATCGATGATAAGCTGACATTTAATACGCACGTCGCAAACATATGCAGAAAGGCAATAGGCATCCACAAGCAATTAACCAGGGCGGCGAAGACCAGTTGGGGACTTCACCCTGAAGTCATACGGATAATATATGTGGCCACCGTGGAGCCGGTTATCCTGTACGCCGCCAGCGTATGGGCCCCGGCCGTTGGAAAGCTGGGTGTCATGAAGCAGTTGGGAGCGGTTCAGCGCGGAATTGCACAAAAACTGTGTAAGGCATACCGGACAGTCTCCCTAAATTCTGCGCTGGTGCTGGCTGGGATATTGCCCCTAGACCTCCGTGTCCGCGAGGCGGCATCATTATATGAGGCCAGGAGGGGGGTGCCTCAGCCGGCACTTGGTGACAGGAAGGTCGAGCAGGTAGTCTCAGCAATGGAGGCTCCACACCCTGCGGAGCGCGCTGAGCTGGAGCTCGTAAGCCTGGTAGACCAAGAGCAACTTGATGCCCAGAGCGAACTTGAGGTTCGTATCTTTACGGACGGGAGCAAGATTGGGGGCAAGGTTGGGGCCGCACTCTCCATTTGGAGGGGTGATGCCGAGACCAAAGCTCTCAAGCTTGCTCTCCCACACTACTCCACCGTCTACCAGGCTGAGCTTCTGGCGATATGCGTCGCAACCAGGGAGATCCTCAAACACAGTGCGCAATCGTTTGGAATCTTCAGTGACTCCATGGCAGCCCTCCAAACCATACAAAACCATGACCGACACCACCCACTGGCAGTGGAGGTAAGGGCCAATATTAGGTCCATGTCTACCCAAAACAAGGCAATTACCTTGTTTTGGATTAAAGCTCATGCGGGATTGGCTGGGAATGAGAGGGCAGACGAATTAGCCAAAAGAGCCGCTGAAGGTTCCAAACGAAAGCCTGACTATGATTTGTGCCCGGTTTCGTACGTCAAACGATACATTCGTGCGCAAACTCTAGACGAGTGGAACCGCAGGTACAGCTCCGGAGAAACTGCTTCAGTGACCAAATTGTTCTTCCCGGACGCAGTGGCGGCGTACGGGATAATCAGGAAATGCAGCATCAGCAACATAGTCACACAAGTCATGACGGGGCACGGTGGGTTCTCGGCGTACTTGAACCGCTTCAAGTGCAAACAGAGCCCATCGTGCATCTGTGACCCTGATGTTGACGAAACGGTGCCACATATATTGTTCAGCTGTCCCGTGTTTGACCGGGAAAGGCTGGAGGCCGAGCACGTACTCAACACAAAACTAGAGGCCGAAACATTGTGGGAATTAATAGCGGGCAAAAAAAGAGATATTTTATTAGACTTCTGTGTAAAAATATGTGAAAGAGTTATAAGGAGAAATAAAAGTGCATAAGCAAAAATGTTTACATAATATTTTGTACAATATTAGTGTAAAGCATTGAACATTTAGAATATAAAATATGCATGCATAAGCAAAAATCGATAAAAACAAATAAAAATAAATAAGTGAGTTGCCATGATGCAATATTGTTATCACATAGAAATAAGTTAGAATAAGACAATTGTGTATCCCCTGTAGTAATAAGAACAAATATAAAGTAAATATAAGATAGAAAATATGTAATTAGTTATAAGAATATTTAAGAGGGCTGTAGATATTATTAATCCACCATGGAGTAGTATTAAGAAATAGAATAAGATACCTGTAAAATAAAAGATTATGTTGTTGAGTTTTTCCCCTAAATGAATAAAATAAAGATAAATTAGCAGAATAGACAGTAGTATAAGGGCGTCCTACCCTTAAGTAAGAAAGAAGAACGAATGCTAGAAAGATAAAGTATGCTGAATGAAAGTACGAGAGGAATAAATGCGAGAACTGGAATGAATGAGTTGCTAAGAATAGTCTCCGATTATGTTGGAGGTAGGAGAATAATAAAAAAAAAAAAAAAAAAAAAAAAAAAAAAAAAGAAAAAAACCTAACCTAACCTAACCTAACCTAACCTAACCTAACCTAACCCGATAAGTACCCGGTGCCCCCCGCAGCGATCAGTTCAGTTTTTGAAGCGCTCCGTAGTGAAAAATCGCGAAAGCGGTAAAAAGTTGTCGAAATCACGCGGGCCGTACGTTAAAACGCGCGCTGAAAGAAGGCGAACACAGTGGTTAAAAAAAAAAAATAATAAAAAAAAAAAAAGTTCGGTGAAATAGTGAAAAAACAGGGAAATTAACCCAAAGTTAGTAAAAATTTGAAGGTTATGAAAAGACAAAAAGTGGATTTACACAAAAAGTAGATCGTATACCTTGTAAACGTGAACTGCTATCTTGTGCGCCCCATTGAGCTCTACAGACTTGGCAAGATTCTCAATTTTTTCCGCGCAGGCGCGCAGACATACATAGGGAAATACAGAAATCCACGAGTTCACGAGGTCCCGTTTTTGGGGCCGAAAAATACTGTTGACCACTCCCGAGACAGAAAGCAGGACAAGGACCCTGGAGCTATTTTCAAAATTTTGAATATCTAAAGTGAACACAGTTTTATTGAAACTACAAAGTTTGAAAGATTTCTGTTCAGTCGTCAAAAAGACAGCAACTTTTCCCGAGCGCGAAATCTTGCAAGATCAGTGACGACCTGGTCCCAAATTCCTGTTAAAGTTAGCTGGAACATCACCCAACCTATACGCGAGAAATCACTGAAATTGGACACCACAATATCTATATTTTTTTAAATTAGTGCATGTTAAATAAATTTCCGACGGCAAATTGTATTGGTTTTAATTGGAAATTAAAATAGGAAAATAAATTAATCAAAAAAAAAATTCGAAGGTTTTTACTTTTAATACTGGTAGCCACCAGCTACCAGTATACAAGAATCTGAAAACCGGAAAATTTTATCTGTTTGTTACGTAGATACAGCCTCTCCCGTATCGTGGGCCTTTTCCCCGACCCGTACTTGTTTAAAAGCTGCGTGTTTGTGCCTGTATCTCCTGAACGGGATGTCATAGAGGAAATATAACCACCAATAACATTGTTTCGTCTGGGAGGACTACCCTTAGAACCAAACCTTATTCCTCTGCGTCGCCCCTATAGAAAGCTCGGGGTAATCTACGAGATTATCCCCAGTCTCGAACTTTTCTCCCTAAGTAAAAACTTATTTACCCTATTTTTAACCCTGTTCGTGCAGTAGGCAAAAATAATAAAATAAAAATAAAAACAATAAATCAATAAAAATTGCTGGCAATATAAATTGTCTGTCGGGTTGCCAGCAATATAAATTGCTGGCAACCCGACAAACTGTGATAAAATAGATGCTGTGATAAGACTGTACTGTTCTGTTTTTAGGCAATTTAATTAAGTTTACAAACCGGGAACTGAACCCGGGACTTTTGAAGCTGTTTTGTGCCTTCCCCTTATATTAACCCGTAATACTCTGAAACATAGTCTAGTCATTATCGTTACCCAACCATACCAAATTATTCAACATTTTAACCATCGTCAATAAAAAAATTAATTATATTTTAACTTAAATTGGTAAATTCAAAAAATATTTTAAGAGAAAAAAAAAAAAAAAAATCCTTCAATCTCAAATATCTCTGAAACGGCTGGGAATACCAAAAATCGGACAAAATTTCCCCCCCCCAGAGAATACACCCCCTCCCAATCTGAACCTAGTTTAAGATAGACCCCAAAAAACCCCCTTTTCACCCCCTTTTTACTTTATCACCAATAGTGACTGGAGTCTCCTAGATTATATCGGGACACCTAAATCTACCTATATCACCCCTGAGATACATACCCCCCTGGGACTTTGCTTCCCTCACCCCCTACTTCCTCCACCACCACTTCCCCGATACCAATTGTGAACCACTTGGACATCCCACCCCTCCCTCTCCCTCCACCCCTTTCGTATTTCCTCACCCCCCTCAACTTAACTTTTGAACCAGAGGTGATATACCCACCGAGTTTGGGGTCCCTGAAATCGGCACAAGGAGACCTCCCTTTTGGCCCCAATAGAATCACTGGAAAACGCTCCATTCTTAAGATAATCACCATTAACATAACTTAAGTATATTTTCACAAAATTTTTTAATTGCCATAGCCCGGAAAACGAGTGTCTTCATATATATACAGACTCCGTAAACCTGTAGCTTTTTAGCTCCCGGTATAGAATAAGACATATAGCAGTACTTTTGTACTGCTATACTTTAGCTTAAGACTAGGTTAAGGACTATATTGATATATTTATCAAATTTATTTAATGTTTTAAAACTCCGTTCTGGTAGGTGTATTACATTTGTGACTGGAACGGGACTATATTCACGCAGGATTCCTTTACAATCCCTTTTTAATTTGACCCTTGACCGTATTTATATACTTATAATATACATTTTATACACCAACTCGGGTATCCCTTTACAATACCCCTTTTGACGCAGTATTAATCCCACAAAAAACCCAACTAACACAAGATGAGCGGAATGCCCGGTTTGCGTACACCTATAAAGAGCCGGTCTCAAACAGCAAGCTCACAAAACAAAAGCCCACAGAAGGCACCTGAAGAGGCAGGACCTTCGACGTTAAGCGTCAGAAACAGCGTGGGAAAATGGGAAGCGGGCAAGGTCGATAGCAAGGGCACCTCCCCAATTAAGCTTGTCAAAACCACACCGGTAACGACAAGAGGATCGGTGTCCTTTGAAATCGGGAGCCCGCCAGCCCGTAAAAGTAGAGTCGCCGAGGCTAGAGTATATAGTAACACAATAAAAACATATATGACCACCTCTAAAACAACAAAAACAGAAATTAAGAACGAGGTTAAGGCTTTAGCGGACCGGCTCTACCATCTTATAAAAGAATCAGAGCAGGAAAAAGGGCGTGAACCCCTTACAAAAAAGACCTTCAAATCCAAAGGTATCCAAGTCCAGGCAGCCCAGGAAGTTCAAAAAATGGAGGGACCTCCATCCCCTTCTCTGGGGGTTATCGGGGAGGTGGAGGTGGACTCTCTCAGAAAGGCTCTGGAGGAGCACACTCGAAATTTGGCCGTAAATAACGAAAATATGGAAAGGTTGAAAGAGGCACTACAAGCTGGCCAAGGCTGGATGGAGAAGCTCTCCTATGCCAGCGTAGCGGCAAGTCGGCCTTCCAACCAATCTAAACAGCAAATGACGTTACACTCAATTGTAGTGACGGCCAAGGATGAGAAAGAGACGGGAGAACAAGTACTGGACAGGATAAGAAAGGTTGTAAACGCCAAAGAGGGAGGATTTGCAGTGGAGAAAGTAAGGAAGGCAAAAGACAGAAAGATAATTGTAGGTTGTCGCACTGAAGAAGAAAGGAGAAAGATAAAGGAAAGAATAGAGGAAGCACCTGAGCTGAAGGTGCAGGACATAAAAAATAAGAACCCGCAGATCATGATGAGGGACGTGATGCGTTACAATGGTAACGAGGATATCATAAAGGCCCTTAAAAATCAAAATAAACACATCTTCCAAGACCTTAAAGAAGAACAGAAGATTGTGGTAGTGCTATACACAAAGCGAGCCAGGAACCCGCTCATGGGTCATGTAGTGCTGCGGGTCGCCGCAGAGGTCTGGAGGCGCATGTTAGAGGTCGGAGCGGTGCATGTGGACTTTCAGCGGGTAAAGGTCCAAGACCAGTCCCCGCTCGTCCAATGCTCGCTCTGCCTCGCATACGGACATAGCCGACGCATTTGCACTGAGACCAAAGCAAAGTGCGGCCACTGTGGCGGCTCTCACATGAGGACAGAGTGCGCGGACTGGAGCGCAGGCCTACCACCTACCTCCTGTAATTGCACGCGTGCCAATATTGACAATGTGCATCACCACGCCTTCAGCCCAGACTGTACAATAAGAAGAAGGTGGGACGCAATATCCCGCTCATCTATAGCTTATTGCTGAGGGCTCCCTGGAGACTCCTGTCCAACATACAGCAAGACCATACCGAGTGGCCCAAGCGAACCTTCAACGCAAGGAACTGGCGACCACCGAACTCTTTTTAGAGGCCAGTGAACTAAAGATCTCGTGGGCACTGATTCAGGAGCCGTATGTGGGAGGAGCACGAAGTATGAAGAGCTACCGTGGAGCGAGAATCTACCAGTGCGAGGTTGATGGAAGTGGGAGGGTAAAGGCGGCAATAGCCGTCTTTGATCATGACGTAGACGTCATACCCTACCCGAAACTCACCACAAATAACATCGTTGTGGTGGGGATCCGGACTAAAGCCTGGGAAATCGCAGTAGTCTCCTATTACTTCGAGCCAGACCTACCCATAGGGCCTTACTTGGACCAGCTGACCCGGATAAAAGCGGAAGTGTCCACCGGTAGATTGCTGTTAGGTGGCGACGCTAATGCGAAAAGTGCCTGGTGGGGCAGCATCAAGGAAGACCCCAGAGGTGAGGCAATGTCTAGCACCCTGGATGAGTTGGAGCTTCAGGTACTAAACACTGGTGACGCTCCCACATTTGACACGGCCAGAGGTGGTAGAGCGTACAAAAGCCATGTGGACGTCACGGCATGTTCGCTCGACCTTTTTGACCTGATGGACGGCTGGCGGGTCGACACAGGAGTAACGTCCTCGGATCACAACACGATATTATTTGATATTAAATTTAAAAGGGACAAAGGAATTAACATCTGCAGAACCACTAGACAATATAACACACGGAAGGCAGATTGGGATAAATTTAAAACAAAACTGGGGCAATTAAAAATAGTAAATAAAATAAACTTGGAAATTATAAAGGAAATCGACAGTAAACAGAAATTAGAGGAATTAGTTGTAAAATGTAAAGATATTATAGTAGAAGCATGCCAAAAATCAATTCCCAAAGTAAAAAATTCTGTAAAACTTACCATTCCGTGGTGGTCCGAGGAACTCGCTGTGAAGAAGAGGGAGGTTACCAGGAAAAGGAACCGCATCCGCAACGCCGCGCCGGTCCGGAGAGCGATGGTCGTCGACGAGTACCTGAAAGCTAAAGAAGAGTATGAGATGCAAGCAAAGAATGCCCAAATCGCCAGTTGGAAGGAGTTTTGCCAGAAACAGGATCGGGAGCGAGTTTGGGAAGGAATCTACAGGGTCATCGGTAGGACCGCCAGAAGGCAGGAAGAACTGTCCCTATGCTGCGATGGTACATTCCTTAATCCAAGTGAATCGGCCGCCCTACTAGCAGATACGTTCTACCCCAAAGACAGAGTAGACCAGGATAACGCTGACCATAGGCGAATTAGAGAAGCGGCCAGTCGAGTAAATGAATGGATCCATGATGAATATCATGATCCTTCATTTACGACGCTGGAGCTGAAGACCGCCGTGGCAGGTTTCAATCCCAAAAAGGCACCAGGAGGGGATGGATTGACGTCTGACATCTGCAGTCGAGCGATCCACCAGGACCCGGAATTGTTCCTTGCTCTTTACAACAAGTGCCTCGAGTTGGCACACTTCCCGAAGATCTGGAAGGAGGCTACAGTTGTAGTCCTTAGGAAGCCGGGCAAGGACAACTATCTGACCCCTAAGGCATACAGACCAATCGGTCTACTGCCTGTTCTGGGGAAGGTCCTGGAGAAGATGGTAGTGGCGCGTCTAAAGTGGCAGCTTGTACCACGGTTTAGTACCCGTCAGTTTGGCTTTATGCCCCAGAGGAGCACCGAGGACGCCCTCTATACGCTAATAGAGCACGTACTGGACAAGTTGAGGCTGAAGAAGCTAATTGTCCTGGTGTCATTGGATATAGAGGGTGCCTTCGATAGCGCTTGGTGGCCCGCTATTAAGGTCAGGCTGGCTGAGGAAAAGTGCCCGGTCAATATCAGGCGGCTGATAGACAGCTATCTCGACAGCAGGAAGGTTAAGGTTCGTTATGCCGGGGAGGAATGTACGAGAGAGAGTGAGAAAGGCTGCGTTCAGGGGTCAATCGGCGGTCCAATCCTGTGGAACCTCGTTCTCGACCCACTCTTACAGGATCTGGAGCAACGTGGGATCTTCGTGCAGGCGTTCGCGGATGACATCGTCTTGGTCGTGGATGGGGACACGGCGGCTGAAGTCTCGAGATCTGCCAATGCAGCCCTCGCCCATGTTCAGGATTGGGGCGTCCGAAATAAGCTGAGGTTTGCACCGCACAAAACCTGTGCGATGATCATAACCAATAAGCTTAAGTACGACACTCCAATGCTGAGCATGGCCGGGGTCGATATCGGTATGGTCAAGAAAATGAAGTTGCTGGGTCTAACCATAGACGATAAGCTCACTTTCAATGAGCATGCCGCGAATGTCTGCAAGAGAGTAGCTGCTATTTACAAACAGCTGTCCCGCGCCGCCAAAGTTAGTTGGGGATTAAACGCTGAAATAATACACATTATATACACCGCGACAATAGAGCCCATAATCACCTACGCGGCTGCCGCCTGGGCTCCTGCTGCGAAAAAGCTAGGGATACGGAAGAAGCTAGGCTCAGTCCAACGAGGATTCGCCCAGAAGCTTTGTAAGTCTTACCGTACTGTCTCTTTGAACTCGGCACTGGTACTGTCTGGGATACTACCTCTAGACCTGCGCATACAAGAGGTAGCCGCCCTCTATGAAGCGAGGAGAGGGTCATCCCGGTTTGTGCCAGGAGACAGGGAAATCGAGAGTGCGGTAAGGTTTGCTGAAACCCCTCATCCAGCTTCGCAAATGCCCCTGGAGTTCATGTACCTGACAGACCAGGATTTGCTAGATAGCAACAATGTGCAGACGGTGCGAATATTCACCGACGGCAGCAGGATTGAGGGGAAGGTCGGAGCCGCATTATCCATATGGGATAATGAAGGCGAAGTCCGGAACCTCAAGCTTAGCCTCGCCGCGTACTGCACAGTCTACCAGGCGGAACTCCTGGCCATTTGTAAGGCGACGGACGTGATCCTCACGCGGCAAGAGACGAGCTATGGTTTGTACAGCGACTCAATGTCAGCATTGCAGACGCTTGCAAGCCATGGCTCTCTCCATCCCCTGGCGGTTCGCGCGCGCGCCAACTTGGCTCAAGCCCTGGGCCAGAGCAAAGCTGTGTCTTTGTTCTGGATCAAGGCCCACGCGGGCCTGCCGGGGAATGAGCGAGCGGACGAATTGGCAAAGGAGGCAGCATTGTCGTTACGGAGGAAGCCAGACTACGACCAGTGTCCGGTTTCATTCATCAAGCGACAGATCCGTTTGGAATCGCTTGATGAATGGAATCGAAGATATGTGTCGGGCGAGACGGCCTCTGTGACGAAAATGTTTCTTCCGGACGCCATTGCGGCTTTCCGTATTGTACAGCAGGTGCGGCCAACGGGTGTTCTCACGCAGGTTCTAACGGGGCACGGTGGGTTCTCTGAATACTTGAATCACTTCAAGTGTAAGGAGAACCCAGCGTGCGTCTGTGACCCAAGCGTGGCAGAGACTGTCCAGCACATAATTGTAGAATGCCCGCTATTTATCAGGGAGCGCTACCAACTTGAATGTGAGCTGGACAGGAGACTGACGAGGGAGAGCCTGCATGGGTTCATGTCTAAAAAAGCAAGGGAAATTTTTTTGATGTACTGTGTAAATTTGGCCAACATAGTTATCTGTAGAAATAAAAGTTGAAAAACACTGTACTTCATTAATATTATAAGAATATTTAATTAGAAGCACAGACAAAACAGAACAAAATTATATAACAGCAGTAGATTAAAATAGTACCTAAGCTAATTGTATATATATTAGATATGTGTAATACAAGAAAATTTTAAATAAAATAACAGCACCAATTTTTAATTATTGCCCAATCTGTAAATAAATAATGCCCATAGAATAGATTAACCAAAGTGGGAGTCCTACCCACAGAATGTAAGATGATGAATGAAAGAAAGAATCAGTATGAAGAGTGAATGTACGAGAGGCATAAAAGAAGGAAGTAGAATGACTGAGTTTGCAGAGAATAGGCACCGACTACGTTGGTGGGATTAGTATTAAAAAAAAAAAAAAAAAAACCTAACCTAACCTCCGGTTTCATTCATCAAGCGACAGATCCGTTTGGAATCGCTTGATGAATGGAATCGAAGATATGTGTCGGGCGAGACGGCCTCTGTGACGAAAATGTTTCTTCTGGACGCCATTGCGGCTTTCCGTATTGTACAGCAGGTGCGGCCAACGGGTGTTCTCACGCAGGTTCTAACGGGGCACGGTGGGTTCTCTGAATACTTGAATCGCTTCAAGTGTAAGGAGAACCCAGCGTGCGTCTGTGACCCAAGCGTGGCAGAGACTGTCCAGCACATAATTGTAGAATGCGGCCTTACCCGATTAAATGAGCTAGATTGGCCGACCTATCCTGTAGTGTGATTGCCTATAAAGTTAAATGATATTGAGCTTAAGAATATTGAACAAGATTGTTTTCAATAAAAAAAATCATGTGAAACCCTTAGGGCCTCGTCATCTGCATTCAAAGTGTCGAGTGGCTAACCGCCAGTCAAAGTCACGCGTAACCACGTGTGTGAATTTCACGACGTTCGAGTAGCACTAATTATAAGATTAACTGACCCATAACTTACTTGCCACGACATCTGCCCATTAGCGCGTTTAGTTAAAAGTTGTCCGTTGTCATTTTGTGTTGATTATTTTACAGCTTATCAATAAAATGAAATTTATTTGACTTGATTGATCATCAATTGGATGAATTAAAACATTCTACGACGCAATGAATACCTAGAATTGGTGTATTTTTAAATGCAGTGCTGATTATTTTACGGACCTAGATGATACTATTTTTTTTCTAGATTTCGTCTATTGAATTATGCAATAAACCAAGTGCTTAACCTTATAAACCTTAAAATAATCCAAACATCGAAAGATGATTGGTATATTCTTTCATTATTCAGGTGGCTATTAGTTTCATTATTGAAGTGGTTTTATTAATAACCTATCAAATCTACTGAACTTCTCAACAATAGATAATTCAGTTCTCTCTTTTTAACTTTATCCTAAATAAAGAAACACATTAAAATCACAAGCATACCAAACGAGACGCAAAAACCATAACCTTCCAAAGCATACTCCCTAGTAACGGCTAGGTTATAAGGTTTGAAAAAATATCTATTGCTTATTGTTTCATGTACATTATTTGTGAAACATGGTTATTTTTCGTATAACAAATAGTTTTTCTTCGAAAATTAATTAAAAACACAAGAATTGTCCGCTAATTTTGGCCACTCCGCCAAAACGACTTAAATGTTTAAAACATTTGTACACAGAAAATTTGATGGCTAGGAATGCAAATCGACTTTATATACATAATAATAAAAACGCATTTGCGTTTGACGTTTCACATCACAATATCACATCATGACATATCGCGCTATCTCATCTCATGTAATGATCGCGTAGCGCTTCATTTCACGTCATGTATGATGTAATGTACTATTCCTCAAACGCAATTTCATATTACATCACTTTAGAACGCACTGGTTTGCGCATGTCCAGCTATAACTCAGTATCGGATGACTCTTTTTTTTCTGTTCCGGTCAGTCCTTTGTTTTAATAAAAAAAACGACGGAGTCATTTGGCTAGGGTCGACGCAAAAAAGAACGCAGCTGTGGTCATCTGTACACGGGATTTTGTTTTCTAAATGATCCCATAATCATAGATTCCGGCGACAGTACTTGCTATGTATGATTTGCACAACCTGTCAGACACAAAAACTCACGTTTGTAGGGAATCAAACCCATGATTATTTTTCAGCTTTTGGAACCAACAATAATTCTTTCATTTACTTTAACATAAAATCGAACTCACATTTACAGGGGGTCGAATCCATCATTTACGTTAACTTTGGAACCGAATAAATGAAACCATACTTAAATTATCTAAATGTTTATGGGATTAAAACCCACAGTAGCACAGACACGAGATTGTTATCTCTCATCAACCAGTATATCAGATGGGAATTGAACCCAAATCCCTGACAATAGAATCCATGTATATTCTTAACTAAATAATTCATACGGGACTCGAACCCGTTACATGTACCTAGTCGTCAAATTCAACTAACATATTGCGAGCGTTAACTATTCAGTCGTTGTACTTTTTATCGTCTAACAATTCTAAGAAACCCTAAAATTACGTTGTGTTATTTTGTCGTAAATACATACGATATTATTACCTATAATATTTTTAACCGTGGTAACTCTTTTTGTGCCTAACGAATAATAGAAACTTAACTTACGTTGTGTTGTTTATAGTAACCCTTTCTTACGTTGTGTTGTTTATAGTAACCCTTTTCTAGTTCTTTCTCGTTGCACTGACGTTAAATCAGTACATTTAATGACGAGAATCCTGGTCACGGCACCAAATGTAACGGTTCCTAAACGACCCTAGGCTGATCAAAATTTCGTTTTTCCTAAAACGTGTCCTAGATTTACAGTTAAAGTCGGCTCTTTTGATGAAAGAGAGACAGCGCCCCGCCATTCCGCGCTGTCCAATGAACCTCGCACCATTGACTGGATGGTTCTCTTCCGATTATAGTGAATACCAAATTATGTTTTATTTTGTTTTGGAATTCACAGTTATAAATTTATAACTTGGAAGTGGTTTAGAAGGATAAAACGTAACTAAGGGGATATTAACTAAATTGTTATAATTAACTGAATCTTGTGTGAGTAACACTTTACACTAATGTATAGAGTATTACATCAAAGACCGAATAGTGGTCACGGGTAGTGAATATACATTCAAGAATTAATACAAATACAATTAAATAATTTGTAAGAGAGTTTTAACTCTAGAAGTAACTACAGTTGATTAGATCAACTCTCCTTAAGACAGCCCCAAAAGCGCCCAACCCACCATCATTTCCTGTGTGCAATAGCTGGTAAGAAGAAATGATGAAACAAACTTCCAGCACACATTTCTGTCTGTTAGCCATAAGGACTTTAAGTAAAACAATAATAATGTATGAAGTTAATTAGACAAAGGGTTGCAAAATGCATTATTTACCTAACGGAAGGAAAAGGATAGGAACGCTACGCTTGCGTTAAATACGTTTATTTGATTTACGTTAATGAGTTCATTGATAAAAGTCTAGATTTCCCACCCGAGTGACGTGAGACCGCCTGTACAGCAGGCACGTCGTACGTGTAATGCTGGTCCTAGAACACGAGGCCTTAGAGAAGGCTACGCAACGGTCCAAGCAATACATGTTTCCCTAAACTTAAACATGTCTTACCCAATCCTAAGACAAAGGACAGTTTGTGCCTAAGCGCCTCTGCCATTGAACAAGACATGCTCCCAGAATTACTGGACGCGCACTATAATAAATAGCTCACCCTCGATCTACTCAACCTTTATTAACACAATACAATACTATGCAGGCGTAGCGCAGACTCGGTCTGGTGCAGAATTCATTGCCAAAACTTGCTGTACGTCGGAGCGGATTTATTCGTCGCTTCTCATTTCCTTAATCTACCCATTGCGTGGATTTACGGGACCGCTAAGGAGCGGTACCCATCCAAAGTCATGTCTCGCTAAATAGTGACGATTTTGAGCTGCCTACAAAACGGCGTGGGTTAGTTTTAACGAGACACGTTCCCTAAGCGTCCTTAGACGATGTAGTCAGGGGTTCTTTGTGAAGCCTACCGTGTGAAGCCTACCCCCCTCCCTGGATCTGAGCGACAGCAAGTATTACGCAAGGTGTTCTGAGCCAGACCTTCTATAGGAACCAGTATTTGTCAACAAACAATTGGTTGTCCTACGTTCCCAATTAAGGGAGGCCATTTAGCCTATTTTATACAAATAGTGGATATTAGCGGTTCCGCCTTCCATGTGTGTTATGTCAGTTAACTCTAAATAATGGCCCATAGTCAAAGTGGTAATTGTAGAGTGTAACAATTGATGAAATTAGCGCTTGTAAGTGTGAAGGAAGACTTCACCGCTTCCCTAGACCAAATGCTAGTGACAAATATCTGTCGAGGTGTGGATTAGGAGTTAAATACAAGTTCTCGCCATGCTAGAATAATGTGTACATTAGTGATTTGTCCCTAACTACGTTATATAAATATTAACTTACCCAATCATTCAGGCACTCACTCACACAATACTATTACGAAATAAGACTAAATTATAATTTAAATTAATAATTAAACTCGTTACCACGATATTTACAACGACACAACTTTCAATTATTGGTTCCAAAGTAATACTCTATAACTCGACTTCTCTTGATCTCTCAAAATCAGTCCGTCCTGTTTCCCTGCCTAAAGCTAAGTGTCTACCAACCTCCTTGAATTCGCTACCTGCCTTGCTGCACGGCTGGCAGCCACTTTGTCCCAAATCTTAATTTATGGTTTTCGGGTTCGTGTTAGAAATCGGATATTCAAAGTCTCTTTAGAATTTCGTTGAAATACTACTTTTGTCTTGACAGTTTTTACATCAAGAGGCAATTTACGAGTTTCTTTAAAAGGTTTTGTTTTAGAAATGTATATTGTCTCATAGTTTATGACGTTGCCTGTCAAACCGATCTTTAAACCCATGTGTCCGTGCCTCAATGTGTTTCGCACATATGGCGGCCACGCGCAGTTTGAAATATAAAATAATATTCGGTAACCAAAATATAGAGATAATTGGCGTGTAGTCACACCTCGTAGAATCATTTCAGATAACGGTGTCCAGTTCGTCTCCGCAGTGATGCGCCAATGTATGCTAGCCCTGGACATAAAACAGAATTTCATCCCACTCTATCATCCCGAAGCTAATCCAGCTGAAAGGAAAAATCGCGATTTAAAGGCAATGTTAGCTCATCTCGTAGAAGACGACCACACGTCGTGGGCGTCGTGGCCGAAGAAACTGCCTATGATCCGGTTTGCTATGAATAGCGCAAAATGTCGCACCACAGGTAAGTCACCTGCTTATTTATCTTTTGGAAGAGAAATGCGGTCGCCCTCAGAAGTCGTTCATGATCAACGAGCAATCCTGAGCAAAGAGAATTTCGTCCCGCAGATAACCCCCTACCTAAGGAAGTTCCTGAACTCATTTTCAGAGATTCGCGAACGCGTGGAAGCTCAACAGGACAAGACAAAGCAGTATGCCGATACATCGCGCCGTCCAGCTGACGTCTTTGAGACAGGCGACTTGGTAATGTTGAAGTCCCACTTGTTAAGTAAAGGTTCTAAGGATCTTACTTCTAAATTTTACCCACGCCGCGATGGACCTTACGTCGTGACAAAAAAGGTTAGTCCCACAACCTATACGATCGCAAACATAGAACAGCCTGATGTTGATTTAGGGAAATATCACAGTCAGGATCTTACCCGGTACCAAGGTAGTGATGTCACTTTACTGACTCCCGTTATTCCCAAAAGAAACCGCGGACGTCCAGCTAAGGCTGCTAATAACATACCAGTCCAGGAGCGAGGACGTTCTCCAGTACTGGAGGGGGAGTATATAGCAACACACGCATCCTCACGCCCAATCAGAGCGTCCCGCGGTCGTCTTCCGCCGCGCTATTTGAATTGTGCGTCTCTTTCGCTCACATAGGCGTCGCCTACTCGCCACGTCCGCGCGGCGGATACTCATGGCGGGCAGTTGCGCTAGAAACTTAGACTCGTACGCCACGTTTGTTAACTGTTACCGAAACGAAGTAATTATTAGGTTTCGTACCCTTTGTGAAACTAAACTAGACTTTTAAGTGTGAACTTTATCAATACAGTGATTTACTGACTTTATGTAGTGGTTTTACTCGAACTGTCCCCCCTGAGACAAGTATGTAACGGCATAGCGTATACTAAAGATGTGTCATGTTGTAGCGTAAGCTAAGTTTGTATTTTGTACGTAATATATAAGCAAGGATCAGTACGTCTTGGGCACTCCGAGGTCCGACCCCAACTGGGGTAGCCCTCAGCGCAGTCGCTTAGTTTTAGAATTTTTGCAAGCCTGGCTGGAGGCTATAATATAGCTTAGTCTCCACAGGGTAGTCCGGTTAAGCAGTATCCGGTCAACTGTGAGCTGTGAGACGCCACTTAGAATAAAAAGTCTTGGGCACTCAACTCTTGTACTTGTCGTTTGTTAAGAGTCAAAGGGAGAGGTAGGTTTTACACAAATACACACACTTATATCACTTATTGACCTTCACTTTAAACATCGACATTTTGGGACGTTTCAGCCGTTTGCTTACGTCTAAAACTTTTACGAGCCGCTTTGAAAGCGGTCGACTGCAGAGATTGCACCTGCTTGGTCAACCAACTTTTCCATGTACCGATACACCGACGGAAAAATAGACATAAACACAATATGCCTATGAGTGCTAAAATCGAAGACCAACCAATGAAGGTTATTAAATTTGCGTCGTAGCCTTTGACTGACTGGGGGGCGATAGCGGCTTAGGATTTGACCTCGTCCTTCACTACATAGTTACCCATAATTAGGTATGATACGTTATATCAGCCAGAAATCAGAAATAATATTAACTTATTACAATATACTTACTTACTTATAAATTGAAGCGTACAGGTCTTTTGCTGACTCGGCCGCTGCGCGTTTTATGTAAAGGTGCGGTTTCATTAGCGGGCGCGGAGCGATCCTCGCTAATCGCTGTTCCCGGACCCGGACTTACGTTTATTTCTTTATTATTGCTATTACTTACCATATTGCTCGAACACGAATCTCTACACAAATATGCGGGTTTGAGTCGATCAATCGATATGTATGCCGTCCGACCCGAAAAATCTACCAAATACGTCTTATCTTTTCTGTTTAAGACTCTAAAGGGACCATCGTAGGGAGGTTCCAAAGGTTTCCTAACCCTATCATTTCGTACAAATACGTGTGTGCACTTATCTAAATCTGCATATACGAATAATGTGCGAGCGTCTTTATGTCGCATCGGTTTCGGTTTCAAGTTCATAATAATGTTACGTATTTTTTTTACATATTCACAATGATCTAAAATTTTAGAGTTCGAGTCGCTACAAAAATCACCAGGTAAACGTAATGCCGTAGCGAAAGTTAATTCTGCAGCACTAACACCAGTATCATCTCGAATGGCGGCACGTAAACCTAGCAAAACTATTGGTAGCTCGTCTATCCAAGTGGTTGAGTTTAATCTTGCCATTAGAGCTGCTTTTAAAGAACGGTGCCAACGCTCTATCATCCCGTTCGACTGAGGGTGATAAGGTGTAGTTCTCTTCTTATCAATGCCTAAATATCGCATAAGTTCCTTAAATATACTGCTTTCAAATTGCCTGCCCTGGTCGCTTGTCAGCTTAACAGGGCATCCAAAACGTGCAATCCAGCCCTCTAATATCACCTTAGCCACAGTCTCGGCTGTGATATCCTTTGTGGGATATGCTTCGGGCCAACCTGTTTGGCGATCTATTATCGTAACCAAATACCTATAGTCGTGTGTAGAAATGGGCAAAGGGCCGACTATATCGACATGAATATGAGAAAATCGCTCCTCTAGTGGAAAATGTCCTAATTCAGTTTTTATATGCCTAGATACTTTTGCACGCTGACATTTAACGCATTCTTTTGTCCATTTGCCTATGTCACTATTCATTCTGTCCCAGAAAAATCTTTCCTTGACTAATTTTCGCGAAGTCCGAATTCCTGGGTGACTTAAGTTATGAATTGATTCGAACGCTTGTCTCCTAAAACTTAGCGGTATATACGGGCGAACCGTACCGTACCGGTTGTCTGTTGATGTTTCACACGTTACCGGTAGGTCGCTTCCAGGTATCGCTATGTCTTTGAATATTAAATTACATTTGTTATTGTTACGTTGATTGCGCATTAAGCCCAGGTTCTCATCGATAACTTGTGCTTGGGCGATCGCGGCGTAATCTAATATTGTAGGACATGTTATTGTCTCCACCCGCCATAATGCATCTGCTACAACGTTCTTATTTATTTATTTATTTATTAAACTTTATGTACAAGTACAAAGGCGGACTTAATGCCTTAGGCATTTTCTACCAGTCGACCTTAGGGTGGTGCAGAGATGAAATATGGCAGGTGCAACTAAATAAAAAAATAAAAAATACAGTAAAGAAATATAAATACAACAATTTAACATATAGATATATAAAAATATATACTTAGATACATACATACATAAAAATAGCTTATCACCGTCTATATACCTTATGTCAGTAGAGTATTCACTTATATAGAGAATTTGCCTAACGCGACGCGGTAATTCATTATCAGAATTGGATTTTTTGAACATGAATGTTAAAGGTTTGTGATCTGTATAAATAATCAAATGTCGGCCTTCTACCATGTTCTGAAAATATTTAATGGCCAAATAAATTGCTAAAAGTTCTCTATCGAAAGTACTGTATTTAATTTGCGGAATTGACATTTTCTTTGAAAAATAGCCTAAAGGTATCCATTTATCGTTTACGAATTGTTGGAGAACGGCTCCCACGCAGGTGTTCGATGCATCAGTCATGAGCGCAAATGGAGTATCGGGTTGCGGATACGATAACGTCACTGCGCTTTGTAGCGCCGCCTTACACCGTGAGAATGCCTCGTTTGCACTTTCTGTCCATGCTATTTTTGTTCTATCTTTTTTCTTTGATTTAACTAAGTATTGATTTAAATGACTTTGATATTCTACTGCATGAGGCAAATGTAAACGGTAGAAATTACTCATCCCTAAAAATCGTCTGAGCTGTTCGATAGTTTCTGGTTTAGGAAAATTATTTATAGCATCCATTTTCTCCTTTAGAGGTCGAATGCCTTGCGTGGAAACTTCGTATCCTAAAAAATCTATCTTCGTTTTACCAAATTCACATTTTTCTAAATTAATAGTTAAGCCTAATTTACTTAAGCGACTAAAAACTTCTCGTAAATGCTGCTCATGTTGAATTTTACTTTTACTAAATATTGCGACGTCATCGATATAACAATAAACGTAATCTAAACCAGATAGAACTGTATGGTTCATGAACCGTTGAAAAGTTTGCGCAGCGTTCCTTAGCCCGAATGTCATTCGGGGAAATTCAAATAGGCCGAAAGGCGTGATAATGGCACTCTTTTCCACATCGGCAGGATTTATTGAAATAAAATGATATGCACGGCAAATATCAATACGTGAAAA
This sequence comes from Orthosia gracilis, assembly GCA_947562075.1. NCBI lineage: Eukaryota > Metazoa > Arthropoda > Insecta > Lepidoptera > Noctuidae > Orthosia > Orthosia gracilis. Next base: position 50,049,977 of record OX387271.1, on the reverse strand, counting down.
TATTTCTGCGTTAGCTAGCAAGTAGGTACGTAAAATCATGTAATCGTGGGATAGGATAACGATCGGCCTTGGTTATTGCGTTAAGCGCTCTATAGTCACCGCAAGGACGTAACTGACCATTTTTTTTCATGACGATGTGTAAAGGACTTGCCCACGCACTTTTCGACGGCCTACAAATCCCCAACTCCTGCATTATTCTAAATTCTTCTCTTACCTTAGCGTAGCGGTGAGGCGGCAACGGTCTGCATCGTGCGTGTACCGGCGGGCCGCTGGTTTCTATGAAATGCAATACCGTATGTTTCGGTGGCTCCTTAAAAGAAACAGGTTTAGTAATATCTGGGAATTCAGCGAGCAGATCTTGATAAGGGTGACTTACATCGACGGTTTTGATTGACGACTCGTTACTAGTTACAACGGAAGCTAAAACTTTCAATTTTGTGACTTCGTCAATTAATCTACGTGCACTTATATCCACTAAAAGCTTATAGTTCGCTAAAAAATCGGCACCTAAAATGGGCTGACGCACGTCGGCTATCACGAATGTCCACCGTAATGCGCGACGTAAGCCTAGATCTAACACTAAACTTTTGACACCATAAGTTTTTATTTTAGTCCCGTTGGCGGCGAATAGGCAATAGTCTTGACACTCACTATTTTGATTGTTTTTTAACGGTTCCCTATCCATTTGCATAAAATTTTAAGACCTAATATATCTTAGCATAATTTTGTTTGGCATAATTATATTTACGCATAATATAAATACGCATAACAGCTTACGCATAATTTTTTTAAGCATAATTTCTCTAACCATAATAATGATTAAGCAGAATATTCTAAAGCATAAATTTATTTAGCATAAAGTTCTAAAGCATAACTTTTTTAAGCATAATATCCTAAAGCATAAATTTATTTACACATACAGCATGCAAGCAAGCATACATCACGCAAGCAAGCATGCAAGCAAGCATGCAGCAAACAAGCATGCAGCATGCAAGCAAGCATGCAGCATTCAAGCGAGCAGGCAACATGCAGCAGGCAGGGTTTCTGTCTCGGCTCCGGCGCTGCGGGCTTCCGGCGGCCCCACGCGTGCTAATCGTCGCAGACGGCTTTCGCTCACCACCGCAGCTTCGGCTTGTTGGCCGGCTTCGCCAGCCAGCCTCAGCCGCGGCGCCTCGCTCGCAGCCGCCTGCTCCTCAGCCCGTGGGCCGCCTCGCCCCTACGCGCCTACGCGATTTTAAATTATACTCTAGGGTGTAGGACAAACAAGACTACGTAGAGTCGGTTTTGCAGCAATTCGGTTCTATCACTAACTTTTGTTGCACATCATATTAAATTTTTAACCAACAATATTATTTAATTGTTACAGAAACTATAGCAAATTGGTTTGATCAGAATTATGTATGGGGCACTACAAGTTCACCACCACCATTTCCACCCAAAGTCTAGAGTACGTATCTACTAGAAAAGGAAAATAGACCTAGGACACAAAATCATGCAGAGGCATGGCACAATAGATTTGCACATTTTGTGGGAAAACACCATCCTGGATTTTATTTTTTGGCTAAAAAGATCGTTCAAGGAATAAAACATCAAACCATTGAAATAAATAAACTGGATGTCGGAACATAACTTATACCAAAAAAAAAGGAAAAATACACGGACAAAACCAAAAGAATTGAAAAATTATTAGTAAAAAAGATGAGTATACTTCTAAACTTGCATATTTACAAGCAATTGCTAAAAATATACACCTAAAATAAATAATTATACATAATTAAGGACCACTGTTTCAATCAGTTAACTTCTATCTGAGGAATAACCTCCATATTTATTTCTCATAATAGAAGTTAACTGATTGACATATTTTTTTATACAAAAACTGTCAAAACATCTAATATATTCTTCAGATAAAAGTTATCTTGCGATTGAAAAATCGTTTAAGTTACATAATGTTATGTATAATAAATCATTTGCATGAAAATTGTTTTTGTTATTTATATTAATTGTATGCCTGAATATTATTATGCTAATAGTCATTAGGCCTACTAACGTTATGCGAATCAAATTTTATGCCAAAACAAATTAGTCTTTAAGATGATTATGCCAACATAAAATGTATGCCTAAAAAAATTATGCCAATGTATTATTATGCCAAAACAAATTGTGCCAAAATCGTTATGCCGAAGTATATTAGGCTAAAGAACATTATGCGAAAAGAAGGGATCCCTTTTTTACCACTAATTTACCGGGTAGCACTGAAATATTAGCACCGGTGTCCACCAGAAAACGTAAGCCGCTGTTGCGATCAGTGACTCGAAGGCGGTGACAAGGGGCGATGGTACAAACCTCCGCCGCAGTTGGTACCTGGACTAGTTTTCCGAGGACGATTTCCAGGAACAAGGCTCATTGCATTTCCTTGCCTTCGCTCTGTACCGATGATGATAAAAACACAACCAATCAATAGGCTTTCAGGAGTTCTACGCGGCGACGATCGTGCCCGGCTGCCGGCTCTGGATGCTGATCTCGAACGGTTCCAATTCCGTTGCTGCGGTCTCGATCTAGAGTTCGACCTTTCCAATTGCTCGACCTTCAGGGTAAGTTTCGCTATTTCGGCCATGATTAGGTCTGTTGATGGTTCTGATGTACTTTTAGCCATTTTTGTACACTATCTACACTGTCAAAACTGCCGAAAAATAATCACGTCGGGGTCACCAATTTAGTGTGTGACCTTGGGTGTAGATTCAATAAAAGACTGGTAACGACTAACTGACTCTTAACAAACGACAAGTACAAGAGTTGAGTGCCCAAGACGTACTGATCCTTGCTTATATATTACTTTTTTTTTTTTTTTTCGCCCTTCGGTCAGGCCAAAGAGATTATAACCACTAGAGAGCTTATAGGCCGATTTCTTCGAAGCACACGACTCACTACCGCGGGCCGGGAGACGAGGAAGAACGCGCGCCTGCAATTGATCAGTTCAAAGTAAGTTGCGTAGGTATGGCTATCGTTAGGGTTGATCAACTCGACTAAGGGAAAATTGTCGATATCGATAAAATGGATTTTAACATTATTAAAAATACTCAATTAAAATCATATAAATATTATTTAATAAAAATCAGTCAATTACAAATATAAATATGTGTGTCGGGGACATAGAGAAACAAAAAGTATTTTTCCAAATCGGTCAAGCCGTCTACGAGTAATCCGGGAACATAATACATAAGAAAATTCGACGAACTGAGAACACCCTCCTTTTTTTAAGTCGTTTAAAAGTAGATAGATATTTTTTCATACATTTTTTATTAAGTTTAATTTTGTTATTATCGATATCGACTTCAGCTATTAAAAGTAACAGCACAGATATTTACGATAAAAATACAAAGGGAGAGAAAGGGATAGAAGCATTAGAATTGTCTAGTGAAAGAGTGAGACTTTTCCAAAAGACATCAACGCGGGACTCAAAATTGTGCTCGTTTACCCCATCCACCATTTTAACTAGATCCCTGCGGTGTCTCATAATCTGATTAAATTAAAAATAATTTTCGTACTGTTTACTTACCGATGAAAAGTTATGCCATCCTTTTTGTAACTAGATGTCTTGGCATGTTTCCCATACCCCTTTACGGCGCATGAGAGCATTTTTATGCGTTATAATTGCAATAAAAAGATAAAACAATTTGTATTTATTTAGCGTGCATACAGGTCTAATAACTGGACACAACTAAAATGGTTACTAGTACCGAAGCCTTTACATAGGCGACAAAATACTAATAGTTTTCGAGCGTCGGGGCACTGTATGCGCCGTCAAGTGGTTATATCGTCGTTGGGGCAGGCTATAGTCTTTCAACCATACTGCCTAGTCTTTCGTAGGTATTTTTTTCTTACGTAATAGGTTTAGAAATCATGTCTTTCGTTTTTTTTAAATCATGTTGTAGCCATTTTAAGTTAGTCTTTGATTAGTAGTTATAATCTTCTTTTTACACAATTCTGTTTTTTTATTTTATTGTATGTCAATTCCAGGGTAAACGTCATTTTTATATGTCAATCAATTCCAAGGTAAACGGCCGTAAACGTCATTTCCATTTCATGTCATCATTTGTTGTTTATTTTTTTTAACACACATCCTATGCTACATTTTTAAATATACAAACTTCATGAATAACAATAAAACGGTAATATCTATAATATAGGAACAAGAAACAGAACCATTTAAATTTCATTTACAGTCTCTGTACAACGTCTCAAAAATATCTCGCTAAGAAATAAAACAAGGGTGCCTAGAGTAAGACAATTTATTCCATAAAATACCGTGAACGTCGTTAAACGCAGGAGAATCTTAACACCGCGATTTACAAATGTGACGTCACGGCACAACGCCATCTATTATCGAATAGCGGTACTAAACTAATGATAAACAATGGTTTTAATTTATAAAGTTGTAGTAATTATTTACACAGATTAGACATTCCGCCCACCATGGACGGCTCTGTCCATCAAACTTAACATGACAATATAAGTAAGTTCACAAACTGTGTATTTTGAGAAAATAAAACTAAACATAAATTTTATTAATTAGATGGTAAACAATAACTATGTGCTAACAGGTAACATAATTAATTTTGATAAGGATCTTTTAATCTCATTATTTTTACACCGTAGAGTTACAACGCGAGTAATGTTGTCCAAACCTGGATGTTTATTTGTAATAACCCCGTATAGCCATTTAGCGGGTGGAAGACCATCTTCCCTCACCAGAACCACGTCTCCAATATCAGGTTCAGGCTTACAATCGGTCCATTTATATCGATGTTGCAATTGAGTTAAGTACTCTAATGACCACCTACGCCAGAAATTTTGAAGCATTTTTTGCGTAAGATGCCACCGCTTCAGATTACTAGTGGATGAATTTTCATAATTAACATCAGGTACTGTTACAAGAGGTTCACCCACGAGAAAATGGCCAGGCGTCAGAGGACACGAGTCTTCTGGATTGTTAGACAGCTGAGAGATCGGTCTCGAGTTGAGGCAGGCCTCAATTTGAGCCAGCACAGTTGTCATTTCTTCAAATGTCAAAGTGCTGGTGCCTATAATTCTCTTCAAATGGTGCTTCGTGGACTTGACACCTGCCTCCCACAATCCTCCAAAGTTTGGAGCATGGGGGGGTATGAAATGCCAAGTTGTACCATTCATAGATAGGAAGTCAGCTATTTCCGAAGCTACCATAGACCTTTCAGCGTTGAATAGCTGTCGTAATTCCTTTGCACTACCGACAAATGTAGTCCCATTATCACTCCACAAGTCTAATACTCTGCCACGTCTGGCTACGAAACGCTTAAAAGACGCAAGAAAACTCTGAGAAGTCATGTCACTGACAACTTCCAGATGAATAGCCCGAGTGGACATGCAAACAAACAAACATATACGACCTTTAGAGGTTCGGATGCTGATAGGACCTGCGTAATCTACGCCACTGCATTGGAAGGGCTTCAGAGAAGACACCCTAGCCTTCGGTAATTGGCCCATCATTTGTTGGTGTGTTTGTGTCGAATGTCGAATACAAATAACACACTTGTGAACATATTGCCTAACGAGAGTCCTAGCATTGAGTATCCAGTATTTAGATCTTAAATAATTGAGCATCAATTGTGGCCCGCCATGCAAAGTTCTCTCGTGAGCCTCAGCAATTAAAAGATTGGTGAAGTATGATTTATGAGGGATTAAGATGGGGTGCTTCATGTTCTCATCAATAGAAGCCCGGTGCAAGCGACCGCCAACTCTTAGGATCCCGTCTTCGTCAAGGAAAGGACTCAACGAGGTAAGTCTACTACTTTTATTTAATTTACGTTTTTTCTTCACAGATTCTATTTCATCATTAAAGTACTAAAGTTGGCAGAGTTTGATACAGGTAAGTACAGCTTCGTTTAATTCCTTTGTAGTTAGCCAATTAGTTATTTAATTTTTATTAGATTCAACTTTCTTCATAAGTAAAAATCGTCTACAGTAAGCTATTACACGTATCAACCTTCCGAACTTAGAGAATCTAGTAAATAGACTATCATCAAATTCTACAGTTGCATGACATTTAGTTTTTATTTTTCTTTCTTCTAGCGTAGTTTCTTGTATATTTCCTCTATTATAGTCTATTGTTTCATTTTGTAACCAAACTGGACCTTTTTTCCAGAGTTGCAAGTTGCTACACTCAGAAGGGCTTATTCGCCGAGATGCGCAATCCGCTGGGTTTTCGGACGTCGACACATGTGACCACTGACTTCTATCCATAATGTTGAGTATTTCAGAAACACGATTTACGATAAACGTTTTCCACCGACTAGGGTGACCACTTAACCACGCCAATACGACGGATGAGTCTGTCCACGCATATAAATGCTGTTTGGGAACTTTCAGAGTTGAGGCAACTTCTTGAAGCAGCTTTGCTAGTAAGACAGCTGCACAAAGCTCTAATCGCGGGATTGATACCTGCTTAACAGGAGCAACCTTCGTCTTTGCAGTCACCAAGTTTGTATGAACCTTTCCATCGTCATCGACTGTACGGGCGTATACCACCGCGGCGTACGCTATGTTGGATGCATCTGAAAAGCCATGCAATTCTAGAATCTTGTTATCCTTATTTATATTGATCCAACGAGGTAGACGGAACTTGGTGAGATGACTAAGATTTTTTCTAAATTCAAGCCACTCTGAAAGCAACGATGGGGGTAGCTCTTCGTTCCATTCCATCCCGGTCATCCATATTTTTTGGATGAACGCCTTTACAGTGATGATTATTGGAGCTAACCATCCTAGTGGATCGAATAGGCGTGCTATGTCTGAAATAACCTTTCGCTTTGTTACAGGTAAATCTAGGTCTTTAAGTTGAATAGTATATACGAATTCATCAGTGTTCTTGTCCCAGGTTAAACCCAATATTTTCGAAATGTTGTCCGTCTTTATTTCCATGTTCTCGTGTCCCTAGTGTTTATTTATCCCCTTCAATCAATCTCATTAGTTCTCTGTTGTTACTAGCCCACTTTTGCATCTGAAAACCTCCAAGATTGAGCAAATCCGTGACTTGCTTATAAATTTCTACTCCTTCTTCTATAGTTTGACATCCTGTCATAAGGTCATCCATATAGAAATCGGTACATAATACGGTTTTTTGCTAAAGGAAATTGATCGCCTTCGTCCTGAGCTAGTTGCTGTAATGCCCGCACTGCTAGATAAGGTGCTGATGATGTTCCAAACGTTACTCGCAAATGACGTAAGACTTGAATCTCGCTATATCTGGTTTTTCGCGCCACAAGATCCGCAGAAAATCTGTATGTTCATCGCATATCTTGATCTGACGATACATTTTGACAATGTCAGCAACCAGGCAGATAGGGTTAAAACGCCAACACATAACAATGTGACGAAGTTCTGGTTGCAATCTAGGACCTACCATCAAATCGTGGCTAAGTGATACGCCATTACTACCTAAGCAGGAAGCATCAAACACAATGCGTACCTTCGTAGTACTTCGTTCGTTACGGACGACTGGATGATGTGGTAAATAAACGGAGTCTTCTTTCATACTATCTTTTACTATTTCCATATGATTGAGTGCTAAATACTCATTTATGATAGCAGAGTACTGGTTTTTTAATTCAGAATTTCTTATTAATCTTTTTTCTAAACTTAAGAATCTTTTTAGAGCGATTTCTTTTGATCCTCCGTATTTACTAGCAGGATCGCTAGACTTGAAAGGCATATGAACAATATAGCGACCCAATTCATCTCGTTTAGTCGTAGCCTTAAATATCTCTTCGCATTTCTGTTCTTCTGGGGTTAAGTAAACCTTGTCGTAATCGCTCTTGGGCTCAGATTCTAACTCCCAGAATTTTTTAAGGAGTGTACCTATTCTCATCTGTATGAGTAGAATGCAATGTGACTATGGTATTGTGGCATGTCTCGCTTTGGTTGAATTCACCTACTTGACCAGATAAGATCCATCCTAGTCTAGTATTTTGTGCAATAAGCCGACCAGGTGGACCTCTGACTAAACCTTCTAACAAAATCTGGCCATAAACTTCGGCACCTAAAAGCAAATCAATCTTGTTCGGGGTATCGAACGAGGGATCAGCTAAAGCCAAAGACGAGATTGTGGCCAAAACGTTAGCCACAACCTTCCTTTCCGGTAAAATAGTCGTCAATTTCTTTAAAACATAAGCTTTAACAGTAATACTAAAACTAGGGTCAACGCGTGATTTAACTTTAATGAGAACCATCGAATTTAATGAAATCATCGATTGGCCTTGATCACAACCTATGCCTGAAATTGAACCCTTAGTTGGTATTCTTTTGAGACCCAAGAGCTGGACTGCAGACTCCGTCACAAAGGAAGCCTGAGATCCCTGGTCTAACAAGGATCTTAATACTATAGCAGTACCACTCTTGGATTCCGCTGCAATTAGTGCAGTGGCTAATAATATTTGGCTATGACTACTAGCAAAACAACTTACAACTCTAGTGGAATTACTCTGGGTTGAAGTACCAGCAGAAACGCTGCTTTCTGCTGGGTCTGGATCTGTTTTATTACTATCACCTACTGACTTGAAGATGTTTTTGAGGTGAAGAAGACTATGATGCTTCTTTTTACATATATGACATCTGGTGGACTGGCGGCATACATATACTGAGTGGTTTGCCCCTAGGCAGTTATAACATAAACCATTGGTTTGGACAAAATTACGACGCTTATCTATTTCAAGACCGGCGAATTTTTTACAGTTAGCAAGCTTATGGTTATCTTGACAACAAATACACGATGTAGTTGAGACATGAAGCGACTTGACTGGCACATTACGATTGACCTGATGACGTTGACTTTTGTTGTCTAAAAATTCCAGAGACCGAAATCTCTGTTCAAGGAAATTTCTGAACTGATCCATTGTAGGGAAGTCATCTGAACAATCACTGATTTTTATTTCCCATTGTTTACGTGACTCAGTATCTAGTTTCAAGCTCAATACATAAATAGCTATAATATCCCAATGCTCAACCATTATGCCTAAATTCTCTAAAGCATGTAAACATTCGTTAGAAGTATCTAATAATTCCTTAACTGCGCTGGACGATTCGGTTACAATATTTTTTTGACTCATAAAACGTTTAATTATACAATTCGCTAAATATTTCTTATTATTAAATCGATTCTCTAATTTAGTCCAACAGGTTGCATAATTACTACTAGTAATAGGAATGTGCCGTAAAAGACCTTCAGCCTCTCCAAACAAATATGATTTTAAATAATGCAGTTTCTGAACATCGTCTAGTAAGTTATTATTGTGTATTAAGGATTTAAATAAGTCTCTGAAACTAATCCACTCAGAATAACTTCCGCTAAACATAGGCAACTCAATTTTTGGCAATTTTACAGAACATATCTCTTTAGAACCTTTCGCAAAAGATTCAGACACTTTACTTAAACTATCCGAACATACAGTTTTCTTCAATGCTTCCCTTAGCTCTGCCTTATAATCAGTAAACAATTCTTCCGTAGTCTCATATACGTTTTTTAAGTTGTAATTTGATTTTTCGAATTCAATAGAATTGACCGATGATACAAATTTCATATGAGTTTCAGAAAACGCTGACCAGTTAGCTTCTAAATTCTCTAATCTAGTTTCTATGTATGAACTGGTTAATCGCTCCTTAGGTGATTTCTTAAAATTAGACCTTGCTTTACTGATAGTAGAATGTAAATTGAACTGTAGATTACTCAAAGCTTCCATGTTGGAAGTGTTCTTTAAACAAACTGTTCTGGGACGTTATGCTAAGTTCGTGCACAACACGTAAAAATCACAAGTCTTTGAACCTAGTACACTTCGTTGCAAAATCGGGCATAGGTTCCCCGTAGTTCACTTTTTATTGAAATTATTCTGTCCAAATTGTTTATTGAAATTTACTAAGTTAATAAGGTCTAAATTTGCTTGTAATGGTTAAGTCTAATGATATTTTAAAGAACTCACAAATTATCTTCGTATCACAACACTTCACTGTCCACACACTTTTACGTAGCTCGTCGCAATGATATGCGGGGTCTGTCCCCCCGCACTGCAGCTGCTGCTCACGCCAACTTAGAACCAGCGCGGCTGACCGTTGTGTACTACTCGTACATATACGCTTCAAGCGCCAACCTTGTACGATCCGCCGATGCTGCTCACCACTGGCTGCGCTGACGTCACACTCGCCGCAGGTTGACACTTCAACCTGACTCGGTGACTCCTCCACAACAACAAGGACAATGCACACCAGCTCTTTATCCGGTTTCGAAAGGCCCACTTGTACAACGTCTCAAAAGTATCTCGCTAAGAAATAAAACAAGGGTGCCCAGAGTAACACAATTTATTCCATAAAATACCGTGAACGTCGTTAAACGCAGGAGAATCTTAACACCGCGATTTACAAATGTGACGTCACGGCATAACGCCATCTATTATCGAATAGCGGTACTAAACTAATGATAAACAATGGTTTTAATTTATAAAGTTGTAGTAATTATTTACACAGATTAGACAGTCTCCAATATGTATCTATACAAATATATATAAGTTGAAGTGTTCTTAAGCAACTCCTGTATGCACAGCGGGACCCTATCAGATTTTTTATAAATTTTTAGAAGCTCATCCGACAACACAAGGCGCTGAATGTTGAAAGATGAACACTCAAAGAAAATATGATGTAGCGATTGAACTTTTTCTGATTGACAGTAATCACAATACGATAAGCTGACCATTTTGAGACGATGGAGATGATAATTTAATCTACAATGACCAAAGCGCATACGACAAATAATTGAATAAAATTTTCTACTTATAAATAAATTATTTTTGCGAAACCAAGGAACAGAGTTAATTTGAACATCAAGACTGTTAAACCAAGAACCTTTATTTTCAATATGTGTGCAGTGGTATGAATATTTCCCCCATGCCTCACACATGCGCCGTCTTAAGAGACTAACTGCGTCTGTGTATGGTATGGGAACACTCATATCAGTGCTAGGTATTAATTCTTCCAACTCAACAATTTTTTTGGCAAGAAAATCTGCTTTTTCATTTCCTCCAACACCAATATGTGATGGTACCCACACAAAACGAACTTCAATGTTTGACTGGGCTAATTCAGCCCACAATTGTTTTATCATATAAATAATGTAATTGGTGTTGGCATGTAGTTTATTATTTGCCAAATTTTTTAGAACACTCATACTGTCACTTACTACAACCCATTTGCTACGTTCGGAATTGCTATTTTTAATATGTTTCAAAGCACTCAAAATTGCAACAGCTTCAGCTGTAAAAATACTAGCATTTCTGTCGATTCTCCTACCAATACCTATGTTTGAAGATGGCTCATAGATGGCAAAAGACACAGCTCTATCATTCTTGGAACCATCAGTATATACAAATTTATGATCTGACCACTCTGACAACATTATATATACTTCCTCTTTTGAAGGCAAATCCTTTTTCTTATTTATTATAACACTAATAGCTGGAAATTTACTGCTGAAAGTTCCCTCGTAGCAAGGCAAGATGTGCTTAGATCGGTAAATGTTAATGTTTTCAATAAAGTTTTTGAATTTTCTAAGTTGCTGTAGTATATAAAGAGATTTTGTAGCAGTTTGCATAGCTAAATGCAACATATTGACTAAAAGACTATTACCCAAAACACTATAAAGCTTCAAAAAGAACCTTTCTAACAAAAACGGATGGCTAACGGTGGAACATTACATTCAATCTGCATTGCATTTACAGGAGTGCTTCTGAAAGCTCCAGTTATAACACGCAAACACTTGTTTTGCAAAATATTTAAACTATTTACATGTTTAGAGTCTGCAGCAAAGCAATAGAAACCATATTCAAAGTGACTACGAACTAAAGATTTCTACAATAATAACAAAATTTTAGGGTCAGCACCCCAATATGTACCACTCAAGGATCTCAAAATATTATAAGCTTTATTTGCTTTGCTAATAATATGTTTCATATAATTATTCCAGGACAAATTATGTGAAAAAATAACACCCAAAAATTTTACATCCAAAGAACTGGGTAATGCACAATTATTGTACAGCACAGCAGGCATATTATGATTATGTTTACCAAATAAAACAACTTTGGACTTCAATGGGTTGACACTAAGATCAAGGTAAGAGAAATATTTACATAGATGCATTAATGCAACATTTACTATTTCAACTGCTTGTGATACATTTTTCCCAGATGCATAAACCACTAAATCATCTGCAAACTGTAAGTTTTTGACTTGAGACCCTAAAATTAAATTTAATCTGCGTATATACAATATAAATATTAAAGGTGATAAAATGCTCCCTTGACAAACTCCTTTAGACGATAGTCTGGGACCACAGAGGTGTCTGTTAAATTTTACAAAGACTTTCCTATTGCTAAGAAATTGTTTTAACCAATTTATTATTTTTCCAGGGATTCCTATCTGTGATAAATCATTACATAGAATATCTATATTCACACTATTAAATGCACCTGCAATATCAAAAAACACTGCAACCAAATTTTCATTTGCCAGTAAAGACTTGTGAATATCAAGCTGTAATTGACAAACACTTTCCCTAGCAGATCGATTCCTACGAAAACCAAATTGGTTTGATGGTAAGATATTATTTTTTTCAATATAAAACTCTAAACGCTGTTTTAACAATTGTTCAAATAATTTACCAACACAAGAAGTAAGAGCTATAGGACGGTAAGAATCAGGACAAATTTTAGGCTTATCTGGTTTTAAAACAGGTACAAGGCAATCCACCTTCCAGTTATGAGGTATAATATCATTTTCCCATAATAAGTTCAAAAGTTGTAAAAATATTTTTAAACTATTAATGCTAAGTTTTTTAAAAAGTATGTATGGCATCAAGACCATAGGTGGTATCTTTTCTGGAAAATATGGCCGATAATAATTCCTGCAATGAAAAAGGACTAAGAAGAAAACTATTGCTGAGATTAGTACTGGTTATGAATGAAGATTTGGAGTCTTGTGATACAAAATCTGGAGTGTATTTTTTAAGAAAATCTAAAACCCATCCATCATCTTCAAGAGCATTAAAATTGAATGTTTTATTATACTTCCGCATAAATTTCCATATGACAGATAATGGCGTAGTCCTATTGAATGTTTCACAGAGAGCAAACCAACTTTTTTGTCTTTCCAATTTTAGAACAAGTTTTTTAACCGCTCGAAGCCTTTTGAATTGCAGATAACTTTCTTCTGATGGATTATTTTTAAAATATATGTATGCATTTTTAAAATTTAATACGGCTTCTGTGCATTTTTGATTCCACCAAGGAAGTAAAGGTCTTTTAAAATTATTTACAAGACACGAGTGATTGACAAGATGTGTCCTACCAGTCAAATGATTTTTATTTTCAATAGAATTTACAGCTGCTGTATGTAAAATGCTACAAAATTGAAGATATGTACCAGAAAGACTTAAATTATCGACTTTAAAATCAAGCAACAATTCATCAACAAGACTGCTATACCTTTGCCAATCCACCAATTTATAATTTGGATAAATGGGCAAATGTTCAGCATTAGAACAATTGTTGTATGTATTACTATTGTTAATATTACTAATCACTACTTTAATGATTATAGGAATGTGATAACTACTACCAAGAGGACAATCATGTACGTTCCATTCACAATTGAGTGCTAAAGACGAAGAGACCAGCGTCAAATCCAGTGCGTTAGGACGCCAAGTTAAAGAGCCAACTGTTGTTGCATGACCATTGTTGAGCAGAACCAAATCATTCTCATCTATTAAGTCCAAAATGTTTCGACCTCGTACAGAGTCCGAGCCACAGCCTCAAGACGTGTGAAGAGCGTTAAAGTCGCCAGCAAATATAAATGGTCCAGGAATAGATTTAATTAATAAATCAAGATTTTCTTTTTTGAATGCTGGATTACAATTCAAAGGACTGTAAAAACTGACTATGCTTATCTCCTTGTTATTTACTTTTATTTTAATACAAATGTTTTGCAATGAGTTATCAAAGAAGGTATCAATTTTAGAGTAGGTAATAGTATTGTGAATAATTATTGCAACTCCGTTATGTTTGTTTTTCAAATTCAAATTCAAATTCAAATGTTTATTGCTCAACACAGTACATAATTATACAATTCCAGGTGTCAAGTGAATGCGCAGTCCACTGTGTTGTACCAATTCAGGCATGCAAAATTTATCATTAAATTATACAATTTCATGACTTCCAATTAATACCCTGTACAATGTCAATATTTCCAACAAATACCCTGTATAATGTCATAAACTCAAAAATAGTACCCCATACCTACAATATCATAAAATCAAATCAATACATTATACAATGTCATAAAACAAATGAATAAGTAAGTTATGTCACAGATTCAAATCAATAAGTACAATAAGTAATGTCAGAGTATACTATTTCATAATAATTAAGTGGATTATTATAATATTCAATAAAATTTAGTCAAAACATTTGTCATTTAGGAATTCATTCATTGTGTAATATACTTTCTGTATCAGTAATTCTTTGAGTTTGTATTTAAATGTAGTTAGTCTTTCAATATTTTTAATACAGTCTGGTAATTTATTATAAATTTTAACACCCATACCAAATATACTGGATTGAAACTTAACTGTTCTGCATTTAACTGACCTAAGTTCATTTTTATGTCTTGTACTTCTCATTGTTTCGAAATTACTGATATCGCGTTTTGTGATTGATGCTGCTTCCAAGATATAAATTGACGTTAGGGTTAAGATTTTTAACCTTCTGAAGTGCTCTCTGCATGAATCGGTTTGTTTAAGCCCACAAATGCTTCTGATGCATTTTTTTTGGGCTTTGAATACAAATTCTCTGTTAGTAGAGTTACCCCAGCACAAAATACCATACTTAAGTGCAGAACCTACATATGCATGATAAACATTTAGCAGTACGCCTTCATTAACGACTTTCCGAAGTACGTAGAGAGCATATGAAAACTGGTTAAGTTTTTTACATACTTCATCCACATGCAATTTCCAATTTAGTTCCGAGTCAATATGGATCCCCAGAAACTTTGTGTTATTGACCTGTTTTATTGTTTTGCCTTTATAGTTTAGATTGATTTTATTTGACTTCGTATTTTTATTAGTGAAGGTCATATAATTTGTTTTGTCAATGTTTATTTTTAAATTATTCACTGTCAACCAGTTTATAATATTCTCTAGGGATTTATTCACCTGTATTTCAAATCCTTCTTGACCACTATCAGCAAAAATAGCCGTGCTATCATCGGCAAATAATATAATTTCCTGGCCTATAGACCTTGGTAGGTCATTAATGTATATAATGAACAAAAGAGGTCCAAGGATTCTTCCCTGGGGAACTCCAAATTTAACAAGTTTAGGGTCTGACATATATATATGTTCAAATTTTGTGTCTTTATGTAGTCTCGTTATTTGAGTAATTTGAAACCTATTTGATAAATATGATTTAATAAGATTTAAGGCATTCCCTCTTATCCCATATCTCTCTAATTTGTTTAGTAGGATATTATGATCCACATAATCAAACGCTTTAGTCATATCCATAAAAATAGCTGTTATTTTTTGCTTATTGTCTAATCCTGTCATTACTTTCTTAAGAAAGTTAAAGAAAGCATCGCTGGTGGATCTTCCTTTACGAAAACCAAATTGTTCATTAGTAAATAAGTTATTCACCTCAAAGTAGTTGTATAAATTGTTATATATAACCCTTTCGAAAATTTTTGCCATCACTGGTATTAACGCAATGGGTCTGTAAAAACGCATATCCTCCCTATCTTCTTTTTTAAATAATGGATTTATAATAGTTGTTTTTAGTTTTGAAGGAAAAACTCCACCTTCTAGACATTGATTTATAATGTTACTAATGACTGGAGCTATGTATCTAGATACTCGTTTTATTATTCTTGTACTTATTTCGTCATATCCTGTACTATTAGTGTTGTTTAGTCCTTTTATAATTTGATCTATTTCGTATGGATTTGTTGGTTTTAAAAAAATGGAATTGGAATTTTTATTAAGGGTTGTTGCTTTTGTAACTGAACCTTTGGAGATAGACTGTATGTCATCAACGAAGTAGTTGTTGAATGATTGTGCTATTTCCTTTGGCCGCGTAATGAGTTGGTCATGTACTCTTATTTGCTTTATATTTTCTTTTGGAGTTACTGTTTTATAATTATTTACTATTTTCCATATAGCCTTTCCCTTGTTTGTAGATGAATTAATATAATAATTATTTTGGGCTTTTTGGGTTTTTTTAATTATAATCCTGAGCCTTTTTGAATAGTCTTTAAATTTTGTTTTATCATTTGGATTCGAAGTTAGCCTATACTTCCATAATAATTGGCGTTTGCGTTTCGAACATATCCGTATACCCTTACTTAACCATGCGGGCTTCTTGGCAATCGGTATTTTTACGCGTATTTCAGGGAAACATAAGTCATAAAATAGTTTAAATAAACTATGAAATGTGTCAAAGCTTTTTTCAGGGTCATCAAAAGTGTAACATTCAACAAAGCTGAGATTTTTAATGCATTCTATAAATTTTAATATGTTTCCTTCAGAATAGTCACGTTTGGTTTTAAACCAGTGTGTTATGTAGTAACTTTTCTTCACTGGACAGGTCAAAAATTGCGCTGTATGGTCAGAGAGTGAAAGTTCCAGTACTTTAGTTTTTGAACCTCTAATATTATGTGCTATATTATCAATACAAGTCATGCTTTTCAGTCTAGTGGGTTCATTTATTGTTAATGTCAGGTTAAAGCTTGATAATAATTGTTCAAATTGTCTGGATATATTGTTTTTGTCAAATCTATTAATATTAAAGTCACCACATACTATAATTTTTTTGTTTGTGTATGCTAATCTACTTAATGATTCTGTTAGCCTAGAAAAAAATTGATCTATACAGTCACGTCTATTATTAGGTGGTCTATAAATGCACAATATTACAATTTTGTGGTCCGTCAGCTCGATCCCACTACATTCGAAAATATTTTTGATACTCAAACCTCTGGCTTCTGAAATAACTTTAAATCTGTGGTTCGACCTGATCATTATACACGACCCCCCATTCCGAGTTTTACGTGAGAAAAAATCTCCTAATATATAATTTTGTAATTTAAGTATTTTAGTATCTTCTGCGGTCATATTATGTTCGGTAATGCATAAAATGTCAACAGGATTTTTGTTAGTGTTTTCACATAATGAATACAAGTGTACATTTAGCTCATCTAATTTAGTAATCAAACCATTTATATTTTGGTGAAGAATGTTTAAATGTTTAAATTCGAAAAAAACCGTTACTGGTTTCAGAACTTTTAATTTGTAAATTTGAATTTTCATGATTATCTGTTTGAGTACATTTGTCAGTATACGTTGGAGCAGAATCAATGCTAAGCTTCTCTATCGAATACTTACTAAAGGTTTGTTTATAAACAATCCGTAAAATTTCCCTAAGGGTCAACTGAGATATATGTAATGCTAAAGAGCTATAATCTGGTATAAATATTGAGTAATTCATTCCTAAGTATGTTGAGTGACTGTATTGAGAACAAATAAGTTTAAATTCACAATTTAACTTTTTCACATTCAAGTGGATATTAAACAACACTTCGGAAACGATGACATTAGTATTTTGTGTATTGTTTAGGAAATTTATGAGACCAATTTGAGTTTCCACTGGATTTTTATCGTTTACTCCTCCTAGAACAATAACAAAGTCATTTTTGTCCAATAGACTTATTTCTGATTTTTCGGAGTTTAAAACTTGTTTTAGAGTCGCCCCTCGCTTCCAGAAACATATAACTAAAAATGTATCCCCTAATAGTTTTTGAAGGATTCTCTGCACGTAGCGTCACTGCTGATCAGCAATAATAACCACTTTCTTCTTTATATTGTAGCATTTCATGTTTGCAGATTGATTTTTGTTGGTTTGTAATGATGCTTTATTTTCTACAGTCTTCTGCTTTCTAATATAGGATTCGGCTACGGTAAATATCTGATGATTTCTTGATGATATACTAGCCTCCAATAAGTTCTGGTTTCGGTTATCTGATCCTGTTACTACGGTACATTATGACTGAGTAATATTTTCGGTAGTCGTTACAGTTTTTTCAATGTTTACCTGTTCATTGTAGTTTGTTTCTTGTGTAGCTAATTCGTCCAATTGCTTGTATTTTGTAATAGGCATTTTATTTGTTTTCTGCGGTGATATGCGTAGTTGCTCGTTATTTGTAACAGGCGTTTCATTTATTCTCTGTGGGGTTATGCGCAATTGCTTTTTATTTTTAGCAGGCGTTATATTCTTGCCCTGGCTAGATATTCGTTTGTGTTCCGGGCGTGGAGTCAAATGTCGTGTATCTGTAGAACTTATTTCTTTGTAGGCATTTATTATTTTTATGTATTTTTGCACGTCTGTTTTTAATCTGTTGTTACCGGTATCATTTCTCTCGATATTATAATTTTTTATTTTAAAACTTTGGTGAGGTTTAAGCCATGTTTCACTGATAATTGCTATATGTATATTGTGACTATAAAGAAAATCGATAAATAAAAGTTTATTACTATTTAAACTTTGAGCATTCCACTGTACAATATTTAATTCTGAAAAATCCATCAACATGTTGAAGAAAATTTATTACTGAACGTTGTTTTCAGGGCTTCTTTAATAGAAAGTGAATTAATAGGTTCGTCTTTATTGCTTATTATTTTAGTGAGTGTTTCGACTAAAGTATTTATAAATTTATCTGATTTCATGAGGTTACTAATCTGAGTGTCCAGATTGCGTGATGTTAGAGCTGGGAAAGAGTTTACATTAAAAAGATCTGAGTATGTAGCATTTTTAGTTTTAATTTTATTTTCTTCTATCTTTTGCTTTTTAATTGGACATGCTGAAGAGATTGCAATATGATTGCCGTTACAATTTGCACACTTGGCATCCTTCGGGGCAACAACACACATTTTAAAATTGTGATGTTCAGTACATATTGAACAAACTTCGGTGTTACGACAAAATTTAGCTATATGTCCATAACGCAAGCATTTAAGGCATTGTTTCACTGGTGGGATATATTTATTCACCTCATGACGCCATGAGTCCAAATAAATATAAGTTGGCAAAATATTGGATGCGAATGTCACAGCAACAGTCTGGGTAGGGACAAAAGATATTCTACCTTCATCACCTCTGACCCTGCGCATGAAACGCCTCACCTGTATCACATTTTTTGAACTGCCGATTAAAGAAAATATCTCTTTATTAGACATATCTACTGGAACTGAAGTAAGGACTCCAGTAACCTCTGTGTCACCAGCAGGGATGGATGCTTTTAAAGAAAGCTGATCAAATAATTTTTTGTTTTTTAGAAACATATTTGCGTTATTAGGCAAGTCGAATGTGACACCGACCTTATATTTATTGATAGTGCGCAAGTGCATCACACCAGACACTCCATGTTCTCGTATGCCCTTGGAGAGGGCCATACGATCTTTGTCATTGAAAACCTTATTCTCGTCCATATGACTAAGAAAAACGATTAATTCTACCTGCTTCGTATCTTCGCTGTACTTACGCGTATACCCCTTTACCTTATATATAGCATATTTATTGTCCTTAGGCTCTTTATCAGTGGCATCTTTAAATTTAATAATCGAATATGCCGACACCGTGGACTCCGCTGTGTCAGAGTCCGAGGATTCCTGCGAATGCTTCAGATCCGGAGGAATTTCCAGCTCATCCTTCCTCCGCCTCTTTTTCCCCATTTTATTGTCTTCAAGTACACTTATATATATATGTACACTTAATAAGACCTAATAGTATGAATATTTACAGAATTAAATTACAATAAACCCAAGAAAATGAATTTCAAAATAATTATTTAAAAAAAGCGCGCCTTTCCACTTCAACCGTTTCCCGCCTTTTTTTTTTCGCTTATTTATTACGTACAAAATACAAACTTAGCTTACGTTACAACATGACACATCTTTAGTATACGCTATGCCGTTACAAGTACCTCTCATATAATTCGATAAAATAATGAAGTCGAGCAAATTTTGTAGTCTACGCGAACAATGACGCGGGCGGAAAGCTATGTTTGGATAATAAGTATTTGGGTATGTCGGAAGCACTAGGCATCAATGCTACTGACGTGAAACAGTCGTTGAATGAGCGCTTCTTTAGCCGCCTGAAAAAAGTACTAAATAGTCTTTTATCAGGCGGGAACAAGGTGCGCGCCTTCAACGGCTGGGTCATGCCGGTCTTGATGTATTCTTTCGGCATACTCAAATGGACTCGGACAGAACTTGACGCCCTGGATAGCAGAGTCCGCACATTGCTTACCGCAAATCGCATGCATCACCCACGTTCATCGGTTATGAGACTGTGTATCCCGCGGAAGTGCGGCGGTCGTGGCTTTTTAAATGCTAAGACCCTGCACAACCGCGAGGTATGCAGTCTTAGGGAATACTTCTAGGCCGCCGACGTGGGTATGCATCGTGATGTGGTAGCGGTGGACAAGGGCCTTACCGCACTCTCCTTGGCTAACGAGAACTGGCGCAAACCTATAGTATTAGAAACTAATGACCGCAGGGAGGTATGGCAGAACAAGGAGCTTCACGGACGCTTCTACCGGGTCCTACATGGGCCCGATGTAGATCTTTTAGCGTCCGTGGCCTGGCTGCGATTTGGTGACCTTCTCGGGGAAACCGAAGGTTTTGTCTTTGCGATTATGGACGAAGTTATGATGACGAACAACTACCGGAAATACATTGTGAAGGACGGCACGGTTGACATCTGTCGGGCATGTCGCCGGCCGGGAGAATCAATCCGTCACATTATCTCCGGTTGTTCTAGTCTAGCTAACGGAGACTATTTGCATAGACACAACCTTGTAGCCAGGATTATCCATCAGCAACTCGCTCTTAAATACAGTCTTGTGGAATCGGAAGTGCCTTACTATAAGTATGTGCCCGATCCAGTTCTCGAAAATGGCAGTGTCACATTGTATTGGGATCGGTCTATCATCACTGACAGGACTATTGTTGCCAATAAGCCTGACATAGTGGTGATAGACCGACTAGAGCGTCGCGCAATGATTGTTGATATAGCGGTCCCCAATGACGAGAATCTCGTGAAGGCTGAGAGAGATAAGAAAAACAAGTATCTTGATCTGGCTCGCGAGGTTGTCGACATGTGGGATGTGAATACAGCAGTCATTGTGCCGATAGTCGTGACGGCCAATGGCATAATAGCCAAGAGCCTCGACGAACATCTGAGGAGGCTCTCGTTGGGCAGCTGGATCAAGGGCTTGATCCAGAAAGCGGTACTCTTGGACACGGCGCGCATAGTCAGGAGATTCCTCTCTCAGGAGCCCTGACCACCGGTAGCTTGGACCCTGTTCCCGATACCGGTGGGCTACTATTTTTGTATTTTTAAATGTTTTTTTATTTTAGTTTTATAGAATAATATTTAAAAATATAAAAGTATGTACATTAAATAAATAAATGGAATAATAATCCCACCAGAACTGCAAAAAACGAAACAGTTAAAATCATGTAGTCCACGCAGGCGAAGCTGCGGGCAGAAAGCTAGTATTATATATAAATGTCTATTTAAGTTGGGTTTTGGGTTCAGCGCCATCTATTGGCTTATTGTGGAATCAGTTATTGATCTGTTTGAATGAAGATCATTTGATAAGCTAATTACAATGTTTAATTAATACGAGATGTAAATAAAACGGGAACACTTATTGTAGGAGTTTTAGATTTGTTCTCATTTTAACTATTGCACATTTGATGTGTTTGATTAGGTATGACCTAATGTTATTCTAATTACGCAAAGTTGTCAACAATGGCGGATGTTATAATTTTAATGACCAATAACTAGATTTAATAAGAAAACTAAACTTGATTGAGTAGATTTCGGTAAATAATTAAATACCTAATAAAAAGTCATAAGACTATTTAACACAGCTATGTAATAACGAGAAACCTTCTGATTAGTAAGATTGTCAGATCACCGGAAACTTGGACAGTTTTGTGATGAAATGACTATTACAATAATAATTTACAAACAACTTTGCTTCAACTTTGTATTTGTGAGTATTGGGGTTGTTTAATGTTAAAATAATTAACAGCATGGTAGTATTGTTTGCTAGCTTTATTCAACTATCCAAGTAACTAAGTAGTTAGTGTCTTAACCATGTCTTAACAAAAAAAACAATATGGAAGTTCCGCCCACTTCGAACGCACATCGCGCGTACTGTGTGTGTAGAATAATAACTGTTTAATAAATCGGTTTGATTAGATGTTTGAAAACCTAATAAACATGTAACGCAAATTGTCATAAAGTGATTGTGTAAACTATAAAAACATTTAAAAGTCTCCTGGAGTTTCTTGCTAGATCTTCTCCAGAGATCGACGAGGGCTTTGCGATCTAGCGAGCCAGGTATGATCGCTTATTCAGTCTTGTCCACAACCCTACTAGGACCGCTATCATCAACTCCAATGCATAGAGACAATTCCTTCATTCTTGATAGGAACGGATGAACTTCAATAACACATAACACCTGATTGCAACTGAAAGTATTTATTTGACTTAGTTACAGGCACTTAAGTTTTCAGACAACTTGAAGTTAAAACCACACCCCTGAACAGTGGCAAAAAAAAACGCCCGAAGCAATTTCAGTGGCAGGTCGGTCGGACGATTTCGCGCGCCACTAAAACGCCGTTATCTCGAAAGTTTTGTATGTGAGCTATACATGAAACTTATGTTGTTGTAATGTCTAAGATATCAGATTTCAAGTGGATTTTTTCATCATTTAACTCATAGGTACTTCGACGTGACATATAGTATAACAATAGTTCATGACTGAATATCTATTATTTTCGGCATTCTCGCACAAAAATTGATGACCCTGAGTAAAACTAGATATTTTTCATTTGAATATGTAGGAACTTAATCTCAGCTAAATCAATGTAAGGGCTTCTGCCATTGTTCTTTGACATATCGGAGACTTCACGCTACACCAGCGCTTCTAGCGGCCGCTCCATACGTGGCGCCATTGGCCTACAAGAAGTCAATCTTTGCTGAGCTGTGCGATGGATAAGACGTTGCGTGCAAAGGTCACTCACACGAAGGATTTGAATAATGAAGCAGCACAGTTTAACTGTAGATATTTAATTAGCTTGTCGTATTATCACATCGGAACTTATAGTTATCATGTTAGCAGTAGAGTGCGGAGCTAGCCGGACAGGTCGCCGTGGTCGAAGAGGTCCTGGTCGTAGAGCACGGAGCTAGCCGGACAGGTCGCCGTGGTCGAAGAGGTCCTGGTCGTAGAGCACGGAGCTAGCCGGACAGGTCGCCGTGGTCGAAGAGGTCCTGGTCGTAGAGCACGGAGCTAGCCGGACAGGTCGCCGTGGTCGAAGAGGTCCTGGTCGTAGAGCACGGAGCTAGCCGGACAGGTCGCCGTGGTCGAAGAGGTCCTGGTCGTAGAGCACGGAGCTAGCCGGACAGGTCGCCGTGGTCGAAGAGGTCCTGGTCGTAGAGCACGGAGCTAGCCGGACAGGTCGCCGTGGTCGAAGAGGTCCTGGTCGTAGAGCGCCGCGCGCACCGTGCGCCCGCCGAAGTACCGGCCGTGCAGCGCCGCCGCCGCCGCCACCGCCTCTGCAACATGCGACATGCAACATGCCACGTCACTTTGTGCGCTGCTCAACAGGGTTGAGAGATAGTGGTCCGTTAATGTACATAGTTTGCAATAAAACCGTACAAATATTAAAAAAAAAATGTGGAGACTAAAAATTTTAAAATTCAGAAACAATTTCTCTCGCGTGCCTCGTTTTGCCAAACAAATAAAATGTAGACGTAGGTGAGTGCGTGTGTATGGCACTGACCGTCGGGCTCGTTGAACTGCACGAAGATCTTGACGTCTGCGTGCGCGGGGTCGTCGTCCTCGGTCTGCGTCTCGTTGTAGATGACGAGGCGCTCCACGCGGCCCCACTTGGCGCACTCCTCCGTGATCTCGTGGTGCAGCGCCTCGTCCACGTCGCTGGCGGCCACCATGTTGGCCAGCAGCACCGTGCGGGACGCGCGCCGCCGCATCAGGCGCTGCATCACCAGGTGGCGCGCCGACTGCCCCGAGATGGACAGCGACTCCTGCTGCTGCAGCGTGTCGGGCGACGTGTCCAGCAGCTTGCGCTGCAGCGCCGCCTGCTGGCCCGCCTGCCCCGCGCCCGCGTCGGGCGGCGGCGCCGGCGGCGGGCTGGCGGGCGCCAGGCGCGGCGCCGCCGGGATCACCACGCCGGGCGGCGGCAGCGCCGGCAGCGCGGGCAGCGCGGGCAGCGCGGGCAGGGCGGGCAGCGGCAGCGCGGGCAGCGCCGCCGCCAGCGACGGCAGCGCGGCGGCGGGCGACACGCCCAGCGCGTTGAGCTTGGTGAGGCCGAGCGCCACGGCATTGCTGGCCACGGCGTCCATGGCCTGTATCTTGGCGGTGGCGGCGGCGGCGGCCACGGCGGCGGCGGTGGGCATGGCGGACGGCTGCGGCGGGCCGGCCAGCGCGTTGGGCGGCGTGATGGCGCGGCCCACGCGCAGGTACTGGCCGCCCAGGTCGAACAGGTTCATGGACGCGATGGCCTCGAGCGCGGCCGCCAGCGTGGCGTACTCGATGAAGCCGTAGCCCTTGTGCTTGTGCGCCGACGCGCCGTACGCCAGCTTGCAGTACGTGATGGGCCCGAACGCCTCGAACACGCTGCGGGAGGCGGACAAGACACTCAAAGATGACTATTATTTTTTATCGTATACCGAAGGCAAACAGTAAATTGCCTCGATACTTGGTATTATGTTGCAGTTCTTGAAATCCAACTAACGACATACACGCCTCGGCAAATTGAAATACCTAGTTTTATTTCGTACCACCTGTGGCTCTGCTAACTAAAGCCACAACAATGGCTTCGAGTGTTGCAAGTGTTTCCTAGTGAAAATGTCTGGATACGAAAGTCTTTTGGGATCATTTTATTATTACAATCATAGGAATTAAAAGACTTCGAAAAAGAAAGTTATTTTTCGCTTTGTAGTGTTTTGCTTTGGAAGTCCGTTTTTTTTATCTCTTTTTAGTTTTGGAAGGTAACTCCAAATACCAAGAAAATCATTTATAGCCAATGTAAATCAGCTCATGACGATTCTAATAAGCAGAAAAGCAGAAAAACACGACTAGGATACATTTTTTTATTTCGGAGTTCTAGTGCCTACCTGCCGGCGTCATCATCAGATCAGTTCGATGTTACCATTTTCATCTGTACCATTTATTTATAAGTATTTGCTTCATCATAGTCGGTTAGCTATTCGATATATCTTATACCCGTGACGTACTTAGCATTAAGGAGTTCCAGTGGCCATCTGTAGTATTCTTCATCAGTTCCATTTCACCACGACACTTTCTGAGTGTAAATGAATTGTATTGTTCATAAAAATACCAAAAAACGCTATATGTACGCCTATAAAATTTTAAGAGTTTTTCGATTTCTCTGGGATGCCATCATCAGATCCTTGGTTTCCTTATCATGGCACCGCCCTTGGGATATCTCCTTTCCAACAAAATAAGAATCATCAAAATCGGTTTATAAACGACGAAGTTATTCGCGAACACACATAAAAAAGTATATATACGGTCGAATTGAGAATCCCTCTCCTTTTTAGGGAAGTCGGTTATAAAGTTATGAGGATATCCAGGGCGAAAACATTACTAGCGTCCTATAAAACAAGCGTTCAATAGGTTACTGCAGAATATAAAAGATAGTTTTGAAGAATACCAGAAAATCAATGAGATAAACAAGCTCCATAAAAATATTAATTTTATTTTGGCAAATTTATTTACTGCACATAACACTAAAACAGCATGCAATGCTTAAATTATAACCTAGATGTAACTAACAAAAGGCGAAACGATATAGTATGCAGCTCAACCTCTACCTCTAAATTTGCATTTACATATAGATTCTTTACATTTTTAGGGCCCTTTTTATATAATAGATTAAATAGAATACTAAGTATATATAATTTAAATTATTTTAGCTGTAAAAGCATTGTTTTAAACTATTTGCAAGGTTTGTCATATGACCAGACTGAAGACCTGCTTCTAGTATTAAAATAAAATTAGATTAAAACTATGTAAGCATGATTAAAAATAACACTACTATGTCTATTTCCGCAGTGTCTTAGTTTTACTTAAAATTGTTAATTTATTGCAATACCTACATTTTAAATAAGCACTTTTACGCCTGAAGCACAGGTTCTACCTAGTTCAGGCAAATTATACATCAGCACTTTTTCGAACATAAGCAAATTATTGTAAGTTTTTGTACTTTAAGAAATAAATAAACGATTTATTATTATTATTATTATTTATCTTAACATACTTTTATATTTAAAAATTACATTGTCACGAGAAACAAATGTGCGTGCAAAATTTCATCTAATTGGGACACTGGGAAGTGATTCTAATGGAACTAAAAAAAAAGGAGATCCAGGAGGAGGCCAGGCAGCACTTATTGTTTTCCTTCCAAACCCATCTTGTGGGATATCAACCGAACTTGCAAGATTTGATTACAGACACCGGTGTCTGTAATCAAATCTTGCAAGTTCCATACCAGGTGAAAGTAAATAAAAGTTTGTAAAAAGGCAACCATGATGCGGTATTAGCATACGGACAGTGTTAGACTAACTTCTTGATGTCGTCCTCGGTGAGCTCGGGGTGGATGGAGGCCACGTAGATGCGGTTGTACTGCTTGGCCTCTCCCTGGATCTTGTCGATGTTATACTCACTTCTTGATGTCGTCCTCGGTGAGCTCGGGGAGGATGGAGGCCACGTAGATGCAGTTGTACTGCTTGGCCTCTCCCTGGATCTTGTCGATGTTAGACCTAACTTCTTGATGTCGTCCTCGGTGAGCTCGGGGAGGATGGAGGCCACGTAGATGCAGTTGTACTGCTTGGCCTCTCCCTGGA
Organism: Orthosia gracilis; assembly: GCA_947562075.1. Lineage (NCBI taxonomy): Eukaryota > Metazoa > Arthropoda > Insecta > Lepidoptera > Noctuidae > Orthosia > Orthosia gracilis. The sequence goes on along the minus strand of OX387271.1, from coordinate 50,022,891 downwards.
TCTTGTCGATGTTATACTCACTTCTTGATGTCGTCCTCGGTGAGCTCGGGGAGGATGGAGGCCACGTAGATGCAGTTGTACTGCTTGGCCTCTCCCTGGATCTTGTCGATGTTATACTCACTTCTTGATGTCGTCCTCGGTGAGCTCGGGGTGGATGGAGGCCACGTAGATGCGGTTGTACTGCTTGGCCTCTCCCTGGATCTTGTCGATGTTATACTCACTTCTTGATGTCGTCCTCGGTGAGTTCGGGGTGGATGGAGGCCACGTAGATGCGGTTGTACTGCTTGGACTCTCCCTGGATCTTGTCGATGTTATACTCACTTCTTGATGTCGTCCTCGGTGAGTTCGGGGTGGATGGAGGCCACGTAGATGCGGTTGTACTGCTTGGCCTCTCCCTGGATCTTGTCGATGTTATACTCACTTCTTGATGTCGTCCTCGGTGAGTTCGGGGTGGATGGAGGCCACGTAGATGCGGTTGTACTGCTTGGACTCTCCCTGGATCTTGTCGATGTTATACTCACTTCTTGATGTCGTCCTCGGTGAGCTCGGGGTGGATGGAGGCCACGTAGATGCGGTTGTACTGCTTGGCCTCCTCCTGGATCTCGTCGATGACGGCCTGCGCCTGCGGCATGTTGGACGGCCGCCCCACCACCTTGATGTTGCGCCCGCCCAGCATCACGCCGTTCATCTGCTCCAGGCTCAGCTGCGCCGCCTCGGGGATCTCGTACTCCACGAACGCGAAGCCTTTGTGCTTCTGCGTCACGGGGTCCCAAGACATGTTGATGGACTTGATGGGCCCGAAGGGCAGGAAGGCTTGTCGTATCGTGTCCTCCTTCAACTCAAATGATATGGAGCCCACATATACTCTGATGAAAAATACACACTATTAAAATGACGTCAGAAAGTGTTTTTTACGAAACATGTATATCACCCAACTCAGATCTTTTCAGCATGATAGATCACAGGCTCGACCTGCGCGTGGCGGGAGCCTCCAGCGTATCGCTCTCATCACAGTTTGGCGCGCGAGTGTGTCTTTGTGTGTGTGCATGTGTGATGGGGGTACCTGCACATGAGGGCTAGCGCCTGCTGGCGCTGCACCTGCGTGCGCTGCGACGCCATCTGCTGCTGCTGGTGCGCCAGCGTCTGCTTCATGAGCACCATCTTGATGCTCTGCTCCATGGCGTACTTCTTAGCGCGCGCCACCGCCTCCGCCTGCTCCGACGACAGGCGCGGCAGCGAGCCGCCCAGGATGCCCGGCAGCGTGGAGCACTTGGCGCCCGGACCTGCAACAGCACGTACAGTCACATCGACACACTCTGCGCGTCCGTCACGGGTCGCGGTCGCGGCACGAGCGAGCCTCACCTGTGAACACATCTCCCGCCTGCTGCAAGTCGTAGATCGGCGCCGAGAGGTAGCCACCTGTAAGAGTAAGGCTGTATGAGTCAGTGCCGGGAGCGCACAGATGCCAAACAGTAGTGGACGCAGGCACTCGCGCTTGCACACATCGCATCACATCTGTCACTCGGCGCGCGCGGCCGCCCAGCGCTCCAGCGCACGCACACACGCACACGCCGGGCGGCCGCGCGCGCGTGCCGGCCACGCGGGGACTATGCGTATAATGAAGTAGGTACATTGTGACACCGGCGAGGAGCTGCCGGCGCCGCAGCCGCCGCCGACGCGTCTCCGGCACGCCTAAGCGTATAGCAAAAACCTAACTTATATCTAGCCTGAAACAGAAAGCAGAAACACTGATCACTGAGGACGGTTTCGAAACGAGACAACGAATGTGAAACGGGTTTGGCGGCGAAGGGGCGGGCCGGCGCGGCGGAGCGGCGCGCGGCCGCAGCGGCGCCCACCGGCGACGCCAGCGCCACCGGCGACGGCGGCGCCCCAGGCTGCGAGCCGCCAGCCCGCCCGCGCCGGCCACGCTGTGCGCTGTAAGTACTCACCGGGCAGACCGCCGGGCAAGCTCCCGGGCAGGCCGCCGGGCAGTACGCCGGGCAGTGCGCCGGGCAGGGCGCCGGGCAGGGCGCCGGGCAGGCCAGCCAGGCCGGGAAGGCCAGACATGGCGGCCAGATGGCCCAAGCCGGGCGCGGCGGGCGGCGCCATGACGCCCGGCGGTAGCGGCGGCTGCAGTGCTCCCGGCGAGCCGCCCTGCAACTGTTTTTTTTTAATTTAGTTGTAATCCATACTTCCATACTATACATGTATGAAGATCTATCATACTTCATTTAAATTTCCCGCTCGTCTACTTGATGTATTTAGTTATTATACATTCCAGTATTGAATTCTCTGTGTTACTAGAAATTCTGGATTAACTCTATGGAACTGCATTTCCCAAAGTATGGGTCAAGCTCGCGACCCTCTGGTGGTTCGCAAGCGAATATTGGGTGGGCCCTGAAAAATAGGATGATACGAACGCCCCTTATTAAGATTAAATACCGAAAAAATACCAAAACAAATTGGGCATATCCAACTCATTAAAAAAAAGTTGATAAAATCAGAAAACCGAGGAGGATATTTATAGTTTTGGTCAGCCAGCTCGCGAATATGTATCCTCCGACTGCACAGCATGATTTTCTTCTTATTTACATCCTTGCAGGTTTTTGATTTTATAAACTTTTAGTTTTTAGTTATAACGGGTGATTTTTTAAGAGGTATAGGATTTGATTTTCAAAAAAAACACAAAAAAATTGAAAAATTTGATGAAATCTTTATTGGAATCGATAGAACGATCAATATAATTTAATGTTTGAAGATGATTTCATGCAAATGCTGGCCGCGGCTCCGGTTTAGATGGCCCATTCGCAAGGCCCAATTTCGGCACACTCTCTCCAACATATCAGCCTATATATCACGAATAAATGCTTCAATATTGGCTCCCAGTGCGTCAATCGTTGCTGGTTTATCCCTGTAGACATGAGCCTTAACATGGCCCCACAAGAAATAGTCCAAAGGCGTTAGATCACACGATCCAATTGACGGGCCCAAAACGTGAGATAAACTGTTCACCGAAGGCGGCTCTCAATTGGGCCATTGTTTCGCGTGCCGTGTGGCATGTGGCACCGTCTTGTTGAAACCACATGTCAGGCATGTCCAATTCTTCCATAGCTGCCTCAGTAGGCCGACCAAACTGCCCATAAATTGGAAGAAGTGCGCGATGCACTCTCTTAACCGAGCATGCATTTTGATAGTAAAATTCAATAATTTGCAAGCGTTGTTCGTTCGTAAGTCGATTCATGGTTAAATTATAGACCAAACTGAACAAGTTTGACAATGACACAAGACACGACTCACGCGTGATCTGTCAAAAACAGTGTTGCCAAAAAGATACCAGCAAAAAAATCACCCTTTATATTTAATAAATATATAAGTGGTATATGTTTTTGTAATCACTTCTAAAAACCCTTCATTTTGATACCCCACTCCACCACCCCTACGATGGGTTACGAAGAAAAAAAAATTGCAACCCCTAACAATATGGCGCCCAAAACCCGCCATGTTTCTTTTTTTTTTAACGGCACTTATCTAAGAACAGTTGGGCGGCCAGGACCTAACTAACGATTTCTTAATTATAAAAATCCCTCAAGTGGTTTGAAAGATACGAGGTAATAAAGAATATTACTTACATACATACAAGATACGTGCGAAAAACATACCCATTTTCTTGCAGCCGGTTAAAAATAACTTAAACTTAAGTTGATGATAAAGCTATAATGACAAAAAAAGCAAACATATGCATTATTTTCATTAAAAAATGCACATAGAATTAAAAAAAAAAAGCATTTTTTTTAGTTTGAACAAAAGAGCTGTTCATATAGTTTCCTCTGTTACTTCATGAAAGCCATGAAGTGAGTACTGAATTTGGAAGTTTTTTTTAGGTGGGTTGTGGTCCAGTCAACTTCGGTTACTGAAAACTTAGCTTTAAATGTTGTTTCTCTTGATGACACATACATAATTAAATTTTCATTATAAATGCAATGGATGGTATGGAAGAAGAAAACGTGTTGCGCCGACCCCAAGTAACATGGGACAAGGGCAGGAAGAAGAAGAAGAAGAAATGCAAAAGTATCTCAGTCTGTCTGTTTCATATGCTTTCATGACTAAATGGCTGAATAAATTTTGATGAATCTTGGTATAGAGATAGATTGGACCTTAGAGAAAAACATAGATCATTTACTTTTTATCTAGCAAGTGTATCTATTTCCTTGGAATATCTATGATTTGTATAGTTTATATTTTTTTTTTATCAATTTTCTTTTGCCGCTCCAAAGTGACACAATTCTAATATCTCACAAGGTATTTTGTTATAGAATTTAACCAGTACCCCATGAAAGATGATAAAGCTAATCTATAAGATGGTTGATCTAACTTATCTTTATTTCTAGTATTACAATTGTGTCTATCACTAACTTTACTAAAGAGATTTATATTTTTCCTTACATACATAATATTTTCATAAATGAATTGGCAAGAAACTGTCATAATGTTAATCTTTTTAAATAGCTCCCTAAGAGATTCTCGGTGACTTAAATTATATATGGCCCTGATAGCTCTCTTTTGCAATATAAATATTGTTTCAATGTCAGCCGCCCGACCCCACAGTAAAATACCGTATGACATAATGCTGTGAAAGTAACGAAAATAGACCAAACATGCGGTTTCTATATCCGTTAACTGTCTTATCTTTCTAACAGCATAAGCAGCTGAGCCGACCCGCAAAAGATGTAATGTGAGGCCCCCATTGTAATTTGTCGTCTAGAGTGATTCCTGGGAAAACTGTTTGATTTACTTACATAGTCCATTTACATAGCTTACTAGTAATACATATAATTACTCCATTACATAAAACCTCATGAGTGCATAAAAATTGAAAATGGCATTTGAAAAACCCTTGGTAATCTGGCGACTGTTGGACAATATTGCCGAAATATTCCACAATTTTCATCCCTAACCTCTATGTGTTATTCCTGACTATAATCTATCTCTGTGCCAAATTTCATCCAGATCTGTTGAGCAGTTCTGGCTAGATTGACTAACAAACATACACACATCCAAACTTTTGCATTTATAATATTATAGTAAGAGTAAGATAATTTTTCCTTAATATAAGCTATGAGAATTAAAATAGTAATGTCAAGTTTTTGTGGCATGACAATACATCAGGTAAAACATTCTTCTACATTTGATGTACTATTATTTACATCTGCAATAAGCCTCGGGGCTTTAATCAGATTGGTAGTTTTTTCATTTGGCAATTAGATTCATCACACCCGGAGTTGTCAGCTCATTATGTATCAATAATAATAATTAAATTAATGCTATTCTTTTTCTTCTAAGTCTGTTTCTTTTAGAGTATTTGGACTGGTACAGTCCAGTAGTGCCACAGCAAGTTTATTGTTGTGTTGCTAGAGTCTTAGCTTGTAAGACTTGTAGGATGTTTCTTCAACCTCTTTAATAGTAGAAATCTGTGAGTTCCTATGTACTTCTATGTTTTTTGTGAACCAAGAAGCAGTTGATGTAGTAGTAATTAATAATAATTATACCTTGTTAGTAATAGATTAAGTTGAGTTAAAACATAAGGTCAAAAACAAAAAAACTACACACTATTTAAGTTATTGTTTGACTAACATATTTGTCATTGCATACTAACATAATTTTGTAAGTTGTAATGATACTACTGAATTTTCTAGAATTTATATGGAAAAGATGATTTATTTTTATTAAAAAAAACTCATGCTCATAGGCTTGTTGATATCTTACAACTATAAGGAAACCTCAGTTGGGCTACGCAGAACAGATTATTGTCAAAATTGAGTTTTATGGAAAAAAAAATCTGTATAGGCTAGTTTGAGCGTGTGACATGAAGGCCATGTTCGATTGGGACTCGTAACGTCTGCAATTGCAGGTTAACGGGTCTACAAATGGCAGACGCTGGTTCCTGTTCCTGGTTAGGGTTTTAGTGTACGATTCGACAACTATCGATATAATGTACCTATTAATCAGAAAGTGTCGCACTGTTAATATAAAAACATTCCTTAATATTACAGGTTGTGCAGTTATTTCCAAAATTTGCGGCGAAGGCCTGTCGTGTGGACCTGTCAGACGGAATATTAAAATAAAATTTATACTCACCAATTCCATATTTGTTTAAATTGCTGTTATGAGTGACGTTAGTCACAGTAAACACTAATTTACACACAAACAAAATTAAATAACCATAAAAACAAGTATTTGTATTAGTTTTCTTGAAATACCACGCAACGACAAACTATTCACTCGCACGAAATAACGCTCGCTTCGCTTGTGTGACTGACACTGACACTTGCTTGATTTTGACAGCAGACTGCCCACAGGAAAATAAATATGTCCTATGTCGTTGGAATCGTTACAGATGGTAAATATAAAGTTGGAGAAATAATATGAGTTAAAGTATGAAATTGCCGTTTTATTGTACAGTGTGATTTTTAATTTCGTAGACTAAAGTGACAGCTGTAATTGAAGTTTTTTTCTTAAAATGTTGCAAGCGTGAAACATAGTGTTGTAGTATGTGATTCTAAAATGATTTATCGAATCGTTGTGACACGACTCCAAACTTTAATTTTACTTAGCTGATTACCATCACACATTACCTCACATTAATTATGTATAATAATAACTGTTAATAAACAAAATACATAATCTGTCCTTGTAATAAATATTAAATTGATAATAAAATAAATGCTACAACTAACTCCCTATGCAACTCTGCAATAATTGACGGAGCCAGATGCGGAAGCGGAGGTGTTTTATGGAAATTCCGCAGTTACGGAAGCGGCGGCGAAATTTACAACGTTACAACCTTATATAATATTAAGGTGACAAAAAATACGTCCTAGTAAAAAATATTGTCTTCTTTCTTCGCTCTCCATTCGCACCAGTTGGTCGCCAGGTTTTTTTTATTGTTCCTGTTTTGTGTTTGTTGCTTTGAGGATTCTGTTCCTCAAAAGGAGTATAGTAGTCACAGCAAATCTAGAAACAGTCAGTATCTAGGAGAGAGGAATAGTGTTTAATATTTTTCTTATTCATTAACATTTCAGTTAACTATTTGCTATGTATCTGCTATTATGTGGTTTTATGTACTAACATGTTTACATAATTGATTTATTCGATTAAAGTTTTGTATTTATTACAATTAGTTTATTTGATATTCATAGATTATCTATACCATGCCAATATTATAAAGAGGAAAGATTTTTTTGTTTGTTTGTATGTTTGTTTGTACCGAACAAGCTGCAAAACTACTGGACCGATTTTAAAAATTCTTTCACCTGTGGAAAGCTACATTATTCCCGAGTAACATAGGCTATAATTTAGGCGGAAACAAAGCCGCGGCGGTCAGCTATATTTAATATAATTAATACTTAAAATGTCTATATTATATTGTGCGTCAATTAATTATTAATGACATTTTACTTATCGAGTTAACAGTAATCTTAATTTTTTTTTAAATTTAAACTTCTGAGCCGATATATAATTCTGAGCCAATTAATTTTTTTTTTAATGTAATTTAACTTATCGAATTATCAGTTGTATGTTTAATAAAATTAATACTAAATATGTCCATATTATATTTTGAGTCAATTTGTTATTGTCATTTGCTTGTCTTATATTTTATTGAATGTATCCGTCAGTTATTCGTCAATGGTGTTATAGACCAGGGTCGATAATTTTTGAAACCAAAAAAAATAAACAGTAAGATAAAACCCATTAGAAAAGGAGGGGAATATGATAAAAATGAAAGGAAAAATAAACTACGGGCGATCCAAGTTCGGGAAGTGGGAGGGGGTGAGTTTTTAAGGGTAAAAATGGTTTATCTCGATTTCCGGCAAAACTACAAGTCTTATGGAAAAAAGTTAAATGGCAAAGTTGTAGGTAAAAAAAGATCTACAACTTTTGTATTAATAATTTTTTCACATAAACTCAAAATTTATGTGAAAATTCAAATAACCAAGTTTTTGGTCAGTTTGGTGTTCGAAAATAAAATCACATAATAGGTCCGTCCCCACACCTCTATGAAATACCTTACAATGGGATAAAATTCAGGTGAGATAGTGGTCAAGCGCGAGCCTACAGTGTCTAAAAAAAAAGAAAAAACGTTTTGAGGAATACGTCCCCACTCTCCTGCAATGACTCTTTTTAGCTCCCTGATGTTTTGTGTAGCAGGTTGCACTGATCTTACCCGTCTCTTTAGAATATCCCAGACATGCTCAATTGAATTGAGGTCAGGACTTCGAGCTGGGCAATCTAAACAACGGATCCCAACTTCTTGCATGTACGCTTCCACGTCGCCAGAACGGTGCGGGCGAGCATTGCCGTCCATAAAAATGGAACTTACTTCGTAAAGGCTCTTCTTCAGGCCCACACTTGACACCTCACGATTCCGCAACGCCAGACTCACCAAAAAGCGGTCATCTCTTGGTTCTGTGCATCGTTTTCTTCCCGGACCGGGTCTTCTTTTGACCAAATCGGTCTCTTGATACCGTTGCCAAGTCCTCTGGACAGTTGAACGACTCACATTTAGCCCCTGAGATACGTAAGTTTGCGAACAAGCTTCTTCAAATAGGACTATAATTTTACCAGCCCTTATCGCTTTACCACTCATATGAAAAAGTGGTATTTAATGTAAAAAGAAAGATTAAATCGTTTAATTTGCTGAAAATATATAAAATGTTTTAAAATTCTAGTAATCAGTAAAAAAATCCACAATAATCAATATTTTTCTTTTATTAATTTCAAAATTTAAATTTGGACCGTACAAAATCAAGCCAGGATGCTTCAAATAACATGCCACTACATCGACAAATTTATAAAACCTCTTTTGTTCTTCTTCATTAAGGTAGAGAAAAAAATCTAAAGCGCCCGTTTTTTTTGCAAAAGGGTTTATATACCTATATATATATAGCAGTTCCAATTCCCAAAATCTCTTCTGTTTTCTGAGCACAGTAACGTTTGTAGGGCTTTTCATTATTTAAATGCGTTATGTACCATTGCCTTTTCAGTGGCACGCAGAGAAGTGGAGCGCCTACTTTTCTTAGGAGACACACCAGCACCCGAGGTGCTTGGTTGAGCCCCTTCCATGAAGGAAAATAAAGGTCTTGACACCAGACAGACAGACAGCGAAGTGATCCTATAGGGAATCCTTTTATAATACTCACAGCGATTCTTTGTGTCTCTGAAATTGGCTGCAAGACCCTGCACAGCAGCTATTTTTGTGTCAATGTTGAAGTTAGCATTGTATAACTGTATCTTTCACTCGCTTACGTTTGTTACATATTCCTATCTCGCTTAGTCGATTCAGTATTCTCGATGACAATCTGTTTCTTGCGCAATCGTTCGCAGAGCCAACTTCAGAGACGCAAAGATCTGCTGTGACTACTATATTCCTTTTGAGGAACAGAATTTTGAAAGTAAGAAACACAAAACAGGAACAATAAAAACCTGGCGACCAACCGATGCGAATGGAGAGCGAAGAAAGAAGACGAATTACCTACTAGACGCAAAAACGCACGTAATATTTTTGACTATGACGTATTTTTTGTCACCTAAATATTATGTAAGATTGTAATGAAATTTCGCCACCGCCTCCGTAACTGCGGAATTTCCGCAAAACACCTACGCTTCCGCATTCGTCTCCGAAAACTTATTGCAGAGTTGCATAGGAAGTTAGATATAGCATTTATTTTATTGTCAATTTCTTATTTATTACAAGGACGGTTTATGTATTATGTTTATTAGTAGTTATTGTAATACTTAATTAATGTTTGAGGTAATGTGTGATGGTAAAAAGCTAAGTAAAATTAAAGTTTGGAGTCGTGTCACAACGATTCGATAAATCATTTTAGAATCACATACTACAACACTATGTTTCACACTTGCAACATTTTAAGAAAAAAACGTCGATTGCAGCTGTCAGTTTAGTCTACGAAATTAAAAATCTCAGTATATATGACCAGAACGAATAAAAAACGGTTTACAGAGTGAGGCAGTCTGGCGCTGCCCTTATTATAATGTACTTAAGGAAGGTCTAGTCCATGTCTATGGCTTATGAAAATAAAATAGACAGACAGAATGTACGTTACAACGTGTCAGGCTGTTTGCTTGCAGTGGAACAGCTACCTCGACCCAACTCCTCTAGTTTGCTACACCTACTGTTATTTCGGTTGGCTACCCTAGCTGGTATTCATTCACTTCATTCACTACTATTCGCTCGTTTGTTTTTGGATGGCTAACCCCGCCAGGGTAAGTAACACTTACCAAGGTCAGCCTTTGGATGGGTGACCACATTTTTTTAGTTTGCTTGTTTTTGGATGGGTGACCCTGCCAGGGTAAGCAACACTTACCAAGGTCAGTGTTTGGATGGGTGACCTTTTTTTTGTTTCGTTTGTTTTTGGATGGCTGACCCAGCCAGGGTAAGCAACGCTTACCAAGGTCAGTCTTGGGATGGATGACCCCTTTTTTTGGATGTTTTTTTAAAATTGGTTTGCTTGTTTTTGTCGCCCTATTACGGATTAAATGGATGCCATTTTTGAAAAAGTTGTTACGACGTAGCTGAAGAACTGGGAATTGACCACAAAACAGATTTGGTGCGTTTGAAAAAAACCGGGTACACAAAAAGCTCGATATTTGGGTACCTCACGAGCTCAGTAAAAGAAACCTAATGAACCGTGTACTCATTTGTGATTCTTTATTACGACGTAATGAAACCGAACCATTTTTGAAGAAGCTGATAACTGGTGATGAAAAGTGGATCACGTACGACAAGAACGTGCGGAAAAAGGTCGTGGTCAAAGGCTGGTCAGGCTTCACAGACTGTGGCGAAACCCGGGTTAACTCGCAACAAGGTGATGCTGTGTGTGTGGTGGGATTGGAAGGGCATTATTCATTATGAGCTGTTACCACCAGGCAGGACCATCGATTCTGAACTCTACTGCGAACATCTGATGAGATTTTCGGTAGATGGCGCTGCGTCTAGCTTAACGTAAAAAGATAATAAATACTTAATGGAGAACTATAGACCTATAGCACTTATTTCTGTATTCTCGAAAATCTTTGAGAAATATATTTACAGTGAAATTAATAGCTACTTAGAATCCTATGTGATGAGCAAAAAGGCTTCAGAAAAAATAAAAATATCAATATGGCGGTGTACGACTTTGTATACGTTGTTTCTTCGCAAGTTGACAAATCTTTACCCGTTTGTTCTATTTATTGTGACATGTCAAAGCATTCGACTATGTAGACCACAATATTTTGCTGGATAAACTTCAGGCTTATGGTATAAGGGGTACTGATAAGTTCATATTTATCGGACCGCCAACAAATAACCCAAATAACAAAATTTAATGTTAAAGCTAAAAGAGAACTGATTTTTACCTCTGATAAGCGATACATAACATATGGTGTTCCTCAGGGAAGTGTATTAGGCCCTCCTTTGTTCCTACTATACATTAATGATCTACCAAATGCGACTAAGGAACCCATGTCACTGTTCGCTGACGACAGTACTGTAACCATAGCACCTAAAAATATGGTTAACTACCATTCTGATTCTAATGATTCATTGAATTCTATAATTACCTGGCTTAGTAATAATAATTTGAAGGTAAACATTAGTAAAACGAGAAAAAATACGTAATACATCAAAATTTAATTTAGTATACTGTGGTGTTCTGCTGTGCACACCCACGTCATTAGTCTATTTACATTTTAATAAATACTATACAATTTCACCTTCATATCTTCTGATATTTTATCGACTCATGTCTCATTTTTATATTCTTTGTTACTGTTAGCACCTGAAAAGCATATTTTTAGTTATCTCTGATTGTTTTAATATTCCATAACTTATTTATATCGCTAATTTGTAAAATCTAAGAATATTTTATACTCTGACATTTTCATGTGATCTGACGTCTGTCTGTCTATTTTATTTTCTTAAGCCATAGACATAACGTATCATGGGCTAGACCTTCCTTAAGCTAGTTGTACATTATAATAAGGGCAGCGTAGACTGCCCCCTCTGTTAACCGTTTTTGTTAGTTCTGGTCATATAATTGATATTTTGAATTTAAAATTTAGAAGAAATGACAGAACGAGGGAAAAAACGGGCGTCAGCTTTTTTTAGAGTCAGATTCGGGCAGGAAACGACGAAAGTCGGTTGACTGGATAATACTATAATTTTACCAAGGGTACTACAGTATCTGATAACTCTTTAAACTGTATCTTCTGCCTACATGTTTGTCATTCATGTTTCTGTGTGTTCATTAAAATATTATTTACTGTGAGTGGAATTTGTGATAAACTTTCCTGACTTTATTAACCTCATCGGTCAACGCTCCATATTAAAGGGCTCGTCGAACGGCGTATGAAGCCACAGCCCGGCCTCCACATCTCTTGTGTGCCTGCCTATTCAGCTGCCTTGACCATCAACCTGTGTGCCTGCCTACATAACCGTTTACCTACCTTCCGGACGTGGTGCATGAGCCGCAGCTACAGCGCGCCCGCCAGCAGTATACGCAGGTTGCGCACGCTGAACACGAGCGCCCATAACTCGCGGTAGCGCTCTTCAAGCCGCCCCATCGCACCGTATCACGCCGCCCTGGTCTGCGGTTGCCCCTTCGCCAAAGAAGAAGACGCGGCCGGCTCGTCTTGTCAAGCTAGCCCCGTTGTATGAAGCCGGCCTTATTTTACCTTTTTCTTATTTTTAACTTTTCTTATTTTGTATCTTTTATTTTAATAACGTAGCTTACGTTTAGCTCATCTGAGCTAAACGTAACGTTACAATACAAAGATAATATAATACAAGAAGTTGAAACAACCCGATTTCTGGGCTTAATCATTGACAAACAATGAGGGTTTTTAAGAAAATTCACGCCACTAGTTGGCGCCACATTGGTGAGAGGTCTTTTACTTGGAAAATTTAACTTATGACATCAACTTGCTTGACGTCAATTTGACTAATGTCAAAAAACATAAGCATTTGACAGCAGCTTGGACCTCACGTCTCAGTGATGCCACCTAGTGTACATGATTTCAGAATACCCTCATTGAATTGGAAAACTCACATTAATGAACTTTGTAAAAAGATTAGTACTTCTTCATACGCTCTTTATAAGTTGGCACCGACTGTTAACACAGATACTTTGCTAACAGCATATCACGGGCTTGCTGAATCAGTGTTAAGATTTGGAATAATTTTCTGGGGCAATTCAACTCTAAAGGAAATTGCGTTCAAAGCACAAAAGCGTTGTATACGGGCTATATTTGGGTTGCAAACCGTTGACAGTTGCAAACAATTGTTTATACAGCACAGAATTCTAACACTTCCATCACTTTACATATTGGAAATATCGATATTTGTAAAAACCAATCCTCATTTGTTTCCGAGTACAGACTTTGGGTGCAATCACACTCTGCTAAAACAGCATTTCTAAAAAAAAGTGTAATATGCGTGGCTCCATTAATATACAATGCAATTCCAAATTCCCTTAAAATAATGAATATTAATTCATTCAAGACAGAACTAAAAAAATTACTAATTAGTAAGGGATACTATAATGTTACAGAGTTTTTGAATGACAAATTTTGATGATAATTTGAATTGTTTGAGTTTTATTGATTTTGTGAAAGGATTATTACCATTTTTTTTTATGATCTTGTTAATTTTAACTGTCATTATGTATTCGAATTAATTGATTTTTTTTTTGCTCTAATTTAAATTTGACATTATTATTATCTGACATTTATTTGATAATATAACAGATCTGACATACATATTTGTACGACATTTTTTTGATATTTTATTGTTGACATTTTGATAATATTCCTTTTGAATTCATTTTAGTAATTGTTTATTTGATTGATATTTCACATAGATTTGACGTACATCTTTATCTGAAATTAGTTTTTTTATTGACATTTTTATTATTTTTATGCATTTTTTTTATTGTTTGACATTTTTTAATTACTGTGATAAAATTAATTTTCGTAATTGTTCATGGATATTAACTTCTAAAATATTTGCACGCCACAGTATGTGGCAAACATGTCCGAACTTTTTGTATCTTTTTTAATGTTATCCTGCATGCACGTATTGTTTATCCTTGCATGTGTAGACGTGTTTGAGCAAATAAATATATCTTTATCTTTATCTTTTATCGCTCTGTGTTTAAAATATCTTTAAATATACTATTAGTGCACAAAAATTGAATAAAAATAAGTGAACTGATACAACATTAACCAATAACTTAGAGATAGTGTTATCTCCGAGTTTTATACACAAACTTTGAAGTTAAAACCAAAACTTATACAATTCAAAAACCGTAACATAAAGCAATAACAAGTGATAATCCGCTATAGACAATAAAATTAATATCCATCAGACATTCTGTGATCCAAATATTTAATAATAAGTGTACTAAAAAGAAAAAAAAAACATCAAAGACAAAGTGAAAAAGTGATTCATACAAGTTTAAACTTCAACCGTCACCAAGAAAAAAGTAATTTTGAACTTTAAACTGTCGCAAAAAGCATTTTGATATTTGCCGCAACTACTCAAGAAATTCAATCAGTCTGCGTAATACACGGTTGGCCGAGTGGTTAAGGTGTCTGTCTACTTTGCCAATTAACTTGCGTCGCACAAGAAGTCGCGAGTTCAAATCTTAACTCCGAATATATTCACTATTCGTTAATTCTTAAAAATCATATTTGAAATACGTAAAACGTTTCTATTTACAACTAAAACACATAGTCATCTAATACCATAACAAGTAACAGCAGTAGTGGTTGCAAGGTGGCACCACTAGTTACTTGCCATACTAGCAAAAAAAAGTAGACATAAAAAGTACTGCTTTGTGTTCTGCCTGTGAAAACAGATTTGAATTTGACTGCGTTGGATACCCAGAACCTACATATCGACTCAAGGATACAGAAGCGAAAAAAAAATGGAGATGTAAGATGTGTTTTAGAAATAAAAACTATGCCAAAACCGACGATACATCAAATATTACTTTAAGAAAAAAGCAAACTTTAAAAACCCCGTCACCTCCGAAACAAGTACTAAATAAACAGGCAAAATTAGAGTGTGAGACTTTGAAACGTCTTTCCCCGGTTCAAAAGGGCATACAGTTATTTGACTCCCACATACTTACCGACGGTGAAACAACTGATGAGTCATATGTTACACCCAACAGAGTTTCAAGGAGTGTTGACAGAACTATAACTGACTTGGTAACAACCTCAGAAGTGAAGGAGAAAATAGCTCAACTTACATATAAACTTGAAGGTACGGAAGAGGAACTGGGAAATATATTATTAGAAAACACCGATTTACATAAACAAATTGACAAATTAACAACGGAAAACAACACCTTGAAGTCCTTATGCCATAATTCCTCCATGTTTCGAAATCCTGGTTCAAACATTAAGAAAAAGAGGCAAGCTCTGTCATAGCAACACAACTCAATTTGTACACCGTCCTCTACATCGTCATCCACATTGAAAGTCCACACCTGTGACTACGTACTACGCTTGAAGCAGGACATTCTAACCCTTTTTTTGTTTGTTTGGTGTGTAATCATCCAATGACTCCGCCCGCTCTGGGTGAAGCGGGAGGGCGTGTCAGACTTTTACTGACTAAAACCCACCCATGTTCCTTCAATTACTTGTGCCAGGGCCGCGGTAACTCTCTTTCAAATTAATCCGCGACCCAGACAAGCCCGACATTCTAACCCTAACACAGCAACTACAGATCGCAAAACAAGAGATTGCTACCCTTACTGAACGTGTTGGGCTATTGGTGAAACATAGTCACCGTAGTAAAACTACTTGTGAAATCTCAATCCAGGAACCGATGCGGGACTTTGTGAGCTTACCTAGTGTTAGGACATGCACTGCCAAGATTGAGCAAAATACCATACCGGAGAGGATGATTTTCATTTTTGGATATCAGCGAAATCATACTTTATTGCTTGCTAAAATGGAACATTATGGTGTAAGAGGACTGGTTCTAGAGCTTTTTCGGTCTTACTTAATTAATAGGAAAATGTACGTAGAGGTTAAAAACATGAATGAGAATAATGTTCAAGTAGTGTACCATTCACGCTTACGGAGGGTTTTGATAGGTGTCTCACAGGGTTCGATACTGTTTCTGATGTTCACGAACGATTTACTTAACCTAGCAACAAAAATAAATCCAAATATGAAAATAATAGCATTCGCTGATGATACCAGAGCTATTGTTAGCGAAGATACTGTGAACTCATTGAGCAACACTGTAAACAGGGTAACATTAACCATAAACACTAAAAAAAACAAACATTATATTGTTTAAGCATACATCACGTGATAATGATAGTTTAGATGTAATGTTGCCATGAGGGATCAATATCATCAGCATGTTATGCGCTTAGGAGCCTGCGCGATGAACTTAGTGTGAATATTTTAAAATCGGTTCACTATGCATTGGTGGAGTCAAGATTGATATAAAGTCAAAGTCAAATGAATTTATTTCGACTAGGCCATTAACGGCACTTTCGAACGTTGAAATTAAAATTAACAAGTAATAAAAATTGATTCTACCGTGCATTCGGAAAAGTAGATTGTTATGGAGAAGAACGCACAAGAAACTCCATACTTACTCTTTTTTAAAAAAATAAGCTTTTACAATATTTAAGTACATACATTAATAAATTCATATACGTGAGGACGATGCACCTAGCACTACTATACTACATGTAAGTATTACAAGCACTAACAGGTAAATTCCTTCACTTGAAAAATAGGAATATATAGTATTCAACCATGGGGTAGTAGCTACAGGTATAACTCTGATAGGGCATTTGTACTGCAAAAAAGGGCGATCAGAACAATAGTTCGCATTCCTCAAGTCGAGTACTGTCGGGAATATTTCAAAAAGCTTTCCTTACGGTACCAAGCCTTTACATATTAACAGTCTTGACCACCCTGGCAAAGCACATAAGTGAATATGAAACGAAGGAAGAAAGGCACCATAGGGAAACCACACGGAACCAATACTTGAAGCTTGGAATTAGTTCCAAACTGAATATTGTGAGACATAGTGTTAGGTATCAAGCGGTGAAACTGTTTAACTGCCTAAGGATCTAAGAAGTCTAATTTATAGAACCACCTTGTTTAAAAAGAGGCTTAGGGAGTTTCTATTCGAAAAAAAATTTTTATTCCGTTAATGAATTTATGACTAATATGACATAATATACATACTGAGTAGATTGCGTGATTTTTTCTAATGACATGGTTTCACTGTTTGAAATTTTGTTATATGACATTATTTATTGTTTTTTTTTATGATATGTATTATATTATTAAATTAATTTGTTTGACATTAGATTATCTATTGAAATTTTAATTGTTTTTTTTTTTTGTTTTAGGTTTTTTTTTTATGATATTATTTAAATGAATTTGGCTATGACATTTTTAGATTATTTATTGATATTTTATTTGATTATTTAATTAGTTTGTTTGTTATTTTTAGATTACCTATCGACATTTTTTTTATCACAGTATTCGATTATTTCATTAATTTGCTTGACATTTTAACATTATTTATTTAAATGGTTATGACATGTATTAGACTATTTTAATTAATGCTGGTTGTAACATTTGTGGACTATTTATAGAAGTTAAGTACAAGTATCGGATGAGTTTTAATTGCTGTGGTTTTGAGATTTTATATTATATATTTATTGACATTTTTGCGACACGTATTGGATTTAAATTGTTTTTTTTTATGACATGTTAAGATTTTTATTGTTTTTTTTTTTATGGTATTATGATATTTATTGGATCATTAAATTTAATTTGTTTGAAATTTTTAGATTATTTATTGAAATGGCTACGACATTCATTAGATTATTAGTATCATGTATCGGACGCGTATTTTGTTTTGATGTATCGGATTAGTTTGTTTTGTTGTGGTTTCGACATTTTTAGATTATTATAATTATGAAGATTGCTATGAAAATTTTGAAGTATTTATTAATTTTGTTGATTTTATTATATTGAATTAAGTAATCAATTTTTGTAAATGATATGTCAAGATAATTATTATTGTTATTCTCTATTATTTTTATGAATTTTATGCGAAATGTTTTAAAATGTGACAATTGATGTCGTTAAATTTGATTAATTTTGTAAGTGTAATAGTGATTTTGTGTTGGTCCTTAGTTAAAATTGATTTAAGCTTGTCTTTAATATTTTTTGTAAACATTCAGACACAGCGTAAAATTGTTAATGAATAAATGAAATGAAATGATTAAAGCAAGAAGTTGAGAGAAAGCGGCCGGAATTAATCTTCTGTTGATTAATTCCGGCCGCTTGTTGTGGTTTTTCATCATGATAACCTCACACATCTTTAGCCACTCAGCAAAAATTAAGAGAGTTTGGCTGGGTGGTGTTAATGCATCCGCCGTATAGTCCTGACCTTGCACCTTCAGATTTACGCCTGTTTCGGTCTCTTCAGAATTCTTTAGGCAGTGTTAGAGTCAGGTTAACATCACGAGAGGACAGCCAAAACCACTTGTCGCGGTCTTTGATCAGAAGTCCCAAAATTTCTATACTTACGAGTAGCAAAGGGATCATGTCCCTACCTACAAGATGGCAAAAAGTTATGGAACAAAATGGTACATAACAATACAGTAACATACTTTAGTTAAATGTAAATAAACTAATAATATTCTAGTAAACAGATACGTCATACACTCACAAAACAACCGAAAAAAGTGTTCCGCACAGCAGCGGCAGCACACATACACACTTTTCATTCATCTGACATTTCACTACAAGTCGAAAGGGATGGCTTGAAAAGAAAAAAAGAGACATCTAGTGTTTGTCACTTGCGTGTGAATGTAAACAAACGTTATTCTGACCACCAATGTTTTTTTCTTTTTCTAACCTCCAAATATCTGAATATTAGGAAATAAAATAAATAAATTAATAAATTGAGGTGTATTGCGTACTTACTTATGGTATGAGATCCCTTCTGTTTTATGTACTTTGGTATCATAATTGGTACACTTGCTAAATACACACGATGGCAATTTTTTATTTTTTTTTGTTTCAACAAAGCGATACGATTACGCTCTTCGCCATGCCTGACATAGACTAAAGACTATACGTCCCAATTAGGACGTATTCGAGTCTTCACAATGTGCGCGCTCGTATCATATCTGTTTACTAGAATATCATTGAAATAAACTATATTTAAAAAATGTTTTGAATTTTCTTAATAAATGCGAAGAAACTTTTTGCCCTACCTATTATTCTATCCCTCTTAGCGTAGAATAACTTTAAAGTGTCTGATGATTTGGTAGGTGCCATTTTTACGCTTTTGTCAAATCACAGATAATCCGATAATCTGGGGGTAGACTGGCGAAAATATTTTAACCAGGTACCTACTATTCTCAAATTATATTTTTATACGAATTATGTTTTGAAGGCGACGGAGAACGGACAATCCTTTCACTAGGCTCAATTCTACCTTCACTAAGAATGAATCTACGATAAAATTCTACGAAAGAATGTATAATACGCGGGTCGATTGAAATAACTTTAAGTATAATATACGAATAAAACGATAACTAAGGTGATTATGAAAACTTATTTTCTTGACGTGCAAAGCGTTCGCTTAAGGTTCCCCTAGTCGACGGCACGAACTATTTTGTGCGCGAGGTTAAAATGCATCTTATCTAATCCGACAACACGTGCGAAAGAGATAGAGGCTGTGATGAGCAGTAAGAAGCTAGTTCGCGTACGAATTAGAACTTTTGCAAATTTTTATCGAAATTCATAATGATTTAGGAAGAAAAGGAGCGCGCGAAATTTTATTAACAGACCTTTGGGAGTCTAGATATCATGAAAAAACGACTAAATGTATATTTTCAAAATAAAATGATTTGCATTGCTGAATTACTAATCTATCCCTGTTTGGAGGCCGTTTTGCAATTTTCCTTCTTCTTATGGTATTTATTTCCGTCCAAAGATGCGTTAAAATTAGTGTTGAAATAAGGAACTTTCGAAGCTCATAACTTATAATTACTTTATTTTTTACTTTTTTGTTTCCAACAGGGCTAGATAATGATGAGAAAATTGATATATTTTTTTTCTTTTGTTCTAACGTACATCGTCAAATAGTGGAGTAATCGTCAGACTACCATACAAATGGCAGAATGATCGACTAGTGTAACCTAAATGTGATTTAAGCGAACGAAAACGATAACTATACGAGAATTTACTAGTTTCTTAACGCGGGTAGAACGAAGACGAAATTATTTCAAGAAAATAATAATGCGAAAAAATGCGATTTGAGCGAACGAAAACGATAACTATGCAATAATTAACTAATAATTTACGAATACACATTGAATAACGTCGATTGTAGTTGCAACATGCATCCGGCTGAAGGACCAAAATGGTAGCGCCGGTTAAGACACAACGCAGAAACGCGAATGGCTGGTTTCGAGAGATAGGAAGGGATCAGCCATTTGGATCAAGTGAAGGTGACTCGCTTTACAATAGGGTTAGGTAAAGCACAAATACCTGGAGTTCGGACGTCCGAGAGTAGCTGTGCCTGCTGCCGCTGCGTTGTCGATGAGTGCTGTGAAGGAAAAGAGGCCCGCAAAGGAGTTGTAGGTAAAAACAAATGTTGCTGGTTGACATCTGTCTGCCTGCCATGGCTGTCACTTGTGACTGACACTGTGGAGGTCTTGCTCACACCCGATACCAAGGCTTTGTGCCGGAAAGGATAAAGAGGGTAAGACACGATTCCAGCCAAACATCTCGCGTTTCTCTCCCTACCCGCAAGCACGTTACAAATACAACCGGCGTTAGGCGCAAACACATCCCTTAAAGGGGTAAAAAGGGGTGTTAAAATTTGTAGGAACAATAAATTGTTTATCATCAAAATTACTTGAAACTTAGTATTTTTCGTTTCAATACAATTAAAGAAACACGTATTTTAGGAATTTTTGAATTTCATCCCTTAAAGTGGTAAAAAGGGATGTTAAAGTTTGGAAGAAAAATAAATTGTTTATCATCAAAATTACTTGAAACTTAGTATTCTGCTCTTCAATACAATTAAAGAAAAACGTACTTAAGCATTTTTTTAATTTCATCCCTTAAACGGGTAGAAAGGGTTGTTAAAGTTTGTATGTTTGTTTGTTTGTTTTACCTACTGGATGTGCTCGGGGGTTATCAGTTTTCATAACTCGAAAACCACTGATACACTCTGACTTTCTTTAAGTTTAAACGATTACAATTCCCCCTAAGGTCTGCTTTGCAATGACCATAAATAAATCGCAGGGTCATTCATTAAGGGTGGCAGGTATAGATTTAAGACAAGATTGCATCTCACACGGGCAATTCTACGTTGCCTGTTCCAAAGCACCAGTTAGCGTAAACTGTAAACTAATTGGAGTATATATCCATTATCCCATATCTAAACTGTACAGAATGGCGCAAAACTCATCATTCAATCGGAAGATGCTATAAGTTTTTCTGGTGGAGCAGGAGAAGACATAACTATAGTAATGATAACATAAATAAATTTAAGAAAGCTTTGCTCAGAAAGCTTGCAGTCACCCAAAGGGCAATGGAGAGGGCTATGCTCGGCGTTTCCTTGCGTGATCGAATCAGAAATGTAGAGATCCGGATGCGAACCAGGGTTAACAACATAGCCCGAAGAATTGCCAAACTTAAGTGGCAGTGGGCAGGGCACAGGCAACGTCCACAGCAGCCGTACGGCATACCACACAGCGTGCCCGCTCAGTCACAAGAACCAGAACAAGGCCGGGTCAGACCATACGAGACCATCGAGCTGTACCAACAAGGTCCTGTTCCTGAGAGTCGCCAGAATATTTAATATTACCTTTGGATATTAACTCAGCACTCGGCCCGGCTGACGCACGGCCCATTTAAAATAATGTTTTGTTGCATCTTGCCTCGTTGTCTCACTTTTCTTGTTTCATTACCCTTCACTTTGGCCAAGACAACTTTAGACATCTCTGATCAGTCTCGTGAGTCTGCGGGTGACAGCGAGTTTATCCTTCCCGAACCTGGAATTTCTGCCCTCTATCCGTCTGCAACCTTAGGTCGCATAGGGCAGACATCCTTAGCTTATCTATATATTTATTTATCACATACTTGGTATATGCTAAGATAAAAAAAAATGGTATATGGTAAGTTAGGGCTTATAGGTCTTAGGGTCGTAGGAACTGGTAGGGTGTAAGGTCTTAGTAGGTCCTTTAACTTATAATATATTTTCATATACAGTCATACCCTTAACATTACTGCGGCCTTTCGTGACGTATGTTAGGGTGGGTGAACATCTATTATAAAATAGGAGGACCATAACCGTATAGTGTATTATACCGATTTACCGATATTTTATAAAATACTATTATTTATTAAATTTTGATTGTCTGTTTCTTGATAGGGTTAAAAAAGCGCGGCTCTGGCGCCGAGTGAGAGGCGCACCACGCGCCCCCAGCCCAGCACAGAACAAACAAATAAGCCACATAATAAACAGCGGGAGACGAACTCGTATATATAACTGTATAAAGCGATTTAGTTTTAATCATATCCATAATTATTATTATTGAAAAATCATAGAACCGACGCACAGAGTACGACCAACAGCTGAGTGATGTTTTAACAAAGGAAAAAAAATAGGCAATTCTGCCCCAACCCCAATAGCGAAAAAATAAATAGCGTTGGATATTTCTCGTCAAGGTGAATATTTCTCACTTTCACGATTTTGCTGAATTGTGGATAGTGAGAATTTGCTGAATACCACATGTGAAATCTCATTTCGTCAATTGGGCTAGCCCTTTCAATTAGAATTCGGTACGACTTAATTGCGCACCCATTGGCCGTTTCTATATACAAGGCTGTCTAGCTCTTGTGTTATTGATGGATACTTATTAAATAGGGCTTGGGTCTCAGCTGGGTTTGGTCTAGAACCAGATGCCTCGATCCTTTGGATCTCGGCGGCCAGCGATCGTGCCTCCTCTGTCATCCAGACGGCATACGCACCGATGATGATATCGGCGACGCTGCGTCTGGTATTGGGCGAATTTGGGGACGGGCTCACGGCGGCGACAGTGGTGGGAGCCACATGACGGCCTTGAGCGGGCATGGGGGCTGCTGGGGCCTGAGGGGCCAGGCTGAGAGTTGGTGCCGGGATGGGGTGATCCATCAGACCTGGGATGGTCTTCTGGTTGGTCTGGGGAGCCGCCTTCTGGTGGTTCAGCTTTCCCCATGGCGACTGCCTCTGAGGCGCTAGTCGGGGAGGGGTTTGCGGGGGGGGAGCCGCGCGGGATTCGCGGTTCTCGGCGCGCTTGGCCATCTGAGGCGCAAGTTTGGGAGCGCGGGGACACCCCTTGTAGTTGGCCGTGTGACCGACCTGGTCACATAGCACGCAGCTCGGTGGCTCGGTGCATTCGGCGGGGTTCTTGGGGCGGGGGCAGTCTTGGGTGCCATGATCCCCTCGGCACTTGACGCACCTCGGGGTGGCGAAACAGTTCTTCTGACTGTGGCCGTATAGTTGGCAGCGATGACACTGACCAACAACAAATGGACGGTAAGGTTTCTCGATAGAGATACCTGAAAGTGAACAGACCGATTTGATCTGGAAGATCGGATTGTGGCCTTCGGTGTGTTCGCATTCGACCATCACCATGTCGTACTGCTGACCTCCACGCGCTTTATGCATGCGGTGGACAGCTAGTACTGGGACTTTTTGTGCCAAGAGGTCAGCACGAATGTCTTCAATCGGGATCTCCTTCGGAATGCGACGGATAACCACACGGGTGGGCGTCTCTTCCGGCAGAGTGTAGGTATGGAACTGAATGTTCTCATACCTAAGGAATCGGGTGAGATTCCTGAAGTCGTTCGGGGTCGGGACTTGGATCTTAATGCCCAGCTGACAGGCTAGGGCATTTGTGTAATTAATCTTGCGTTCAACGCAAGATTTAGAAATGTCCGTCCACTTGTTTTTGTCGTGGAGGAAGATTGGCGGGGGCCTTTGAGATTTTGGGACTTTATTAGTCGGACTGGGGGCGCGGCTTGACTTTTGGGAGGCGCCGGCAACGGTCATGGGGCTGTCCGAGCGACTCGACCGCTGGGTAGCGGTGAAGGGGGAGGGAGCGGGGGTGGAGTGCACGTCGGAGGGGGTGGACGGCAGAGTTGGGGACTTGGTGGAGGTCGCTGCCACCTTCTTAGCCTTATTGGCCTTGAAGTGTGACTTGCCCTTTTTCCTCTTCCTCTTGCCCTCGTTGACAACCTGGAAGCTGTCAGAGGAGGAGGAGAGGTCGTCGGAGGTCTCATAGTCTTCGGAGTTATCCTCCTCAGACTCGTCTATGATAAGTGATGCAGGACTTGCGTCCGAAACGGGCGGGGGGGAGGCGGGGCTGTCGTTCTCAGGGGGCGGGGGGGAGGCGGGGCTGTCGTTCTCGAGGGGCGCGGGGGCAAAGACACCGGTGCAGGTAGTGACGAACGGATAATCTTGAACCTTTTCAGGTTCTCACTGCGCGGACTGGGGTCGTCCGACAGCATGTCCTCGACCAAAATTAACAGTAGCTCTACAGGATGCATCGCTACTGATAAATCTGATACGAGATGAAAAACAATAAACAATCACTGATAAGATAAGATATCGTAAACGATATCTTATGTTATCAGTTACGGGGCGGATACGATACGATATTCCCCGGGTAGGTACGCCCGGGGATGTGTGGTCCTACCCTCCCAGCCGGGTTAGACTGGGAGGTGAGTACCTAGGTGAGACCTAAGCTTGAATACCTATCACCAATCTTAATGGGTGATAGGGGCCCTGAGGTACTGGGTATCCCACAGAAGGTGGGTACCCGGGTGTGTACCGTTGTCCGGCACGCAGGGGTAGACACACCCAGCCGTGCCGGGTGATTGCTGGAAGCAGAGACAGGGGTTGACGAGGCTAGACACCAAGGCCAGGTCCCCTGCTCCCGACTCCAACTGACTGCCGTGCTCTGAAGGAGCCTGGCGGGTACGTTGGGTCAGTACCCCCTTTGGCTTACGTTGACACCGTGAGGTTTCGACCAAAGGACCACTAAGTCGTGGTTTTTTGTCCAGACGGGGCCAAAAACGTGACAATCTGTTAAAGAAGGAAGTCGTTTCCTACTCTGATAAGAGCTGGATCGGACGATTGCCTTAGCAATCACTTGCGGTGTGCGTAGACGCGACGACCGCTGACGCGTCGCGGAGATCGCGGCGAGATAGGAGAGCGGGGTGCGGGCGGCGGGGGGCGCGCAGAGCGAGACGTGCGTGCGTGACGACAGCCGGCGGCGGAATAACTGAAAATGAGGAAACCTGGAGTTATAGGAATATAAGTTTGAAATTGCCAACCCGCATTGAGCGCACGTGCCACGTGGTGGTCAATGCTCAAGCCTTCTCTGTATGGGAAGCATGTCCTGCAGTGGGACGGTCACAGGCTGGTATTATTATATTATTACTAGCTTTTGCCAGCGGGTTCACCCGCGTGAAAGACGTACGTTTTCCCACGAGAACCGTACATTTTGTTGGGATAAAAGTAGCCCATGTGCTATTTCAGACTAAAATCTATATTTGTGCCAAATTACAGTTAATGAGCCGTTCTGGCGTGATTGAGTAACAAACATACATCCACAAATCTAAGCTTTATAATATTAGTCAGATTATAATTGTCACCTTTAATTTAAATAACCGCAAATAATTCGTGTTTATTGAGCAAAATTGTTTTTGCCTCTCTTTAGCTAGAATCACAATGGTCAGACTCAGAGCTAAAAGCTCATACCTACTGCATAGATTGGTAAGACACGTTATTAGCAGGAACTTCTCACACTTCAGTGTGCCCGTATTGCCACGACTTATTATTGTGTGCTGTGACCTTCGCAGTCGGAATCGGAAGTTCGAGCTGTATAGTTACTTTATACGAGATCGAAAAATCACACGACGTGGGTGCGAGCAGGAACGTCGCCTGTGTGCCCGCTCCCGCCCGGTAGCGAGCTTAGAGACTAGAGTACGAGTACGAGTAGTGTAGCGCGCGAAGCTTGCGCGGGCGCGCGTCCTCTGTTCATGAGAAGTGCGAGTGATGTGATGATCGATACGCGGATTCGAAGTGGGTTGCCTAAGATTTTGATCAGGCAAGATATTTGTTGTGAACAAACAACTGTGCGAACAAGGTGTTAGAGAATAATTGTGTGTGGCTCTCTGTGACAAATACATACGTACAAAAAAGGTAAAGAACGTTTAAGGAATTTTTTAGAGTTTATGAAAGTTTTTAGAATGATAAGTTAATGTTTAGTTCTCGCCAAACTTCTTGGCCGCCCTGAAGTTGGCTTTCCGCATGCGCGAGGCACGAAATTGTGCTGTTTTTGTATGAAATTTTCTACTGCGCAGCCATACTTAGTAGATTACTGCGACAATCATTGACCGATATCGAATGTAAGCGCATCACTTACATTCGATATCGGTCTGCATATATTTGGCTAATCATTTTATATTGTGTTTGTGATTAGCAAGACAAGGTTTGTATGAAAAAAAAAGCATTTTCTTAATTGTTACACTCGTGCGAAGCCGGGGCGGACAACTAGTGTTTGTGACAAGTTTTCAAAAAGATTAGTTGTGTAATGTGTATCAAACAAATACACTAACTTTGAGATCTTCGGTCTATCGAAGTACCTATCTACACAACTATGTACCTAGTTCATAACTTAGGCCCAGGTTTTGATCCGCAGTTAACTCAACCAATGGTTAAATAATTACGCTAACCAATGGTTTCAAATTTCGGTGAAACGCATTTATTTAATAATTGTAAGTCCATCACAAGGTAAAATAAGTAGAATAAATAACACATTATATTATAGATAATTGGTTAGCATATTTAAGCATTGGTTGAGTTAACTAGGGATAAAAAAACTGGGCCTTAGAGTTAGTCATTAATTTACTTTTGCTTTTGACCCATCAATGAACTCGCAACATATAAATATAAGTAATTAAAGTAATTAGTAACACTTGAGATACTTGATTACTTACCAGCGAAAACTTATGTTCATATCTAATTAGTACCTGTGCCTTCCCCACGCGCTGTGTCCCGATACACCTTGCACCAAAACTTATGTTCATATCTAATTAGTACCTCTGCCTTCCCCACGCGCTGTGTCCCGATACACCTTGCACCAAAACTTATGTTCATATCTAATTAGTACCTCTGCCTTCCCCACGCGCTGTGTCCCGATACACCTTGCACCAAAACTTATGTTCATATCTAATTAGTACCTCTGCCTTCCCCACGCGCTGTGTCCCGATACACCTTGCACCAAAACTTCTATTACACTATTTAACTACACACTACACTAAATCGGGTCCAATCTGTTCCTAACTACGATTACATCTTCCGATTTCCTAGTTAGAATTCCAATATAGGATAGTGTAATAACTGCTTACAGCTTTACATAACAACACGGTGTATTGGAATACCACGTAAATAATGCAAAAGAAGTGTAAGAATCGTAGCAGGACTACTTGAGGCGTTCTGTAGGTTTCTATAATGTGCATCTGGATCGAGGGCCCATTTTTTTAAATCCTTGCGATACGAAATAAGATTTAAAGGGACTTAGTAAAAAAAAGAGCCATGTATTTCATAAACGTGAACATTAAATAACTTAAACAACATATTATTATACTCCGGCTGCACAGCATGATGTTCTTCTTGTTTACGTCTGCGCAGTCGGGTTTGTTGATTTATTTAACTTGTTTTATTTACAACTTTTTAGTTACCTATACTTTATTATTTCGAATGAGTTTTCAACGTATAAGTGGTAGTAACACATTTTTGTAATCACCTCTAAAAACCCCTACAATATGGCGCCCAAAATCCGCC
This sequence comes from Orthosia gracilis, assembly GCA_947562075.1. NCBI lineage: Eukaryota > Metazoa > Arthropoda > Insecta > Lepidoptera > Noctuidae > Orthosia > Orthosia gracilis. The sequence goes on along the minus strand of OX387271.1, from coordinate 49,994,921 downwards.
ATGTGCCTTTTTCACCCGACGGCGGTCGGTCAGGAGGGTAATGTGATTATCAGTCTATGTATATATGTATGTTTGTTCCTATGTGGCGTTCTAGAGACCAAACGCGTTGGCCGATTTTGATGATTCTTACGTCAATCGAATCGTCTTAACCCTGCGAGTGTCACTCCAACCGCCATTTTTCTATTATCCAATTTTAATGCAATGCAAAAAATAGAAAAATGGCGCCTTTTGGGCGCCACATTGTGGAGGACCAAATTTTCTTCTTTCAAACCTATCGTGTAGGGTATCAAAATAAAGGGTTTTAAGAGGTGATTTCAAAAATTTATAACACTTATTTGTTTAAATTTACCTAATTCTAAAAAAAAATAACGAAAAGGTTGTAAATAAAAAAGTAGGAAAATACATCTGGTTTTGTTCAGCCAGCTCACGCATAGATATCCTCCGACTGCACAGCATGATTTTCTTCTTGTTTACGTATTTTTAGCTTTTTCAGCAGTCGGGTTTTTACATTTTTTGAATTAACTTTTTCTTAACGGCACATATCTAAGAACACTTGGGCGACGACCTCTCTAACGATGTATTATTTATAAAAGTCGGTCAAGTGGTTTAAAAGATCCGAGGTAATAAATACTATTATATACATACATACAAACATACAAGATACGCGCGAAAAACAGAACCCTTTTCTTGCAGCTGGGTAAAAAGAAATAATGGCACAAAAGTTTTGTTGAAAAAAGTTAAAAATCAAAAACCCGCCGCATGTAAACAAGAAGAAAATCATGTGTTGCAGTCGGAGGTCGGCCAGCTCGCGAGTATTGTATCCTCCGACTACATAGTTGCACTTATTAATTTTCATTTTCGAATTACTTTTAAACATACAAGAGGTACATATTTTTGTAATCACATCTTAAAACCCTTCAGTATGGTACCCAACGCGATACGAAGAAAAACTAGGAAAAATTTGGACCCGTACAACGTGGCGCCCAAAATCCGCCATCAATGTTTTTTCAACTCAAAGTCAAAATTCTTTATTTCAAATAGGACATGCGGGACTTTTGAACGTCAAAAATTTTAATTTAATAGTAATAATAATTGATTGTACCCTCCATTCCGAAAAGTAGCTTGTTATGCAAGTTATGGCGAAGAACGGACAAGAAACTGCGCACAAGTACTCTTTTAAAAAAAGTGTTTCACAACATTTACATACATACAGTTATTTATATACGTGAGGACGATGCATCCGGACTAACACTACCATATTATGTAAAGGTAAAAGTATTATAAGCACTAACAGGTAAATTCATTCACTTGATAAATAGGAACATGGTCCTCACATACTTACAAATATTGCAAACATAGGTAAATTACCTAATTCAACAGCAATGGAACAGTGTGCGAGTCACTTTCTTAAACAAAAAGAGAAAACATAAAATAGAGCATAACTATAATATTATGAATATAATACATATTTTGATGACATGTTTGGCGTAGTGGTTGAGCGATCGGTTGCTGCGCTGCGTGTCGCGGGTTCCATTCCCGCACGAAACAAATATGTGTACGTGTGTTTAAATGTTTGTAAACGCACCCACGATACAGGAAGAAATTCCTAGTGTGGGAAAACGATTAAAAAAAAAGAAAATAATAATAAATTAACCAGTTTGATTTTGTCTACACTAAAGATCAATGGAGCAGGACCAGCATGTTTCCAAGCATTTTTATATTGAATATGAACATCTAATTTGTAATATGCTTTTTTACAAAGTGTGCAAACAAATGTTTTAATTGTTCTTTCATTTAGTTTTAATATATCACAAGGTATTTTGTTATAGAATTTAACACAGTACCCCATGAAAGATGTACTGACTTATCTAAGAACAATTGGGCGATCAAGACGTATCTGACGATGTCTTAGTTCTATACATCCGTCCAGTGGTTTGACAGATAATGACGATGACGTAATAAATAATATTACATATATTCAAACATACAATCGGTCCTGTGTTTATCGGAATTAACAATCCCAAATTATAAAAAGTCACAGTTATCAATTTGCTAACCTATTAATATTGTTAAGCTAATTATTAATTTATGTTACCATTTAATTTGGCACTGTTCATTATTTTTTACTAACACATCGACAGTAAAAGTACACATGGTCGGATTGTGCTGAGTGCTAGAGTACCACGGGTCACGCATACGTTGTCGGAGTGACAACTGAGTGCTAGAAGACGAGGGAACACGCATACGTGGTCGGAGTGTGCTGATTGCTAGAGCACCACGGGTCACGCATACGTTGTCGGAGTGACAACTGAGTGCTAGAGGACGAGGGGCCATGCATACGTGGTCGGAGTGTGATGATTGCTAGAGCACCACGGGTCACGCATACGTTGTCGGAGTGACAACTGAGTGCTAGAGCATCAGGGGTCACGGGGTGCACTCAGGATTTGCAACTGGAGGAGGAGCTATCACCGGGGAGTTTATTTTTTTTAATTTGGGTGCTTACAATTGCGTTTTTAGCCTATTTTTAACCGACTTACCAAAAAGGAGGAGGTTCTATGTTCGACTTCTTGTAGGTTTTTTTTTTGTGTATGTTCACCGATATCTCCGTCAATTGTGGACCGATTTTGAATTTTTTTTTTTTATGAAAGAGTATGTGCCGAAATTGGTCCCATTTTAATTTGTTGAGGATTTGATGAGGAACTTCGGAGATATACAACAGAACTCTTCAATAAATAACGGGAAATCTCTCGAGATTGCTGCAATTGTATGTATGTTTATTGTTTATACCATTTCATAACATAACATCACGCCAGTACGCTCTAAAAGGGTACGCAGATGTGTAACTGTACACATCTGCGTACCCTTGTACACCTTGGTTCACTCTCATTTCACCGGTTATGTTCAGTTTCATGATATTCGGGTAATCTATTCTGGCATTATAGGAACCTTACTAATACACGCCTATTAGGTAGGTACAACTAAAAAGTGAAAAATAAAAAAAACTTATTTTTCACTTTGTAGTTTCCTTATTTGGAAGTCGGTAGTATTTTTTTGTAAAAAGTTTTTTAATGATACTTAAAAATATATGTATGTATTATAATATGGGAAATGATTATTTATTTGTATTGATATAATAATTATATTTCCTATAGGAGGATAGATTTCCCTTAATTCTTTAATTCTATAATACTTATAGAATATTTTATAACATTTTTGCTCAAGCAAGCCAGTGATCATATGAATCATTTTTTGGATTTTGGGGGGGTTTTAGCCCACTTCGCATATGTGGTCGGCGTTTGCTCAGTGCTAGAGCAACATGGAGCCACGCACGCGTGGTCGAAGCATCTCTGCTGAGTGCTAGAGCACCAGATGCAGCTGCCGATCGCCAGATGAAGCTATTTACGTACAGCGAGCGTGACGCGTGACGCGTGCCACGCGTTCCTCTGTTGCTATCTCACTCACTTGTTGTTTTCCGGTTTCTTGCGTTTTCTGGCACAAGTTGAGATAGGAAATCATCATCATAAATTGGATCAGTTTCATTAGGATGGTAGTAATTAAACTAGTTTTTACGTATATGTAAACAACTAAATATCCTTCTTAAGGGCCTACATGCGCTTTAGTGTCGTAAAATGGTAAATTTCTAAAGCATACTCCTTAATAACGGCTAACTTAAAAGGTTTGAAAAAAAAATATATTTATTATTGTTTCATGTACATTATTTTTTAAACATGGTTTTTTCGTATAACAAATAGTTTTGCTTTAAAAAAATAATTAGCAACACGATATTTTTTGCAACTTTTGGATACTCCTCCAAAACGACTTGGATGTTTCATAATATTTGCATACAGAAAAATTGATGGCTGGAATTTCTTCATAGCTGACATAGCATATGAAAATCAAATAATATTTTGCAAACAAAACTGTTCAAAAGGAGGTTCAATATTGATATTTTGGCATCGAGCGGGCGCACATCCAGTACTGCGTTTACATTGGGGCGTATATATCGCCTTAATTAGCATCTACATTGCATAATTAAATTGACTATTTCATTGAAAAGAAATCGTTTCAGCCAATAGAGTACGCGCCAACCGAGTCATTCATTATTGATAAGAACCAGTTATAGCCATCACTGGCTACTATAAAAAAAAAACCATAAAAAAAATATCTTTTATCCCGTGACACGTGTTTGTAAAATAAAATTATTCAGATAATGCCCATCTTTATGTAGTGAACGCTTTCGTGCTGTTTCGTTAAGTGCCTGTGTAGTCCAATTCCAGTCCAATCCAGACTCTTTGCGATTATCTTAAACTGTGAGGCTTCTTACCGGTCCCTAGGTTTACGTCACTTGTCTAGAGCCTGTTAGTGGTCCTTGTACAATACAAATGTTTATTCTTTGTGTTTTATGCTTATAAATTAGTTAAAAGTTAGGTAAGTTGGTCTCGCTCGCAAACACGTGAAGTGATTGCAATAAATGCTCGTGGATGCGTACGTGTTGGCATGTGCGGTGATCAGCGGACATTTGCTTTTTTATTTATTATATGCTCGCGCTTGACCACTATATCACCTGATGGTAAGCGACGATGTGGTCGACGGTGAAGCATGCTTGCCTAGAAGTAAACTATTCACTCTTAACTTAAATACTCCTAAATTGTAGCTATCGGGAAACACAGACTCCGGCAGGGAATTTCACTCGTTAGCTGTACGCGTAATCAAAGTATTTCCAAAACGATTGGTGGGATGTCCACCATGTATCGATGGCGCATCGCCGTACGTCTTGTAGTCCGATGATGAAACGGGCTTGGCGGAATTAGATCATGCAGTTCCATCGCACACTCCCCGAAATGCAACCGATAAAAAACCGAAAAGCTGGCAACTCGGCGACAGTGCACAAGGCTCTGGAGCTTAGACTTGACCAGTGCCTCATCGCCGATGAGCCTCTTGGCCCGCTTTTCGATCGACTCTAGTGCATCAAGCTGGTATTTGGCAGATCCGTCCCAGAGATGATAACAGTACTCCATGCATGATCGAACTTGCGCTTAATACAAGTTGAGCAGCTATTCTGCCGTGAAGTACCCTCTAACCTTCGCAAGGATCCCCAGCTTTTTGACAGCCAGCTGAGCCTTTGCCTCAATGTATGGGCCAAAATTGAGAGTTGATGTCAACGTTACTAACGTAACTATGGACGTCTTTTTGATGGATACGAATGTCCGACATACTCGTCTCGCATCCATCAGGAGAAGGAGGGCTTGTTCTGTTCAATGCAACAGGATACATCCGAGAGCAATCAAAATGGCGAGGACAAACAGACTCCGTTGAAAAAAATAGTGGCTTCGTATTGAGATTGTAGACCGCGCTGTTCCGCATGAGCGCTCAGGCCCGGGCCCTGAAACCTTCGTTTCGTTGCAGTTTTCAATTTCAATTTCTTTTTGTCGGGCTGCTTCAAAACTGTGCAAACTCTTTATAGTCAAAACCTTGGTACTCATGGGATTGAGATAATCATCATCACTACTCTGTCAACGCTTTCGTGCTGTTTAGTTAAGTGCCTGTGCTGTTATGTGTCATTGTAGTCCAAGTCCAGTCCAACCCAGACTCTTTGCGATTATCTTAAACTCATAGACCTTACCGGATCGCAAGGTTTATGTCAATTGTCTAGAGCCTGTGCTGGTCCTTGCATTATACAATACAAATGTTTTGATTGTAGACCGCGCTGATCCGCATCAATGCTCAAACTTTTATGACGGAGAACTGGCCCGCAACCTGAGACCTTCGTTTCGTTGTAGTTCACGTGACTGTAGATGGACAAGAAATGGAGAGTTGGGCGTTTGTCACGAGAGTTCTCTAAAGCTGAACCTCAAGCCTGTTAAATGGGGTCGAGAGGACTCCATCGAGCAGGCTTGCTCTTGGACGAGGGGTAATGGTAGCAGAGGTATCAGGTGCCACTGCGGATACTTCTTAAAAATTGAATCATCTTTTTTTCAACAGACCTGTGAGGCTGACATTTAGCATGAACAAAAGTTCAAGAACTTTGTTCAGGTTTATGAACTATCAGTAGGTACCGATGTTGAGGTGTCTGGGATGGAAATCAGCAGTTTTATAGAGATTGTTCAGCACAGAAACAAATTGTGTTCATCGCGTTATGCGTGCGGGCCATCAGAGTCGTAGTAAATACTGTAGCGAACGTAAACGTTAGTGTAGAGCGTAGGTGTAGTTGTTAGCGGAAGCAGGTCGGCACGGCACTTGGCATGTGGTGCGGGCGAGGTGCGGGCGGAGGGGATAAGGGGCGGGTTGTCACGCTGCCGGTGTGCGATATTTAGCTAACCTTTACGCGGTATTCTGGGCGCGCTATTTGCAGGCCCTCCGATAGCGTCGCCGAAATAGCCGGCACGCGCAACCCGCGCCGCGTACGCACACACACACCCTCACTGGCAGCACACGACCGCGCTATTTACAATAGCAGCATCACCACTAGCATTCAGTCGGAGGTAAATCGTTAGCATTTAAACATTGTAAAATTATTGAAACATACATGTAGCCCATGTATGCCAGTACAATGGCAACATAAATGTTCTGTACCATCTGATCGTCTACTGCTGCGAAGTTGGCATCGAAGTGCACTGTATTATTATGCTGGTTCGTACTTGTTAAGGCGTCGTATATGCGGTACGCCACTGAATATACGAAAACAACTATATAAGAACTAACTGATCGTTAGGGTCTTCAACTTGTTCAAAGACAAAGACAAAAAATCTTCATTTCAACTAGGCCATTAAGCGGCACTTTTGACTGTCAAAAAATTGAATTTAAGGCGATATATACGCCCCAATGTAAACGCAGTACTGGGCGTGCGCCCGCTCGATGCCAAAATATCAATATTGAAACTCCTTTTGAACAGTTTTGTTTGCAAAATATTATTTGATTTACATATGCTTTGTCAGTTATGAAGAAAATCCAGCCATACATGTTTTCTGTGTAAAAATATTTTTAAACATCCAAGTCGTTTTGGAGGAGTATCCAAAAGTTGCGAAAAATATCGAGTTGCTAATTTTTTTTTTTAAGCAAAAATTTTTAATATATGAAAAAACCATGCTTAAAAATAATGTACATGAAACAATAATAAATAAATATTTTTTTTTTTTCAAACCTTTTAATCTAGCCGTTACTAAGGATTATGCTTTAGAAAGTTTCCATTTTTCGGCACTGAAGCATATGTAGGCCCTTAAGCATTTTTTTTTCAGTCCATTCGGAAAAGTAGCTTGTTATGGAGAAGAACGGACAACAAATTCCACACATTCTTTTAAAAAGTGTTTTACAACATTTACATACATACATAAATTCATATACGTGATGCACCCAGCACTACTATACTACGTATGGGTATAAAGTATTACAAGCACTAACAGGTAAATTCCTTCATTTGTTAAATAAGAAAATGGTTCTCACATACTTACAAATATGACAAACAAAGGTAAATTACCTAATTCAACAACAACGGAACAGTATGCGAGTCAATTTCTTAAAAAAATAAAATAAAACAAAGCATTACCTACTATAATTATGCATGTAATCAAAATCAAACTGATTGATTTATAATCAACCAGTTTGATTTTGTCTACACTAAAGATTGCGCTATGCATTTTGCCCAGCATTCTTATCTTGAATAGATCATCTAATTTGTAATATGCTTGTTTAAAAAGTGTGATTTTTACAAAAAAATAATATTTTTCCATTTATTTGTTTTACCCGACTACGCGGTTCCAAAGGAATGGTTAAAATTTTACTGGCTAAAATTTTAATCATTAAAATTAAATTATTAAATTATTTTTTTAATTTTTTGGTAGTTTTGTAGTTTCTTAACTACTTATCAGAATTTGACAAATAAGGAATTGTTAGAAGCCACACCATAGGTATTGAATCTTGCTATATTAAATTATCAAATTTATTTTGATAGATAGCAAGTTCCAGATACAAACTCCGTCACATAATTATGTGATTTGCGTTTTCAGCTTTGCTACAGCCATATTCTACATTGTAAAGCAATTAGTTGTTGTGACGGTTTTATTGAAGAAAGTACAACGAAATTTTGGCGTAATTTCATATTATGCTTCGTGGATGTAGAATACTAAAATTATTTTTAGTAACACTGCCAAAGTAATAGTAGTACACACAACCGACTTGTCCTCCGTTGCAACCAAATATGACAAAAATAGGATCAAAGAACTATGATAAGGTCAGGATAAGGATAAGGTACCTACTCGTAATACACAGATGTAAGAGAACGTAATACACAGTAGGATAAGAGAGAGGATCCTGTGATATTAGATATTTGATAGTGTAATACCCACCTTAGAAAGGTGCCCATTACCCTTTAGTAAGTATATAACCTCTACGTCATTATAAGACATTACTAGTAAAGTCTACTTCTTCAAGAATACCCGAAGAAAATAAAGTAGAATAAGAACAGACTGGTAAAGTGATACTGGCCACCAATACACACACTTCTTAGTAATTATTTCTTAGTAAATTTAACTCCCACATAATTTATACCGAGATAGAAAATAATTTAAATGAACTTTCTAACAAATAAATTAAATCGACTTCCAAACCAAAACACTACAAAGCGAAAAATAACTTTGCTTTTTTTTTTGTATTATCAAGAGGCTCGCGCTTGACCACTATCTCACCTGATGGTCAGCGATGTGGTCGACGGTGAAGCACGCTTGCCTAGAAGTAACCTGTTCACTCTTGACTTAAATACTCCTAGATTGTAGCTTTCGGGAAACATAGACTACGGCAGGGAATTCAACTCCTTAGCTGTAAGCATAATGAAAGTGTCCCCAAAACGTTTTGTGCGTATGGGTGGGATGTCCACCATGTACCGATGACGCATCGCCGTGTGTCTGGTTGCCCAATGATGGAACAGGCTGGGCGGAATTAAATCACGCAATTCCATCGCACACTCCCCGAAATGTAACCGATAAAAAACCGACAAGCTGGCAACTCGGCGACGATGTTCAAGGCTCTGGAGTTCCGATTTGACCAGTGCTTCATTGCCGATGAGTCTCTTGGCCCGCTTTTCGATCGACTCTAGTGCATCAAGCTGGTATTTGGCAGATCCGTCCCAGAGATGAGAACAGTACTTCATGCACGATCGAACTTGCGCTTGATACAAGTTGAGCAGCTGTTCCGGCTTGAAGTACCTTCTCACCTTCGCAAGGATCCCCAACTTTTTGGAAGCCAGCTGAGCCTTTGCCTCAATATTTGGCCCAAAATTGAGAGTCGATGTCAACGTAACGCTAAGAAGCTCAAGATGGTCCGTTATTGGCACGGTTACATCACGGAAAGTTGAAGTCGGGTGAAATTGGCTCTTTTTAGCGGAGAAAAGACACGCCTGGGTTTTAGCAGCATTAAACTTGACCAGATTGGCATCACCCCATTCGGAGACTGCCTGCAAGGACAAGTTCAAAAGCTCTACCATGGCCTCACAGAGAGACCGGATCTGTGGCCCGATAGCCCGTGCGTTGGACAAGTACCTCTCAGCAACAGTGCTGTCGTCTGCATACCCAAAGGTGCCGGGTTTTAGCAGATCGTTAATGTGCAATAAGAACAATGTTGCTGAGAGTACCGACCCCTGAGGGACCCCGGCATTAATATCCAATTGGACCGACGAGAAGTCATCAATAACCACTCGAATGGACCGATCACTCAGGAAGTCTGCGATCACACAGAACACCGCGCAGACCGAATGAAGGAAGCTTACCAATAAGGCTCTCTTGCCAGACCCTATCGAAAGCCTTCGAGATGTCGAGGCCTCATGGCCTCACTTCATATGTGAATGGCATACGCTAGAAGATCCCCAGTAGACCGATTTCGGCGGAAGCCGTATTGGCGGTCGCTAAGGATATCGTTAGCTTCTAGGTATGCCAGGAGTTTTGTGTTTAGTAGACGCTCCATACTCTTACAGAATATGGACGTTACAGAGATGGGTCGGTAGTTAGCCGGGTCAGCTCGACTGCCCTTCTTGGGCACGGGCTGTACGTTGGTTTGCTTCCAAGCATTCGGCACTTTTCCAGTCTCATATGAAAGGCGGAATAGGCGTGTCAAGATCGGAGACAGTTCAGGCGCTAGCCTTGTTCACGTCGAGGTTGCGCAGCACCCTACGGACGTCCTTTTGATGGATGCGAATGTCCGACATACTCGTCTCGCATCTATCAGCAGGAGCAGGGGGCCGCGAATCACCAGGATTCAGACGCGAAGATTCCGCAAAAAGAGAGGCAAATAAATATGCCTTCTCCTCAGCGGAGTGGGCCAGCGACCCATCAGGTTTCAGCAGTGGTGGTAGTGAGGGACGGCAGAAGTTCGATTCGACCGACTTAGCCAGGGACCAAAACCCTTTACTTACTGCTGGGTAAGAAGCAAGTTGTGGTCGAACCGAGCCCTTCGCAACACCAACTTGCAGGACTTGGCAGCCCTGTTAAAGGCCCTCTTCTTCTGACCCACGTCACTCGCTTTGCGTGATTGCGCGTCGACCCATGCCAGGTACGCCTCATGTTTAAGCGCGTCGGCGCGATGACATTCGGCGCCAAACCATGGCCGGTCAACGCTGGACATTGTTACGTCAGAGAACGGAATGTAGTACTCCATTCCCTGACGCAACACACCAGTCACGACGTCCGCGCACGCCGAAGGATCAGCCGAAGAAAAGCAAGTAGGCTGCCAAGGATAGCCTGCAAAGAAAGAACGCATGCCATCCCAATCTGCTGACCTGTACCGCCAAACCTGCCGGGTGCCTCTTGGGCTGGGATCGGGCGGGGAGTAGACGGACACAGACTTCACCAGACAATGGTCGGAACTAGTCAGGAGCACTAGTCTGGAGACTGCGGGGTCGCGCGAGCCCCCCCGGAATGTCCATCGGGCCCTCTCCATCTGGCCGCCGACCAGCACGATGGTGCATTCCGGGATTTTTCGACAGTTTTCCGAAGTCGGTTTATTTTTTTTGTTAGGTATCTTAAAAGATTTTTATTTTAGTGATAGTACCTCATGTTACCATGAAAAGCATTTGTAGCCCAAACACGACCAGGATACAATGTTGTATCTCGCAATTCCAGTGCCTACCTTCCGGTTTCAACATACGATCAGTTCGATGGTGCCGTTTTCATCGGTACCATTTATTTATATGTATTTTGCTTTCCATACCATCATCAAATTCTGATTTGGTGCCAATGGGACCACCTCGAGAGTATAAAAAAGAAATTACAAATCCGGATATATATGACGGAGATATGCCCGAAAATACATAAAAAGTAGAAATATCCGAATTGTGAACCTCCTCCTTTTTGGAAAGTCGGTTTAAAATACTAAAAACTCAACTACAGCAAAATCTCGCTCTGAAAAATATGAAACTAGAAAATATTTATTATTCATTCGATATTATACATTCATAAAGAATGGTTAGAGGATAGTCGCTTTCCCTCGTACTCTGTGGTCGTACCCTAGTCCCCTCACCACACAACTTCGTGTGATCGTGATCAGTCCGCAACCGCTGATTAATTTACCTAATGCATATTAGTTTGGTTGAAAGATCACAAACAACACAATCATGACACGTCACGCATCCAGCTGTCGTATAGTATAGAGCTTATCAGCTTCGGCGGCGCGTGCTTCTTGGAGGTTAGCACGCGATGTTCCCTTTCCTTTTAACAAGAGCTGGGCGCGCGGGCGGGTGTAGTGTAAGTAAACAAACATTCTGCCTGCGTGCCCGCCACGCCCGGCGAGCCGCAGGCTTGCTCGCCGCAGGTTTTGGACGTGTTGCATTGGCTGTGTGGCCGTTGTCTTGTGCGGTGAACCTTAACCAAACATTCGATTGATTGCCCCGTCCACGACTGCAATGAAGCCGCTGCGTACCTACAACAAATGGCCAGTAGTGGTCTGTAGTAGCAGTGCTATTGTCACTTCTTGATTAATTTGTTATGATATGAGCGAATTCGAGCATGGTGCACATGGTGCACAACACTTATGATGAGAAACTATTTGAGTGGCGGCTGACAGTGATATTATTATGGCGTTTATAATGATGTACATAAGGCAACTTGCGAGATAAAGAGTGGCCGAGTCGGCAGTTGATAGTGGAGTGTTTATCTTGAAGCGTTAAGTTGTCACACGCTGCGCTTGCGAGCAGCGCCGGCCGTCAGGCGTCCGCCTCAAGTGGTCTTCATAGTGAACACATGTTGTAGCACATGCTACACGTGTGTTACGACTTGGTTGACGCACAAATATCAACTCGGCAGCGGGTCGTCACCGTATCAACTCGAGCCCTCGGTTCGGTATTCTTCTTATGATATTCCCTTCTGCAATGCACTCTAATCAGCATCGTAACGGCATTACCTCGCCTCGGGTGCGAGGGTCACCATTTAGAAAATTGAAAAGTTCACCACAACAAACCGGTATTAAAAATAAAAGTCCGGACATTATAGTTCCAGAACAAATAAGATTTAAAACTAAAACCAGACTACAAAAATATTGCGATCGGAAAAGTAAAGAAGAAAATGTTCTTAGTAGACAACCGTGATCGTACGAAAAAAAAAATTATCCTTGCAAGCAAAAAATCCGGATGCCAAATGTCTGGACAAATCCGGATGGATGGTAATCCTACTCGGGAAGTCGGGACAAGCTCACAGTCCCTGCGCGTAGCTTAGGCTGGCCGAATACGTCAGGTTTCCTCATCGGTTTCTTCGACGCGGTTCCCCGATCAGGGCACCCGAAGGCGTCAATGCCATACAAAAAGTCCGTGCGCGTCTCACGCAGGATTGTACCCGTGCAGTTAAATAACCTAACGTCCGGTTCGATTGCACGGGCGGTACGTCGTAAACAGACCTCCGCCACTTTAATACCGAGCGTATTAAAGACGCAATTGAGCGAAATAAAGGCTCCAAGGTATTTTCAAGGGATCTAGCTATTGGGCAGAGCTGGCTCACGAAACTGAAGACCGACAATGGCAGGATCGTACCTGCCAAACCGGAGCTTCTGAGGGAAATCGAGACATTCTATGGGCAGTTTTACACATCAATCAGCAAGACCGTTGCGAATCTAGAAAACGACCCAAGAGCTAGATTGACCCGACACTATACCGAAGATATCCCGGACTTCAGCCTGTACGAGATTAGGATGGCTCTGAAACAGCTTAAAAACTACAAGGCGCCGAGTAAGGACGGAATCACGACCGAACTCCTGAAGGCGGGTGGGAAACCGGTCCTCCACGGTGCCAGATCGACTACCGGTACATTGAGGAGTTGAAGTGTTTGTACAAAAACGCAACCATGTCAGTCCGTCTTCAGGATCAGACCTCGAAACCAATCCTTCTCCAGCGGGGCGTGAGACAGAGAGACGTCATTTCTCCGAAACTGTTCACTGCGGCGCTGGAAGATGTATTCAAGGTTCTGAACTGCAGGAGCCTAGGCATCAACGTTAATGGCGAGTAGATCGGAGACTCTACACTCGAAGTTGTGGATGACTATGTCTATCTGGGACAAACGATCCATTTGGGTAGGACCAACTTCGAGAAAGAGGACAACCGTCGAATCCGACTCGGCTGGGCAGCGTTCGGGAAGTCGCGGTATCTTCTCGTCCAACATACACAGTGTCACAAGACGAAAGTCTTGCCAGTGTTTAACCAGTGTGCGTTGCTATTAAAGGCAAGAGGCTATTCCAGGAACACGTTTATTAACACAGTTCACATAAAATACGATCAAGACATTTTTCCTTGACGGATGTTTTATATTTAAATGACAACACAAGTTCTAAACTTAAATGGGTATACAACCTCCATTAAGGACCCTTAATCTTTAGCATGACGCATGCGCAAGATTACATAAGTATACATACCTAATATATTACCTACATGTGCACGCACCCTTCAACTATACAGTGTGAACTCACCCTAAGTACATAGCTGGAGCTGTTATCGTTTGTATCGTTCGCTGTAAAAAAACTAAAACACAAATAAAATAAAAATTATCTATTACTAATCAATCATAACAACTTAAAATAAAATCACATCAAAGACAAGAATATTAGTTAACATCATTAATAATACCTATATTGTCACACGTATCTATATTACTCGCCCCCTTAATAGATATTTTTTAACCGACTTACCAAAAAAGAGGAGGTTCTATGTTCGACTTCTTGTTTTTTTTTTTTTTTTTGTTTGTTTTTTTTCACCGATATTTCCGTCAGTTGTGGACCGATTTTGAAAATTATTATATTTTGTTTGAAAGAGTATGTTTCGAAATTGGTCCCATTTTAATTTCGTGAAGATCTGATTAAGAACTTCGAAGATATACGACAGAACTCTTCAATAAATAACGGCAAATCTCTCGGGATTGCTGCAATCGCATGTCTGTTTATTGTTTATACCATTTCATAACATAACATCACGCCAGTACGCTTTTAAGGGGTACGCAGATCTCTCATTTCACCGGTAATGTTCAAGTTTCATGATATTGGGGTTATCTATTCTGGCGTTAAGGTAACTTACTAGACAACTTGCCTATTAGGTAAAAACAACTAAAAAGTGAAAAATAAAACCTTTTTTACAAAAAAATCCACCGACTTCCAAATAACAAAACTACAAAGTGAAAAATAACTTTATTTTTGGAAGTCGGTGTCCATAACGCAAAAAATATGGTACCTACGAAAGACACCGACTTCCAAAAATAAAGTTATTTTTTACTTTGTAGTTTTGTTATTTGGAAGTCGGTGGATTTTTTTGTAAAAAAGGTTTTATTCTAATAATTGCTTTAGCTTTGGGCCTGGTAAAGATTTTGTTAACATATCTGCTACCATGTCTTGTGAAGGCATATATTTTAAATCAACCGCCTCATTGACTATTGCTTCACGAACGTAATGAAACCTAATATCGATGGGTTTAGTCCTGTTGTGGTTCATCTTATTTTTCGCAATTTTGTGTGCCGATTGGTTATCGTTGTAAATTACTACAGGTTTGACACAAATTCCCTGTGTTAAACTTTTTAACAAAAATCTTAAATAAATTGCCTCCTTCGATGCTTGGCTGATGCCTATACATTCTGCCTCTGTGGAGGACAGCGCCACACGCACCCTTGCTTACGGCTTTCCCAGGAAATTATATTTTCCCCTAGTCTAAAGATTAAACCTGTGCAGGATTTTCTATCATATGACCCACCCCAATCCGCGTCTACGTAGCTATTTAATTCTAGATGACCCGTTTTCTTAAACGTTAGTCCAAATGTCGAAGTCCCTTTTAAATACCTAAGCACCCGTTTAGCACATTTAAAATGTAATTAATCGTAACAAGAATTAAATTGTGACAAAACTAAACTAAGAGCGTGCGCGATGTCGGGCCTAGTACTTTGAGCTAAATAATTAAGACAACCTATGAGAATTTGATATGGCAACTTACAACCGGCATCTGAAGCTTTCTCTAATTTGAGACGCGCTACTTTCAACCACAGTTTCTATTCGTTCCTCCTCTATGTCAATAGGAACGACTGTGTCCTTCGTCATGTCGGTAACATCTCCAGAAAAACATTTTCTAAAAAATTTACAGTTTTTGAGAATGTTATCTGACCTGTTTTTGGATTCGGTTGTTTTTTATTTTTTTAGTCGATAACCTTTAGTAATTTCACTGTAGCCGATGAAAATCAATTCTTCAGTCTTCATGTCAAGTTTTTGCCGTTTCTGTTTAGGTTTCAATGCAAATGCTTGACAAACGAAAATTTTCAAATGACTCAAGTCTATTTTCTTATCTGACCTATCTATAGTGCTTCTGGTACTTTATTCACGACAGCCTTTGTCGGGCTTCTATTCTTTAAATATACCACTGTACATACCGCTTCGGCGCAATACTTTTTACTAAGTTAGGCCTCACAAAGCAACGTTCTTGCTTTCTCAATGATTGTTCTGTTTGCTCTCTCCGCACTTTAATAATTAAATGTAAAGATAAAGATAGTTATGAAGCTAATATCAATAGCACGCTTAAAAAATTCGTTAACTGGCTGGATGAAAATAACTTAATTATAAATTTAGACAAAACAAAAGTAATGCATTTCTATCAAAGAATACCAGACATAAATATGAATATAAATTATAATGGAAAAACAATAGATAAGGTGAATGTCACAAAATTTCTAGGAATATCAATTGATAGCCAACTGACTTGGAAAACTCAAGCAGATGACGTATGCAAAAAACTAAGTTCAGCTGCTTACGCATTGTATAATTTATCAAAAAAAGTAAATTTACAGACAGTATTGATAGCATATCACAGTCTAGTTGTTTCTGTATTGAGGTTTGGTATAATATTCTGGGGCAACTGCAGTGAAAGAGAAAATATTTTTAAGGCGCAAAAACGCTGTATTAGATGTATTTTTGATATTAAAGTAACCGACAGCTGTGTACCTATTTTTAAAAAATATAATCTCTTAACTTTTACATGCCTATATATATTAGAAATAGCCATTTTTGTTAAAACAAATGATCACTTGTTCCCGACTTTGAAAAGTACTAGAAACAGGACTACAAGTTTAAGAACCCAATACGAAGATAAGTTATGCTTAGGTAAATATAAAACTGCTTTATTGAGAAAAAGTGTTATGTGTATGGCTCCTCTGATTTATAATCATATACCTAAAAATATTAAAGAGCAACCTCTATGTAAATTTAAAAAATACTTAAAAATATTATTAGTAAAAAAATGTTATTACTCATTAGCAGATTTTTTAAATGATAAGTCTTTTTAATGTATGTTAATATATTAAGTAATTCAATAGCTTTAAATAAATGCAATAATTAAAATAGTTAATAATGTATTGTAGTAAATTAAAAATTAATATTGTATAGGTTAATAAAATTTTGCATGCCATGAGGCAGAATGTACAAGGATCTAAAAATATTGTAACACCTAAATGTATTCATTACCTACGTTCTATGCAAATAAATAAATCTTATCTTATCTTATCTTATCCGCCACACCATTTTGCTCAGGCGTATAAGGTACCGTCTTCTGATGCTTTATACCAGATGACTTTAAAATCTTATCAAAAGCTTGGTTACAGAATTCTTTACCATTATCAGATCTAAGACACTTTATCGACTTTCCTGTCTGGTTCTCCACTTCCGCTTTATACTCACGAAATTTATCGAGGGTTTGACTTTTATTTTTCATGAAATAAACATGCGTTTTACGCATATAATCACCGATAAACAACAGCATATATCGAGATCCACTGAATGACGGTTCTTCCATCGGTCCGCATACATCACTATGTACAATTTCCAAAAAATCTTTCGCTCGTGTACCTTGATTTTTCAAAAAAATCTTACAAGTTTTTCCATATAAGCACGGGACACATGGTTCAATTTTATCACAAGATTTATAATTCAATCCAGTCACCATATTTTTCAATGAATTCATATATTTTTGTCCTAAATGTGCCAATCTTCTATGCCAAATATTTGTCAAAATATAACTCGAAAATCCCGTCAACCTCCTTGCACTTTGCTACTATTTGATGAATTTAATTTTTTATAGTGCAACCTCTTTTATCAAAAATAACATCGAAATGGTTTTTCATAAGATCGCTAACCGAAATTAAGTTCATACAAAGTCCGGGGACATGAAAAACGTTCGTCAATAGGCGTTCAGAGTTATATTTTAGTTTCGGGATGGCTTTCCCTCTTCCTACAACTTTCATTTCTTCCCCGCTTGCAACTTTTATCTTCAGGTCATTCTGTTGCCTTTTGTAATTTAACAATTTGCCGGCATCGTTCGTCATATTATTATGATTTGAGCATCCACTGTCCAAGTACCATCGGTCCTTTTTCACCGCATTCGTCATACTCAAGCATGGGTTCGCTCTTTTAGTAACTTTGCATTCAGATGCCTTATGCCCTTCTTTATGGCATTTAAAGCACTTGAATATTAATGCCTTTTTCTTGTTAAATTGCTTTTTATTTTGCGCCGTCGCCGTCGTCGTAACTAGGGCTTGCTCTTCATTTTTACCATTTTCAATTTGTCGGCTTGCTTCTTGCATTAATTTTGATTTTAATTGCTCTAGTTTTATTTCTTTTCCACTCTTGTCAATCGCCATAATGAATGGGTTGTACTCTGACGATAAACCGCTTAACAATATTGAAATAATCCATTCGTTAGAGATTTTTGCATCAATGTCCGCAAGTTATTGCGCCAAACAAATTATTTTCGAAATATATTTTTCCATGCTTTCGCAATTATCTAATCGGCATTGCCATAATTCTCGTTGCAATTTGATTCTTCTGCCCTAGTCCTTGTCTTCGTAAGCCTCGCTGAGACTCACCCACACTTCACGTGCTGTCTTCGCATTGTATACAGGTGCGAAACATACGGGCTCAAGCAACAAAAATAAAGTCGTTCGTGCCTTCCTGTCAGTATCTTTTAATGCACTGGTTATCTCTGTAGCTTCAATTACGTGGAACCAGTTTTCGGACTCCAAATAATTACTCACTATAAATTTCCAGCTGGCAAAGTCTTCAGCACCATTCAATTTTCTTATACCACAAATTGAACCTGAATGTTCTTCTGCCATGAGGAAAAAAATTTTTGACCCTTTCTGACACTCGTATTTTATTTTGTGTTGTAATTTCTAGGCGTTTTTGGAGCCTGCAGCTGGGCTAGCCTGGGCCCATAACCTATTAAAGGAAAGAGGCTATTCCAGGAACACGTTTATTAACACAGTTCACATAAAATACGATCAAGACATTTTTCCTTGACGGATGTTTTATATTTAAATGACAACACAACAAGTTCTAAACTTAAATGGGTATACAACCTCCATTAGTTGCCAATGATGCAGCTCATAATGTTTTTGCTAATCACTTAGTTTTTGCTTTTTAGTTGTGGAGTAGGACTAGCATTGAGCCAAGCATAAGTCTTAAATTTCGTTAGGGAGGTATTTTATTTATTTATTTATTTTAGTACATGGAGGACTTACAGCTAATAAATACAGACAAAAAAGGAAACTATAGTCAACAGAAAGCCAATTACAAATCCTCACGTATAGACTTATAATAGTAATGGTGTGAGCACAAAAACAAAAAACTCACCGCTTTAATTAAATTAACAAGCAAATACTTAGTATGCAATTATATGACCGATGACAAAGAAAATAATAAGTGAATAAAAACAGAAACAAACAATATAACATACAGCTACTTGAAAAATTTGAGGCTTAAGCACCTTCTGGCCGAATTCACACTGGTTGTGAATGGATCCAAATCGTATTCCTTGCATACATCATTGAAATGTCTGCTTGCGCGCACAATGTAACTGTTCTGCCTATAATTCGAAGAAGATTGAGGTACACGTATGGGTGGATTAAACCGAAATGTTTTACATGGCACATTGAAACGAAATTTTGACAATAACTCGGGGCTATCAATGTTATTATTGAGAATTTTCAGCAAGAATAAACAATCAGCAATCTTACGTCGATCTATCAGTGGTAGCAGATGATACTTCCTACAGAGTCCAAGATAACTGGTTGATTGATATGGAATCTTTTGATGAAATTTTTTTTTTTTTTTGTTTCCTCCATATATGGTGTTTTTTATTCAATTATATCATTAAAATTTACATAGTATATAATACTTAATTAACAATAACTACCTATATATACACTTAAATAAAGATAAAGAAATAAACGGAATAAACTTATAGATACGTCCACCAATACTGCTGAGCGTGCCCGCCTGCTGGCTGTGGGAGAATGGGAGTCAGGCCTCTGGCTACAGGCACTACCGTCACCCAACATAGGAACAATGTTGAGTGACAACACTTTCCGGATCGCTACATGTCTGCGTTTGGGCGCTCCCAGCGGAGCTCCACATCGTTGTCAATGTGGTGAAGCAGTCGACCGCCTCGGACACCATGGCCTATCCTGCAGTAGGAGCGCTGGTCGGTTAGCACGGCACGCCAGTATTAATGACATCATACGTCGAGCTCTTGTCACCGCCGGTGTGCCAGCTGTTTTAGAACCCAATGGCTTGGCGCGCGACGATGGGAAGAGACCAGACGGGATGACCATAATGCCATGGAAGGTGGGTAGGCCTTTGGTGTGGGATGCAACATGTGTCGACACCCTTGCGCCATCCCATCTTCTTAGCACGGCGGGCTGTGCTGGGGCAGCTGCTGCTAGTGCCGAAAACCTCAAACGGCGCAAATACAACAACCTTATTGGAAGTTATATATTTGAGCCGTTTGGGGTTGAAACATTAGGTCCATGGGGTCCGAGTGCTCTTCGAGTATTTCGAGATGTAAGCAAGCGGTTAGTCGACTCTTCACGTGACCAGAGGGCTGGGCTTTTCCTTGGCCAGAGAATCAGCATTGCCATCCAACGTGGCAATGCTGCCAGCGTTCTGGGCACTTTTCACGTTGACAGCGATGTGGACGAATTTTTTGACGCCCTATGACCCCTGCCCTTTTATACGTGTTCGTCGTATTTGATGAAAACAAAGATATTTTATGAAGCGTCTTTGGATGTTTTCAATGCGGTCTATGTATTTATGATAACGTGGATTCCATACCTGAGACGCATACTCTAGCTGACTTCTTACAAAAGTGCAATACAATATTTTAAGTGTTTTAGCATCTTTAAAATTCTTAGAGAGACGCATTATAAACCCAAGAAGTTTAGAAGCTTTTTTGACAATTGCATCAATGTGTGTGTCAAAAATTAACTTACTGTCTTGATGGACGCCCAAGTCACGAATAGTATTGCACCTTGGCAAGATCTGGCCCGCCAAAGTATAATTAGTGGTTAGGACTGCACGCTTTCTAGTGTATGTGATGACCGAGCACTTGGATGGGTTTAGATCAAGTTTATTAGCCCGACAGTACTCCTCAAGCCGATACAAATCGGCCTGAAGTAAGGTAAAGATTTTCATGTCATCGGCAAAGCATAGTAGTTTGGATGAATGGATGCACTGATCAATGTCGTTCACACAGACTACAAACAATAAAGGACCGAGCAACGAGCCCTGAGGCACTCCGCTGGGCACGTTTACCCAACTAGACATATAATTATTGAGCACTACTGCTTGTGTTCTGTTATCAACGTAAGAAGAGAACCACCTCAAGAGGTCTCCACGGATGCCCATGTAGCTTAGCTTCTTTATCAGGGTATCGTGATCAATCCGATCAAACGCCTTGCTATAATCTGTGTAAACCACATCGACCTGCTTACCGTTATCCATAGCATCCGCAATTAAATCATTAAACAAAATCAAATTAGAAGTGGTAGAACGTCCTTTTAAAAATCCATGCTGAAAAGAGTTGAACGAGCCAGCAAGGGCGGGATATAACTGATTATAGACAATTCTCTCAAATATTTTAGCTATAATGCACAGCTTGGATATAGGCCTATAATTAGTAATCTCTGTTTTAGCCCCCTTTTTATGTACGGGCGTAATAAAAACAGATTTCCATACTTTGGGGACAACACCCTGAGTCAAAGACTTAGAAAACAAAATTGAGATAGGTAGGGCAATGGAAGGCGCGCATTTAATCAGAAATTTAGACGATATGTTATCAGGGCCAGCACCCTTGGCCGGATCCAAGTTACGAAGTAAACCGGTCACAGCATCAACATTCACTTCTATATGACAAATGTCAGATGAAGTTCTATTGGTATCGAAAGGGAAAGCAGGAGGTTGACTGGGAGTATTAGATGAAGTGGGGTTGAGAAAAGTCGACATGAAATAAGAAGAAAATGCCTCACAAATAGAATCTCCAGTGAGTAATGATTCATCGTTATAATTTAGTGTATTAGGTATAGTATGTGAGTTGTAGCGATTTTTAACAAAGGCCCAAAAGTGTTTAGGGTTATCTTTAATAGATTTTTCAGTTTGATTTAGATAAGATTTATAACATGAAGCTTCCATATTCTTGACTCTGTCACGCATATATTTAAAAGTTAATTCGTCAGATTTGTTGCCATACGTCTTGAATTTTTTAGATATTTATATTTTTCTTTAATTGTTTTGACGAGCGATGAACTGTACCAGACTGGGTATTTTGTATTACTTACTATCTTTTGTGGTATATACTTGTTTTGAAACTGTTTTATAGTCTCTATAAAGTACTCAACAGACTCATCTAGTGATCGGATTGAAAACTCATGTTCCCAATTAGTGCCAGAAATCTCGTTATTTATGGAATCAAAATCGCCTTTGTTATAGATATATCGCAACCGCGGCGCATAGTCAAGGGGAGGTATTTCAAAGATGTCAATATTGATCAACAACGCCGGATGATAGGGATCAATAGGCACTAGAGGGTCAACACACTCACTAACACAGGCTAACTTATTTGAGAGAACTAAGTCTAACAGTTTCCCGTACCCATTAGCTACCCCATTTTATTGTCCAAAGTCCAGCGTACATAACTCATCCGCGAACAAACATTCGTCACTAGTGGCGGGGTTCACTGGGACTAACGAAAGGTTATTTGATGAAGCCCACGAGATTCCACTCATATTAAAATCACCTAAAACTAAAAACACATCTGTAGTTTTATTCAGAGCTGTGTGGTTCAATTTGGACAGGAAGTTATTCAGCTGTTCCGAAAACGAAAACCCATTGTGTTGTTTACACAAGTAAACAGTGCAAATATATAAGTTAACGTATTCACGTGACTTCGAATTTTTAAGCCGTAAGTTGATCCAGAGATCCTCCGCCGAGGAATGTAGGAGTGGTTGTGGAGTGACAGGTAAGTCCCTACGTGTCGCTATAAGCACACCACCACCTCTCGTTTGTCCAGTCATAGCATAATCCCGGTCACGGCGCCACACCAAATACCGATCATCAAACAACTCTGAGTTTAACATGCCATCCATTAACCACGTCTCCGTTAAAACAATAACATCATAGGAATTCAGTAAAACCTGACGATAGAACGAGTCTGTCTTTGTTCGTAATCCCCGTACGTTCTGATAAAAGACAGTAAGACGCTGTTCACTATTGCTAGCCATTGCACATATATCCAACAATAATTGTATAAGCTTCAACAACAATATAATATAATAAAATTTGCCAATTCATTTCGATACGATTATTAGTTACGCGTAAAAGAAGTATGAATTTATAATGTGGGTAAAAATAAGTAAAGTTATCAAGAATGTAAAAATCATCCAATGGTAGGCAGGACATGACTGTGCG
This sequence comes from Orthosia gracilis, assembly GCA_947562075.1. Classification (NCBI taxonomy): domain Eukaryota; kingdom Metazoa; phylum Arthropoda; class Insecta; order Lepidoptera; family Noctuidae; genus Orthosia; species Orthosia gracilis. The sequence continues at coordinate 49,971,695 of OX387271.1, read as the reverse complement.
AGCAAGCAGGCAGCAACATATCATACGCACATGCGTAAGCGAGACAGATGCATAGTTAAGTATTGGAACTCGAAGACAAACAGCGCGATAATGAACACAATAGAAGCTCATTAGCAGTGCCGAGGTGCTAAACCTTTTACAAAACAAATAGCAATAGATGTGCAAACTGCGAGACATTTTAAAAGTAGAAAAGCAACAAATTAATCTTAGATGTAAATAGAAGTGGTTTAAACAATTTTGCCTGGAGGTTTATTGTAACATTTTAGACAGTACCCCATGAAAGATGAGGCTACTCTGGCAAGTCTGAAACCTGATAATTCTGTTTGTAGGTTACCGATAGGCACCAAGTCCAAGTCCTGTGCTAGCTATTTTGTGCGACAGTAAATAGTAGGTGTTGTGTTTCAGGTGTGCGGACATCGAGAGACGAGAGGAGGACGAGGGAAAGAGGGCGGGCGATATGTGCGCCGCCACGCTGCTGCTGCTGGCCGCGCTGCCCGCGCTCGCAGGTACACGACACGCCACCGGCACTATCACGGTAGTACAGCTAGCGACGAGGGCTAGTTGAGAGGGTGGGCGACATGTGCGCCGCCACGCTGCTGCTGCTGGCCGCGCTGCCCGCGCTCGCAGGTACACGACACGCCACCGGCACTATCACGGTAGTACAGCTAGCGACGAGGGCTAGTTGAGAGGGTGGGCGACATGTGCGCCGCCACGCTGCTGCTGCTGGCCGCGCTGCCCGCGCTCGCAGGTACACGACACGCCACCGGCACTATCACGGTAGTACAGCTAGCGACGAGGGCTAGTTGAGAGGGTGGGCGACATGTGCGCCGCCACGCTGCTGCTGCTGGCCGCGCTGCCCGCGCTCGCAGGTACACGACACGCCACCGGCACTATCACGGTAGTACAGCTAGCGACGAGGGCTAGTTGAGAGGGCGGGCGATATGTGCGCTGCCACGCTGCTGCTGCTGGCCGCGCTGCCCGCGCTCGCAGGTACTTACACGACACGCCACCGGCACTATCACGGTAGTACAGCTAGCGACGAGGGCTAGTTGAGAGGGCGGGCGATATGTGCGCTGCCACGCTGCTGCTGCTGGCCGCGCTGCCCGCGCTCGCAGGTACACGACACGCCACCGGCACTATCACGGTAGTACAGCTAGCGACGAGGGCGAGTTGAGAGGATGGGCGACATGTGCACACGACACGCCACCGGCACCGTCACTGTAAACGGTATGACGGCACAACTAGCGAGGGCGCGGGCGAGCTTATGAGCGCAGCTGTCACTATAACTCCGTATGCCGAGCTACCGCCGCGTGCCGTGGGCTTATTATCATTTACAATGCAGTGAACAGTGAGTCAGTCTCGTGGCTGTCATTAAAGTCAAATATTATTTTGGTAACACAAATCATGATGTGGGGTTATCGTTCTGCGCGAGAAATGTGTTTACAAGACGACTAAACACGAGGTCCACAGTCACAGACGATGTTGATGCATCGTAGCTCGTACCCGTCGGGCGTACTTCAGTATATGGTTGCGCAGAGAGTTGCGTGACCGCGACCCGTGTGTTGCGTTACCCGTTGCGCTGGTTCGATGATCCCGATACAAAAATATCACAACCTTAACAACATTAGCAATTGGCAAACAGCCATAGGTTTAAACGCTCGAATAGGAAGCTCACTACATTATCTTGTGGAGATCCTAGGGTTCGGTACGGGCGCGGGAGTGCGGGTTCCACGTGGCGGGGACGCATGACGATGACGCCATGACGCCGTGCAGTACACTGATATGCACGGACACCTGGCTGGTTGGCGCCATGCGCCACACCAGGCTCCTACTCTTATTGTTAAGGCGGAACCACACTTACGTGGTTTGGCGTGGCGTGTCGTGGCGCATAGACGTGGCGGTGATTGTACACACGCTAGCGTGTCGTGGCGCGCTCTGGCGCTATTTCTGAACAGTATACATCGAACTTGGCAACGTGTAGACGCACATAATGTTTACTTCGTATTCGGCTGATGATTTCGATGAAAATCTTCAATTTATTTGTATGCACCTGCCATGTTATATCCACACCACCCTTGGTTGACTGGTAGAGAATACCTTAGGCTTTAAGTTTGCCTATGAACCTTTATGTTGCATGAAGTTCGCCAACTACCAGCTGGATGCACTAAAGTCAATGGAAAAGAAATGGTACTTTCCAAAGACACCGACTTCGAAAAAGAAAGTTATTTTTCACTTTGTAGTGTTTTTAGTTGGAAGTCGGTACTATTTTTTTTGTAAAAAAGATTTTTCATTTTTCTGTTTGTCTGATCATTCAATTGGCGAAAAAACTACTGAGCAGATTCTGTACAAATTTTGTACAATACATTCCTTGGAGATCAGAGCAATATAATAATATCACACTTTAATATTATAAGGCGAAAGTTTGTGTGTGTGTGGGTGTATGTTTGTTACTTCTGCACGCTCAAAAGGCTGGAGGGATCTGGATGAAATTTGTCACAGAGATAGATTATAGTCTGGAATAGCATATAGGATACGTATTGTCCCGGGAATATGTTCCTTTGGGATAGATTTCGACATCCACGCGGGCCAAGCCGCTGGCAGAAGCTAGGAGGCTATAAATTATCACGCTATATGCCTGGGGGGATAAGCATTGTTGCATTATGTGTGTTTTCTACGATAGTTTAGCGCGGGCTGGTAACAGAGGACCAAAATAATGCAAAACTTTCCTACGTTAACATATATATGCTATATATTATCACGCTTATTATTATGGGGGATAAACAATGTTACATTATGTCTGTTTTTCTCCTACTGTTTAGCGCAAGATTGTAATTACTCAAGAAGAAAATAAAAAAAAACCGACTGCTAAAGAAGCTAACTAAAGAAGCTAACTATAAGACGTAAACAAGAAGAAAATCATGCTGTGCAGTCGGAGGATACCTACATATTCGCGAGCTGGCTGACCAAAACCAGATGTATCCTCCGACTGCACAGCATGATTTTCTTCTTGTTTGGAGCGTTAGCCGCTCTCCCTATCCACTGCCGCCGAAAAATGGTAGGTGGCGGGGCCATTGACCTTGACCTGTCACAAGGGGACCAAGGGTGCCATACATGGGGTCGTCTGGCACCCATGTTCTGGTTTGGTCCCTGGGGCGTGGTCACGGCGCACAGTGTATTCTTGTGCTCCGCTTATGGGGGGTACTGGGGGTACAGCCGCGGCGGTTCCGCGGTGAGTGCTAACGCGTGCTCATGTTCTCGCCATAAGCAGCACAGGAGGACACCGTGGAGTTTTAGTGGGTTGGAGTCCCACATAAATGCGCTAATTCCCCGGTAGCACAGGATGCATGAGCATTTCTCGGGTAGCTGATAGTATATAAATAGATATTTTTAACAAAAAGTTGCACAAGGTGTAACATTTCATTTTAATAGATACATAAATCATCATGTTATGTTTGAAACGATTATTACTTTAAAAAATGCCATCAAAGCGAACAATCCGAAAAAAATAGAAGGCCGGACCAACTCCGGGCAGATCGAAAAGCGGACGGAACCCTTCGCGCGGCAGAGCGGCCGCGCCGGCTCGTGCGCGGCGCGCGGTACATGCCGCCGCCGGTCGTCCGCGTCGGGCCGCACGGTGCTATCGACAAACATGGAAATACTCCAACCGAAGCATTCATGTTCTTCAGATGTTACCGTTTAGTCACTTCAGTATCCGGTCAATCCTGAAAATTTGAAATACCTATTTGAAAAGTGGGCATGCTGTGTGTCATGCGAAGGACATGAGCGGTGGGTGCGACCGCGCGAGGTTGATATATACTCCCAGCCGCATGTGCACATTCTGCGGAACACGCCGCGAAACTGAGTCACGACTCACGACACGAGCACAAGCACGGGAGACACATGCGCCACTCCTCGAGTCCTCGCGCGGAGCAACACTGAGTGGCGACACTCTGCTACTGTTCTCACTGAGCTGGACGGGGACAGCGGGTATTTCAATGATTTGCTTGACCGATCTGGTTCATTAATTAAATAATTACCTAAACCTTACATCATGCAACCCAGTTCGAAATCTATCTTTGTACTATATCTTAGCACAGTGACCACTAAGAAGCTCATTGCTACTGCAGTAGTCCTTGAATCGCTGTTGTATAGCTATTTTAACAATATCTTCAGTGCATACAAACTTAAACAGATAAGCCCATAACTATGACTTTATTTATATAGTTTGACCTTATTTAGCGTCAGCGTCAGCGTGCACAGTAATGCAGTGGCACATCACATCACCGAGTGCTGCATGTCGTTGTCCGCATAAACACGCTCGCGAGTAGCAACGCCAGCGGGCGATCGTGGCGCCGGCGCGGGCGCCGCGCGGCCGGCCTCGGGCCTGCGTGTAAACATTTTAACCAGCGCCCCTTTCATCTTATCCGTGTCGTCGTGTACTGCCCAAAGAAACAATATTGTACTCATTTCATGTGCCAATCGTTTGTAGGTCGAGGCAGAACTCTGTCCTATAACTGTACCAATACTTAGGTATTTTTTGCAGTAGTGTGTAGCCGATTGTTGTAGGGATTTACTCTCTGCCCTGCTTTGTTTTGAGTACTTGCCGAATGTAGTAGAGTGCGTACGTACAGCTGCAGTAGTCGCAATCGCGGGGGGTCTGCGCGACGCGCCCGCATTGCCGCGCTTCTCTATGGTGTCGCATTGTTCACAAACAACCCCTGCGACCTCCGAGTGTGCACTTGTCTCGGGAGCTCGGCGCGCCTCATTGTGAGGCAAATTATAAGCACCCAGGTGTCACCGGGACTTCCGGGACACAAATTATAAATTTTAACGCTAAAAACAATACTACCTTAGTAGTAACGAGGAGTGTTCTCTGTAACAAGTATATTTTGTACTAATGCGTCTATATATAAAGGTATTCCTTTCTGTTTATTTTTTATTTTTTAGGTTTTACCGTGCCGCATTTAATTGACTAGGTATCATTAGTGTTTGTTCGACTGAACCTTCGGCTTCGGTTTCGGTTTTGGCATCCTTTGGTCAAAAGTAACACCTTCGGCCATACCTTCGGGCCGTTTTGGCCGACACCGAAAATTTCTAGAAGAAAGTGACTCGAATACGCGAGAGCGCGACGGGTGAGGGGCAGGACAAATACTTCGTAGTGCAGCCAGAAAATGACCACGTCAAAAAAAAACCGGCCAAGTGCGTGTCTGATCTCGAACCAAACCGAAAAATTAAGTTGGTTGTAATAGGAAAAATGAGGGCATTTCAAAGAAAAAATCTGATCTATCAATATGTTGGTATTTCTTAGTAAAAAATACGTAATAATAAACTTAATCACCAAATTTCAAGTTCATAGGTCAATGGGAACTTAAAAATTCTTCGGTACAATATTTTGCAAAAAAAGCTGACTTTGGTGGCTTCTCATTCCTTTGTTTTCTGATATTTTAAAACAAAATACAGTATTTATCTAGTCAGCGAGCTCTAAACAACGATACCCACTCGATGGGGTCGGTCAAATTCCTTTTTCAGGCCCTCCCCCCTTTTGATGTATGCGAGCCCCCCTTAAAAATATATAAAAAATATTTTTAATCAATTTGCATGGCTTTGGGTCAACAAGATGCTTATACTGTGAACATTTGAAGACTGTAGCTGTAACCGTTTGGCCATGCCCGTGTGGCAGAAGACGGACAGACAGACGGACACGTGAGTGACAGCAATATGGTCAAGTTTGGACCCTTCGGGTCGGGCGTGCCGCGGCTGCGACCCATGTCATTGGCTAGCGTGTTTAAGTGTTGTCCGTATATATATATATACCTGCATATCTAACAGTACCTTTAAACGGGGTGAATAGGCATGCACGGGTGAACAGAAACAAAACTTTGAAGGGAATTTTCACGATATTTACTACAATTTTTTTTTTTTGTATCAATTTAAGGGGTACTCCGGTATATTAAGTAATTATAAAAAAAAGACCGATGCTTTTTTTGAAACCAATAAAGTGGTATCAAAGTTAAAATCCTAATCAAATTTTTGCTCCTATTCACCCTTGCATTCCTATTCACCCCATGTAATGATAGCCAATCTTGAACTACATTTCTTAGGGTTCTTAAATCGGTGCTATCTAGCACATATATTTATTATTATATTCAATTCTCAAAACAACATTTATATGTTGGGTGGGAATAGAAATGCTTGTAGATTATAAATATACCTGTAATAATTGATTGTAGTAAAAACTTGTAGTATCGACTAAGCAGCTGCCACTCAATCACTAATTCGCGATTGAGTGGCAGCATCTTATCATTATGACAGGTTACTCATCTCCTCGGACGAGGCATTTCGTATAATTATCTAGAACTACACTAAGTTATTTAACCGGTATTTTTTTAAAGGGAACGCCATTGAATCGTATGAAATTATCTCTTTGGTGGTAATGAATAAAGAAGAGGATTTATTTAGCATGGCGACGACGTCGCGTCAGCACGAGGTGTGAAGTCAGCAACTCGGTGGCGCGCTCGCGCCGTTATTTCGGGCGGTTGCTCCACAAACACAACCGGCAATGTCACAATGCGGTTAATTGCTTCTATTTTGGCGCCACTTATTAGTCGTAAGAGTTTCAAAGTAACGTCAGTGTTACAAGCTGAAGCTATTACTAAACGAAAGCCGTCTCTTGCTTACAACATGGCTAACAGTTCTTACGTTATCTCAAAATATATCAAACGTTTTTATTCGTTTGTGACAGTCCAGTGAGTGATGGCGGCCATGACTTGAGTGTTTGTTGTATTTATAGCGGTGCGTCCCATACGCGCTAGTTGTGCCGAACATTGTTACACAGTTAGCTGTTTACTAGCTCATCTAGTGGGAAGTTACCCTTATGTAACATTTTGTTCGTAGTAGCTGCAAATGAACGAATGTTGCCAGCAAGGAGTGCGTGCTCGCAGCTCGTTGGGCGGCGGCGGAGGCGCACGTGCACATCCGCCGCCTGACGCAGTTCCTGCGCAGGAAGTCAAGAACCCCGAGTGCTTAAGAAGCGAACTAAAAAGACTTAAACAAGAAGAATATCATGTTGTTCATTCGGATGATACATCTGGCTTTGATCAGCCAGCTCATAAGTTAGAATGAGTGTAGTAAGATATCATTATAGGATAGACATATGGCATCACGGACTTTTCTGTAAACTTGTAAAAGATAAACAATTCCACCATACATTGTTTTGTTACATCTCGAAGGGAGCCAGCGTTTTCGATGCAAGCTCCCTGGCGGCTTGACTTTTGCCGACATTTTCAACAATTATCGTCATATTTCAACCAATTTACACAAAACCTTAACAAATTATACAACTAGACCTTCCTCATGAATCATTCTGTCTACTGTGGAAAAGCGCATGAAACTCCGTTCAGTAGTTTTTGAGTTTATCGCGAACAGATAGACAGACATACGTGGTGGGGACTTTGTTTTATAATATGTAGTGGTAGTGATATTAAGATCCAGCACAAGCTTTAGTAACTTTTTAAGCGGCATCATTTCATATGAAGAAATCTAGAACCAGATCTTCCTAAGTAGAGTCAGTATGTGTCATCACAGAAAAAATTGCGAACACTGGACGAATTTAGAGACCGTTGTTTATGCTGTTACGTAGTTACTTTTCGTAAAATTAGTTCAATGTCCATGACGTTGAATCTCAACGGCCGCTCAGCTGAATACCGCTCGGTGTCGCATGGATCTGTACGTATATTTAAAGCTATTCCAAGAATTGCATAGTTTACATTGTTGATGGCGAATAACTGCAGTGAATCAGAGGCGCGCACGGCGCAGCACCGGACGTGCCGCACAGCGCAGGAGTACGGCGCGTGACGTCACGCTCCATTCACGCGGCGCGGCCTTGCGCGCGCTTCCTTCAGCGTTCCTCACCCTGTGCTAGCGTGTGTCATTCATAGTATCACGCAAATGTATGTTCATGTAACGTTATGATTTGTATTTATCTTTACAAGTCTCTAAAAAAATGTAGGCGGCAAACATAACATAACATCTCGCTTGTATTCACCGATGGGTTGGGCAGAGGTGGAGCTTTAGTAGGTAGAGGTACAGCTATGTTTAAGTCTCACGTAACAAGCAAACGGCTGTCGGCAAAGGCCGATTAAAATTGTACATTGTTATACTAGGGTGGAAAGTAGGTTATTGCAAACGAGCTGTCATTAACAAGCGAGCCGAAGGCGATGGTCTTTAATGACACGAGTTTGCTATAACTTATACACCCGTGTATCACACGAAGTTTTTAACCGACTTCGCAAAAAGGAGGAGGTTATCAATTCGACTGTATTTTTTATGTTTGTTACCTCAGAAGTTTTTATTGGGTGAACCGATTTTGATGATTCTTTTTTTTATTTGAAAGCTGGTGCTTGTTATGTAGTCCCATTTTCATCAAGATCTGATGAAGAACTTCGGAGAAATACATCAGAACTCTTCAATAAATGACGGTAAGCAACTCGGGATTGATGCAATCGCATGTCTGTTTATTGTTTACACCATTTCATAACATAACATCACACTCGTACGCTGTAAAGGGGGGTACGCAGGTGTGAACAGTTCACCCTGGTATACTCTCATTGCACCGGTTTTGTTTAAGTTTCATGTTATTGGGTTAATTTATTCTGGCTTCTCTTTGGGCACTATACGCGTAGGTACTAGCCTATAGAACAGGTACATTATGTGCCACAACTAAAAAGTGAAAAATAAAAATGTTTTTTATTTTTCATTCAAAACAGTTGTGGGAAAAAGTAAAAACAAATCAAAGAATTAAATATGTTTACTTCAACATACATACAAAGGTAAATAGAAAAATAACAAAGGGTATAATTTAGACGGTCATCAAAAATATTTTTAAGACTCTAAGCTTAGGCACCAAATAAAATAAACAACTCCAAAAAAAATCAATTGACTTTATTAAAAGGGCACTAAAGTATATAATATTATGATCCAAAATAAATAAAATAAAATAAGAAAAATCGCAAACCTCGCACAAATATTATTTTTGGTTCCTAAAATGGATCAACGGTCACCAAATTCTATCCAACTCAAAGATTAATATACCGGGTGTATTCGTGTTTTTAACGAATTAGTCCAAGAGCGAGCGAAGCGAGCTCAGGAGCTTAGGGCACCCCGACACGGACAGGTTAGGTTCGAACGAGATGACGGGAGCTGAAGTGAGCGAGCAAAGCGAGCGAACTCGGCTCCCGTCATCTCGTTCGTGTTAGGTTACTTTAGACCCTGCGGACGGAAATAGGAGCCCCGCGCAGCGGGGCTCCGTCGACTATGTTGCCAGAGTACTAATCGTACTTGAACCTTGAACCTCAATATATTTAGTGACAATATATAATATTTGGTCTAAAGTGTATTTTAAAGGCGTCCATATATTTTTTTTGGCAGTCAATAATACGAAAAAATGGATTTATTTCATAATATTTTAGGAAACGTTATTTGGTGACCATTTATCCATTTTGGTAACCGTTTAGAATTTTTTTGGTAGTAAAATAGGTACTTTTTTGGGCGGTGTTTAAACACAAGCCAATAACAAATACTTAATTCTGAAAATTGAGAGTAAAATTCGAGCAATTAGTAAAATTTGCTGTTGAGCACGGGATGAAGGTCGCTTAAATCATAGTCTCAGTAGTTTTTTCAGTGGTCTTTTTCTCGAAACATTTAGTTTCACTGAATTTTAGTTTTTGTGAGGGCAGCGCGGGCGGCGGCAGCTCTTCACAAGGTTTTCATGGACTTGTCTCGAATGACGGCCCTTTTCGAGACTTTGACGGACGAGCCTCCGTTTGATTTATTTTATAGAACCTGTGATTTGATGGGCAATTTTTTTTTATTTTCCACCGAATCTTCTATGTACCCCTCTGCTACCGTGGCAGAACGCCATCCTACGTGACGCTTTAAAGTTGTTATATCTGCTTCTGCATTTGCCAGCAAAGTTCCAGAAGTTCTGCGGAAGCTATGGCCAGTATATTTCTCAAAGTTTGGCAGTTTAAGGAATGTAGCAATATCTTTAGGTAAGGACCCTATTTTATTTACGCCAATATTCTGACGGATTCATTTTCCGTGTTGAAAATTTTAAAAAAAGCGGCTGCTGTTTTGCATTGTAACACTCAGACAGGATTTCTTCACTTTTGCCAAAATTTGCTATATATTGTGAAGGTCCGGAGTAGGTATTTCATTGTCTCATGGTGCCAGTTATGCCAAAAATCAATATAACCTAAAATACGTAGGTCACGTTATATAGGTAAATATTGTACATAAGAAAATACCGTCCATAAAGTTGTTTGATTTATAGAGCAAATTATAATGTATAAAAATTTGTGAAACAAACCTCTATTAACAAATAATTAGCATCTGGCGCTTCATTTAGGTATTTCTCCACGTCATCGGCTATCAATACTTTTGACTTTTCTGCTTCTAAAACCATCAGAGTGCCGTTTCATGAAAGCTGATAAGTTTAGCTAAGTTCGGAGATCTGTTATTATTTATTTTGAGAGTAGTTTTTAACATGGCATAAATTAATCTCAATGTAGATGGTTCATATGTGCCACTAAATTCATGCAAATAAGCTAATAAAACATGTTCTGAAAATGACTTTGTTTTTCCATAAAATAAAATTGTCGTAACTTGCCAAATATCTTTCTCGAGATTTTGGGGGCAAACTTCATCTAGCGCAGTTTTCGCCTCAGATAAAATATCGGGTGGAGTTAATTCCATTTCATCAAACGCACTTTACTATGAGGTTTATACTGATCGTCGAAATGTGTGCCTTCAATTCTTCGATGTGCATTATTTGAACCCGCAGAATTCTGGTTTACAAAGACAGTCTCCTTCTCTACGTTTGAACGACACATTTTAACTGATTTATTAAATGTTCTCGTTTCATTTTCTCGAATTTAGGCTAATTTATCACGAACTTAGTTCGGTTATTTCACTTTGCTTGGAGCCGTAACACTACGCCGAGATATCAATCGCGTCACGCGCCCCAAAAATGCCAAGGGTCGCCATGTGTGTGTTGTGTTAGTCAAACAACTGTTCTCAAGCGATTATCTTTTATTACTGACTAAAGAGTACATGAGTATTATATATTATTATAAGCCAGATTACATATATACATAGGGTACTAACTACACCTCAACTTGTATTTGAACTCATATTAACAAAAAAAAAATCGATCATCATAAAATTATAATTTTGCAACTGGACATATTTTTTTTACAACGACAACAGCCTATACAACCTATTCGATTTTTGACAAATGTTGATGTGACAATAGTTAAATTAAAACTGGTAATTAAATATATTAAACAACCATTTAAAAGACTTTTGAGAATTTAATGCTAAGACGTAAGTAAGGACTCATTCATTTTTCCTCGTATAAAATCTGTCCCATTTTATTCTATGTATGAAAACTCCTTGTTACTAACCTTTTTTATATTGACTTATATATTTAAAACTCAACTGCAAAAGTAATGATAGAGCTCGTAAAAAAATGTCAGGACCGCGTAAAAGAAAGATGCCTATGCAAAAGATTTAATTTTCGAATCATAATTATAGCCTCTGAAATTATGCCATGTTTAACAACTGTATTGAAAACATATTCTTTTTCCACTACCGTGTCTATTATTTAACACATTGCCTGAGAAATTCGTTTTGAAATATGAACATAGGACACAAGATTATAAAATTAAAATAAAAAAAAATAACTAAATTACATATTAACAGTTACGAAATTACTTTTGTATGGAGAAAAGTTACGAAAAGACTTTTGAAAAGCGCGCGTTGATTGTGTGTTTATATAGTCTGTGGTTTTTAGTCTGAACGATGCTTATAAATTGTTGTTGGAACTTATTTGCATTTAATTAAATAGTTAAGTAGGCTCATCAGGTAGTGGAAAAAGAATCGTACGTGACGCATAGAAAGGCTTTATTTTAACACTCACATGTAGCTTTCGACGTTCGTCTTCGGCTGACGTCGAAATTGGTTACATCGCTCGTGAATCTTGACCTTTTATGCTCGACACGAATCACCATTTTAGCCGGTAGGATACCTATACTATAATGGCGAATGTATATAAAAGTGTAGGTATGTTGTGTTGGCAGGGCGCGCCGGCTGGTGCGCGGGCGGCGAGGTGGTGTCGGTGGTAGAGGAGGGAGCGGGAGGCGAGGGGGGGGGCCCAGCGTTCGCGGCGCGCCAGCGGACCAGCGTGCTGGCGCCGGTCGGCCACGCCGCCACGCTGGACTGCCGCGTGCTGCGCCTGCGCGACAAGTCGGTCAGTACGGATGAGTTCCTAGGTACTTCTTTTTGCTGATAACGCAAGTTGTGTTGATTGTGACAAAAAACCAGCCAAGTGCGAAGTGCGTGTCGAACTTTACACATTTAGGGTTTCTCAATATACTCGTATTAGTTAGTCAAATATACATAACTAGCTGAGCCCTTCGGCTTCGCTCCCGTCAACTGGCTAACCTACCTATCACATACCTATCTACCCTACCTACCTATCCACCTACCTACCAACCTACTCACCTGCCCTACAGATCAACCTTCCTACCCTACCCTATCCTACATACCTAACAACCCTACCCTACCGTACATACCCTACTTACACCACCCTACCTTCCCACCCACCTGACCTACCTACCTACCCACCTACCCTACCTACCAATTTTTAAATCTATTATTTGAATAAGAATTAGTAATACAATACGATATACGATACCAACTTTTGATTCTACCAGCGATCTAATAAAATTTTAGTACACTAAATCTTCTATTGTGAGTTAACTATGGTAGTGAGATATTTTCTCTTGCAGTATTTTTTGTAGGTAATAATGAGTACTGTAATCATGTAGCACATTTTTTATGTATCATCAATAGTTTTCTCGGCGCACGCCAAATAATGAATTTATAGGCACAATTTTGCTACTTTGGGTTACATTATTGCAATTTTCATAAAGACCTTAATTTTTTTTAAAAACAATTTATAGCCTGTGTTACTCGGGAATAATGTAGCTTTCCATAAGTGGAAGAACTTTTAAAACAGGTCCAGTAGTTTTGGAGCCTATTCGGTACAAACAAACAAAAAAAAAATTCCTCCTTATAACATTATTATAATTATAATAATTGGTATAGAAAATAAATATATGTATTTCATACTCTTTACCTTGCCGAATTCATTACGCAATAAGGCTGCAGGTTAGGGGTGTGAGCAGGTGTGAGAATCCGTTGCATGCGAGACCACGGGACCATCGACGATTTTTTTCTACCATTCAGTCCTTTGTTCTCATCATTTTGTAGCATAGTGTGTAACAGACATTACAACTTTTGTAGCATAGTGTGTAACAGACATTACAACTTTTGTAGCATAGTGTGTAACAGACATTACAACTTTTGTAGCATAGTGTGTAACAGACATTACAACTTTTGTAGCATAGTGTGTAACAGACATTACAACTTTTGTAGCATAGTGTGTAACAGACATTACAACTTTTGTAGCATAGTGTGTAACAGACATTACAACTTTTGTAGCATAGTGCGTAACAGACATTACAACTTTTGTAGCATAGTGTGTAACAGACATTACAACTTTTGTAGCATAGTGTGTACCAGACATTACAACTTTTGTAGCATAGTGTGTAACAGACATTACAACTTTTGTAGCATAGTGTGTAACAGACATTACAACTTTTGTAGCATAGTGTGTACCAGACATTACAACTTTTGTAGCATAGTGTGTAACAGACATTACAACTTTTGTAGCATAGTGCGTAACAGACATTACAACTTTCAACATTTACTAATGTCTGAAGTAAATCCGATATACCGGATCTGATATACCGTATGATTGCTGGCAAGAGCACGAAATTCGTGATTATTATTTAAAGACTATTACGGACTTTTACCAGTAAGACTTGGTAAATCTTGTATAGTATTACTGTAGTTCGGGCCTTTTCAGTAAAATTTACAAACATAAGTTGCGTATTGTGACAGGTATTCTCAAAGGTACCGACTTTCTTGAGTTGCTGAGGGCCGTTACAGCTACTCTACACCTGTCTTAAATATAATAATACTGAAATCGTAAAATGACGGATTACTCACTCTAAACTAAACTATAATGAAATACCGACTTTCTTGAGTTGCTGAGGGCCGTTACAGCTACTCTACACCTGTCTTAAATATAATAATACTGAAATCGTAAAATGACGGATTACTCACTCTAAACTAAACTATTGTAGTGACCCACACATTATAAACATCATACGAGCGCATCACATGTGCGGTCGCCGGCACAGCGCGCAGCGTACTGAGTCACTCGACTTAGCGCGCCCGCGCCGCCGCGCCGAACGAACGCGACAACATCCCTGCGTCGATGACCATCGGACACTGAGGCTTGGAGACCGAGCCGAGTGTATTTACGTGTCGCACCGCGCACGTTTGCTACGTCATCCTCCGCCGGTATCCTCAGCCTGGATCGCAACCATTGGACGTATAGCTCCACAGTACCACCACTATTCGTATGCTACCCTACGGTAATATATAAGCAATGAATTATGAAAATAAATATTATATTGATTCCTGTTCTTATTCGCCTTACATTCCTCAAGAAACCTCACACTATCAGCAACCTCTAAATTGGTGACCCCGACGTGATTTAAAAAAATAATTATGGAGAACGCAAGTCAAGTGCCGCGAACAACGCTGTCTGAAGAAGATGTTGAGATGATCTCCGTCAAGTCTCGGATACCTCCATTCTGGCGCGACAAACCCAGATTATGGTTCGCGCAATTCGAAACCATGGTGGCGAACCAGAAACTAGGCGAAGAATCGAAGTTCGGACTTGCTGTGGCCCAACTCGACAAGGTAGACGTCGAACAAATTAGCGATATCATATTATCGTCGGCCAGGACGGGTAGATTTGAAGCGCTAAAGACCCGATTATTATCCGTCTACGAGGAGTCCGAGAATAAGCAGCTACAAAAACTGCTCAACGAGGTTGAACTAGGCGACCAGCGTCCTTCTCAGCTGCTGCGGCGTATGCGTGATTTGGCCCGTGACAAGATGCCCGATGAAACCCTCAGAATGTTGTGGATGAGCCACCTACCCTCATCGACGAGAGCTGTATTGGCGGTCAGCGAAGCATCCAAATTAGACTCGCTAGCGGCGATGGCAGATAAGATGAGTGAGCAGACTAAAGAGGTAAATTCCGTGTGTTCCTGCAGTCACGCTAGCACCGCGTCACAATCGCCGACATCATCGTCTAACGATCGTATTTTTAACATGATCGAGGCGCTTACGAGAGAGGTCGCTGCGTTGAAAATGGACAGATCGCGCAACTACCACCGTGGGACGCAGCGAGGCAGATACCGCTCAAGATCTCGTTCCAAGTCCACGAATCGCGACGCAACGATTTGCTATTTCCATCGCAAGTTCGGCAAGGAAGCGTTTCGCTGTCTAAGGCCCTGTAACTTTGTGAGTAAGATGAATACGAACCAGGAAAACTAGCCCCGACTTTAGCTGCGACGGGAGCCGAAGTCAACGATATAACCCAACACCGTCTGTTCATAAAAGAGTTGGGAACTGGGCTGCATTTCCTCATCGACACCGGCGCGAACGTCTCGGTATTACCTGTCAAGAGGGTACGTAAAGAAAAAATTACGCCGAGCGAATATCTCTACGCCGCCAACGGTTCACGAATACCCTCATATGGCGAACGCACTATGACGTTGAACATCGGATTACGTCGACCGTATATGTGCAATTTCGTTGTCGCAGAAGTGACTAGACCGATATTGGGAGCCGATTTTTTACACAAAAACAAACTGACGGTAGACATTCACGGACGAAGGTTAATCGACAAAAAAACAGGCCTGTCCGTTGTCGGCTACGTAACGTCTACTTCAGACTCCAGCATCAACACCGTAGATGACCAGCAGCCATACCACGATCTACTCGCCAAGTACCCAGACATCACCCGACCAAACTTGAAGCTCTGTGACAGCGAAGTGGAACACCACATACAGACTACCGGCCCGCCATTATATGCGAAATCACGACCGCTGCCACCGCACAAGTACAAGGCAGCCAAGGCAGAATTTGACGCCATGATTGAACAAGGCATTTGTCGGCCGTCGAAGAGTCCCTGGGCCAGTCCAATACACCTTGTCCTCAAGAAGGACGGCAAATACAGAGTCTGTGGAGATTATCGTCGTCTCAATGCGGTAACCGTGCCAGACCGGTACCCCATTCCAAGACTGCATGATTTTACCTACAACCTGCTAGGAAAAAAATACTTCTCCATAATAGATATGAAAAAAGCCTATTATCAAGTGAGGACCCGCGAAGAAGATATTCAGAAGACTGCCGTTATCACACCATTCGGGTTATTCGAATTCCCGAGGATGTGTTTCGGTTTGCGCAACGCTGGGCAAACGTTCCAACGACACATCGATAACGTTCTACGGGGACTACCTGTTTTCCCATTTGTCGACGACATTTTAGTGGCTTCTGAGACTAAAGAACAGCACAGAAAAGAACTAGAGGATGTTTTCAGAAGGCTTAACGATCATGGGTTACAACTAAATGTAGCTAAGTGTACATTTGGCCAACAAACACTCAACTTTCTTGGCTACACCATAAACACCGAAGGAATTAAGCCAACTGACGAAAAGATCGAAGCCATTAAATCATACCCTCGCCCAGAAACAATCCAACAATTACGTCGATTCCTGGGAATGATAAATTTTTATCGTGAGAATACCCCACACGCCGCCGAATATCAAAAAGAACTCAACGCTTACCTAAAAGATTCGAAAAAAAACGACAAAACTAAAATCATGTGGAGCGAGACAGCGATTAAGGCGTTTGAAAAATGCAAAGAAGACATCACCAGCGCCGTATTGTTGTCATACCCATCATCAACATTATCGTTCGTGCTTATGACCGACGCATCCGATACTTGCGCGGGGGCGGTACTTCAACAAAAGATACAAGGCCGTTGGAGACCGCTTGGATTTTTTTCAAAAAAGTTCAACGACGCTCAAAGGAAATACAGCACGTATGACAGAGAGCTAACGGCTATATACATGGCAGTACGTCACTTTCGCCGGACAATAGAAGGCCGTGACGTCACCATATTGACCGACCACAAACCTCTTACCACCGCACTGCGAGCGAACTACAAAGACGAAACTCCGAGGCGCACAAGATATTTAGAATATATCAGCCAGTTCGTCACAGATATCAAGCACGTATCAGGCAAGGATAACTGTGTCGCCGACGCCATGTCTCGGGTGGACACAATCTCATGTCCAACACCAATAAATTACGACGAGTTAGCAAAGTCTCAGAAACAAGATGAAGAACTAAAACAACTCATGGAAAGCGACCGTTATATTTTCAAGCGAATAGCACTGCCCGGTTCCGCTACCCAAGTCACATGCGAGATGTCAACGAAAGGCCCACGCCCGTACTTACCGCTACAATACAGAAAGCAAGCTTATCAAGCGATACACGACCTTAACCACCCCGGCGTAAGAGCGACCAGAAGATTAATTACTTCACGTTATTTCTGGTTGACCATGAAAAAAGAAGTCACACAGTGGGCAAGAGCTTGCGACCAATGACAGCGAGTGAAGGTTCATCGTCACACCAAGGCACCAGTATCCAGTTTCACGCCAGTAGACCGCTTAAGTCATCTGCACATCGACTTAGTCGGTCCCTTACCAACGTCAAACAACTGCCGTTATATACTAACGATGATCGACAGAGCAACGAAGTGGCCAGAAGCCCAGCCAATCGAGGACATGACGGCAGAAAAAGTCGCAAATACGCTGTACGAAACATGGATAGCAAGATACGGTTGCCCCGCGACCATAACAACAGACCAAGGCAGACAGTTCGAATCCGAACTATTTAATAAGCTGATGCATCGCATGGGAATCCTGCACGTACGAACAACAGCGTACCACCCCCAATCGAACGGTTTGGTAGAACGCTGGCATCGCACACTCAAAGCTTCACTCACCGCTAGATTATATATATCCATTGATCGGCTGAAGCCTGCATTCCAGTGCCAAGAGGAGCAGGCAGATGAAGCACCTGTCACCTACAGCTACGTCACAAAATCCGGCAGAACATCAAAACCTCCTGTACGCTTTGCTGAGGGGGGAATAATGTAGTGACCCACACATTATAAACATCATACGAGCGCATCACATGTGCGGTCGCCGGCACAGCGCGCAGCGTACTGAGTCACTCGACTTAGCGCGCCCGCGCCGCCGCGCCGAACGAACGCGACAACATCCCTGCGTCGATGACCATCGGACACTGAGGCTTGGAGACCGAGCCGAGTGTATTTACGTGTCGCACCGCGCACGTTTGCTACGTCATCCTCCGCCGGTATCCTCAGCCTGGATCGCAACCATTGGACGTATAGCTCCACAGTACCACCACTATTCGTATGCTACCCTACGGTAATATATAAGCAATGAATTATGAAAATAAATATTATATTGATTCCTGTTCTTATTCGCCTTACATTCCTCAAGAAACCTCACACTATCAGCAACCTCTAAACTATAATGAAATTAAGTATAAAGCCAAAGCCCCAAAATGAGTACCGTAAACAATCCCCCGCGATCCAGAAATATAATCGGAATGAATCGACGACGAGTGTGAAATGTGAAACGCGTTAGAAGATTACACGATATTGTGAGGATTGCGGGCGCGGGTGCGTCGGCACGCAGGCACGCCGGGCACGCGGGCACGCGGCTCGGCGCGCGTGCCGCAGTAGGGCCCGCGGGATCCTCGCGCGACGTCACCGCGTGGCTAAAAACAAACACCTGACACTGATCATGAGCGATGTGAAAAATGCCGGTCATCGACTCGCCCCCCCTGCCCGCGCAGCACGCCGCTCGCCACGCGCCACATATAGCGGCACGCGCGCACGCCCACCGCGCACGCTCCCGGAAACGCGCGCTGCCAACACTACGCTATTACATTTGCGAATGTTGGCACCGCGACGTAATTTATTTTATTTACTAATTCTCGCTCACAGATGATGTGTCCATGCCGAATTTGCTGCACTTATCCCCGGTTTATGCAATCGCAAGCTAAAAGCACATTTGAAATTTGCGCATCAATTTTGTTATAATTTTCGTTCTAGATATTTATTTACTTTTAGCGGAAACTGACCAAGTGGGTGCTCTAGTACTTAACTAATACGCAGTTATTTAGTTGTATTATAAGTCGTCAGTCGAGCTATCAGATCAAATAAAATACAAATTATTATTAAAAAAAGCCCGACTCATCATCATCGTATTAGCCGAAAGACGTCCACTGCTGGACATAGGCCTCCCCCAAGCGTCACCACACTGATCGGTCTTGTGCGTTTCGCATCCACCGGACGCCTGCAGCCTTGACCAGATCATCGCTCCACCTAGAGGGAGGCCTTCCAACACTGCGTCTTCCGGTACGTGGTCGCCACTCCAGAACTTTTCGGCCCCAACGGCTGTCCGTTCTGAGAGCAATGTGCCCTGCCCACTGCCACTTAAGTTTGCCAATTCTTTGGGCTATGTCGGTAACCTTGGTTCTCTTGCGGATGTATTCATTTCTGATACGACCACGCATGGAAACTCCGAGCATTGCTCTCTCCACTGCCCTTTGGGTGACTTTAAGCCTTCTGATAAGGCCCATTGTGAGCAACCACGTCTCGGTCCCATAGGTGATCACTGGCAACACACTGGTCATTCAGACTTTCGTCTTGAGACACTGTGGTAAGTTGGACGAGAATATACCGCACAACTTCCTGAACGCTGCCCAGCCGAGTCGGATTCGATGGTTGACCTCTTTCTCGAAGTTGGACCTACCTAACTGGACCGTTTGTCCCAGGTAGACATATTCGTCCACAACTTCAAGTGAAGAGTCTCCGACTTTGATAGAAGTGGTTGCAACATGGGCATTCAACATCATCTTGCCCAAGTAGCACAAAACTGCAATATAGGATGTCACAAAGGGTAACATCGGTAACTTTAGCATTTATGAAGACTACAGTACACTCGAACTCCAATAGCTGAAAATTACGCTTTCGCCTGTATAATAATGCTTTTATGCGTCACGGAGACAACACTGTAATGTTGCAAGCGTTAATATAGGTATGCAGTTCAGTGTTAGTACTGTAAGCTGCAATTAAGCATTTTTATGGACTTTAACTCAGCTATATTCTGAATTGTAGACCACAAGTGTACCCTTAGACCGCTTGCATTTTAAGAAAGAACATGTGCGCTACTATAATGCAATCAGTTTTTCTATTCAGTTGTACTAGGGTCGGCAATTAATCTCCTAATG
This sequence comes from Orthosia gracilis, assembly GCA_947562075.1. Classification (NCBI taxonomy): domain Eukaryota; kingdom Metazoa; phylum Arthropoda; class Insecta; order Lepidoptera; family Noctuidae; genus Orthosia; species Orthosia gracilis. The sequence goes on along the minus strand of OX387271.1, from coordinate 49,951,316 downwards.
CAGTTAAATAAGATCTTGTAGACTTATCTTTTCAGCGCCCCAGTTTGCAAAAAAATATTACGAAAATCGGAAGTGTTTCTCGGGATGATGTAGGTAACCAAATTACATAAAAGTGTAGACACAACAGACGTATATTTTATATAATAAATCCACGGATCCCTAGAATTCTGATGATTACCTACCAATAGTTGCGTACATGTTACCCAAAATCTTGCTTTAAATGAATATGTGGCTGACTTGTTTCACTCAAGAACTACTCGTATCAGCTCGTTACTGATGTATGTACCAAGAGTGGATACTTAAACAGCCCATACCACCTAATTGTGTTTAAAACAGTGCACATTGCTTGTCTGCCATTTTTTAGGTTCTAACCTATGTAATATAATATACTAACAATTTTTCTTTGTTTAGTCAAAGAAAATAACAACTGTATTTGAATGCAAAATCTAATGATTTTTTTATACGCAAACAGCTTATTGTCAAATTACAAATGAAAAATAAAAAGATTTCTTTTTTTATAATAGAAATTTTCTAATAATAAAATAATAATTTTCAAGTTAACAATGATATTTTGAGAGCGCGTGAAAATATTCGCCTACATTCATATACTATTTGACAATAAACTCTTTTTCCCATTCGAATTTCACGCACATGGAGGCAAAATTAAGGTTTTGTACTAAAACAATATTTGTCTATTTCACCACAAAATGTTTAACACAAACAACATATCAAAATAATAAGGAGTAGGGTGAAAAATATTCACAATTTAGCCAATTGTGATTTTTCAATTCCGTAGAAGTGTTAAAAATATTCTGGTGTGTACTTTGTGCTGAAAAATAGGTAACAAGAACTGTATTAATCGGCCACTGTGCTATATAAAAGATAACACATACTCTAATATGCAATCAATGTTCAGCTCTTGAGGCGACATACCTTTAATAATGCTCAAATAATGCTGATACAATGCAAATAGTTACAGTTATTCTGCTAAAAGCTGTTTAATTTGTGCCCAAATCAGAGTTATATCGGCTGAAACAGCGCCTCTAATGCTCTTATTCAGAAGGCTTGTACAGCTTAGGATTTTATTGTGGACAGTGATTCAGGTAATATACAGCACTTCTGTGTTACTTGGGTGGTTTTGTCCATGTTCATGTTTAAACCCACTCTTTCGGAAGCTCTACTGAGGTCATGGAGCATTGTACTGAGGTCCTCCATGGCCTCAGCCATGACCACTATGACAGGCCTGTCGACATCGACGTCGAGGCGGAGTGGTTTCGGGAGCCCATATCGCAAATTTACGACGCGGCAATGCCCCGAGTCCATCAAGGTCGTGCTAAGCGCCACGTGTACTGGTGGTCGCCGGAGATCGGCGCACTGCGCAACCCGTGCAATCACGCGCGCCGCCGGTACGACAGACACTGCAGGCGCCGCATCCGCCCGCCGGATGCGGCGCCAGAGAGGCGGAGCTGTATGAGGGATACAGAGAGGCAAAACGCACCCTCCGAACGGAGATAAAGCGGGCCAAACTCGAGGCCCGCAACGTGTGGCTGGGGTCTCTGAACGCGGATCCGTGGGGGCGCCCGTACAAATTGGTACGGGACAAGCTTCGCCCCTGGGCTCCACCGCTGACTCAGAGTCTCCGGCCCCAACTCGTGGAGGGTGTGGTAACCACTCTGTTCCCTGCGCGAGGGGAACACTCCCCCCCGCCCATGGCTCCGCCTCTGCTAGCGGTGACGCCGACCACAACAGCGACGACGACGACAATACTCCAGAGGTGACCGAGGTAGAGGTGAGAGTGGCGGTGCGAAGGCTGAGTGCCAAGAACACCACCCCAGGACCCGACGGCTTGCCAGGGAAAGCCTGGGTCCTGGCCATGGAGGCTCTCGGGCCTCGACTAAGAGGGCTCGTCAGCGCATGCATGGAGAGGGGCCAGTTCCCACTTCGCTAGAAGATGGGGAAACTGGTCCTCATAGCGAAGCCAGGGCGCCCTGCGGACTCTCCGTCTGCGTACCGGCCCCTTGTGCTGCTCGAAGAGGTGGGCAAGATCTTTGAAAGAGTCATTGCAAACCGCCTCGTCGCGCGCCTATCACGGGTGGGGCCGGACTTGTCGGACGGACAGTTTGGCTTCCGCAGGGCGCGCTCTACGGTGGACGCCATCATGCGCGTGCGAGCCCTCACGACAGGGGATGCGGTGTCCCAGGGTGGGAGCGTCGTGGCGGTGTCCTTGGACATCGCCTTCAACTCCCTACCCTGAAGTACGATCCGGAGGGCACTCCGGTACCACCGGGTGCCCGAATACCTCTGTCGAGTGGTCGAGGCCTACCTGTCGGACAGGTACATTGTCTACCCCGGTCACCAGGGAGACTGGAAACGTCGAGAGATGTCGTGCGGTGTTCCGCAGGGGTCGGTTCTGGGGCCACCCTTGTGGAACATCGGCTACGACTACGTGCTGCGCGGCGACCTCCCTGGCGGGGTCAGCGTAGTCTGCTACGCAGACGACACGCTGGTTCTGGCGCAGGGAGAGTCGCACCAGGCGGCGGTCGCTCTAGCGACACGCGGGGTTGCGATAGTCGTTGGTAGGATCCAGGAGTTGGGACTCGAGGTGGCGCTGCGCAAATCCGAGGCCATGTTCTTTCATGGCCCTCGGAATGCGCCGCCACCAGACTCCCAGCTTACGGTAGGAGGAGTTCGCATCGGCGTCGGGTTGACGATGAAGTACCTGGGACTCGTTCTCGGCAGCCGATGGAATTTCGGAGAACATTGCCGACGTTTGGCTCTCAAACTCAACCGGGCTGGGGCTGCTCTCAAGCGGCTCCTGCCCAACCTTGGGGGTCCAGACGCCTCCTGCCGGAGGCTCTACGCGGGGATCGTTCGGTCCATGGCCCTGTACGGGGCGCCGTCGCTGCAAAAGCGACCGGCGACCATACTGAACGGCTGCCAGAGGGTCATGGCAATACGGATGGTGCGGGGTTACCGCACGATCGCCCGCGAAGCGGCGAGCCTTCTGGCTGGCCTACCACCGTGGGATCTGGAGGCAACAGTCCTTGCACACATGCACGACATGCGCGTGGAGATGCAACGCCGCGGTGAAAGTCCGCTGCCGCGACAGGTCGAGGTATGGCGGACAGAGCTCCGGCGGGATCTCACGGTGAAATGGCGTCAGCGACTATCGCAACCCAGTGCTGGGCACGCCACCATAATGGCGGTAAGTCCCCTCTTTGAGGCGTGGCTGGAAAGACCTTACGGCGTCCTTACCTTCCGCATAACGCAGGTCCTCACCGGACATGGCAAGTTCGGGAGGTTCCTGCATCGGATCCAAGCGGAAGAGACGCCCGGGTGCCGCCACTGTGCGGAACGCCCGGAGGACACGGTGGAGCACACAGTCGAGGTGTGCCCTGCTTGGGCGGAGCACCGCCGTGCCCTCGTGGGGGCAATCGGCGGCGGAGACCTCTCGCGCCGGGCCTTGGTTCAGGCCATGGTCCGGAGCGAGGAGGAGTGGCAGGCGGTCGCCTCCTTCTGCGAAGCAGTAATGTTAGCAAAGGAGGAGGCCGACCGCATCAGGCAACGGCGCCCTCGCCGCCGCCGCCGGGATCCCAATCCCGATATCCAGATATCCGATATCCGATATCCAGATTTGGCACCGTTGGAGAGACTGCAGTACAGTCCAAGTTTCGATCGAATCGAAGGCTTTCTTGTAGTCCACAAACGCTAAGCAAAGAGGCAAGTTATACCCTTCGGTCTTCTGTATAACCTGCCATAGGGTATGTATGTGGTCTACGGTGCTAAAGTCTTTTCGGAAACCAGCTTGTTCGGGAGGCTAGAAATCGTCAAACCTGCCCGCGAGACGATTTGTGATGAATCTTGAAAATAACTTGTAAACATGGCTAAGAAGTGAGATGGGCCTATAATTATTCAATCGGGCATTGTCGCCTTTCTTGAAGAAGAGTACCGCCACACCCCTGCACCAGGCCTTTGGCGTTTTCATGCCTTCTGCGTTTGCTGATTTTCGTGTAAAACTACCCATAGAAACCCTCGAACCCCTCAGAAGCTCCAGTTTGGCGGATACGATCCTGCCATCGTCGGTCGTCAGTTTCGTAAGCTGGCTCTGCCCAATAGCCAGATCTCTTGCAAACACCTTGGAGCCCTTATTCCGTTCAATCGCGTCTTTAATACGCTCAGTATTAAAGTGTCGGAGGTTGCTCTTCAAGGATTTCAAGAAAAAAAAATGTTTTTTATTGAGTTAGACAACAATTAATATATTAAATTAAACTACGCGCGTCGACAATAATTGTCGGCAGGATCACCTGCAGACGAACTAGGCGGGAGCCTGTATTTCGGCATGCAGCTCCACCCATAGGAACATTGACGCAATAAACTTATACTGTGATTTTTAATTTCGTAGACTAAACTGACAGCTGCCAATGACCTTATTTTTTTTTAATGTTGCAAGCGCGGATCAAGTGGTAAGAATGAATCGTAAGTGATTCATCGAATCGATGTGCCATGACTCCTCAATTTAATTTTACTAATTGGTGTAAATAAATGTTTTATTATTACAAACGTAATATATTTAAATTTAACAGTATTCATACACATAGTTCATAAACTTTTATTGTGTTAAATATGAAATCAACAATAATATAAAACGATAAAATGAAGTCTCACATAAATGAGTAGAAACTAAATAAGTGCCGCTAGTTTCTAAACAATTTTTTTTTGCCGTGTATTAGTTTCATTTTCGATCTTCTTCGATTTTCGATTAACTTTCGATCACTCAGGATAGCCAGGATACGTCACTATTTTTATGTAACGATAAAGTGACAACCCCCCAAATGTCAGTTTAGTCTACGAAATTAAAAATCACATTATAGTACAGAAATAAATAAAAATAAATCAGTTAAATAAATAAAAAAATCGTGAAATTTCAATAAAAATCGAAATCACAATAATACAATTGAAACACAATATAATAAAAAAATGGGAATTGAATAGTAAAATTAATATGAAATTGTAACATTTGACGTGAAAAACTTTTTTACAAAAAAATACTACCGACTTCCAAATAAGGAAACTACAAAGTGAATAAAAAACTATTTTACAAAACAATACTACCGACTTCCAAATAAGAAAACTACAAAGTGAAAAATAACTTTATTTTTGAAAGTCGGTGTCTTTCGTAGGTACCATTTTTTTGCATTACGGACACCGACTTTAAAAAATAAAGTTATTTTTCACTTTGTAGTTTTCTTATTTGGAAGTCGCTAGTATTGTTTTGTAAAAAAGTATTTTATTTTTCACTTTTTAGCTGTACCTACCTAATAGGCAAATTGTTTCGTAAGTTACCTTAACGCCAGAATAGATTAGGGTAAAATGAGACATTAAGGGCGAAATGAGATATGCGTATCTCTCAAGAGCAAACTGGCGTGATGTTATGTTATGAAATGGTATAAACAATAAACAGACATGCGATTGCAGCAATCCCGAGAGATTTGCTGTTATTTATTGAAGAGTTCTGTTGTATATCTTCAAAGTTCTTCATCAGATCTTCACCAAATTAAAATGGGACCAATTTCGAAACATACTCGTTCAAACAATAAAAGAATTTTCAAAATTGGTCCACAATTGACGGAGATAACGGTGAATATATATAAAAAAAAGAAACATACACGAAGTCGAACATAGAACCTCCTCCTTTTTGGTAAGTCGGTTAAAAATAAATATATTTTTGGAAGTCGGTGTCTTTGGTAAGTACTACGTTTTTGCGTTATTGACACCGACTTCCAAAAATCAAGTTATTTTTCACTTTGTAGTTTCCTTATTTAAAAGTCGGTAGTATCTTTTTGTAAAAAAGTTTTTTTTTCACTTTTTAGTTGTACCTATCTAATAGGCGTGTATTAGTAAGGTACCTATAATGCCAGAATAGATTACCCGAATATCATGAAACTGAACATAACCGGTGAAATGAGAGTGAACAAAGATGAACTGTACACATCTGCGTACCCCTTTAGAGAGTACTGGCGTGATGTTATGTTATGAAATGGTATAAACAATAAACAGACATGCGATTGCAGCAATCCCGAGAGATTTGCCGATATTTATTGAAGAGTTCTGTTGTATATCTCCGAAGTTCTTCATCAGATCTTCACCAAATTAAAATGGGACCAATTTCGGCTTATACACTTTCATACAAAAAAAAAATTTCAAAATCGGTCTACAATTGACGGAGATATCAGTGAACATATATATATATATATATATATATATATATATATACACCCTGAAATTTAATTGGTTGTTTTCCCGCGGCAGAAAGACTTGCCTTAAGGAGTACTTTCGAAGTATAGAGTTAAAGTAAATAAATAACGATGTTTCTGTTTTAAAATAATTAAAAAAATATTCATCAACTCGAAAAAGTGAGTAACAATAGTAACTCTAGACGTAACTTGTAGGTACTAGGTACTACTCGTGTCACCACCTACAAAGAAAACCGATGCACAAAATAATGTCAAACCAAAATAAACTCTCGCACGTAGTGATAAGGTATAAAATGTTTGCACGGAACAATACAAAAAATCACCGCGATACCGACAAAGAAAAGACCGATTTAGAAATGTTCAAAGTAAAATTAGCTCTCACGTGTAGTGATACGGCATAAACTAGCCTGCGCGCAACCATTTCAAACGAAGCCGCCGGCGCCTATTTTACCCGTGCGGCACGCGCGGCTGTGACCCTGACCTACTTAGTTTTCCCGCGAATGTCGTACGCGCAGCACGCGCCATCACTGTAAACTGCAATGGATCGACATTACAATTACAGCAATGTGGAGTACGTCGCTATGGTGCAGCTGTATGCTAGGGCTGATTATGACTCCCATGCTGCCCGGCGATTTTACGCAGAGCGGCAACACTTGGAGTCGCTCCGTCTTCGCGGGGTTTTGAACCCCCAAGTCCCATCTCCACGGACGATCGTAGCGGCGACACAGCGGCTACTAGATCATGGACAGTTCCATGCACAGGGCAGAGGTCGACCAGCCGTTATTTTGCCAGCGCTCGACGAGGAGATCATCGAGTACTTCGAACGGGATCCGCGTCGAAGTACGCGCCAGGCCGAGGCTAGGTTTGGCGTAAGTCAGTACCACGTCTGGAAACTACTCAACTCTGAAGGACAGCATCCTTATCATTTTCGCGGTGTTCACGCTCTCCACGAAAATGACCCCCAGAACAGAATTGCGTTTTGTCAGTGGTTGATCGCCAACCAAGATAAGAACATTTTGTGGACGGATGAATCAACTTTTACGCGAGTTGGTATTTTCAACCAGCGTAACGAACATTTTTGGGCAACAAATAATCCACACGTTATTCGCGAGTGTGCGCATCAAGTGCGTTTTAGTGTCAATGTGTGGGCATAGTTTTTTTGGTTAATTTTTCTTAGTTTTCTTTTTTAATTTAATTTTGTGTTCAATAAATTGCAGATAAAAAAGTATTTATGACGGTCCTAAGCCCGTAAAAGTATGAAGGGAAAATTTGAATAACATGTTGGATAACAGCTGATTGAAAAGCACGTGGGTCAATGGCCTCGCGGCCTTTAATAGTAACACTAGACGTAACATGTATTGTAGGTAATACTGGCGTCGCACGTGCCGGCGCCGCAGCCCTCAAAGGAAAGCGATGCATAAATGGTCAAACCCAAATAAGCTCTCGCACGTGGTGATACGGCATAAAAGTTTGCACGCAAAACAAACGAGCGAGCCACAAGCCGACAAAGCAAAGACCGATTTATTAAATGTTTAAAGTAAAATAAGCTCTCGCGTGTAATTATACGGCATAATCTAGCCCGCGCGTAACATGATCAAACGGAGCCGCCTTCGAACCTAATCCTTTCGACGGTGACCTAGCACCCGGGTCAACGGCCTGCTGTCGTTCGGCCGTAGATATCGGGAGGTATACTATTGGTTCGTGATCGCTTACGAGTTTAGTTTTTCACAATGTTAAATATGCCAGTTTTTGTTTCTAATATTTTATATAACTACGAAACGATTGTATTACATAGACAAAACCATTTCGCTGCGGGAAAACAACCATTTAAATTTCACGGTGTATATATATAAAAAAACGTACACGAAGTCGAACATACAACCTCCTCCTTTTTTGTAAGTCGGTTAAAAATATAAATTATAATCGATATCACAATAATTTAAGTACAACAGATTAGACCAAATTAAGAATAAAATATTTTTTTCAGGTAGTTGGAGAATGCTTTGCGATTGCAACTTCATGCCTTCTGAGTTTGGAGGTAATCTCTGGATTGTACTTGAGGTCCTTATGCTGTTTAAGTACGATGTTAAACAAAAATAGTTGATATATATTAAGGATTTCGCAAGACTGATAAAGCGCGTTTGTGAGAAATAGAATGGGTCTCAAAGTGGCCACTTTCAGTATAGCCCGCTGAGCTACCTCCAAGCTCTTGATAGTTGTCTTGGCAGCACCTCTCCAAGAAGATATACAGTAATTGAGTATTGATTGACAAAGTGAGTGGTATACATTTTGTAGTAAGGCAGGATCAACAACCAATCTGATGTTTTTTAAATATTATAAATCAGATTACACACTCTACCACTGACAAGCTTAATGTGTTCTTTGAAATTAAGATTCTGATCCAAAGTGACACCGAGACATCTTATATGCTTGACTTGCTCAAGTGGTTTACAGGAGCAGATTTCAGTCGATGAGCATAAATGCGGAATAATATTAAATTGAATGTTGGCAACAAGGGATTGACGAATAGAAAAGGTAATGTACTTCGTCTTGTTAGTATTAAGCGTGAGGACGTTGTTACGAAGCCATTCCTTTACTAAACTGAAAACATTTTGGGCAGCATTAAATACCCTCCCAGGTATCAGCAGAGTTCCCACCCAAAAAAAAAAAAAAAAAGGTATCAGCAGAGAAGAGGAGAGCAGTATCATCTGTATAAGATATGATTTCGCCTCTGGGTAACTTTAGGTCTGTTAGTTCGTTAATATATACGAGAAAAGGTGGGTCCCAAAATACTACCCTGAGGTACACCGTAGGTTACAGGAAGGTAAGAACTTGTGCTGTTACCAACCCTCACGCACTGGAACCGATCTGAAGGATAACTTTCAATAAGTTTTATGGGCACAGAAATCGTGTCAAAAGCTTTGGCTAAATCAAGGAAAATGGAGAGACATTTATTACGATTATCAAGGTTAATAGCCACATAATTTGTCAGTTCATGTACCGCGCCATCCGTACTTCTGGCTCTACGAAAAACGATTTGATTTTCGGAGAAGAAACCAATGGATTCGAGGTAATTGACAAGGCTAGTATTTATTATCTTCGCCAAAATTTTTGACAGTGCAGGCAGGATCGAAATAGGCCTGTAGTTAATGACACGATCCCTAACCGCTCCCTTATGTATTGGAAGAATTTCAGATATCTGTAGATAATTTGGGAAAACACCTTGTTCCAAGGACTTATTAAAAATATATGTCAATGGTGCAACTAGAAAGGCTTTGTAGGTTTTAATAAACTTGTTGGAGATGTTATCCCAACCAACTTTTGAGTAATTTTTTAAACCTAGAATAATTCGTTCCAACTCCCCCTCCTCAACAGATTATAAACGACAACTCCATCATTTTGTTTCAATATTTCTTTAGTGTCAAAGGACTAGAAACCATCTAAATGTGATATAGTGCCCGACAGGCCCAAAATCCAACATTCTGTTAACACAAGAATATCACATTGAGTTTTAATCTCGTTAACATAACTTCAAAATCTGGCATATTACAACTGATACTCCGAATGTTTTGAATGAGGTCCTTCAACCAAAATTGTATACACTTGTTAAGGTTCGTGGTAAATGATTTTGACACACATAGATTGTCAATATCTGATGTTACATCCCTTATATCATTACCGAATGTTATAGGAAGAGAATATAATTATGGACCAGCCTTGAGATGGCTTCAGAAAGGGAAGAAAGGACCAGAGTAGAATCAATCAGGAAATATTGAGAGTAATACTTTGAGGAGGGATGGAAAACAGTCAGGCGAGCTTGAGTATGAATTTGAGAAGATGAGGGTAGTTTGTGAATGTTTTTGATGGTGTAAATACTTCGTTTAGCATGGTTTTCAAATATATTTATAGAATAAACTGTAAATAATTTTAAAAAAGATACATGTAAAATTGGTTACACAAGCTAATTGGATTTTCATTCATTGGATTGGTTGCAAGGTTTATATTTAAGAATAACCCGCATGCATACGGTTATCCTAGGGAACAATAAGAATTGGTAGTAGTTCACTTGATAATTTCAGATTGAATTCCTTAATTTATCAAGGTCGGTCTCACAGTTCACTCGTACCTGCGGATCTCCGACCTTTTTAACCGACTTCGCAAAAAGGAGGAGGTTATCAATTCGACTGTATTTTATATTTTTATGTTTGTTACCTCAGAACTTTTTATTGGGTGAACCGATTTTGATGATTCTTTTTTTATTTGAAGCTGGTGCTTGTCATGTGGTCCCATTTAATTACGAAGTCGATTTAACCATGAGACGTCCAGCAAAACGAGAAGCCATGTGTTTTTTTTTAAATTGCCAGGCGAAGTAAAAGAGCTTTTGTGCTCTGATCGTCGGGGTTTCTGAAATGAACACAGGCTGCGCTGGAGTTTTTAGGTTCAAGTGATTGCAATTAAGTTTATTTTCTCTCTTGTCTATTTTTTTAACCCCCCTTTTTAGGGAGCATTATTTAAAAAAAAAATATAGCTTATTTCACTCCCACAATTGAGACGAATCCAACGACACCTCATATGTCATAATCCATCAAGCCATTTGGGCTGTAGAGCGTGCTATAGAACGGGATTTATCATTACAAGTACCTAACACCAAGGTATTTCAAAGACACGTATAAATCTAGACTTGGAATGATAAAACCAAATATAAATGTAAGTCATGTGTGTACTTTTGATACGTTAGAGGAAGGGGTAATAATTGCAGATCTAACTTGAAAGAGGTATCTCCGAAGCAAAGCCTTGGGACGGACAGTATACTTAAACGGTCAATGTAGGTGTTCCTTCGGGGTAGGGATACTATACTAGGTACATAATGAAGGAAACATACATCAAGATCAGTTGGTTATGGCTAAAAAAAACCAGAGTCATCGGTCAATGTCGAGGATACAAAAATAAACCTGATGTTTTACAATGGCGTGCGCATTGTATCTTTCTGATTTGGATGCCTATTTAGATGCCAGTCTCTCACTCAACGACTTTATTATTTACATTTTATTCGACTTGTTGGATCCTGATTTTTTATGGTGTTTGAATTCTTTCATTTCACAACACTTCCTTATTTGTGGCGTGTGTGGTGCGAGAGAAGTGACATGTGTGGCGAACATAAAAAAAAATTGATCGAGATGCACTACGCCGCCTACACCGTCTCCAAATAAAGCAACGGTTAGCTCACGCACATTGCATAGAAAACGAAAACCTTGACTGAAGCACTTAATGTTTGAGATACAGTTGTACCGCGTTGTAACGGGTGGTCTGGATGGCGCAGGTGTCGTGGGTGCGCTCCCGCGACCTGCAGATCCTATCACACGCGGGCGCCGTGTTCACGGCGGATGCGCGCGTGTCGGCCACGTCCGCGCCGGGCGGCCCGAGCGGCTCTAGCGCGGGTGGTACCAGCCGCCACACGCTGCGCATCGAACGCCTGCGCACCGCCGACGCCGGCCGCTACGAGTGCCAGGTCAACACCGAGCCCAAGATGAGTCTCTTCTTTAACCTCACTGTTGTGGGTGAGTACTGAACTGCTGATACTGTATCGCAAAACTATTCGGCCTATTAGTCGATTACTTACTAAGTTTTAAGAGTTTCTCCAATAATTGGAGAGTGGTCGACTTCACGGGGTATATTAGTCTAACCCTCATGATCATCTAGCCTTTTCTCAAGTCTATCTGGCTCAGCTTCCAGTCTAACCAGATATAGCCGAATAGCAGACAGAGCCATGCCTTCAATTTGATGTTGACGTTGCAGACGAGCCTGTGCCGGAGGTGGTGGTGTCGGTGCTGGGCGAGGCGGCGGTGCGCGCACCTAGCGGACAGGCCGCCACGCTAGCGTGCGAGGCGCGCTACGAGCCGCCGCCGCGCGAACTGCCGCTGCCGCCGCTCGACATCCGCTGGACGCGCGGCGACCAGCCCGTCAGCCTGCAGGTGAGTGTGTGGGCGCGGTATACTCGTAGTTTGGGTCTACCTTTTATAGCAGAACTTTTTTTTGTCATAATATTATTATGCATAACAACGGATAGCATAAACTTCATTTCGCAGAAAATCGTTTGGCATACAAACATTGATCATACATTCAAAACTCATAATTTTGTAAGTCAGAATCATCTTTAGGCATAAATTTCATATCGATAGTCATTAAAAGGCAGAACCATCATATTGCAGAAAGTTCACATACAGAATCTCCTTTCGGCATATATTTCATATCTATCACATTATAGAAAATACTCATTGAAATACTCATCTATCACATTATAGAAAATTCATAACTATTTTTAAAAAGATGTGTTTTTTTTTGTAATTATTTTAATGTTGACTTTGGTTTTAATATAGAATAGGTAAGTACGATTAGTTTATAAGCAACAAAGTCGACGGAATCACCTTCGAACCTAACCTATCCGTGTCGGGGTACCCTAAGCTCCGGAGCTCGCTTCGCTCGCTCTTGGACTGATTTGTTAACCATAGTTATCAAATTGCCCAACCGTTTAGTAATAAATAACAAAGAGGATCAAATATTATTTTTGTATACCAAATATTAATTGACTATGTATAAACATAATTATAATGTTACATTGAATCAGGGGCGTAGCTACCGCCGTATCTGCCGTATCAATTATACGAGGCCCCCGGGCCACGGGGGCCCCCAACGTGCGTAAGCAAAAATTAATAAAAATCTTTTGTGAGAAATCTTTACCCTTCTTAAGGGCCCCCAAACAATTTTTATACGGGGCCCCGCCAAGGCACGCTACGCCACTGCATTGAATGCATTTATAATATATTTGCAGGTCAACTAATATAGACGCAATAATTAAAATAAAGATTAAACATAAAAAATACATCATTTATTATTAAAAGCGCTTGATAGAATCATAGAGGAACTCCATGTTAATGTATCGATATAATATATCAAGATGGTCACTGGTTATTTACTGTGTATCAGAGTTCCTATGTACGTGGTGTATAAGGGAAAGGTTTTATGAATAAAAGCACAGAAAGACAAGACTAGGTATTTATTTCAGTTAGGCTTGCCACTTAATTCATATTGAGGCTCAAGAGAGCTTACCGCCCGTTCGCTAAACCTAGTTCTCGTGGAGAAGAAGGGCAAGAAACTCCACGGAAGCTCTTCTATAGTATTTATAGATATCTTTTATGATCATATAAATATTGTTTATCACAATAAAGATCTAATGCCAATATTACTATTATATGATGAATCTTATAACATTTCACATGACGTATCATATTATGGTCATTAGACCATAATATGAAACGGATAGAGTTCCAATACAACCATTAGCAATAATCAAGTTATAATTATAATATCAAATAACTTACGTGAAGCTTGTGTAGTCCATCTTTCACAGATATAACAATTCAGGAAAACACTATCACAATTACAACATAATATCTGGCCTGTACTGGCTTGTAGTTCACCACCAAGTGTCTCAATTTACGACTTACACACTATTTATGGTAACGAGCCGACTTGTCTCAATACGTCAAATGTGAGATAACCCCACCATTTTCTACATTGCTATAATAATCTCACAATTAGGAAAATAATCAATTCTTAAGTAATGAAACCTTTTCAAAACGTACCTATTTAGTAATTCTTAATCAATATTCGAAAGAATATTGATACTAACTGACAGTCTTATATTAATTGTCTCAAAGGACTTATAATACTAAAACAGCAATATATATAAAATATTACAAATTACGTAATATTTTATAGGATCATCATCACTGTGGCTTAAATGTAAATTTAGAGTTATTTCCTGTACACACAACAATATTTACTTAGATGGGTATTCTAACAATTGTATATATGTATTTGACAACACAATAATAATTTAGGGAGCTACTTCGACATTTGTCGGTAGATGCTTAATAAATATAACAGTTTGTATTTTGTACCAAACCATTGTTCTTAAAAAGTGAAAATGAATGATTTAATGACGTCACACGTACTTCATATTCTAACACGCTGATTCACAATAGATCAATTCGACTTTAGAAGATGCAATAATATTGACCCATAAAATTATCCCAAATGCATTTCTGCCATCTTCATAATATTCCAAGTGAAATTATGCCAAATAAAATTCTGCCATCTTAAAATTATGCCATTGTAAATACGGATATATAAACATTCGGCCAAACAATCATTGTATTAAATATTTTTTATGGTTAATAATCTTAAAAATATTTGTTTAAACAAGATTATGCCAAGTTATATATATTATTATATTGCCATAACACACTTATGCCAATTTATTTGGCATAAGTGTGTTATGCCAAATAAATTTCGGAGCATCAAGATTCTGCCAGATAGAGGGAACCCGTATAGTTTGTATGGCAGTGTGTGAGAGTGCGGGTATTGCAGAGTGCGCGCGGTGGCGTAGCGCTGGACACGGCGCGCTGGCCGGCGCGCGTAGAGTCGCGCCTCACGCTGGCGGGCGTGCGCGCGCAGGACGCCGGCGCCTATACGTGCAGCGCAGGCGGCCGCGCCGCCACACTCGCGCTGCTACTCGACGATGACGGTGAGTCACCCACAAGTAACTCAGCATGCTCTCATCGCCCACAACTCAGCGACGCTCACACACATCTGCTTGACATCATTTCGAACCGCACAGTCGGAACTTCTGATCATTAAAACGTTTTTACTGTCGCTCAAATAAACTGTTTCTCGGAAATCAAACAGATTGTTTATAAATTATCATAGAATGACGAAATGGTATTGTCCAGATGACTGTTGAATTCGTTTTATGATTTTAATAATATAATATTTAGTTCAGCAATAATGTATTTTAACTTACCCGCGAAAAAAAGGAGGGGGATCTGTCTGTAGCATTATAGCTACCAAATGGATGAACCAATTATCATTTAGAGTTTTTTTGTTATAAACCTTCATCGAGAGTTTTCTTTGCTTTGTTTGATGACATCGATTCAGCCTTTCACAAATTATTTAAATCGATAGATTATTATTGTTAATGTTCTAGCTCCAGGCATCCTTTCAAATATAACTTTCGACACGATTAACATAATCGCCCAAGCTCGCAAGCTCGTATTTAATCTAATGCGTTGAATGTTACTGTCAAAATTCATAAATTTTTCATAATAACTGAAAATTAATAAAAAATGCTTCTCGTATATATATTGTAATAAGTCTATTTCAAATAATAGAACCGAAAGGAAAAAACCAGCCAAGTGCGAGCCGGACTCGTTCACTAAGGGTTCCGTACCATTATCGCAAAATACAGGAAAATATCTCGTTTTTTTTATGGGAGTCTAGCTATCACGGTTCATGAGAAACAGCCTGGTAACAGACAGACAGGCGGACAGTGGAGTCTTAGTAATAGGATCCCGTTTTTACCCTTTGGATACGGAACCCTATGTTCTATGTTAGGGGGGTTTGGTTTCCGCACTTAGTCCCTTAAGTGGACCATTGTGCGTGGGCCATGGCGGCCGTTTGGTGGTCATTCCAACCAGCCCACCTCCCTCCAGAAGTCGATTAGAGCTCCTGGTTTCGTCAAAACATCCGTGTAAGATCTGGGTGACCCGAGGGTTTGTGTTCTTATCTGGGTTACACCTGTGCATTCAAAGAGAACGTGCGTAACGGTTTCCTCGGCCTCCATGCATGCCCTGCACAGAGGACTGTCCGTTATGCCTATTGTGTGGAAATGTTTGTTGAGTGAGCAGTGCCCCGTGATGGTCCCCGTCACCAGGCGCAGACCATTTCTGTCCAGGCGTAGAAGACGCCTGGTAAGCCTACTGTCCAAAGATGGCAGAGCTTCTTTGGATTGCCTACAGCCCGGTGCCGAAGTCCACCAGTCCTCCGCCTGTGTCTGGGTGAATTCTTGTAGCCATCTGCGTATTTGGTTGAAGGGGATGGGTACAATAGGCTCGGGTCCGTAGACCACCGAGCTGGATCCGCGTCTCGCAAGCTCGTCAGCTGCGTCGTTGCCCAGTGATCCGCTGTGTCCCTTTATCCATTGTAGTGTTACCGTGTTACGGCTGGGTACTGTTATCTGTTCTAGTGCTTTGTGACATTCTAGTATTAGTTTTGATGTAATATAATCCTTCCGTAGGGATTGGAGGACTGATGCGCTGTCGGAGAGTATCCGTATGTGGGTGTCCGTAACCCTCCTGGCTTCTAGGGCATGGACCGCTTGTATGATGCCCACACACTCCGCCTGATAGACGGTATTGAAACCTCCTAGCGGTCTGGATATATTTATATTGAAATCGTGTGAGAAGACTCCGACTCCGGTACCGGAGTCAGTCTTCGATCCGTCGGTGTATACTCTCATCTCTTTCGGGCCTGAGTAGTCACCTTGTTCTTCTGTGAGAATTATGTTGTAGTGCCTATTAAAGTGGTGTGTTTTTGGGGCTTTATCGCATGGTGATGCTAAAAACGGTTTACGCTTGATCACATCTTCCTTTATGCGTGTGTGCTTAATTCTGGAGTCTTTATTTAGGGTACCTGATAGGTGGAGTCTAAAAGTGGCCAGGGCTGCCTCCTCACGTACAATAAGGTGCAAAGGTGACAGTCCCAGCATTGCCTGTAGGGCAGCAGTGGGTGTGGTTCTCATACTGCTAGTAATTGCAACGCAAGCGAACCGTTGCAGTTTTTCGAGATCCTTTTGGGCTGTGCTGAGGTCTGTTCTGGGCCACCAGACCAACGAGCCGTATGTGATGATTGGTCGGATAACTGTGGTGTATAGCCAGTGGGTAATCATGGGGCTAATCCCCCAATTCCTGCCTAGCAGTCGCTTGCACTGCCACAGTGATATGCTGGCCTTTGTGATGATATAATTCACGTGTTTTGCCCAGTTCAGTTGTTTGTCCAAATAGATGCCCAGGTACTTGGTTTCGGTTGAAAGGCTTAGGGTTGCTCCGAAGAAACGCGGTAGTTGCATTGTCTTCGGTTTCCTCTTCTTTGTGAAGAGAATTAGTTCAGTTTTTGTGGGGTTCACTGAGAGTTGGTGCTCGCTGCACCATTCCTCTACTATTTTCAGGGCTTGACGCATTAGATTGCATAGAGTGTTTTCGTGGGTACCGTTAATTATTATTGTTATGTCATCCGCGTAGCCAACGGTGAAATAACCTTTGTCATTGAGTGTTTTGATGAGGCTGTCAGCTACCAGGTTCCACAGTAGTGGCGAAAGGACGCCCCCCTGTGGACAGCCCTTCGCGACGATAGCCCTTGTAGTATCGTTAACCGTGACTTGAACCGCTCTCAGTTTGAGCATATTGGTGATCCAGCCCCGTAGGGTCGGGTCTATGCTGTGTCTGTCGAGGGCCGTGTTTATGCTGTTGAACATGGTCTTATCGAAGGCGCCCTCGATGTCAATGAAGGCAGCCAGTGCTGAGCATTTGTGGTCCACTGCGCATTCAATTTTAGATACTACGTTGTGCAACGCAGATTCTGTTGATTTGCCTGTGGAGTAGGCATGCTGTTGTTTGTGCAGTGGTTTTACCCGGAGAGGCCCATCACGGATGTGCCTATCACAGAGTCTTTCGAGGGTTTTCAGTAAGAAGGATGTGAGGCTTATAGGTCTAAACGCCTTGGGTTGTGTATAATCAGTTTTCCCAGGTTTGGGTATGAAGATAACTTTCACCTCTCGCCATGCGAGAGCTATATATCTAAGTGCTATGCAGGCCCGATAGATCTCCAACAGCCATGGCGTTAGATAATCTACCCCCCACTGCAGCAGGGCCGGGAAGATGCCATCCAGCCCCGCCGACTTGTATGGCTGAAAGGTGTTGATAGCCCATTTTATCCGGTCTACTGTTACTATAATGTGGGCTCTTGACCAGTCTTCTTCTGTTGGAGTCCATTCGGGTTCAGCTTCCCACGTCTTGTCTTCCAGGACCTGACAGTCCGGGAAGTGAGTTTCGAGTAGGACCTTACTGGTTTCATAGTCGGTTTGTGTATATGAGTTGTCGGGTTTTTTCAGCGCGCCAAGGGTTCGGTCCTGGTCCGTTGATAGGATCTTCCGTACCCTTGCGGCCTCATTGTTTGTTTCGATGGATTCACAGAATTTCCGCCATGCCATCCTCCTGGCAGTTCTAATCTGTTTTTTGTATACATATTGTGTCTCTTTGTATATCTCCCAGTCTTCCGGGAGTCTAGTGTTTTTCGCTCTGTTAAATTGCTTACGCAGCGTGTCTCTGAGTTTACCAAGATTTGCGTTCCACCAGGGGTTCCTCTCGTTCCTGTTTTGTGGCGCTCTTGATTTACAGCATGCATGATAAGCTTCAGTTAGGTATTTGGATAATTTTGTTACGGTGTATTCTAATTGTGTTTGGTCCCTTACGGTTCCCTGTGCTAGATGTCCAGCTAAAAGTGAGGCCAGGAGGCTTTTAAACCCGGGAACATTGGTACGCCTCGGGTTTCGCCTTGGTGCGGGTTTTTTAGTGTTTGTGGTTAGTGTAAAGCGGATCCTTCTGTGGTCTGAGCAAGAAGGCTCGTCCGATACGTGCCAGTTTGTGATAAGGTTTGTCGCGTTTTCTGTAGCGAGTGTTAAATCTATGATCGTTTGTCCACGGGCCGTGACCCAAGTGGGTTCTGAGCCGCGGTTAACAATGTTAAGATTAGTAGAGAATAAAAAGGTGGATAGTACCTCTCCTCTGGAGTTCGGTGTGACACTGCCCCAGAGCGGGTGGTGGGCGTTCGAGTCGGTGCAGATGATCAGGTCCAAACTGGCGCGCTCACAGTGCTGGACCAGGTCAGCCAGCTCCTTTGGCGGGCAGTCTGTGTCCTCGCCTGGCATATATGCCGAGGCCAGTACAACGTCCGGAGCGCCACCTTCGGTTTGGAGCCTGACAGCTGTCAGGTCTCTGGAACAGAATTGAGTCAGTGGCGAAAAGGGAATTTCTTTGGGTATGTAGATGCAGGTTCTTGGCTTATCTGAGCCGTGTGTGTCGAGAGTTATCTTACCTCCGATGTTGTTGAGGCCACATACTCTGTTGTTCCTGATCCACGGCTCTTGGATCAGTGCGATGGTTCGGTGCTTAACCTCCAGTGCCCTGCGTAAGCTGGCCGTGGCAGTCTGGCTATGCTGGAGGTTGGTTTGGATGATGTTGAGGGGCGTTGGTGGAGGTGGAGTGGGGTCAGTCGGAGACGGATCCATCGGATAGTCCCTCCGTCTCCACCTCCCGGTGTCTGTCGATGTCGTGTGTGTCTCCCGGCGACGAGGCAAGAAGCTGGTCATTCCAGCCGGGTGATGCGGGCGGTAAAGCGTCGTCGTCATCGGCCATTGCCGCTCGAGCCATCTCTGCCTCGAGTTGCACAATGTCCGTGTCGGTCGTCTGTGCCGTCGTCGGTTTCGTCGTTTGTGTGCTGTCGGTCTGGTTGTCGGAGGGGCGGGTCGTGGGCCAGAAGCGCACGTATATCGACCCTAGCAGGTACGATATCCGTCGCTCCCGCCCCAGGACCTTTTCAGCTTCCTCCGGTGGCAGCCCCAGGGTTAGGTAGGTCCCATAACGGTCGCCACCGATGGTAGTTGCCCTGTACAGCGACCACCTTGCGATGTCATACCAGGTGTTCTGGCGGATTAATATGCCATGGAGCCTGCTCACATCACCTCTGTATCGAGGGACGAAGAGCGAGGCACGGACACGGGTGGGTACGTCGGTCTGTCTGAGCACCGTCAGAGTCTGGTCATTGTCGGGTAGTCTGATGTGGGGCACATTTTGGGTCAGCCAGGTCAGGGCGTTATCGTCCTCGCACCATATCTGCACCGTGCCTTCCGCTACCCGTGGGTATCCGCGGAAGGCCGGGAGTGGCGTCGACGGGTCCGAGTCCATCAGTCTGTCCTCCAGGGCGGTCTTGATGTGTTCGGCCTCATCCCTAGTTAGCTCCCTACTGGGGTGGGGAAGGCAGATTGCTACCGCTAGCCGCGCAGGAATGTCCTTTGTGGCCCGCGCGTAGGTCCTCTGCCCCTCCTGTGCGGAGTGAACTCTCACGCGCTTGGCGTCCCCCTGGAGCGCGCTAGGTGAGGCCGTGTCGTCGGGGCGCGTCCTCTTACCCGGCCCCGTCCCACTCGGTACAGGCTTCGGGTTTGAGGTGCCTGGCAGGGCGTTGGATGCCTGCAACGCCCGGCGTGAGGCATGGGAACGCTTGCCCCTGGTGCGTCTTGGTCGGGTTTGGGATTTGTCGGTGTCTTGGGGTCGGGCGGCGGCCCCGGCAGGTACTTTTGCGTGCGGAGGCTCTTCGCGCTGGGTTGCCCCTTCGCGTACCTTCCCCCGCTCGCTTGGGTCCGCGTCCGGCCGCTTTCCACGCTGGGTTTCCCCCGCACGTACTTGCAGCTGGTCGCGTGGCGCCGCGTCCGGCCGCTTGTCGCGCTGGGTTTCCCCTTCGCGTGCTAGCGGCCCGTCGCGTGGCCCCGCGTCCGGCCCCTTTCCACGCTGGGTTGCCCCTGCGCGTACTCGTGGCTGGACGCGTACCCACCCTTCAGCGTCCGATCGCGCTTCGCGCTGGCTGTTGCCTTCGCGAGAACTACGCTTTCGGTCGCCTACTTCAATCTCTCGGGCTGGGATTTTTCCGCCCTTTTCAGGGCGTACTTCATCGACTGCAGCTGGGAGAGTGGCAGAGCTGCCAGGTCTGTCGTCTTTCCCCGTGTCTGTTTTGGTGTGTCGGTCTGGGTCACTGTCTACGTAAGTGGAGCTGCTCCGCACAACGCTCTGTTGCCAGAGGTTCGCGGGGGGCATGCCCCGTGTAGTGGGTGTTGGCGCGTCAGTCGCAGCCGGTGTCGGGATTAAGGGCGCGTTAGTCGCAGCCAGGGTCGGGTTAATGGGCGCGTTATTCGCAGCCTGTGATTTGGGCGCTAAGTCAGCAGCCGGCCGCGCAGAAAAGCGCGGCATAAGTTGGTCAACAATGCAGTTTGATGCTCCCCCCATAATACGTTGGGAGCTAACCGCCGAAGCGGTGTGGGATTCCCCGGCTTGGCCGGGACCCACCTGGGTACTGTCTCTTTCACTCTGCATGTTCATGTTGTCGGGGGGTGGGCTTTTTTGGAATCGAGGTTACCCTTCCTCTGGGAACGATGGGACGAAGGGATAGGAGGGAAGGAATTTGATGGATATGGGGGGGGGTTCCTTGTGGGTCACCCTAGGCCTGGGAGTTGCCCTAGGGATTTAAGGATCGACGGGATGTATGCGGGTATGGAGGGATGGCTTTGTTGGGTGATGGGCACATGGGACGATGGTAAATGGGTTACCCTAAGCCTGGGATTTTGACTTTCGGGAACTTCTCTTGTCCGGGATCTCTTTGGGAGATGCCCCGACCGCGGGATCATCCACTAACAGCGGTCGGTCTCGCAGCCGGGGTTGGGCTATCCGCAACCTGCCCACCCGCTCGGTTGCATGAGAAGAAGTGCCTGGCAGTCCGGGTCGCCCCACCACGGATGTACGTATACATTCGGCGTTGGGTCAATCCAGCCTTCCCCGAGATATACGGAACCCTTAAAAAGATGAAGAAGAAATCTTAATGAAAATGTACAGTGCGTGCCACGAAAGATGAGATTTGACACACCACGTGGTTTGACTTGCGCAGTAGGCGATTAGGTCTCTTTAGCGGTATAAGGTCTGACTGCGCGAAGGGACCGGGCATCATCGGGGCGGGGGACAGAGCGCGGGAGGCGCGATCAAGTCTAATCTTTCGTGACACGCACTGCACTTGTAGTATTTCACAGAAACAAAGGTAAAAGGCTAACAGCTTATGGCGCTATTGTGTATGTCACGTACATTGGCTTAAAGGTTGTCTGTAAGAGATTGCCTAGTGCGATAAGACAGCCCATTGTACACTTGTTTTTGTAAATGTTCGTCCTGTATGTTTTTGCGGTGTACAATAAAGTATGTAATAAATTATAATAAATAAATTGGTTGCAGAGGACCGCGCGGAGGCCATGCAGCGGGACCAGGCGGCTGGGGGTGCGGGCCTGGTGCAGCCGGGCCGCCTCACACTGGCCGCACTGACCGCACTGACCGCAATAGCCGCGCGCCGGTGATCCACACCCCCTCATTTTGAGCACATTCTGTATATTTTGAACTTTGTAAATAATGTAAATATATCATTATGGACATGTGCATAAGATTTTTACATCAGTAAACCATTCAGAATCGACGACTACAATGAGATGATGTTTAACAATAATAATACCTCCACCCCGTACCGACTAAGGAGTAGACGACTTGGGCCACTTTTTATACAAACTACGGGCTTTACTTCGTTTTGAGAACAAAATGTCTAATGTCTCGTTATGCTATAAACAGAAATCTATTTGCGGCTTTCTGCTTAGTTAGCAACACAATTTCAGGTAAGTCCCGCGGGTGTCGTGCCAATCCTGGGAGTTACAGAGCCATGACAGCTGCGAGCTAATCGATCTGTTTATGTGTACTGTACTTACGACTGTTCTATAGAAGATTACTACACGCATCCAGTATAAGTATTACAGGCGCTACACGGGCTAATGACTGGCGCGCACGGGCAACGGGTTTGAATACACTACATGCATTCTAAGCCTAAAAGTAAAGCGTTATCAACTAATTTTCAAGAGGATTCAAACGCATCCTAGGCTCCACTTCCCTCAGCGCGCTCGCATTGGTTGGCGGTGATCTGTTCGCTCCCTGTATTTAATTGCAATTGTCGTGTTCCGAAATTTATTTCCGGCTTGTGAGTTGCTGTCAATTGTGTATTATTGTGATAAGTGCTGGTATCGTAAGTTTTTAAACGTGTTTACGTCCGTTTTTAACCGACTTCGCAAAAAGGAGGAGGTTCTATGTTCGACATTATGTATGTTTTTTTTTATATATGTTCACCGATATCTCCGTCAATTATGGACCGATTATGAAAATTCTTTTTTTGTTTGAAAGAGTATATTCCGAAATTGCTCCAGTAGTAAATTCTCGTGCCAAACTTCCGTGTCTTATGGCTTACCCCACTGATGAGCGTTCAACTGATTTCGCAACTTCTTCCGCGGCTAAACAAGCGGTCTTGAAAGCTATAAATCCTAGTGACGGCTTTCAAATTGTAGGTGTCTAGAAAGCTGCGAAGACTTTCAAAACAAAAAGGACAAATTGTTCATTGGTTGGGCGACTTGCCGTTTCATTGATGATGTCGACGTAGTACGCTGTGCACATTGTCAACAGTTTGGTCATGTTAAGAAACACTGAACTATTAAATCACTTACCTGCGCTAATTGCTCTGAGGCACATGAAACCTAAGACTGCCCGCATAAGTACAATTTAAATTACACCGTCTTGCGGGACATGTAAACGTTCTAAGAAACCGTCTGACCATCGCTGTGCATCACATGGGTGTGCCACTTATAAACTTAAGCTCGAACAACTTATCCTCAATACCAACTACTAAGACAATAGATAGATTAACCATAGGACAATTAAATGTCCACAACGATTGGGTGGCGAATTCTGAACTGGACAAACTAATTCTCGATTATAATTTAGATATAGTGCTTGATCAAGAACAATATCAAAACGTGCGTTTACGTCACAAAGTAGTACAGTTGGATGGCATAGCACGAGCCGGAATTTACGGGGCGCATTCTTCTAACTTCACAGTAACGTGAACGTCACCTTGCGTAACCTTATGACACCCCATTTTGCCGTTGCGGAGGTCTCATCGTCTTCTTTTAAAGTTTACGTTATGAGCTGCTACTTTCAATATTCAGACCCTGTTGCTCCTCATATACATAATCTCCGACACGTCTTGCAGTTGCTCGTGGGCTGCAAAGTTATCATTGGCGCTGATGTTAATGCGTCATCATTACTCTGGTATGGCAAAGTTCGGTCTACGGATTATGAACGATGGCGGTGCGTCAACTTTTTGCAGCCAAATGGGTGAATCTTGTATTGACGTCACACTTTCTAGTGCAGACGTACGCTTGGATAGGTGGCGTGTCCTACCGGACGCGTCTTGTAGTCATCATCGCTTGATCGTCTACGAATTTGTCCCGGTTTTTACTCAGGGTACGTCACATGTCATTGGTAACTTTAGGGGTAAGGGTGCGAATCGGGAATTCTTTAGCTCGCTTGTTGCGTCTAACGCCAAAGACTTCACTCGTGATGGGCTTTCAGCTGAAGAAAGTGCTGAAATTATGTCAGACACCTTCACTTACTGTGCCGACATTGCTATTGATCTTGGATCTATGACCAATATACGTAGATGTGATTGGTGGTGTGACTACCTAACTGAACAGCTTAAAAGGTATCGCCGAGCGCGTAAACATCTTAACAAGCTTAAAAAACGTTAGGTCACCGGTGAACCTCTTTCCATTGCGTTAAATACGTTTAGAATTGCCAGGTCCCGCTACAGAGCATAGGTGGAAAAATCAAAGGGTAATTTATTGCGTAAAATAGTAGAAAAAATAGATAAAGAAGGTCCGTGTGTTAAAGATCAACATATCAACTCTGAAGGTCAACAATAAAATTGTTTATTTTTTAGTATTACAATGACGCAACTAGATGGCATTGGCGTCGAAATAGAAGTCGCAAGGGAGATTGTTTGCCGATTTGGTATAGGGTCTTGTGAGTTTGAGCAAAATATACTTACTTTACTTAGTTCAATATGCAGTTTGGCAGTTTTAGTTTTATTCATACCTTTAATCCTGCTAGTATGTATACCCTTTAGTAAAAACTTAAGTACTGAGTACCATATTAGTGTTCGGTATTTAACATTGGTCCATCGAGCCCGATAATTTTCGGTTTTTTGTGAGTTCGTCCATGGTACTCGTAGTGGATCGCTGCGGCAAAGTACACGGTTCCCCGCATCGGCAGCGAAAAATTCGTCCAGTGTTGTGGACGGGGTAAGCAGCGGCGGAAAATTGACGTCAAAGAGGGCGCCACTTGCGACCAGTTCAAAGTGAGGTGACTGGACGTCATCCTCGCGGAGGTCATAAGGACGTCACACACTCAGTTCAACGTGACATCAGAGGACTGACGTCACATCCAAAGTTCGACGTGTTGCCACTCGCCTCCAGAGTGCGCCACATACACCATCATGGTGTTGTATGAGTGAAGTGAAAATTGTGAGTACATTTTACTATATAAACAAAGGCAGTTAATGACTGGCTTGTCATTAACTGCCTTTGTTAAAAAGTTAGTTTGTGAGGCTGCAAATTATGATTATGACGGAAGGCAGTCATTTGTTGAATGTATAAATCACTAAAAATATTTGATGGTAATGATAAGTTGCAGGTCAGCCTGCTCAAATGCTGTGACATAATCACTTACCGGTTTAGATCATGTGATCGCTGGCTGGCCTGCTACTTGGTGCACTCATGGTACAAATTAGCATGATAGTTCATATTCCGTCTAAAATTGACCTGCTATAAAAGTTCTTGTTAGCCCCTGGGGGCCTACCATGAACTTTTACCTTTTACTGCGAGTGGCCCGACACGCACTTGGCCGGTTTTTTTAATTTCTTCAGGCCACGGACTTGGATCTTAATTAGTTCGGGAGAAATGAACTTTTGAACGAGTGACTTGGTGTCGTCACTCGTTTTAGTTTTATCGCTGGGATATATGGCGATAGAGCTTAGGTTAACAGAACGGACGAAGTCGTCGGAGCCTTTCTTCACCATGCTAGCATAAGAAGATGAGGGGTTCAGCTTTGATCAAAAAATTATTTGAACTGTTCTAGAGAGTTCACCATTTTCTACTGAAGTTGTAGGTGCTGGACGGTCATGTGGCTCTGGATCATCTTCTGCTTCAGCGATTGGAAAAGGACAGCTATCTGAGAAGTCCCACTTGAGACCTTTCGGGCAAGAGTTGAGACACGGAGATTCTGGTCCGAGTTCATTTTTCCATCACCGGCAATAGTGCACACTTCGTTCAGAATGCTGTCTATTGTTACTAACCATTTCTGGATCTCTGGCGTGCTGATGACTTCACTCGGCAACTCATTCTCTGCAGGTGCTGGTGGGTTTGAATGTCTCGGAGGCACTTCTTGGAAAGGCGTCGGCGGAGGACTTCATCTTTGTAGTTGGCTACGACCAAACGGGCTCGATCCTGGGGTAGATAAACTACCCGCAACACTTTGTATAATATAGATAGAAAATAAAAAAAAAACAATTTAGTTCATCTTGCACATAATAGTCGGAAGAAACCTCCTAGTCACACGTGACACACTTAACTTTGTTTTTAACTGATGCCGCAAATAATGATTTATATTATTCTTTTTACAATTGTTAATAGATATTTTATTTTAGCAAGTATAAATAAACACGTCCGCTGTCTCGCGACTCGTAAAGCAACCCACGTATCAGAACATTACAAAATAAATGATGTGATGATGATGATGCTATCTAGCCGGTTTTGGCCACAGCGACCGCATTCAGATTTGCTCTCTGTTATGAGCTCTCATGTGACTTTCATATCCACCCTTGGCCGAAAAACTTCGAGCACAAAGCGGGGACGTCGGAACACCGTTGACGACATGATAAATAGTAGCTGTTGGTCTAGGAGGTCTAGGTGGTCTAGCTTTGAGGTTGTCGTGTTTCTGATCCAATTCCGTCCTCCTTCTATCCTCAAAGGCCTTCACTTGCCGCTGCCCACGACGTCTCCACTCGGGCCGATTTTGTGCCTGATTCGCCCAAAGTTTGGGGTCAATGTCGCCTCACTTCATGTGTCTTTTCTGAACATGCTGTAAGCGCAGGAACTGCCCGGCACGCCTCCCGTTTCCCTTGCTAAGCGTATATTATATTCTGGAGTTCAGAATATAATATACGCTTAGCTAGCCTTTGTTCCTGGATCCTGGAGACATGCCCACACCACCTAAGCTGACGTCTCATCAGGTAGGCCTCTATACTAAGGACCTTTGCTCGTCTTAGGACGTTAATGTCTTACACGATCTGACCATCTGATGTTCAGTATGCCTCGGGGGCATTTCAGATGGAATTTGTCGAAGGTCCGTATATGCTTACAGTAGAGGCACCACAATTCCGACGAGTACACATGTTTTGGGAGAACTATTGTCATGTATACAAAGACCTTTGTAGCCAGCCTGAGATCGTGAGAACGGAAACCTTTAGGCAGCAGTTTGGCAAAAGTCGCCGCTGCACCACAAATCCTCTGATTAATTTCAGCGTCAAGATCTCCTTTACTTGTACCTATGCTACCAATATACCTGAAGCTCTCCACTTGCTTCAACTTACTGCTGCCGATTGATAAGTCTGGGACTAATATAGAGTCTACACCTATGGCCGTAACTTCGGACATTTGACATTTATTTTAAGACCGAACTTGCAAAAAACGTCATTGAGACCACCTATCAGCGCGTGCGAACCGTCACAAGTATCAGGACGGGTCTACCTTTTATAGCAGAACTTTTTATTTCATTACATTATTATGCATTACAACGCATAGCATTAACTTCATTTCGCAGAAAATCGTTTGGCATACACTCATTTATCATAAATTAAAACTCATAATTTTATAAGAGATTCATCGTTAGGCATACATTTCATATCCATATTAATGGAAATATTCATCTATAACATTACTGAAAATTCATAGTTATTTTATAAAGATGTGTTTTTATAATTATTTTAATTTTGACTTTGGTTTTAATATAGAATAGGTAAGTACGATTAGTTTTTTAGCAACAAAGTCGACGGAATCTCCTTCGAACCTAACCTAACCGTGTCGGGGTGCTCTAAGCTGCCCAGCTCGCTTCGCTCGCTCTTGGACTGATTTATTGACCATAATTATCAAATTGCCCAACCGTTACGTCACAAATAACAAAGAGGATCAAATATTATTTTTGTATGTAAAATATTAATTGACTATGTATAATCATAATTATCATGTAACCTTGAATGCAGTTCATTTATAATATATTTTTAGATCAACTAATATAGACGCAATAATTAAAATAAAGATTAAACATAACAAAATACATCATTTTTTATTTTTAAAAGTGCTCATTTAAAATAGATCAATTCGATTTTAGAAGATCAAATAGTTTCCCTATCCATTTGCATAAAATTTTAAGACCTAATATATCTTAGCATAATTTTGTTTGGCATAATTATATTTTCGCTTAATATAATTACGCATAACAGCTTACGCATAATTTTTTAAGCATAATTTCTCTAACCATAATAATGATTAAGCAGAATATTCTAAAGCATAAATTAATTAAGCATAAAGTTCTAAAGCATAAATTTTTTAAGCATAATATCCTAAAGCATAAATTTATTTACACATACAGCATGCAAGCAAGCATGCAGCATGCAAGCAAGCATGCAGCATGCAAGCAAGCATGCAGAATTCAAGCGAGCAGGCAACATGCAGCAGGCAGGGTTTCTGTCTCGGCTCCGGCGCTGCGGGCTACCGGCGGCCCCACGCGTGCTAATCGTCGCAGACGGCTTTCGCTCACCACCGCAGCTTCGGCCGCCTCGCCCCTACGCGCCTACGCGATTTTAAATTACACTCTAGGGGTAGGACAAACAAGACTACGTAGAGTCGGTTTTGCAGCAATTCGGTTCTGTCACTAACTTTTGTTGCACATCGTATTACATTTTTAACCAACAATATTATTTAATTGTTACAGAAACTATAGCAAATTGGTTTGATCAGAATTATGTATGGGGCACTACAAGTTCACCACCACCATTTCCACCCAAAGTCTAGAGTACGTATCTACTAGAAAAGGAAAATAGACCTAGGACACAAAATCATGCAGAGGCATGGCACAATATAATTGCACATTTTGTGGGAAAACACCATCCTGGATTTTATTTTTTGGCAAAAAAGATCGTTCAAGAAATAAAACATCAAACCATTGAAATAAATAAACTGGATGTCGGAACATCACTTATACCAAAAAAATGAAAAATACACGGACAAAACCAAAAGAATTGAAAAATTATTAGTAAAAAAGATGAGTATACTTCTAAACTAGGATATTTACAAGCAATTGCTAAAAATATACACCTAAAATAAATAATTATACATAATTAAGGACCACTGTTTCAATCAGTTAACTTCTATCTGAGGAATAACCGCCATATTTATTTCTCATAATAGAAGTTAACTGGTTGACATATTTTTTTATACAAAATCAGTCAAAACATCTAATATATTCTTCAGATAAAAGTTATCTCGCGATTGAAAAATCGTACATAATGTTATGTATAATAAATCATTTGCATGAAAATTGTTTTTGTTATTTTATATTAATTGTATGCCTAAATATTATTATGCTATCATTAGGCCTACTAACGTTATGCGAATCAAATTTATGCTAAAACAAATTAGTCTTTAAGATGATTATGCCAACATAAAATGTATGCCTAAAAAAATTATGCCGAAGTATTATTATGCCAAAACAAATTGTGCCAAAATCGTTATGCCGAAGTATATTAGGATAAATAACATTATGCGAAAAGAAGGGATCCCGAGCAAATAATATTGACCCATATAATTATTCCAAATGAATTTCTGCCATATTCATAATATTTCAAGTGAAATTATGCCAAATAAAATTCTGTCATCTTAAAAGTATACTATTGTAAATTCGGACGTATAAACATTCGGTCTAACAATTATTATATTAAATAATTTTTATGCCTTAAAAGGTTCGTTTAAAGAAGATTATGCCAAGTGTGTTACGCCAAACAAATTTCGGAGCATCAAGATTCTGCCCGATAGAGGGAACCCAACTGAAACACAGGTAATCAGCGTACATGATCTCTGTAATGGTAGACTCTTGTGCGGGCTTTTAACCTGGCTATCAGTGCAGCAACGAATGCGAATGCCTTCCGAAATTCTTTCCAGGGTCTCGCGAATGACGACGGCAAAATACAAGCAAAAAAAAGTGTGGGCGCAAATATACAGCCCTGCTTTACGCCACAGGAGACATTAAAATAGTCTGACTGCTCGCCTTTTTATCCGATTTCAAAAAAAGAAAGAGGTTATCAATTCGTCGGAATCTTTTTTTTTTTTTTTTTTTATTTATGTTCCCCGATTACTCAAAGACCGATTTGGAAAAATCTTTTTTTGTTTGAAAGGGTTAACAAAGTTGGTCCCATAGTCATAAGGTCAGGATCTGATGATGGGATCTTGAAGAAATCGAGGGAACTCCTCAAATATTGTAGGGATACATATAGCGATTTTGGTATTTTCATCGACAATGCAATCATTTGCACTCGAAAACTTTTAAATTATCATTTGGTGAAGTGGAACTGGTGAAGAAGACCACAAATGGCGAATGGAACTCCTTAATGCTAAATATGTCATGGGTATAAGATATCTCGAATAGTTAAACGACTATGATGAAGCAAATACTTATAAATACATAGTAGTGATGAAAATGGAACCATCGAACTGATCTGATGATGAAGCCGGCAGGTAGTCACTGGAACTCCGATATAAAACAATGTATCCTTATCGTGTTTGGGCTAATTGGAATCGTCATGAGATGTTCTTTGGCTATATATGATTTTTATGGCAATTGGAGGTACCTAACAAAACTAAAAAGAGACACCAAAAACACCGACTTCGGAAAAGAAAGTTATTTTTCGCATTGCAGTGTTTTTTGGAAGTCGGTTTGTTTTTTTGTTAAAAAGTTTTTTATTTATATCGCGATGCAACAAGACATGTCATCATGCAGGAGTCGTAACATTCTTACAAACTTTTCAAAGCACCCAAGTTTAAACAACAGGACCCACAGAGCTTCTTGGGCAACACTGTCAAAGGCCTTCTTGAGATCGACAAAACAGACGCATAGGGCTCGACCCTGTTCTCTACTCTTTTCTTAAAGCTGGCGGATAGAAAATATGACTTCACAGGATCCTCACTCTGGACGAAAGCCAAATTGGGTCTCCGGAAGGATTGACTGTGATATGGGAATAAGGCGGTTGAGAAGGACTTTAGCAATTCGCTTTCCCGGAGTTTAAAAGCAGCGAAATTCCACGATAAGAACTGCAATCAGATCTGTCACCTTTGTACTTATGTAGGGCGCTTTATTCGTGACACCTTAAAAGTATCTGGAACCCGTTCTTCATCAAACATTGTCACGAAGACATTCAAAATAACTTCTTGCAGTTTCTCACCCCGCAGTCCTGCAGTTTCTCTTTGACCTCTTTCAATGTTGGTAGCTCGTCCAGCCCAGTGGCTGTGGGGAACGTGGGCATTGACAGAACATATGTCATATCTGCTGAGCGGCCTAAATTGAGAAGGTCTTCAAAATGCTGAACCCAGCGCTTAAGTACCTCGTCCTTAGACGATAGGTACTCTGAACCGTCTCTAGAGTTCGAGACTTGATAGGCACATTGACACGATAACTTGTGCCGATCAGTCTTCACACCTCCCCAAAGACAGCACCAAGTTGCTTAGTGAATGACAGCCACTGAATATATTCGCCTATTTCAAGCCACCACTTGTCCTTCATACCCCTTGTTAACTTCCGCAACGCAGAACTACTCTGTTTTGTGTTATTTAAGGTACAGTTTTGTCTTTTATTTCGAACTTGCTGCTTTAGTAGATTACGGTGCTTTTCCAATGCTTATTTATTTATTTATGTACACACAAAACACATAAAAGAAAATATTCATATAAAGATAGAAGAGCATAAAGGTGCTGCTTATTTCTAGAGAAATTTCTTCCAGCAGATCTGCGACAGGAGAGTTGGATAAGAAACATAGACACAGTGTGTAGAAGTAATAGGAAAGGTAATAGACTGTAACACTTAACTAATACAAACATAGTATAAAAATATATTACAATAAGTGCCTAAAGATGAATATAAGATCACGGAATAGATGAAAGATAGTGTATATAAAGTATAGGCGTCTGTACTTTCCCTCATACCAATACTTTTTGTATATATCTTGATGAAGTGAATAGTATCAATAGATAATAATAATAAGCTTTAGCAAGAAAATAAAATTTAGTTTTAATGAATTACCTATAATTAATTAAATTAACTATATTATACAAGGAAAGAAATATTATGTCATTATTATTACGTAAGCATTAGAATTGGATAAAAGTAATTTCAGCATAAAACCAAATGGTCTCTAGATAAAATAATTTAAATTGATGGCCAGTGGGAATTGGATCAAAAGAATTGTGCCTTTGTCCCCCTACGGCGGCCATAGGGAATGTTAAAAAATCCGTGTCGCTGTCCACCAGTGGTGACGAATGGAAATAATTTACAAAGTTGTGACACTGTCCCCCAGTGGTGGACAGCGAGAATAATGTTTTAAAGTTGTCTCGCTGTGCCCCAGTGGTGGCCAGACAAGTGGTGGACATCGGGAATAATCGCATTTAGCGCAGTATCAAGAGCGCGAGGACATATTCCTTCCTCGTATAAAGTCTTTCCAGTTTCCCTACTTTAAGACTGGCAGTTCTCACCAGGGACGCTCTATGAGGAGGATAAAGACGAAGCTTAAGCTTCGTGATAACTAGCCTATGGTCTGTCCAGCAATTTGCACCTCGCATCTTACGGGTAACCTTAACTTGGAGTACATCTCTTTTGGCGAACAATTGCGTAGTCAATTAGATGCAAGTGTTTGGAACGAGGGTGCATCCACGTGACCTTGTATTTCATCGGAAGCCTGAATAGTATATTAATGATAGTCAATCTGAACTGGACACAAAAGCTGAGCAGTGTTTGCCCGTTACTATTGATATTGCCGATTCCGTGTCTACCCAGCAAGCTTATTGCGTAATGAATTCGGAAAGATCAAAGGGCAAAGAGTAAGAAAGTACGAAAAAAATCGACCGTTAATATAAATACAGAGATAGAGCTAAGGCTCTTGCCGAATTCATTGCGCAATAAGGCTGGTGTACACAAGGCCACGCTTCGAAATAACGCCTAACTCTTGCATTAAAATCACCCGGGATTAATATTTGCTCCTTATGTGAGATTTTAGCAAGGGCTTCAGCCAACTCCTCATAAAATCTGTCCTTAACTTCATCTGGATTAGTCAGCGTGGGTGCACATACACTCATTACGTTCAGATGATTATTATTATCCAGATGAAGGCGCAATGATAACTTACGATCTGAAGTAAACGTAGGATATACACTCCGTGTTTTGGCTATTGACGTTGTAATAGCAAAACCTACCCCTGAACATATCGGTTCAGACGCAGCAGTCTCCTTCCAAAACAAAGTGTATTCACCACCACGTTCTTCTAGTTCCCTTTCGTCAGCCAGATGCGTTTTTTTGAGTGCAGCTATGTCTACATTGTATCAAGCTAGCACATGTGCTTCAACTGCTGTCTTACGCTCAGGCCATAGATTACCATACCGATCCAGAAGTGTATGTAGTACATTCCATGCACCAATCGTCATGCTAGATGATTTAATACATTTCTTGTATCCTTAACCACGAGGAAAGGGTTGCACAGGCAGTCGTGGTTGCTACCTTCCATGTACAGGTACAGCGAGTGAACAATTTTTGGGACAGCCCTATTCAGGGAAGCAGTGCCTCCCTGAATAGGGCTGCTTCGTCACTCAATATGCTGCCCTATCCGCGCCGTCACCCAAATGCGACGCGAAAACGACCACTTACCTTGAACCGCCTATGTGCAGACATCAGACAAAGCCCAGCTTACAGTACAGCTAGACCTCTCTACCTCTGTCCATCGCCATAGAATGTTCATACTCATAAGCCTATTTCCATAAGCAATCATGTGCGCTGGATATTTTAAGTGCATAGGTGTGCGTGCATTCACAGATGCACTCTCTCGTCCGTGTCCTCATTGATCCAGTGGAATGGAAAACCGCTACGACTGGAGGAGGGCTGGATGCAATGTCTGACCGAAGGTGGATTGCTATTGCGGCCAAAGCATACTCTGTGCACTATGCAGGGAGCAACTGCAAGACTTGAGTACCGAAACAGTAAGGCCCCCTTCACCAGGTTTAGGCCACGAGCCGCCGTGCTTACCGGGGCCGCTGATGAGAGTTTGTAGGTTTTCAACGAATTTAACTAGGCATTCCGCCGCCTGCAAATGGGGTATCTTACTATGGGGAAGGGCTGCAGACATTGAGTCAATTTTTATTCTGCAAAAACGAGCCATCAGAGCGATATACAATATTTGCCGGCGTGATTCTCTAAGGGAACTGTTTAAGGACATTAACATCATGACGGTACCTTGTCAATATATTTATGAAAACATCATGTACGTTAGAAAGAATTTACATCTTTTTAGTGAAAACGGCGACAGACATAATTATGTTACTAGAAACAGGGACCAACTAATTCAACCAGGTTTCAGACTGGCAAAGGTAGCATCATCTTTTATGGGGTACTGTATAAAATGTTACAATAAAATACCTCCCCACATTCTAGAACTGAATGAGACGAAACTTAAAACTTGTACAAAACGGACACTATGCAGGCAAGCATATTATAAGTTCTGAGATTAAATCGCTGATACCTGTACCTATGTGTCGTTCGTTGACTTCTGTGTGCCCTGGCAGTTGAGTGTGTCATGCACTCTCTAATTTTGCTCTGACAGTGGCACATGTGTTGGATCATTCGGTTCCCTTCATGATGGTTGAGCTGAGTGGTGCCGATCAGTTCGTGAACGGGCGCCATCAGTTGGGATTGGTCAAAACTTAGCTGCCTCGGCCTGTTATTGCATTTTTATGTTGAAATTGTTTGTTACTCTAGACGCTTTTACGTGCACATCTTTTTGCATCGTTCTCACATATATGTATTTTTTTCAATAAGAATGATGTAACCAAAAACTTGTAATTGAAACTGATGAAAAAGAGTGTCCGTGGAGTTTCTTGCAAATTCTTCTCCAATGAGATCTACTGACGCTTGCGAATTTGCAACTAGAATCATATTTTTTTTTGTTTGACAATTCAGAAGTACCTCTAAGGTTTATTTGAAATAAACTACTTTGATTTTGTTTTTGATTTTGAAAAGCCGACTGGCTGGAATCCGACGCTAACACCCCACTACAGCCCAACCTACAGCTGATCGCTTAACCACTACGGCAAATGCATTTTTTTTAATTAACTCAATCCAATTATTGATTGGAACATTAAATACCTAGGTAGTTAAACAAAATTTTAAGTGTCTGTGTTGTAGCCATTAGCGCCACCTCAGAGCACCGCGAGCTATGAGTCCAGCTTCAAGCAACAGTATTGGTGACCCGATTGATTAACCAAATAAGGTCCAGAAGATAAACGAATTTTACCATTAACAATTAAGTCCCAGAAACAATCTGCACCGATTAATAAATCAATGTGAGTGTGTACAGATATTTACGGTTTAAGACATTTATTTCTCAAAAAGAATACAATTCACTTAATATGAGAAATACAAGGTTATCATAAAATTAAATATAAGAATTACTTATAAAGAAGGTAGGTACTCGTCCATAAATAAGTTAGTTAGTAGACAAACAATTTTTCTTACAGTGTTGTGGGTAAAAGGAAAAAGTGAGTGTACCATTACATATCGATTCTTGAAGGCAAGTCAATAGCAATTACACATTCTACAATTTATATGTACTGTGATGTTTCGAAAATACAGAGTAGGTATCCTAGTTATTTTTATACTTAGCAAATTAATAAATAATGACAATTGTTACAGATGTAAATTAAAATGGTGTGGTAATAAATATAAATATAACCCATACCTATTTAAAACCTAGAAAATTCTTTTTAAATTTGGTGCTTTAAGGTTTTTTTGTATAGAGGAAAAGGACTGTATCTCTTTAATGTCATTAGGTAATTTATTATACAACTCTGCTCCTTCGTAAAGTATATTTTTTCTTCCGTAGTTAGTTCGTGGCGGTCTTAAGAAAATGTTATTTTTTCGTCTAGTACTACGTTTTTGTGATTGCCCTTTTGTTGTAAATGTTATTTTAGAGTGTATATTTTTATTTAATAGCTTATGTACTAATATGCATGTGTTATATTTATATATCTGTGATAGTGTCATCAATTTAGTTTCTTTGTAAATTTTTTCTGTCGGAGTTAGGTAGTGGTAATGGAATAAGAGTTTCATTATTTTGTTTTGACATGTTTCGATTTGTTTTATATGTATTTTAGCTGCAGTACCCCATACCTCTATTAGGTATTCTAGGTGAGGTTTTACCATAGAGTTGTAAATGAAATACCTAACAGATGTCGGCAAACAGCGAACAATCCCTCGAAGCGCGCCTATGACAGAAGATAGTCTAGATCTTAATTTATCTAGATGTGTCTGCCACGTCAGATGTTTATCAAGATGGAGACCAAGATACTTCTCTGAAGAAACTTGGGTTATAGGTTCGTTATTTATGTATAGATTTGAGTTGTTTGCAACGTTTTTGTTCCTAGCACTAAAAATAATATAGTTTGTTTTAGAAGTATTAACTGTAAGCAAATTGTCTTGGAACCATCCAGAGAGGATGTCTAAATCTTGTTGGGCTTGCTCGATGACCTCCTCGATATTGTTTCCAAATAAAAATAAGCTTGTATCATCAGCATAAAGTATTATGTCACCTGCCAAATTTAGGTTATGTATGTCATTTACGTATAATATGAACAGCAGGGGACCAAGAATGGATCCCTGTGGTACGCCGTAGGTCAAAGCTTCGTAATTACTTTGCATATCACCAATCTGAACAATTTGTTTTCTATTAGATAGATAAGACCGGAATATGTCGTGGGCAGTACCCCTGATGCCGATACTATGCAGTTTTTGGAGAAGGAGACTATGGCTAATTGTATCAAATGCCTTTTTCAGGTCAATAAATATACCAAGTGCTGCGCATTTTTCATCGATATTGTTTTTAAGATTTGTCACAAGGTCAATTGTTGCAGTTAGAGTATTGGATTTTGCGCGGAAACCATATTGCTGTTTAGAGAAGAAGTTTATAGTTTTGAGGTAATCATCTAAACGTTTATATAATATTTTTTCGAATATTTTAGAGATTATTGGGAGGACAGATATAGGGCGATAATTACCTGGGTCAGTCTTTTTTCCTGACTTAAAGATAGGACTAACTTTCGCTATTTTCAGAGAATCGGGGAAGTGACCGTTTTGTAAACAATAGTTAATACTTACCGTGAGTTTAGTTAATATTAGATTTTTAATACTTTTTATGGTTTTGCAGCTAATCCCATCTAAGCCCGCACTAGTGTTTGAATTGAAATTGTCTATGATTTTGCTGACTTCTGCTTCAGTAGTTGGGGTTATGTTTAGTAGTTCAGTTGTACTAGATGTTGTTGTTTGTGTTGTTGGCTGAGTATGTATTTGTTCCCTAGGCCTTGTAATTTTATTAGCTAAAACAGACCCTATTGTAGCAAAAAAGGTGTTAAAATAATTACATATCTCTCTACTGTCTGTGATTTGACCGGTAAGTGTATCTAGCTTTGAAGGAGCGGAGCATGATTTAGACTTATTTCCAGCTAAATTCCCGATTAGCTTCCACATCTTTAAAGGTTTTCTTTCACAGTTTTTGAACATTTTATAGTAGTAACGCCTTTTAGTATTTTGAATTTGTTGCAACACGCTGTTTCGTAGGGTTATGAAATTATTTCTTATTAAGTCATCATTGGGATTTTCCTTATAAGCAGACCACAGTTGATTCCTTTTAGTTAGCATTCTAATTATGTCTTTATTGATCCAGTCTGATTTTAACGTATTTTGAATTTTGAATTTCGGTATTCTATTTTTAATTACTGCTTCCTTTATTGTGTGTTCCAAGTTTTCGTAGTCACTCTCAGAGACATTCACAATCATACTTTCTACTGATTGGTAAAGCGTTGTGTAATCTAAGGCATGGTACTTAACTTTCTTTTTCATTTCAGGTGCATATTTGCCAACTTCGAGATAGATTTGTGGAGTCTCCAATGTCGGATCACAATCCGACATTGGAGTCTCCAATGTCGGATCACAATCCGACATTGGAGACTCCACAATAGTTACATGAATTTTATGATTCTTTAGGTTGGATGAGACATGATCAAGGATCGATTTTTTTGTAGCAGTATCACGGGTACTAAATTTTTCATCAGTGTTGTTTAGGATTAGATGTCCACTTTCTAATATTATTTTTGTATAATTTTTAGTCGATCGGTTCGGATTAAGCAGATCGTAGTTGAAATCACCAAACACTAAAGCTCTTTTCCTCCTCGTCAATTGCTGCGAATATTCCTCCAGAAAATCATTATCGTTCGATTTCGGTGTTTTATATACGGCACCTATATCCAATGAGTATTTGTCTAAATGAACCCATAAGTAGTGATTTTTATCTTTACAAAGATCCTCAATGTAATTGTGTTTTAAACAGTCATGAACAAATATGGATACTCCACCGCCTCTTGCGTTTTCTCTGATATTATAATAATGGGAGTAGTTTGGCACTCTTAAAGTCTTGGCTTCAGATTCGGACTTAATCCAGGTTTCCGATAGTATAATCACATGCACGGGACTGGGAATGTTGTGTTGTATAATGCAGTTTAACTCATCTAGCTTTCCTGGCTTCACTATGCTACGTGCGTTAGCGTAAAGAAATTTTAGAGACTTAGGATTTTTATTAGGTTGTTGTAAGAATTGGTTACTTCGTATGTAGTGTTCGTTAGAGTTACATCATCTGAACCTTGTATCGCTAGTTTTTTGGCTGAGTTTTCGTAATTGTAGGTATTCCTTTGGAGTATTTTATTGTTATGTCCGTTTCGCCTCCGTCTACTCGCCGTTTCAGTTCGTCTCTTAAATTTTTCCGATACTTTTGTTGATAGGGGGTCTCATCAGAGTAGATCTTTATATTTTCAGATTGTATACTTGATTTATGGCGTAGAATGGATTTCGCTGGTTCAGATGTCGAGAATATGACCTTTATAGGTCTAGATGCATCAGGATTATATTTGCCTAGTCGTATAGTTTTTATTGGTTCCGTGCAGTCTGGAACAGCCATTTTTATAACCTTCATTACCTCCTGGCTGTCATGAATTTGTCTCTCTGCAGAGTTTGAGGATCTTATTTCTTCTACGCCTCGTATGATGACATTTT
The DNA here is from genome assembly GCA_947562075.1 of Orthosia gracilis. NCBI lineage: Eukaryota > Metazoa > Arthropoda > Insecta > Lepidoptera > Noctuidae > Orthosia > Orthosia gracilis. Next base: position 49,912,021 of record OX387271.1, on the reverse strand, counting down.
TCTCCCTCTGAGATCGGTTATAGGTCTCCGATATAATATCTTCGTAGTTAAACAGAGGTGTGGTAAACGCGGAAACGGATCCAGATTTAAGTGACGCTATTTCATTTTCAATAGTGTCCACTTTTTTCTCAATATTAGCTCGGAAGCCTGAGATATTAGCTAGCTCCGATTTTATTTTGACTTGTTCCGAGGACAAGAGATCAGTTGTTAGCTTAATTTGACTTATTTCTTCCTTTATAGCCGAAACATCTTGGGATATTTTGTTTAGATTTTCAGCCTGGGTTTTAGCCATATCATTTATGAGCGACTCCATTTTGTCTTGGAATCTTTCGAATTGTGCACCAAAGTCGTCATGCGGCTGTTTTCTCTTGCTGCGATATGTTACCTGTTTGGTGGAGTCAGATAAGGCAATTTTACGTAAATCTGGTTGCGAACCACCAGCCGTTCCAGATCTCGCAATACCACTTGCCATTGCTATAGGAACTCTATTGCCTTCGTCATACGTATTAGGCGACTGTGGTGGCGTTCGAGCGGCACTCATCGTGTATTATTGTTTTATAGATATGCTAAGATATTTACTTGGAGTGTCCGGAGTGCGCTCGCGCAGCACCACGACGAGAGCGAGATGAATATTCGTAGCCCGTCTCTTTTCACCGGTAGGGTCCGAGGGGAGAACGCTTGAAACTCACCGCTCGCTTGGATGTTGAGGAGAAGCAATAACGACCGAAGTTTCGCAAATGAGTTATTGCTAATTGCGCACTTGGGTGTATGGCACTAAGTTTCACTTTTATTTGGAGGTTATTATTTATTTTACTAAAGTCTTGTCGACACGTCCGTACCGTTCGCTAAGTAAATCTCGTCATTTGGATCGGCTAACCTAATATCTTTAGGTAAAGAAATATTGTTGATGTATATACTGTGGTATTTCGCTATTCTAAACCACATATTTTAGTTATTTCACTGAGTGAGCTGGAGTGTTCTCACCTAATTCACACTTAGGTCTCATAATACTTACTTACTCACACTGTATTCATATTATTCCATGCCAAAACATTTTACATCGCATCGCATCTATTATACGTTTTGTTGGTTTGTGCATTACTATTCTGCGAATCGGTCTAAACCGATTCGTTTTCTTATAAAATATCTAAAATAAAATAAATAATTATCATATTTTTCAATGTTATGACACCTACGTCAGGTTGTCAAGCTGTCAATACTTTTCCTTTTAAGTTTTCTGTCATAGAGTTTCTCACTAGCTTAGCCTATGAAGATTACTTTTGATTTATATAATTTAAATTCTTTTTATCAATATGTTAGCTCAAATATTGTATTTTATAAATTAATTTACACGCTCTCATAATTCATCAAAGAGGTTTTGGATTGAATATTACTGGCTGTTTTGAATACTGGCAAGTTGCATTTGTGTATGACAACAAGATGTCACTAACTTAAATTCTAATAAAGAAGAAAAAGGACAGGCGGTGGATATAAAAGACGGAAAAGGCCGAGGGCTCGGGAGTCTTCAATCTGGTCTGAAACCGAAGAGTCGCCTAATCGCTAAGCTCTAAAATACAAGGTGCTCCAACTTTATTGTGCGTGTTATACTACACTACTGCCTACCTGCCCGACCTGTTCCCTGGTTGGCTGCCCACGAGGAGTTCCTGACAGTTGTGCTGCCTGCCTAACCTACCAGCTACCTACACTGCTACCTCCCTGCCCGAACTGTTCCCTGGTTGGCTGCCCACGAAGAGTTCCTAACAGTTGTGCTGCCTGCCTATACTACACTACTGCCTACACTACGACCTGCCTGCCCGACCTGTTCCCCGGTTGGCTGCCCACGTCGTGCGAAGCCGGACCTTGATTTCATACATAATTTTTAGTTAATATTTTATTTTTATTTGTATTAACGTGGCTTATGTGTGGCTCAGTCCACCTGAGCGACGCGTAACGCTACAGTCTGGCGCCCAACGTAAAATCAGCTTTATCCTTTTCAAAATTCTAAAAAAAACTACCACTAGCATTTTCTTGGACTCTTATTTGGCTTAGTCTCTTCATATTCATTTATTTATTTATTTACCTAATTCACTTTTTCTCTTCTTCTTCTTTCTTCTACTCAACACATCTTCATACCTACTTACACTACACCCCACACACATCCCTTTTACCCTCTGGTAATTGGCACCCATTCTTCACTTGGAAGTGTTTTTAAAACCATTCGTGGTCACTCACAAGCTGGGGTTTGGTTTACTCTACGACGTACTGTAGGAGAATATCCTATAGTCGTTACCATAACGTTCCATAACAAACTCTCTAACACTCCACTACCCCACACACATCCCTTTTACCCTCTGGTAATTGGCACCCATTCTTCACTTGGAAGTGTTCTTAAAACCATTCGTGGTCACTCACAAGCTGGGGTTTGGTTTACTCTACGACGCACTGTAGGAGAATATCCTATAGTCGTTACCATAACGTTCCATAACACATAACTCTCTAATACTCCACTACCCTACACACATCCCTTTTACCCTGTGGTAATTGGCACCCATTCTTCACTTGGAAGTGTTCTTAAAACCATTCGTGGTCACTCACAAGCTGGGGTTTGGTTTACTCTACGACGCACTGTAGGAGAATATCCTATAGTCGTTACCATAACGTTCCATAACACATAACTCTCTAATACTCCACTACCCTACACACACCCCTTAAACACTCTAGGAAGACCTCCTAAACACTCTAGGAACGCTTTTCGACTTTCAGTCTTTATTTTCTCTGAATAAGGCTATAATGCATTATTCCTTTTTTTGAGCGGTAGCAACTCATTAAATAAGCCCCTAATGCATTATCTTTTCTTAGAGGTATTCTTAAAACCCTCTAAACCTTAAACTCAAGTTCCTCTTGAGCTCTCTTAAAACTCAAGTGTCTCTTAAACTAGGGGTTTTTCTTAAACTTTAAACTTTTCGAGCGGATAAGCAACTCGTTAAATAAGCCCTAATGCTCTCGAGCGGATAAGCAACTCGTTAAATAAGCCCTAATGCTCTCTTCTAAATTGGGTTTTCAAACAGGTGCGGGTTACGACACCTAATTAAAAAAAAAGCCTTCGTAATTACAATATAAATATTTCTTTGTTGGAGTATGCGTCATTGAATGTGAACCATATCTCCTATGTGTGAATGAATGAATGTTTGATGGAAGCATGGAAGGATGTTGTGTGTTGGAACAAGGACTTATTTTAACCTTCAAAATTTTCAATGGAGTTGAAAATTTTCTGGGGTTGTTGGGGAAATGTGGTATTTCGCTATTCTAAACCACATATTTTAGTTATTTCACTGAGTGAGCTGGAGTGTTCTCACCTAATTCACACTTAGGTCTCATAATACTTACCTACTCACACTGTATTCATATTATTCCATGCCAAAACATTTTACATCGCATCGCATCTATTATACGTTTTGTTGGTTTGTGCATTACTATTCTGCGAATCGGTCTAAAACGATTCGTTTTCTTATAAAATATCTAAAATAAAATAAATAATTATCATATTTTTCAATGTTATGACACCTACGTCAGGTTGTCAAGCTGTCAATACTTTTCCTTTTAAATTTTCTGTCATAGAGTTTCTCACTAGCTTAGCCTATGAAGATTACTTTTGATTTATATAATTTAAATTCTTTTTATCAATATGTTAGCTCAAATATTGTATTTTATAAATTAATTTACACGCTCTCAGAATTCATCAAAGAGGTTTTGGATTGAATATTACTGGCTGTTTTGAATACTGGCAAGTTGCATTTGTGTATGACAACAAGATGTCACTAACTTAAATTCTAATAAAGAAGAAAAAGGACAGGCGGTGGATATAAAAGACGGAAAAGGCCGAGGGCTCGGGAGTCTTCAATCTGGTCTGAAACCGAAGAGTCGCCTAATCGCTAAGCTCTAAAATTCAAGGTGCTCCAACTTTATTGTGCGTGTTATACTACACTACTGCCTACCTGCCCGACCTGTTCCCTGGTTGGCTGCCCACGAAGAGTTCCTGACAGTTGTGCTGCCCGCCTATACTACACTACTGCCTACACTACGACCTGCCTGCCCAACCTGTTCCCCGGTTGGCTGCCCACGTCGTGCGAAGCCGGACCTTGATTTCATACATAATTTTTAGTTTATAATTGTTTTTTTATTTGTATTAACGTGGCTTATGTGTGGCTCAGCCCACCTGAGCGACGCGTAACGCTACAATACTTGTGACCGATATAGTCGACGCAATGCTAGGTAAAACCAGACATTTAATGTGCATATCAATAGGTATTTCTCAAACCTCATATCATGATCGCCGTATATCGATCTAAGATTAATTTCGCAGGAATGGACTGCCTGTGTGACTGAATGTCCTATTCCGCTTATTTGGCAAGTGGACTGTATACTTTGTGTGTTTATTTTCCTACATAAATAATCTGTGATAAAACAGTATTGACTGCCGTTATCTAACAAAGCACGAGCTATATAATATTTATTATCTTTTCCAACGATTTCTGTTCGATACTATAGCGGTCGATAGTAAAACAGATCGTAAAGCGTGTTTACTCAGTAAACTTCTACGATTGTTATTGTGTGAATTTAAGACTGTGTGAAAAGTCTGAACTACTGACGACGAACTATTTTGCGAATCCGTTGCCTTAGACTGATGCGCTTGATCTAAAGAGGGCACAGGGCTATCTGTACCTACTAACAAATTTACTCGAACTGGGTGAGCATACCTTTAATGGTACCTCGTTCCTTTTTTAAATCTGCTAGCTTTTTTTCAAGGTGTTGTGGTAGCTCGCGCGCTGTGAGCTCAGCAACTACTTGGTCGTTCCTCCCGTCGTTGGTAGATGGCGTTGTCCTCAACACTACTGAATAAAATTAGGCTGATAACACTCATCAGCATTTAAAATTTTGTCCTTTACAAGCTTACGCCCATCTTCCAAAATTTTTACTTTGCAATGACAAAAACAAACCTGGCTGATAACTTGGTTACAAGCTGTCAAACGCCATAGATATAATGTAGGACCAGAGTCCTTGTCCAGATGAATTAAACGTGCCCCAACTCAATGGGCTTGCCTCGTTTTATTACAGACTCCCATGGCCACTTCATCAGATTTACATATTATTATGTATGCAACATTTCAGCCAAATCAGAAACCGGGACATTTAATTTTGCAAAGCGTAAGCTAAAAAAAAAGCTTGTGAAACTAGATGGATTGTCAGGAACAACTTTAAAAAAGGGAGTGGATGAGTGACGTGACGGTTGACAAGGGAGAATAGAAAATGAAAACGTGTTGATCCGACCCCAAGTACCATGGGATATGGGCAGAAAAATCTCACTTATCTAAATTAATGTGGTTTAGGTAAAGAACACTCAGCTGTCATCGTAATGGGTTTTAGCCTCGCAGAAATACACTCAGTCATTCATTTTTAGACCGTTTAAAAGTATGGACTTTGTTCCTTTATTAACTGATTGGTGTTTAAGAATTTCATAATGACAGTTTATTATTTCGTTTTTTTTAATCACAAGATAATATTTTGCTTATCGCATTGAAATATTTATTGATAACCTTTTTATGGTTCTCCTTGTAGATCGCACTGATAGATGGAACTCTTCTGCTAGAGAAGGCAGCTTGCATCCTTGTTTCGGTATAACATCATAATGGGACAGCGATAAAAATATTTTGCCGTTGGATTAACTAACACTACCCTGCACTACTGACATTGGCGCATGCAACATACTAAACATCCAGAACTACATCAAACTTTGCGAGTTTAATGTCGATTTCTTCTGGGCTGCTAATAATACCAGCCTTTTAGGCTTCACAAGTTTACCAGTAATAGTCGCCAACTTATAAAATGTACTTGGAAAAGTAAATAGTTTGTATATTGATGTATATAGACAACAGTTTTCGAACGGCAAAGTTAATTTTGTCCCTTCGTTAGAGCAATGTTCGGTGCTTTCATTGTTTATGAACGTTAGTAATGTTAACTATTTATTTTGGTGAATGTAGCAGTTTATACAGAACCCTCTGTGCGCGAATCAGAGTCGCACTTGGCCGATTTTTTTTAATATAGACAGACACACGGACTACAGAAAGGAACGAGGAGGAATCCTATAAGTGTGGGTTCCTTTTGAATTAGGTACAGAACCTCCATATATAAACAAATATCCATATCTAAACAAATTGGTGTCCTAGTAATACTTACCTGCGAGTCGAAAGTCCAAACAAATACATACAATTACAAGTCATTTATTTTGGAAAATTTCGCTATCGTAGCATGAATGTCCGATTGTCATGAACCTCAGTCACTAAGTCAGTATGATAACATCATAAAGGGACAGCGATAACACTATACAAACCATACCTCATATCTTTTGATATTGTATCAACTCATGTCTCATTTTTATGTATTCTTTGATACTGTTAACACCTGTAAAGCATATTTTTAGTTATCTCTGATTGATTTAATATCTTCATCTTAATTTATATTGCCAATTTGTATACTCTTGTAATATTTTATACTCGATCTGACGTCTATCTGTCTATTTTATTTTCTTAAGCCATAGACATAACATACCATGGACTAGACCTTCCTTAAGCTAGTTGTACATTACAATAAGGGCAGTGGCAGACTGCCCCCCTCTGTAAACCGTTTTTTATTCGTTCTGGTCATATAATTAAGATTTTGGATTTGAAATTCGGAGGAGATAACACAGAACGAAGGAAAAACGGGCGTCAGTTTTTTAGTTTGGTTTTGGTTGCGATATTTGAAGGAAATATTTTAGCCTTGAATTACAAAGTGTATCCACAAAGTACTAATAAAAATTGTACTGAATTCAGTTTGTGAATGAGTGTTATTCATCCCTGAAGACTATTAATAAATAACAATTATACTCTCAAGCAAACTTTTACTGTTATAACAACAAGTTTTGCCAGACTGGCACGTGGAACTGGTATGGACTGCTGCGGAAGGGTCCTCAGCGGTGCGGCGGTTTGCGCGCTGGGGCCGCGCGAGCCCTCCAGCAATGCTCGCGGGGTGCGCGCGCTGAGCACGGGCGCCCGCATCTCGCGGTGGCTTATTTTTTAATCTTATTTTATTAACATGACTTACGATTTATCTCGTCTGAGCTTAACGTAACGTTACAAGGGCTCGAGCCTCTTCTCATACTCGTAGGAGAGAACACACGAGTGTTAATCACTACGCTTGTTCAAAACGGATTTGAAACTTCTATCAATTATTTAAGCCCGGTTTCCTTACGATGTTTCCTTCAGCGATGTCTAATATTATAAACCAGGAAAGTACTTAAATTGGTAAAATCATATTGGTACTTGCCCGGTCATTTGAACTGACTTGAAAGGATTGCCCAGTGAAAATGAGAAGGCGTTAGATAGGTGTACACGATTCGTATGACGGTGGTCTTTTCGGTTTTGGAGAAATGAAAGACTGTTTCGCGCTCCCGAACAACTGTATAATATTACTCCACAATATTTACAGATTATCGTGCAAACACTATCTATCACAATCTCAAAAAAAACTAAAATTCAAAAGTCACTTATACTTTCCGATGTAACAAAACCATAGCGCGATCTAATTTGACCCCAACGCCATCTAGGGAAGTAAAAGTTAAACTTTTTGTCATCGACTTATTTGATCGCGCTACGGTTCCGTTGAACACCGTAAACATACCGCCCACCAAGGACATATTTCTAAATGTCCTTCAGTACCGCCCACCATGAGGAAACAGTGCCGAGGTGAATGCAATTGGTGGAGACTATACAATACAAAAAAATATCTTAAAATTAAGTTATGGGTAGGACACATAATTTAGATATAGGTCTTTTTATGGATGACGATTTAACGCGCAAGGTTACAACCCGCGTAATGCCATCTGCGCCCGGATGTTTCTGTTCTATTCGACCGAGTAACCACTTGCCTGGCGGTAGATCGTCCTCCTTTACCAAGACTACGTCTCCTACCGATGGTTCAGGGTTCACGTGTTGCCATTTACGACGTTGCAAAAATTGATGGAGATAGTCCTGTGACCACCGACGCCAGAAGTCCTGAACCATTCTCTGGTGCAGCTGCCATCTTTGTAAAGTATTAATTTTGCATGATTCATAATTGTATTCAGGCGGCAAAACTAGGGCTTCGCCCATCAGAAAGTGGCCAGGCGTCATAATCGTTAACTTATCCTGATCCTCATTATAAGATAACGGCCTCGAATTGAGACAAGCCTCAATTTGAGCTAACACTGTAGCCATTTCTTCAAAGGTTAGCGTGGAATTGCCTATAACCCGTTTGAGGTGGAATTTGGTGGACTTAACTCCAGCCTCCCAAAGTCCCCCAAAGTTAGGTGCGTGAGGAGGAATAAAATGCCACTCCGTGCCGTTATCCGCTAAAACCTCTGCTATTTCGGGATTGCAGTTAGACTTTTCTTTATTAAATAAGTAAAGCAACTCGCGCGCAGCTCCCACAAAATTGGTGCCGTTGTCGCTGTGCAGCTCTGAGCACCGACCACGACGAGCAACAAATCTTTTAAAGGCGGCCAGAAATCCCTTTGAGGTCAATTCACTCACTGCCTCCAAGTGCACAGCTCTTGTAGCCAGGCATATAAACAAACAGATATAACCCTTATACGAGGCATTGCCGCGTCCCTTTGAGACCCTAATATTAATAGGACCGGCATAATCCACTCCACTACATAAAAATGGCTTCGATGGAGTCACACGATAGGTGGGTAATTGTCCCATTAATTGGGGTTTGATCGTTGCTGCGTAACGAATACATTTTACACAACTTCTAACATACTTTTTAACTAATAGTTTTAATCCTACAATCCAATATTTAGACCGCAAATAAGTGATCATGAGCTGTGGACCACCATGCAAGGTATTTTTGTGCGCATCAGCTATGAGGAGTTCCGTCAAGAAAGACTCCTTCGGTATCAAAATGGGATGAGTTCTATCATATCCTAACTGCGATTTCTCAAGTCTACCCCCTACTCTCATAACTTCCTCAGAATCTAGAAATATATTAAGTGATTTCAACGTGGCGCCTATTTTTTGAACTTTATTAGTTTTCAAGAGGTCTAATTCCTCAGCGAAACCTTCTTCCTGGCATTTTCTTACGCATATCATAAGAGCCTTTTCTCGTTCTGTTCTAGATAGAGGTTGTGGAGCTGCTTGCTCCACCGAAATCTGACCTTTCTTTTTTAATTCGAATAGAAAGCGTCGAGCGTAAGCAATAGTTCTAACTAACTCCAATAACGATGAGAATTGACTCCAAAATGAACTATCCACCGTGGTAGTATGAACCTTTACTTCTTCTAATTGAGTCACTAAATGCTTTGGCCTTTTATATTCAATAACTTGATCCCTTAAAAATGAGGGGCCATCCCACCACAGAGAAGTATTCTCAAGCTCAGAAGGACAAATTCCACGCGAAGCACAGTCTGCTGGATTCTGTTTTGTAGATACGTGAGCCCAGTGATGGCTATCTAAAGAAGTTAATATCTCCGACATTCGATTGCCGACAAATGTCTTCCAACGACTAGGATGACTGTTCAACCATGCTAGTACCACCTCACTGTCTGTCCAAGCGTGCCAATCTTTCCTTGGAATGGCCATCACTTCACCAACTTCTCGAAGCAATTTAGTCAAGAGTACAGCCCCACACAGTTCTAGCCTGGGTATAGACACCTGTTTCACCGGTGCTACTCTTGTTTTAGAAGCTATTAATGACACAAATACATTCCCTGTCACATCTACTACTCTTAAATATATAACTGCGCCATAAGCTAATTTCGAAGCATCAGCGAAACCGTGCAACTCTGTGGTTACATTTGACGAAGTGACATGTATCCACCGTGGGATTCTGATGGTTGCCAGTTGAGACATCTTCTCACGGTAAGTTAACCATTCCTTTAATAGCTGGCTTGGTACTTCTTGATCCCAATCTATGCCAGCTAACCATAACCTTTGAATCAACATTTTAGCTTTAACTATACAAGGGGCTAACCATCCCAGCGGATCGTATAGACGAGAAATGTCAGAAATTATTTTCCTTTTAGTTGCAGGTGTAGCTGTGAGCGGTATATTAATGGAGTACTGGAAGATATCTTCGCTGGAGTTCCAGGTAAGTCCTAGTATTTTAGTTACTTCATCTATTTTTATTTCTTTCTCTGTAGTGCTCTGCTTGACTTTTATTTTATCTAATAATTCCCTACTGTTAGTTTGCCACTTTTGTAATGAGAAACCTCCCTTTTCTAACGTCTCATTAATTTTATTATGAATGTCATAAACCTCTTCTATATTTTCAGCTCCGGTCATTAGATCGTCCATATAAAAATCATTTAGGATGATATCTCTTATCTTTGGACAACCCTGACACTCGTCATAAGCTGCTTGATGTAAAGCCCTCACTGCTAAGTACGGTGCTGATGCCGTACCGAACGTAACCGTAACTAATTCAAATTGTTCTATTTCCTGTGTAGAACTATCTCGCCAGAGAATACGTTGATATATTGTATCTTTTTCATCAACTAAAATTTGTCGATACATCTTAATTATATCCGCAACTAAACATATTCTATGTGTTCGCCATCGCATAACAATGTGTCGAAGATCTGCCTGCAACGTAGGCCCTACTAACAAGTTATCATTTAGTGACAACCCCTTGGAACCTTTACAGGAGGCGTCAAACACGACTCGCACCTTAGTAGTGTCTTTATCCTCGCGAACGACAGCGTGATGGGGTAAGTATACTGCTTTATTACTTATTGATTCACTTTCTACTACTTTTTTCATGTGATTTAAATCTAAGTACTCTTGCATGACCTTAGTGTAACTATTTTTTAATGAAGTGTTCTTTTCTAACCTTGATTCTAAACTTTTTAGTCTTTTTTCAGCTATCATTTTGGAGTCACCTATCTTATTAACCACATCAACCTCCCGGACAGGTAACCTTACGATATATCTACCTTTTTCGTTTCGTGTAGTAGAAGTTGCAAACAAAGTTTCACATTTAATCTCGTCTTCTGTGAGAATCTTTTTTGTTTCAGATGGTTCAGCTTCTATCTCCCAAAATTTCTTTAATAAATCATCTGCCTGAATATTCGAGTGCAGGACAGTGATGCATGGATAGGAATTTACATTTACCGAATGGTCTGTACCTACAACTCCTGATAAAATCCAGCCTAGAACCGTATCTTGGGCTACGAGTGACCCATTTCCTCCGTTCTTAAGCCCCTTTTGAATGATTTTACAGTAAACTTCAGCACCTAACAAAATGTCTATTTTGTTAGGCCTGTCATATTCAGGGTCGGCTAAGTCGGTCTCTTTCAAATCAACCCATTCTATCCTGGTTGCTTTAACAACTGGCAGAAGGGAGGTAATAGATTTTAAAACGTAAGCCTTGACTTGCACGTTGAAAGTAGGATTGACTCTAGACTGTATTTTTACGTTAACAGTGGCTTTACAATTGACTGTTTTCTGACCACCTACACCTGCTACTAAATGGTTTGTTGAAGACTTCTTCAACCCTAAATACTGAGCCATAGATTCCGTGATAAATGACCCTTGAGATCCTTGATCTATTAATGCACGAATTACCCTATACGTTCCTCCTCTAGCCTCCGCGTTTATTAATGCCGTAGGTAATAAAACGGTGTCCTTACATGTCCCTGTAGAAAGGCATGAAACGATCGCACTATCAGATCCCTCCGCTCGTGGAGTGGCCGTTTTATTCTCCTCAGGCCACCTATTCTTGCTCGTATCCGCGGTTCTATTTAACGTGTCCTTCTCGGACGACTCTGAACCATCAGTAGAATGAAGTAGTGTATGGTGACGCTTTTTACACACATTACATTTTCTAGTATTTCGACAAAATCTGGAAGAGTGATTGTCGCTTAAACAAGTGAAACATAATCGTTTTTCATATACAAAATTACGGCGGACATCACTGCTTTGATTTATAAACGATTTACAATCTGTTATCTTATGAGCGGCAGAACAATATGCACAAGTTATTTCGCTCTTTTCTTTTCTTACTACATGAAAAGATTGCGCACCTTTGTGAATCTCTTTAGGCTTATTTTCGATACTTTCTAAACCCCTATAACGTCCTATTAAAAATTCTCTAAACTCGTCAAATGATGGAAGGTCTTCTGAAGAATCGGACGATATTTTTAGTTCCCAGGCCTTTCTGGTATCTTTATCTAATTTAGAACTAGTTATGTAAATGACAAGTATGTCCCATGATGAGACATCTATCCCTAAATTCTTTATAGAGGCTAAACAATCACAAGTAGTACTAATTAATTTCTTTATTTCACTGGCTGATTCGACTGTTAAAGATCTTTGATTGAACAAACGTTTAATAATCGAGTTTGCTAAATATCTTTTGTTGTTGTAGGTTGACTCTAATTTATTCCAACCTTCTAAGTAATTGTCTGATGTCACAATTATGTTTCTTAATAATAGTTCCGCTTCACCGGTCAAATATCCTTTCAGATAATACAGCTTCTGAGCATTATCCAATCTACTATTTTTATGTATCAACCCTACAAACAAGTCGCGAAAGGTTGACCATTCGTAATATTTACCGGAAAACATAGGTATTTTAACTTCTGGTAATCTAAAGTTACTATTTTCCGTAGTACTACTAGACTCCTGGCTAGGGATACGTAAGTTTTCTTTTCTAATAAGATCCTTCAACGTACTTTTAAAATTAATGTATAAATCTTCAACTTCATCATATAACCCATCTTTATAATATTTAGAACTAACTAATTCAGACTTTTTAAATTCACTGATAATTTTGGTGTGTGTATTATAGAACAGTTGCCACTGTTGCTCTAAACTATCTAGGCGAGTCTCAAAGTATGATATCGTTAAGCGATCTTTCGGACATTTTTTAAAATTAATCAATGACTTTTCAATTTTAATTTTGATGTCTTCTTGGATGTCAATATAACTATCCATTTTAACCACAAGTTACAATCACAGAAAAATAAGAAATAACACAAGTCAAAATAACACAAAATATACACAAGAAACACAATAGAACAAAATAAGACCTTTGACACAAAATATACACAATAGAACAAAATAATATAACTAACTCCAACCAATCAAGAGTGGAAGCATATAATTATGTTAATTAATTAATGTCCACATAACAGTTCTTGCACTTCTTCTGAACACGAAGATTTAGTTGGTAGATTTTTTTTACAATTAATTCCAGGGCCAAACGAGTATAGATAACTCGTCAGAACCACTTTTTAAAAGTCCAGGTATAACTTTCCTGTTTATAATAAGGTTGAAAGTACTCACAATTGATCCACTTTGCACTCACTATGACACCACACTACTAGCGCCCTCTGCCTGTTCGCCCGTGAACTGCAACGCTCCTTGTTGCTCAGCACCTGCCCGTGGCGCCCTCTGCTGCTCGTTCTTGTACCCACTCCAGCGTCGCTGCTCCTCCACCAGCCTGGCTCCCGGCTGCTACCTGCACTCGGCTCTCGGCAACAGCTGATGCACTGCACTGATGCTTCCCAATCTCCGGTCACCGCACTTGGTGCCCGCCGAGGGAGGGTTTGCTCTGGACAGCGATCCACTGCCCAGTAAATGACGCACGCAGGGTGGATATTACCACCGCCGGAACCACTAATCACCACACGCGCCTATCCGACTACGAAGGACCATGTACACGATTCGTACGACGGTGGTCTTTTCGGTTTTGGAGAAATGAAAGACTGTTTCGCGCTCCCGAACAACTGTATAATATTACTCCACAATATTTACAGATTATCGTGCAAACACTATCTATCACAATCTCAAAAAAAACTAAAATTCAAAAGTCACTTATACTTTCCGATGTAACAAAACCATAGCGCGATCTAATTTGACCCCAACGCCATCTAGGGAAGTAAAAGTTAAACTTTTTGTCATCGACTTATTTGATCGCGCTACGGTTCCGTTGAACACCGTAAACAATAGGTGAGGCAGGCCAACAGAATAAGTTTGATTTAGAAGCTGCAGCGTTTATTAATGTCACAGATAATGTCGTGTTGTGGTAGTGAACAAGGATACGGGCGTCGCTCGGCCACAGACACTGTTGGCGTGTTGGTTGCGGCGACCTTCGGAACGTGACACACAAACGTTCCCATCAAGTGGAACTTGTTAGACATGTCCCGCTGTTACCGATATACCGCTGTTAGCGATAGTACCTGCCTGAAGATACGAACGAAATAATTACATCGTATCGTTTGTTCTAATTTATATAAAACTTTTCAACACAAAAAATCAATCTACTTCCAAAGCAAAACACTACAAAGTGAAAAAAATCTTTTGTTTTCGGGACGGTGTCTTTGGCATGTATTTTTTTTTCGTGTTTGACACAGACTTCCTAAAACAAAATACAAATCACATTGTGATGGGAATACCTCGACAGTGTTTTAATCAAGAAAATAGTTTTCAAAATCAGTCCACAATTTATTGACGGAGAAATCGATGAACAAAAAATGGCAGTCATTGCCGATAGAATTGAATTAAAATTTGGTGTAACTGGCAGCTAATAATAAGTGAAATATATTTTGAATGCTTTTTTATCAAGAAATATTTAAAATGTAGAACGTATGAAGAATGTAAAGTAAAAGAAAGAAATATTATTAGCGGTCAGGGGGGTGACCACAAGCTCTAAGAGGAAGGTTATTTGAGTGTAGACAAGTCATATACATCTGTCCCTTACACACACTCAAAGTAACCTTATTGTAAGAGCTTGTGGTCACCCCCCAGTTATTCCAATTGTTTAAGTTTTCACTGGCTCATAACATCACATGTCGGTGACGCGTTCACATTAACATCACGGTGACGCGAACCCATTAGTTTTGCCCCTACCAAAAATATCTCAACGCGGCAACAGAAGTTTTCACTTCTAAACAACATACAGATGAAAATAGAACCACCTCCTTTTTTGAAAGTCGGTTAAAATGTCTTGATCGACGTTTACCTACTTAATCGAATAAACCCACGCCAGTTCAAGCCGAAGAAGAATAAACCCACGCCAGTTCAAGCCGAAGAAGAATAAACCCACGCCAGTTCAAGCCGAAGAAGAATACAACTTCACTTGTATTGTTAGTCAAATTAATTTATTATTATTATTATCTATAGCCTTAGGACGTCGTGCACTGACTTTGACAAGCACAAAGGTGGCTCCTGGACAGCAGAGGCTTGAGCAGACATGTCGTGGTGGCCCATGGCAGTGGCTAAGACCTCGCCTCTCGTGCTTGAGGTCGTGGGTTCGAATCCGGGCAATTACCAATGTGTATTTTTCATTTCATATGTACTTTCTAAAAACATCTTGGACATCGTTGACAACGGTGAAGGAAAACATCGTGAGGAAACCTGGACTTATGGTGAGTTTATTACAAGATTGTGCTCCATTGGTGTAAGTGCTGCAAGGCGTTCCAGTGCGAGGATAAACTAATAAATAAATATCGATGAGTGCTGAAAAGATTATTCTTTAATATTATGGGGAAGAGGGTGCTCCAAAGGCTCCTTGATAGAAATCATCTTTATGATTCATAAACTATGAATCATAAAGATGATTTCTATCAAGGAGTGCAACATAAAATTCATAAAACAACCCGTTTCATTATTGCGTGTGTAGGTACCTAAGTGGTTGAGTGACTAACATTAGGTACTGATGCGTTTTTGATAATAATTTGCGCAGTCATCGTTACGCTACAACATCATATAACCAAAGCTACTACTAGATATTCTATGTTGAATTAAAGCAGACAAAACAAAAATATTACGAATCTTATCTTATCATCACTTACAGATATCGTTTCATATACTACATCTATACTAATATTGAAAAGAGAAAAGATTTTTTTTATTTTTTTCATTATTAACACACGCTTGAGCTTCTTCAGGGCCGGACGCGAGAGGTCGCCACCGCTGATCGCCTTCATGAAGACACGGTGGTGTTCCGCCCAAGCAGGGCAGACCTCCACCGTAAGTTCCACCGTGTCCTCCGGGCGATCCACACAATGGTGACATCCGGGCGTTTCCTCTCGCCTTATTCCGAACAGGAACCTCCCGAAACAGCCGTGTTCGGAGAGGTCCGGAGGTGCTCTTCGCCGCTCTCCGTAACTTCCGCGGGCTGGACGGGGTCACCACCATCTGATGGCGGACGCGGTGGGAAAAAACAACCAAAGTAAATAAGCTGCAATAAATAATCTATATGAAGGACGTCAATTGCGAAAGGAGCCGATACGAGCCCGCGTTAGAGCCACGGAGAATGGTATGGTTCGTTCCTGGATCCTCGCGCGCACACACCTTGTTTATTTCTTTTTCGGATTTTGAAAATTTCGAATGTATTCACCTCTAATCTGAGGTATTGACTATTTCGTTCTCGAAAGTTCTACGCTACTCAATTAGTAACGTAGTTGGGTCGAATATTGACTTTAAAGATGGATATCGACAAAAGAAAATAAGTAATTTAATATTTATTTATAATAATATTATGAAGAGGCCCGCCTCAATGAGCATAATTAAATAAGTACGTAATTGCAAATTGATTTTATTTATAAAAATATATACAAGCCTCCAAATAAATAAAAATCCAGGTTTTTTCGAATTAAGAAATCTGGTATCGATAATGTAATAAAATTGCGATGTATTATATTGCACTGATGTGATCATGGATGAGTAGTAGTAAATATCGATCTATGACAAGAATGTCAACCTTGCGGCAAACGCAATTAAGTTTATAATTGCGACCACTGCGAATACTGCCATCTATGGTCGGTTAGCGGAATTTGCTTGGCAATCGAATCTAATTTGACTTTAGATTACAAAACGTTGAAAATACTTCTGAACTAACACAAAAAAGACTTCCCCGCGCGTGTTAGAATCATAAAGGAACTCTATTTAAAGTATCAAAATGGTTATTTGCTGTGTATCAGAGTTCCTATGTATGTGGTGTATAAGGGAAAGGTTTTATGAATAAAAGCACAGAAATACAAGACTAGGTATTTATTTCAAATTAGGCGTGTAAATTAATGCATATTGAGACTCAGAGAGCTTACCGCCCGATCGCTAAACTAGTTCTTGTGGAGAAGAAGAGCAAGAAACTCCTCGGAAGCTCTTATATAGTATTTAAATATCGTTTATCGCAATAACGATCTAATTCTATTATTACCATTAATCTTGTTGCATTTCACAATATTACATAACCAAAACAACTAGGGTAAGGCAAAGAACATGACTAGCCCTTAAATCAATTTAACATCATTAGAAATAACGGCCATAATATGATACAAATAGTTTCAACACAACCATTAGCAATAATCAAGTTATAATATCAAATAACTTACGTGAAGCTTGTGTAGTCCATCTATCACAAAATGTAACAATTCAGGATAACAGTATCACAATCACACTATAATATCTGGCCTGTACTGACTTGTAGTTCACAACAAAGTTTGTCAACCTACGAAATACACACTATTTATAGTACCGAGTCGACTTGTCTCAATACGTCAAATGTGAGATGTACCCACCATTTTCTACATTGCTCTAAATAATCTCACAATTAGGTCAATAATCAATTCTTAAGCAATGAAACCTTTTTAAAACGTTTCTAGACAATTAAGGAATTTAATATCGCCTATTTAGTCATTCTTTATCAATATTCAAATGAATATTGATACTAACAGACAGTTTTGTACTAATTGTCTCAAAGGACTTATAATACTAAAATAGCAATGTGAAATCCAGGATACATCACAATGATCATTACAAATTACTTAGTATTGTTTAGGAATATCATCACTGTGGCTTTAATGTAAATTTAGAGTTATTTCCTGTACACAACAATATCTACTTAGGTGGGTACTCAAAAAATTGTAGGTATTTGACAAAAAAAAAATAATTTAGGTAGGTACTTCGAAATTTGTCGGTAGATGCTTAATAAAAATGACAGTTTGTGTTTTGTACCAAATCATTGTGCTTAAAAAGTGAAAATTAATGATTTAATGACGTCACACGTACTTCCAATTCTAACACACGCATGCGCCGTATGGACTACGGACCGGTACTGCCAACGACTCCGCCCACTCCAATGCATTAAATTCGGGCTTAAACATTATAAATTTAGAAATCATTATTATTAAGGATGTTATGATTTTATTTTTGTTTATTTTTACATGGTTCATAAGCATATATTGACTATCTGTTTTACACAGGTAACAACGTTATTTAAGTATTTTTCAATGGCATTTGTACAATTTTTTTATTGTTTCAAGTACATTTGATAAGTTGGTCGACTATTACTCGTAAACTTGTAAAGCCTACTTAGCTGTGACTGTTTTCCTTTTAATTTCTTTATATTTACTACTGCCGTGAATTTTTCACATAGCCAAAAGCAACCATTTCGCTGGCAGGACACTTGGCTCTAACAAAAATTTGCAATTTAAAGCTTAATTTTACGCAAACGGATTTCTGAATCGAAAAATGGTTCTAACAAACCTATAATATTTTTGAATGGCCTATCCAACAATATCCCACACCATGGGACAGACGGGAAAAAAAATCAGCCGCTCTTTAATTTTTATTTTTATGATTTTATCAACCACTTTGTCGGAATTATTAATATGTAGGTATTTGCATGCCAAATTCTAGCTTTTTAGTACTTGGAGTGTCTGAGCCAAGCTGCGGATGGACAGACGGACAGAGCAAAACTATAAGGGTTCCTTGTTGACTTCGGAACCCTAAAAACCATATGTTTGTATGTTTGTGTCGGCAGATCACAACGTTCGCGGTCTCTAACTGTAAGTATTGGACGTCGACGTAGAACAACCCTCATTTCATCATCATCATCAGCCTATTAATGTTCCCACTGCTGCGACTCAGGCCTCCTCTCTGTGCGAGGGGATGGGCCGTAATTCACCACGCGAGCCCAGTGCGGGTTGGTGGATATCACATGTATTCGAATCTTTAATTCTAGAGCATGCCGGTTTCCTCACGATGTTTTCCTTCAACGTTTTTGAGTGAACCCTCATTTATCACACAACAATACTTAACTAGGCAACTTAGCACACTACCTCGGGCAAGCATTGATGTAACCTGATTATAAAGTGCAGTGCGGGCTCCCTTGGTTCCCGCCGTAACAAATTTCTGTGGGTTCAAGCGTTTTTGCCATACCTATTATTGGAATCAAATATAACAGGTCACAATATTAGGACCCATTAATATTAATGCTAATTTTTATCCGTGGTGCTAGGCAACTGGGCTTAACCCAGCTGTAAACGACCTTTTGTGCCTATTGGTCTTGTTTGTTCTGTGCTTGATATGGAGGGAAGTGGAATTTTGAATTTTTCCTACTCCTCCATGATTCTTTTCTGATTAATTTCGTTGCGGGATCTAAGACAGTTAAATTAATTCGCCGGGACTTCGTCGAGCTTCATTGCCTCGGCGCTTTTCTGGTGGTCGCCATTGTTGATTCTGGCTTTCAGGAGTTGCAGTGGTTTGGGAATAGTGCGGTGGGATTGTCCCAAAAAAATAAAATAATAAATAATCTGTAACCCTCGTGAGAGATCGACGGTGTCAAACCAGAAACTGAATCACGATTAGAGGAGAGTTGAAATCCAGAAGTAAGGGCCTAACTCAGGTACCACAGGAACTTACTTGATGCCCGGCTACGTCGTCATTGTTTTGTGAATTTTTTACAATGGCATTCTTACCACATTTTTTTCTTATATATGTAATTGCATCATTAGGTACAAAGATTGCCAATACAGGGCAAAGTTCGATCCTCGCTGGTGAGTCCAAAGGTTTGTTTACAATATTATGTTCTGCTACAAATAGCACGGTATCTTAACGTGCGATATCGCACTATCTACTGATTACGAAGAATAAGAGATAAGTATGTTATGCCGTTCTTTCCTCTAACAAATGTAATGTATCTAATATCTTTAAACGAGCAATTCTTGTTCATTTGTAGTTATAAATATAATCTGAATCTCGGAAACGGCTTCAATTCAACGATTTACATGAAATTTTGTATGCAAGGGGATTCGGGGGCGATAAATCGATCTAGCTAGGTTTCATTTTAGAAAACGTCGTTGTCTCTGTATTCACCCGAGCAGAGCTCGGTCGCCCAGGTGCTAATGATTAACTCAATGAATTAAGTATTTCGCTGTCTGTAGCTAATCTACGAGTATATCTAGGTGATGCTGTTGTCGATGGATCCGTTGAGTCGGTTCCTTCAGACGACGCGGACGAAGCCTCGCGCGAGTGGACAATTTGGTGGGCGGTACGCGGCGGCGATTAGCACAAGGGACTCGTGGTCTCACTCTTTTTCTTTAAATCTTTACGATTCCGTAATAAGTAATTACTGCTAATTATGTTTTTTATTACTAGCTGCGCCCGCGGCTTCGCTCCCGTTAACTGCCTATCCTACCCTACATACCTACCTACCTGTACCTACCCTACTTACCTAGACCTACCTACCTTATTTACCTTTCTACCTACCTAGATCGAGTGTTCACTGCACAGAATAATTTTACTGTAGGAGAAGAATATCGACTTCTTACAAAAAAATTAAGGATAGATTTGCTACGCACCATCTAGTAGCACTCTAGAACACCACACCGAAACGAAAACACACAAAAATATCTTTTTTTTTTAAATACTACGTAGTCGGTAGTATTTTTATTTTTTTTTGTCTTTTTAGTTGCATAATAGGCATGTGCGGTACCTATAACGCCAGAATAGATTACCGAATATCATGAAACTTGAACATAACCGGTGAAATGAGGGTGTACCAAGGTGGTCGTGTAGTGTATTTAGTTAGTAAGAATTCAATTTTTTTTTTTTGTATTTGTTGTGCGCTTTTGTTAATTGTCCTAATTTTATAAATATCTCTTTAGCACTGAGGTTTGCTGACAGAGAACCCAATTGGTGGTGCTAAACGAGCAACAATGCCGAGATTTGGTGACCACCCCTCCATAGATTGTCCTAGAAAAACCAGATCAGACAGTGTAAAATGTGTCCTCAGTGACGGAATTCACCCGGCTTATTATAAAAGTTGTAAATCTACAGAGAGCTCCAAAACCTAAAGTTTCCAAAGGCACCCGAACGCAGAAAGAACCATGTCCTCAATAAGGAACAGAGAGTTACAGCCGAAAAACAGAAATCAACGGATAAAGAACCTATAAATAGTCAACATCAGACATACAAATAAGTACTAACCAACAAAAAACAACTGAACAACACAACAACGGAGACAAATCTCACCAACCAAAACGATATGCATGAAATAATAAACCTTATGAAACAAATGATGCAACAACTAACCACTCTGACAAACTTAATAGTAGTCCTCACATCCAAGCTATCAAATTCAACTGCTTAAAAATTGCCCTATGGAATGCCAATGGGCTGTCACAACATACCCTTGAGTTTAAGGCATACATAGAGAAACAAAAGATATACATCCTCCTAGTGACGGAAACGCACTTTACAAATAAGAGCCACTTTAACATCCAGAAGTATAAAACATATCACACAATGCACCCTGATGGCGGAGCACACGCTGGAAGCGCAGTTTTAATTAAATACAACATCAAATATCAAGAAAGAGTTCGTTTCCGCATAGAGGCAATCCAGGCAACAATTGTCGTAATTGAAGTCTGTTAAGGGCCGTTTACAATATCTGCTGTTTACAGTCCACCTAAACATAAGCTTAAACTAGAAGACTACATCTGCTTCCTCTCCACATTAGGCCACAGATTCAGATGATTACATTGCCAAACACCATTGATGAGCCTAACGTACTATAATGTTATATAAGACGTAATATAAGTTATTAATGACCATTGAGAAATTAAAACTGAATGTTGTTTCACCCAGCAATCCCACATACTGGCCTACAGACAGGAATAAAATACCAGACTTGCTTGATTTCCGTATTACGAAAGGCATGCCTAATAACTTTGTTACAAGCAAAACGAGCACCGAACTATCCTCCGATCACTCGCCGGTAGAAATAACATTAAGAAGGAAAATCACATTAATGCCTAAACCATGCAAGTTATATTCCAATAAAACTAAATGGGAGCACTTCAGACCGCTAATTACAAAAAACTTTCATCTAAAAATTTCTTTAAAGACGGACGACAACATATCGGAAGCGGTAGAATATTTCAATAACTGCGTTCAACAATCTGCTTGGCTTGCTACCCCAGTTGCAAAATATTCGTACCATAAACAGGATTGTCCAATATCTGTACGAGAACTATTGACTGAAAAACGTAAAGCTCGGCAAAGGTGCAAGCAACAGGTTACCCTTCTGATAAGAAACATCTAAACTATCTACAAACAAAACTAAAAACACTACTGAAAGAGAACGAAAACCGTAGCATACAAACATCCTCACAAAACCTTGATGCTACAGCAGAGACAAATTACTACTTGTGGAAAGTCACCAAAAAGCTTAAACGCCCAGCGTCCAATCAACCTCCTCTTCGTAAAAGTAACTTAGAATGGGTTACTAGCGATGCGGCAAACGCTGGCACATTTGATGAACACCTTAAACGGGTCTTTATACCAAATTCAGATACGGGCTCCACTAAAATCCGAGAAGTCACAGAATTCTTAGAACAAACTCACCAACTTGATCCTCCCATTACTAAGCTCACACAAGAAGAAGTCAAAACAAAAATTAAAGCCTAAGAGCCTTAAAGCTCCTGGTTCCGACCTAATAACAGGCAAAATCCTAAGGGAGCTGCCAAAGGAAGGGATAAAATTTCTGACTTTTCTGTACAATACTATGCTGCGTAGAGGTATAGTCGCACTTCAATGGAAAGTAGCCCAAGTGATAATGGTGGCCAAACCTGGCAAGGATCCGACTGAGGCACACTCATACAGACCTATTAGCCTGTTACCCAAAAGTTATGGAAATAGTTATCTTGCACAGACTGTCCCCAATTATCTTTTTAAAAAAATTATTACCTCACCACCAGTTTAGTTTTCGCAGTAAGCATAGAACCATTTAACAAGTGCACAGACTTGTGGAACATATTAACAAAGCTTTTGAGTCAAAACAGTACAATGTTGCAGCATTCCTTGATATGACACAGGCATTCGATCGAGTGTGGCAAGACGGACTACTATTTAAAATAAAAAAAGACCTGCCCATAAACTTCTGCAACCTAATAAAGTCATACCTAAGCGACAGACACTTTTTTGTAAAACAAGGAGAAGAGTTAACTTCCTTATATGCTATTCAAACAGACAAACAGACAAACAGACAAACAGACAAACAGACAAACAGACAAACAGACAAACAGACAAACAGACAAACAGACAAACAGACAAACAGACAAACAGACAAACAGACAAACAGACAAACAGACAAACAGACAAACAGACAAACAGACAAACAGACAAACAGACAAACAGACAAACAGACAAACAGACAAACAGACAAACAGACAAACAGTCAAACAGACAAACAGACAAACAGACAAACAGACAAACAGACAAACAGACAAACAGACAAACAGACAAACAGACAAACAGACAAACAGACAAACAGACAAACAGACAAACAGACAAACAGACAAACAGACAAACAGACAAACAGACAAACAGACAAACAGACAAACAGACAAACAGACAAACAGACAAACAGACAAACAGACAAACAGACAAACAGACAAACAGACAAACAGACAAACAGACAAACAGACAAACAGACAAACAGACAAACAGACAAACAGACAAACAGACAAACAGACAAACAGACAAACAGACAAACAGACAAACAGACAAACAGACAAACAGACAAACAGACAAACAGACAAACAGACAAACAGACAAACAGACAAACAAACAGACAAACAGACAAACATTTATTATATGTATTGATTTGGCATAATCTATAAATGCACGTAAGCTATAAAATAGGCCAAAATTATTGTTGTTTACGTCTTGATGCTCCTAAGGCGGTAAACTTGTTTGGAGTGGTAATTCCCTGGGATTCTTCACCGACTCAATTTATTCTGTGAATGACTCACTGTCCAGTGTCTGTGCTAACAAAAGTACAAACAGCGGATACCAGGTGGTGATATCTACTCCTAGATTCTGTATTGCGTGGAGACAATATTTCGTCACGTCATGCAGTTTTTTAATCGCCCCGATGGATTGTTGCTGCATGCTAGGAATGTTCAGTAATATGTTGACGTGAGACGTGAAAATTAGTTTACTGTTTCCATATCTGTGGTTAAGTATTTCCCAGCATACCTCGTAATTCTCTGTGCTAATCTGAAGATGGTGTATCAGACGCTCAGCTTCTCCTGATACTTCACTCTTTTAGAACTGCATTTTTTGTGCGTTTGATAACGATGGATTTTAATGAATGGTTTCTGTAAACAAGTCCTTAAACGACGTCTATTGGTGGTAGTTGGCTTGGAATGTTGGAATACCCATCTGTGGAATCGATTAGTCGATGCGATACAGACCACATTTTAGAGTTGGTGGTTTTCTTCAAATCGTTATACATTTTCTCATATCTATTGAACTCTTCTTGGTTATTAATACCAGACATCCTCATCTCCGTTTTCACCTTCTATATCCCAGTGCAGGCTGTCTATAATAACCCAACGACTTTGAAGAGACTTTAATGCATCGTTGAACTCCCACTTGTTCTGCAGATGGTCAATTTTATGGAAGCTACTGTTCTCATGAAAGCTCTAAAGTAGATAGTCTGCTTTTTTATCATGCCTTTCTAGCTTACTGTCTTCACGCGTCTCCCGACATTGCTATTGCGGTGCTTGTGAATGAGACGAATCTCCTGCTTGCTTCGATGTCCTCGCTTCTCCCGGCGGCGGCGGCTGGTGAGGATCTTGCTGTTTTAACAGCAAGTGCTCCATGATTTTAGTGACTAGCTGCTTGATCGACAGATACACTTCTTCGGCTTTATCATAACAAATATACATGATTAAATTCAGCAAGTTCACAGCACTTCCTATGGTTACGTTGATACTCTCTCAAATAGTTTTCTAATATCTCCAACTTCCACTTGCAGTAATCTATGGTTTTTCGTTCAGCCCCGTCTTTCTTGATATCAGTTTAAAGTTTAACCAAGGAGTCGTAAATCTCCATTTGGCTGACTGCTAACTGCTCCATTCTTCTCACGGTCAATTAAATAGGCAAATAAAAATAAAGTATAAAATGGTTGGGCCTTACCTTATATTCTCCTTACGCGTCAGCTGCCCAATTTCTTCAATTTCATCTCACTGCCTATCTACTCTCCCTATCAACTAGTTAAATACAATCACAGGTTGCAAGACACACAAACACTTCACTGTACTTCGCGAACCGTGTCCCCTAATTCACGAAGGATCATGTAGAGTTTAGCGCCTGCTTGGTTTAGCACTAAACTCTGAGTTGTTTGATTTGTTTGACTTTATATTTAGAATGGTAATGGTTTGGTTATTGGGTTACGACCACTGGTTTAATGATTTTAATGGTTATATTTAACACTAACTCTCCGCCCGCAGCTTCGCCTGCGTGGACTACACGATTATGGCTGTTTCGTTTTTCGCAGTTCTGGTGGGATATTGCAAATTATTATCCAAACATAGCTTTCCGCCCTCGTCTTTGTTCGCGTAGACTACAAAATTTGCTGAACGTTATTATTTAATCGAATTACAAAAATTACATGTAAATTGATATAAAACATACACTGAACTGCCGTCGTGTTCTAATAGCTAGAGCGTTGGACTTTCATTCTGGTCTGGTCTCGTGGAATCGATTTCGACGGGGAGGTACAAATTGTGAAAGACCACTTTGCTTTCAATTTCTGAATCCTACTTTCGACACGATTGAAAATTAATACAGGTTCGCGCAAAAGTTATCACCCGATGTTCTTTGGCTTCATTTTTTTTTAAAGAATGAAATACTTTGGTTCTGGTTTTGGGTAATGTTTATTTGGTGTCTTAATTTATATTCTCATTTAGTCGAAAAAATTATATGACCGTGTCGTCGCCAGTATTGGCAAACATTCGGGCCCGATTTATGGCATTTTGCATAATTCTTGCCAGAACTTCCGGCGAATATTATATTTTATTCCTTTTAAGGCTAGAGAAAGTAGTTGATCATGGCTCTGGAACCTCGTGGACCACAGTAGTCGTTTGGCGGCCCGATGACGCTTCCAGCGTAAACAACACACCATTTTTTTTTTACTGGAGATATGCATACTGCGTTATCATGTGGAGATAGCGCAGTTATGTGGGACTCCAACCCACTAAAACTCCACGGTGTTATCCTGTGCCGCTATTGGCGGGGATACGGGCACGTGTTACACGGGCATACGGGCACGGGCACTCATTCATGAAAAAAAAACACACCATGCAGTAACTTCGAGCGGGTGTAATGACTCTTCCTGGATTATATGTGGATTTTCTGTGCCATGTGCTCATGATGATTTTCGATGGAAAGTTGTCTAACTCATG
Organism: Orthosia gracilis; assembly: GCA_947562075.1. Lineage (NCBI taxonomy): Eukaryota > Metazoa > Arthropoda > Insecta > Lepidoptera > Noctuidae > Orthosia > Orthosia gracilis. The sequence goes on along the minus strand of OX387271.1, from coordinate 49,885,464 downwards.
GTCGTGATTTACGATGGCTTGATGTAGCGTAGGTTACACACACTTGGAGGTTACCAGCTATATTTTGTATCTATTTATTTCACAAATGTCGAAGCAGAATTGTCGAAGAAAAAATTATAGCATCTTCCGATAGAGTGATGAGTTTTGCGCCATTCTGTACAGTTTAGATATGTGTACTCCAATTAGTTTCGCTAGCAAATTCGTCATCAGGAAGTTAGAATTGAATTATGCATTTCTTTGTATAGCACATTGGTGGTTTTTCTGTCTGGTGCCGAAATAACCATACTGACTCTGGAACAGGCAACGTAGAATTGCCCGTGCTAGATACAATCTTTCTTTAAATCTATGCCTGCCACCCTAAATGACTGACCCTGAGATTTATTTATGGTCATTGCAAAGCAGATCTTAAGGGGGAATTGTAATCGTTTAAACTCAAAGACAGTCAAAAGATATCAGTGGTATTCGACATATGAAACTGATTCCTCCCGAGTACATCCAGTAGGTGATCGTTCATACAAACTTTAACACCCTTTTTTACTCCTTTAAGGGGTGAAATTAAAAAAATCCTTAGAAACGTTTTTCTTTAATTGTTTTGAAGAGCAGAAATACTAAGTTTCAAGTAATTTTGATGATAAACAATTTATTTTTCTTACAAACTTTAACACCCCTTTTTACCCCTTTAAGGGATGAAATTCAAAAAATCCTTTAAGAAGCATTTTTTTATTTATATTTAGAGGCTAAATACCATATTTCATTCATTTCTAAGTAAAAATGACAGAGTTTCATACAAACTTTCATCCCTTATTTAACTCCCTTAGGGGTTGAATTTCATTCTTATTCCTTGTCTACTTTATAATGTGCAAAATTTTAGCTTTCCAGGTCCAAGGGTTTGGACTGAGCGTTAATGAGTCAGTCAGTCAGTCAGTCAGGACTTGTCTTTTTATTTATATAGATAGACTAGTTAGTTACTAAACGGTAAATGTTAATGTTAAATGTTTGTTCTTTATGTATTTTTATATGGTGTACAATAAAGAATATAATAAATAAATAAATAATAAATGGTTAATCTATGATAAAGTAGCACTAAAATGGTTTGATTCGAGTTACGCGATTGGTATCCGATCACGCACTAACTGACGCTAGTTGCGATACTTGCATTTATGGAAATGCACGCAGGCAATAATGCTGAGTTGTTCGGTTGCAGATATTGCAGCGAACAGTGTTTATTAATTGCGGTATTCATTTATCCACACAATTACATTTTTGCACACAAAAGTATCGAAAAGATAAAATGAAATTAGGTAAATCTGGCAATCATTGGTTTGTGGGTAAAATAAAAAGTGTTGCTAATTACTAATTTCGTTCAAAATATAATCGATTCTCTTTTATTCAATCGATTTTTTGTGATGTATTTATTTTAACACCAATATTATTCGTTTTTTTTATCGATTATTATTATAATAATCAAACAAGCGGATTTCTACTTCATTTACCATAAATTCTTTAGATCTTAAAAAAAACCGCTACTGCTCAATTCAACTGTCATTCTTATCTGTTCTTCAAAATACATAAATAAAGTAAAAGAAAAAATAATAGACTTTAATAATCAAGTATTTTTACTGACTGTACCTTATATCTTGAACTTATTTTGGTATTCGATTAAACAATGGTATCCGTTTGGAATAGAAAATAAATATGAATTAAATCAAATACCAGTGGTATTAGTTGTTGGTATTAGAATGGAATGAATCTGTATGTTCATCTGTTCCCTCATAATTTCTAAACAACTTATCATGATAAGACAAATGAGGTATCATTGGAAGAGTTTTATTTGTCCGCTGGTTATGTGATGTCACATTAAATAGAATATGGCGCCCTCTAGGGAACCCGAAGTCAAGAACAAAAAAAAAAAGATTACTATGGACTAGGTATATCTCTTTGTCTGCGTATTTTGTATCTATCTGTGACATCGTAGCTCTCAAACGGATGAATTAAGTTTCATCTAGTTTTTTTAAAGGACTTTATTGAGAGTGTTTTAGCTATGAAAAAAAAAAAATTGTTGTTCCAAAATTTGATAATAATCTGGAATTCTAAGCTCAAAATATATAGGTTGGTACCTAAACTGTCTTAAATTAGAATATACATTAAGACTATTGTTCTTCATTCCTAATATTAACCTAGTGGCAGTTGAATTAAGTAGATAGTGCGAAGTGATAATTGCGCGGCTAGATAACGCGTGGCGCAGAGCTCCTATATACAGTACGCGTGCGCAGTGTTTGGCACACATCGCTCCCCGCCGAACGCGCGCTCACAGCCCGACCGCGACACACACAAGTCAACAAAAGTCACGATATGATAACCGCGGCCATCGTGCTGGTTGCCATTGTGGCACTGTACCTGTACGGCACGCGCACCTTTCGCTACTGGGAGAAAAAAGGCATCAAACATGACAAGCCCGTCGTACTGGTCGGGAATAATTCTCAAGTCTACCTCATGCAAAAGAGTATCACGCAGATGGCAGCCGAAATGTACTGGAAGTATCCGAAGGAGAAGGTGGTGGGATTCTACCGATCCACGCACCCCGAGCTCGTGATACGAGATCCTGAAATCGTAAAGCGCATCCTGTTAACAGATTTTCAATACTTCTATCCCCGCGGCCTGAACCAGCACAAGACGGTGATCGAGCCGATGATGCGTAACCTGTTCTTCGCGGACGGCGACCTGTGGAAGATGTTGCGGCAGCGCATCACGCCCGCCTTCACCAGCGGCAAGCTGAAGGCTATGTTCCCGCTGATCGTGGAGCGCGCGGAGAAGCTCCAGGCGCGTGCACTTGAAGCCTCCGCGGCCGGCCGCCCGCTGGACGCGCGCGACCTCATGGCGCGCTACACTACTGACTTCATCGGCGCCTGCGGCTTCGGACTCGACGCCGATTCGCTCAACGATGAAGACTCCGCCTTTCGGCAGTTAGGTGCCTCAATATTTAAAGTTGGAGTAAAGGAGGTTTTTATAGCTATGTTGAAAGAAATGTTCCCAGAATGGTGTAAACGTTTAAAGTACGTTGAAAGAGTGGAACAACCTATAATCGATCTAGTCTCAGCTATACTGAAACAAAGAAATTATGAACCTTCTGGCAGGAATGACTTCATTGACTTGATGCTCGAGTGTAAGAAAAAGGGGAAAATGTCAGTAGAATCGGTGGAACACATTAAAGCAGACGGCACTCCTGAGATCGTTACGTTGGAGTTAACGGACGAGCTGATCGCGGCACAAGTGTTCGTGTTCTTCGCGGCCGGCTTCGAGACGTCGTCGTCGGCCACCAGCTTCACGCTGCACCAGCTCGCCTTCCACCCGGAGGTGCAACACAAGGTGCAGCAGGAGATCGACGCGGTGCTGACGCGGCACGGTGGCCGGCTTAGCTACGATGCCGTCAAGGAGATGACGTACCTGGAGTGCGCGTTCAAAGAAGGCATGCGCATGTTCCCGTCGCTGGGCTTCCTGATACGCAATTGTGCGCGCACCTACACCATCCCGGAGTTGGACGTGACCATTGACCCGGACGTGGGCGTGCTCATCCCGCTGCAGGCGCTGCACAACGACCCGCAGTACTTCCCCGAGCCACACGTGTTCCGTCCGGAACGCTTCCTGCCTGACCAGCAGGATGACCACACCAAGTTCGTGTACCTGCCCTTCGGCGACGGTCCCCGCGCCTGCATAGGTGAGAACCATTTATTTCACAAGTTATTAATTAACAGATATTGATATAGCGTTAGTAGTACACACAACAATAAAACATAACAAGGTGTTAGTAATTTGGTAGTAAACAAAACAAGTTACACAATAATAATAATTATTGTGGTTATGGCTGAGACCATGGATGACCTCAGTACAATGCTCGATGTCCTCAGTAGAGCTTCCGAAATAGTGGGTCTTAAAGACTAAGATATTTTATTTCAACTAGGCCCCCAAGCGGCACTTTTGAACGTTAGATTAAAATTTACAAGGAATAAAAATTTATTCTACCGTACATTCGGAAAGTAGCTTGTTATGGAGGAGAACGCACAAGATTCTCCATACTCACTCTTAATTTTTTTTTTTACAATATTAAGGTGCATAAGACATACATTAATAAATTCATATTATATGTGAGGACAATGCACCCAGAATTACTACACACTATACTACGTACGGGCCTACCTTTTATAGCAGAACTTTTTAAGTCATAATATTACTTTGCATAACATCTAAGGTGTGGTGAAACCTGAATCAGGTGTTTTAACAATAAACTTCATTTCGCAGAAAATCATTTGGCATACACTCATTTATCATAAATTGAAACTCATAATTTTGTAATTCAGAATCATCTTTTGGCATAAATTTCATATCGATAATCATTAAAAGGCAGAACCATCATATCGCAGTAAGTTCACAGTCAGAATCGTCTTTTGGCATACATTCCATATCCATAATAATTGAAATACTCATCTATCACATTACAAAGAACTCATAATTCATTCAAAAAATTAATTTCATAGAAATAACTACAAAAATTAGTAGGTAATATGATAAAAACTATTTAAATAATTTAATTGACTGGGCTTTCTGAATAATGCCCATTACTTATTGGGCCGGGTAATAAAAATATGTTTTTTTTGAAGTTACCTATTTTAATGTTGACATTGGTTTTAATATAGAATACATAAGTACGATTAGTAATTAAACAACAAAATCGACGGACCCCCGCTGCGCGGGTCTCCTATTTCTGTCTGCAGGGTCTAAAGTAACCTAACATGAAGGGGGTCACCCCTTTATAGCAGAACTTTTTATGTCATAATATTATTTCGCATAACAGCGGATAGCATAAACCTCATTTCGCATAAAATCGTTTGGCATTCACTCATTTATCATACATTCAAAACTCATAATTTTGTTAGTCAGTATCATCTTTAGGCATACATTTCATATTCATAATAATTAAAAAGAATAACCATCATATCGCAGAAACTTCACAGACAGAATCGTCTTATATAGACGAGAGACGAGATAGTCATTAAAAGGCAGAACTATCATATCTGAGAAAGTTTACAGTTAGAATCATCTTTTGGCATACGTTTCATATCCACTCATCTATCACATTACAGAGCACCACCACCACACACAGAACACCATGCATGCGGCATGCAAGCAAGCATACCTCACACATGAAGCAAGCATGCAGCATGCTAACAAGCATACACCATGCATGCAGCATGGAAACATGCAGCAATCATTCAGCATGCAAGCAAGCATACATCATACATGCAGCAAGCATGCAGTATGCAAACAAGCATACACCATGCATGCAGCATGGAAACATGCAGCAATCATTCAGCATGCAAGCAAGCATACATCATACATGCAGCAAGCATGCAGTATGCAAACAAGCATACACCATGCATGCGAGCAAGTGTACAGCATGCAAACAAGCATACACCATGCATGCAAGCAAGCATGCAGCATGCAAGCGCGCATGCAACATGCAGCAGGCATGGTTTCTGTCACGGCTCCGGCGGTCCCACACGAGCTTATCGTCGCACCGCAGCTTCGGCTGAGGCTGGCCGGCATCGCCGGCCAGCCTCAGCCGAAGCTGCGGGAGCGGCGGCGGCGGGCGTTCAAACCACCTGCTCCTCAGCTCGTGCTTAAATTACACTCTAGGGGTAGGGCAGATAAGACTACGTGGAGTCAGTTTTGCAGCGATTCGTTTCTGTCACTAAATTTTGAAGCTAAACATATTGTCTTTTTAAGACGATATTTTAATTTTAGGGTTACAAATGCATTTTTTTAGAAATATGCCAAATACAATTATTCGAAATGAAATTCTGCCATCTCCATGGTATGCCAAGTGAAATTATACCAAATAATAGTCGCATTAAATGAACGTTATGCTAAACGAAATTATGCGAAATTTTAACTTTGGCAAAAGTAGTTATACAGAATAAAATTCTGCCATATTAATATTATGCCATTGTATATTCGGACATATAAACATTCGGCAAAACAATAATTATATTATATAATTTTTATGCCTTAAGAATATTCGTACGTACTAAAAAGATGTAAATTCTTTCTCACGTACATGATGTTTTCATAAATATATTGACAAGGAACCGTCATAATGTCCTCGAACAGTCCCCTTAAGGAAACGCGACGGCGAAGATTTTATATCGCCCTGATGGCTCGTTTTTGCAGAATAAAAATTGACTCAATGTCTGCAGCCCTTCCTCATAGTAAGATACCGTAATCCATTATACTATGAAAGTAACTAAAATCGCGGTATCGCGGTATCTACTTCAGTAAATTGACGATTTTTTCTAACAGCATAAGATATCCGCAAGAGATCCAGGGTTACCAACAAAGCCCGAAGAATTGCCAAACTTAAGTGGCAACGGGCAGGGCACATTGCTCGCAAAATAGATTGCCGATCTCTCATCTCGGTGTCTTTAGATACAATTTTTTTGCGTTAAGCTGAACCCTCTTCGGGTTGCAGAAAGACGACACCGACTTCCAAAAAGAAAGCTATTTTTTACGTTGTACTTTTTTTTTATTTATTTTTTCATGAATATATAGATTTGGAGTAGTATAGATTTATTAATAGAATAGAATAGATTTGGAAGTCGGTAGCATTTTTTTGTAAGTTTTTTTTTATTTCCCACTTTTTAACTGTACCTACCTAATAGGCAATAATGCCAGAATAGATTACCCAAATATCATGACACTTGAACATAACCGGTGAATTGAGAGTGTACCAAGTTGAACTGTACACATCTGCGTACCCCTTTAGAGCGTACTGGCGTGATTTTATGTTATAAAATGTTATAAACAATAAACAGGCAAGCGATTGCAGCAATTCCGAGAGATTTGCCGTTATTTATTGAAGAGTTCTGTTGTATAACTTTGAAGTTCTTCATCAGATCTTCACCAAATTAAAATGGGACCAATTTCGGAACATACTCATTCAAACAAAAAAGATTTTTCAGAATCGGTCCACAATTGACGGAGATTTCGGTAAAATAAACAAAAAATTAACGAAAATAAAGTCGAACATAGAACCTCCTCCTTTTTTACAGACTTCGTTTGTTTGGTTGTCATGAACGCGGAGTAATTATTGAGAATCGGGATAGTGCTATTGCTAGAACAAGGTAACCAGCATTCAGTTAAAACAACAAAATCGCAGTAAGAAACTCGGTGCAGAAGCGTTTGCAAATTTTAAAGTTACGGTTTACAGAGCGAATGTTTTGTGTCAGGATCTTAATGAAGTTATGAGGACACTTCACCATGGAGAGTGGTTCCTCAGGTGCGCATGTATATGTAGTTGATACAGATAGTTCGTCGATGTTGTCAATTAAATTGTTCATGGTATTATGCATTTTAATGAAGTTATTAGGACACTTCACCATGGAGAGTGGTTCCTCAGGTGCGCATGTATAGGTAGTTGATACAGATAGTTCGTCGATGTTGTCAATTAAATTGTTCATGGTATTATGCATTTTAATGAAGTTATTAGGACACTTCACCATGGAGAGTGGTTCCTCAGGTGCGCATGTATAGGTAGTTGATACAGATAGTTCGTCGATGTTGTCAATTAAATTGTTCATGGTATTATGCATTTTAATGAAGTTATTAGGACACTTCACCATGGAGAGTGGTTCCTCAGGTGCGCATGTATAGGTAGTTGATACAGATAGTTCGTCGATGTTGTCAATTAAATTGTTCATGGTATTATGCATTTTTGGGGTAAAGTAAAAGTAGTTTGATGGTTACGAGTATTTAGGGTGGTATTTGTTTTAGGGACGTGTGTGGGAAGCTTAAGATTGGGGTAATAAATTTAAAAACATATTTTTTATGTTATTGAAGAAGCTAGGTAAGGAATAACAGGGATGAACGCAAGCTTATGTAAAGGGTATATATGGCATCATGGTGAAGTTGTAATATGTAATGGTGTTGAGTTATTAATGTATGAGGGTATGTTGTTTTGATAGTAATAGTTAGGTGTGTGAGTTTTCGTTTTTTTCTCTTTATTTAAAAAAAAACTTTGCCCCACACTAGGAATTTCTTCCTGTATTGTGGGTGCGTTTACAAACATATAAACTCACATACACAAACACCCAGAGCCGGAACAACTATCTATAGGACGTACAAATATTTGTTCCGTGCGGGAATCGAACCCGCGACACGCGGCGCAGCAGTCAATCGCTCAACCACTGCGCCAACCGTACGCCCGTCCTGTTTGTGTTTGTATTTAGTATTTTAACATATAAATTCGAAAAAGTCATAAGCGAAATCAAATAATACGTATGATATAGTAGGGTATACTTAAATGCAAGTAGTCATGCTTTTATTATCGTCGCCAGCTGCTTCAGTTTTTCTTCGCTTTTTACCAACAATGTGCAGGCAGTGAGAATGTTCACCGTCGTCGGCAGCAAGATTGAGGGGAAGATCGCATTCGCATTATCTTTATGGGATAATGACGGCGAAGTCTAGAACCTCAAGCTTAGCCTCGCCTCGTACTGCACAGTCTATCAGGCGGAACTCTTGGCCATTTGCTGTTCAACAGACGTGATCCTCAAGCGCAAGGAAGTTAGCTGTGGTTTGTATAGCAACTCAATGTCAGCATTACAGACGCTTGCAAACCATGGCTCTCCCCGTCACCTGGCGGAACACGCGCGCGCCAATTTGGCTCAAGCCCTGGGCCAGAGCAAAGCTGTGTCTTTGTTCTGGATCAAGGCCCACGCGGGCTTGCCGGGAATGAGCGTGAAGACGAGTTGGCGAAGTAGGCAGCATTGTCGTCACGGAGGAAGCCGGATTACGACCAATGTCCGATTTCAAATGTCAGGCGACAGATCCATTTGGAATCGCTTTGTGAATGGAATCGGAGATATGTGTCGGGCGAGACGGTTTCTGTGACGAAAATGTTTCTTCCGGACGCCATAGCGGCATTCCGTATAGTAGAAGTGCGGCCCGCAGGCGTCCTCACGCAGGTTTTGACGGGGCACGGTGGGTTCTCTGAATACTTGAATCGCTTCAAGTGTAAGGAGAGCCCAGCGTGCGTCTGCGATCTAGGCGCGGCAGACTGTCCAGCATATACACGTAGATTGCTCGATATTTACCAGAAAACGTTACCAATGAGAGCTGGACTAAAAAAAAATAGCATCCTATCATCTCCTTTGTCGGAGGAGGCTGGGATGTTGTGTCGACTGTTAAAGAGGGAATGAGCATGAGTGGGTGTGTCTGCTGAATATGTTACGACATGCCTAGCAGACATACCCACTTAAGTTTAATTGACTAGTAGATTAGTAGTGGTGTTATAAGTAAAGATAAATTTTTGTTCGTTACCCATTGTTACGTTTTAAGGTGCTATATGTTTTCTTTTATGGGGGTGACATTATCACTCGGTGATAAAGCCCCTTATAACAAATAATAATAATAATAATAAAGCCGAGAAAGATAAGCAAATCAAGTATCTTGACTTGGCTCGCGAGGTTGTCGACATGTGGGATGTGGACACAGCAATTATTGTACCGATTGTCGTTTCGGCCAATGGTTTAATAGCTACGAGCCTCGACCAACACCTTAGGAGGCTCTCGTTAGGCGGCTGGGTCAAGGGCCTGATCCAGAAAGCAGTACTGCTGGACACGGCTCGTATTGTTAGGAGGTTCCTCTCTCTGGAGCCCTGACCGCCGGTAGCTTGGACCCTGTTCCCGATACCGGTGGGCCTCTATTTTTTATATTTTTTGTTTTTTTTTTTTGTTTTTGTATCTTTTATAAAAATATTTAAAAATGTATTAAATAAGAAATTATTAGATTAAATAATTTTAATTATTAATTTTATTTTTTTTCTTTTTATTTTTTCTTTTTTTTTTTTTTTATTTGATTTTTTTGATTATATTGTATTTATAGTTAATATGTATATTTAAATAATCCACACTTTCATTATTGCACCTACCACTGTTTATCTCTCCATCACCCAAAGGTCGACTGGTAGAAAATGCCTAAGGCATTAAGTCCGCCTCTGTACTTGTGTGCATGAAGTATTAAATAAATAAATAAATAAGTTAAATAAAGGACATAATAATAATAATAAGACATTTATTTCAGACTTAGTCCATATCCTGTTAGTAATACAAAAAACCTTATAAAACTATTGTTAGTAGATCAAAGCCGCAGAAAAATCCTTTCGTAGCACCGCAAAGGAGTGCCAGTTTATGCCAAGCCCTGGACGCGACCACCCACAGTGTGTAGTCGCATCCAGTGCCGCCACATCGGCGAGTCCCAGCGACCCACGAACAAGCTCAGAAAGCTGTTCGAGCTGCCCCGCATGCGCATCATAAGAGACGCACAACGCTTCCTCATGATGGCATGAAAACCATCCACACCTTTCACTGCAAACATTGCAGAAGCGCTGCAGTGGCGCGGCAGCCCGAACAGCACCCTGAACGCGTTATTATACTGTACTCGCAGAGCACTGTATGTACGCTGCGTGTACTTAGTCCACAGGCTGCAGGTGTAAAAAGATTGACAGAATGCCTTAAATAAGGTCACTTTGACTTGCTCAGTACACCGTGCAAACCTGCGGGCCAGCATGTTGCAGCGCACAGACAGCGCCCTGCGCTGCCTCTCCAAGTCCTTGTTGTCACACATATCATCTGAGACCCAGTGACCCAGATATTTAAAATTAGACACTTTTTTTAAGCTGGCACCGCAAAGATACAAGGGAGGCACATTAGCCAAGGATTTATTACCAGCCCTAAACATCATCACTTCACTCTTTTTCACATTATATCTGAGTCCATGGGTTTGCACATACTTTTCACAGATATTTAGCAGTCTGCGCATGGCACTGATCGAAGTGAAATAAAGTTAAAAAAAAACTTTTACCGAGCTTTCATCTGCCATGAGTTTAGGATGAATTTGAGTAGTCATTAACGACAGTTGGCGCATTGTAATTTTCTCTGAAGCCTCTTATAGCACTTATAATGATTGATGATGATTTGCAAGTCGGCAAGTTTCTTTTGGTAACAGAGTTAAACGTGCACGGTGAGATAAACATACTTAGATTTTGTTAAAAGACTTTCCAAAAAAGAGGAGGTTAGTATGGACTGTATGAATTTTTTATGCATGTTCACCGATTGCTCCGTCAATTGTGGAACGATTTTGAAAATTATCTTTTCTTTGGAAGGGTATGATCCCAAATTGATCTCATTTAAATTTGGTAAAGATCTGATGAAAATCTTCGGATATTAATATATTCAATGGAACTCTTCAATAAATTTCGCCAAATCTGAGATTGCTGCAATCGTATGTCTGTTTATTGTACATTACTAGAGAATTAGCCCACTAACTGGTACCTACCACAACTAAAAAGTGAAAAATAAAACTTTTATTCGAAAAAAAATACAACCAACTTTCAAATAAAAACACTACAAAGTGAAAAATAACTTCAATTTGCGGCAGCCGGTGTGAAAAATGAATAAATGAAACCAGAAACAGCGACTTCCGGAATTTGAAGTTATTTTTCACTTTGTGGTGTTTTTATTTGGAAGTCGATTGTATTTTTTTGTAAAAAAGGTTTGTTCACAGAACACTTCTCACTAAAACGAGATAGTTTGCAGAGTATGAGGAATTGAAGCCTTTATAAAATGCTTGTGTTGCAGGTCTGCGCCTGGGGCTGATGCAGTCGCTGGCGGGGCTGGCAGCGGTGCTGTCGCGCTTCACGGTGTCACCGGCTCCCAGCACGCTGCGTGAGCCGGTCGTCGACCCCAAGTCCGGCATCGTGCAGAGTATCAAGAATGGCCTGCCGCTCTCCTTTAGCGAGAGGAAGCCGACGGCGGCGGCGCAGTAGTCGCACGTGACCAGTGACCACCCTCGTGCGACAGCACAGTGACCACGCTAAAAGACATTGCGCAACGGAAGACGCTTGATTAATGTAGTGAACAATCAGAGTGTACGGACAAACAAAAAACTCAGACTACGTCAAACGAGTGTTTCAATTGTTGTTAGTAGGTATTATTTGTGATAACCACTACTTTGTACAGTACAACTAATTTCTTAAAGTCGGCAATCATCGTATTTCCGAATACAAACGAATGCTAATTTCCATGTCCATCAATTATTAGATTTATCTTGTATAATAATGTGAATTCAGAATGTCATAGACTAAATGCATGTTGCTTGGTTACTGTTGTTGACTGCATATATGTCATTCAATATAATACTGCTATCAAGAAATAATATGTTTTAATTCATATATAACATCTGGCGACGATGCCGTTCGATGTAAAGAAAGCAAAACGTTCGCAAGCCATCATACGCGGAGGTAAATGCTATCGCTGTGGAAAAGACGACCACAAAGCAAATGAATGTGGGGCCATTAAAAGTACATGCCGAAAGTGTCAAAAGGAAGGACACCTAGCGCGAGTCTGCCTTCAAGGATACAAACGCAATGAAACGAACTTGCTGAATGACGACTCTGCAAGCAGCGCCAGTACCGACAACATCGCAGGAATCAACTTCGTGAAGAGTGAAATTACAGACAAATACATTATAAGTATCGAAATTGAAGGAAAGAAAATAAGAATGGAATTTGACACGGGTGCAACACTCTCTACCATCTCACTAAAGGATTTTATGAAGCTTAACATTCACAAAAGACTATTTGACACGAGCATCAAACTAAGAACTTATACAGGCGAAGTTTTTAAGCCCATCGGTGTCACGTTTGTTCGATGCAAATATAAAAACCAACTATTCTATGGAAAACTATACGTGATAGTTAAAGACGTGAAACCCATCTTGGGTAGAAGTTGGATGAAGGAGTTTAATATTAAACTAGCCGAATTAAATTTGGTTGATACATGCAAGAAGACACAAAATCTTGAACAATTGCTTAAAGAGTTCACTACAAACCTAGGTGAAATTCCAAACGTTCGAGGCCACCTGACTCTTAAAGATAATGCTCAACCAATCTTTATTAAACCTCGACGAATTCCATATGCGCTACGATCTAAAGTTGATGAAGAAATCGACCGACTTGAAAAACTGGGCATTATTACAAAGATTGATCACTCCGATTGGGGCACTCCCGTCGTCCCAATAGTAAAACCAAACGGAAGCATCAGACTGTGCGCCGACTATAAAATTACCTTAAACAAAATGATAGAAGACGAACAATATCCAATGAAGATATTTTAGCTGAAATGAACGGCGGACAATTTTTCTGCACCTTAGACATCACGCAAGCCTACCTGAACATGGTGATGGATGAAGAAAGCGCCCTGCTGCAAACATTGAGTACACACAAAGGTACTTTTAAAGTGAACCGACTCATGTTTGGAGTTAAAGTAGCCCCAAGTCTCTGGTAAAAATACATGGACCAATTATTAATGGGCCTTGACGGTGTCAAGTGCTTCTTCGATGATATTATAATTCAAGGATCGACAGAAAAACAATTATTATCCAGATTGAAACAAGTTTTGCTTAAACTTCAAGATAGCAACCTTCGTGTTAATAAAGAAAAGTGCCAATTCTTCAAAAGAAGTATCAATTACTTGGGACACACGATAGACAAAGAGGGTTTACATAAAAATCAGGACAAAATAAAAGCAATTTTAAATGCACAACGCCCAACTAATGTGAATGAACTAAGAACGTTACTAGGCATGGCAAATTATTACAACAAATTCATACCCAATCTGGCATCCATCACTGCCCCCTTAAATGAACTCTTGAAGAAAGAAGCAAAATTTACATGGTCTACAAAATGTGAAGAAAGCCTGAAAGAAATAAAAAAAGAAATACTAAGCGAAAGAATTCTAATACACTTCGATCAGAATAAACCACTTATACTGGCCACAGACGCTTCACCCACAGGACTTGGTGCCGTCCTAAGTCACAAACTACCTGATGGCTCAGAAAGACCAATAGCATTTGCTTCTAGATCCTTGACCAGCAGCGAAAAGAAATACAGTCAAATCGATAAAGAGGCGACAGCTATTTTCTGGGGTTTAAAGAAATTCTTTCACTATTGTTACGGCCGGAAATTCACCCTAATCACAGACCATAAACCCCTTACATCAATTTTTCACCCGCACCAAACCTCACCCGCCTTGAGTACCATGAGGCTATTCCACTACGCATATTTTCTATCACGATTTGACTACCATATCGAATATAGAAGTTCCTCAAAGCACTCCAACGCCGACTACCTTTCACGTTTTCCCGATGAGAAGATTAATGAGAGTAAATATGACCAGCATTACATATTACAGCTGAATTAGATAAACGCATTAAATATTTCACCAAAAATAATAGCAGAGAAACAATAGAAGACCCAGAATTAAAGAAATTACTTGAAACACTCCCATCAGGCACATCACTTAAGGAGTCTGGATATAAAGATAATGAACTAATTCTTCAGAATGACTGCATCCTAAAAGGCATGAGAGTTATAATTCCATATAAACTACGTCCACGCATCTTAGATGAACTTCACGCGGGACATGTCGGGATCTTAAAAATGAAACTTCTTGCGCGGAGTTTCGTAAACTGGAAGAACATTGATAAAGATATCGAAAACAAAGTGAAATCGTGCAGAACTTGTCGATTAAACCAGAATGAACCGCCAAAAGCCCCTCTGCATCACTGGGAAGACCCTACTGGCCCGTGGCAAAGAATACACATCGATTTTGCAGGTCCGATTTCGGGCTATTATCTTCTAATTGTCGTTGATGCATTTTCCAAATGGGTAGAAATAATCCCTACAAAAACTACGACGAGCGCATTCTGTATTCAGAAACTAGACGATTTATTTGACACCTTTGGATTACCCTACACGCTGGTGTCGGATAATGGAAGACAATGTGTCTCTCAAGATTTCCAGACGTTCTTAACTAGCAATGGTATTGTTCACAAAACGATCGCACCTTACCATCCCGCAACTAATGGACAAGCTGAAAGATTTGTTCAGACGGTTAAGAAATCAAAGCACAAATTAGAGGGGGAGAGTGGTGGGATACTGCACAAGGTTCGTACAGTTAGAAGTCTCCTCCGGGCTACGCCAGGCATCTCAGGCGACTCGCCCTATATGCTAATATTTGGAAGAGAGGTAAGAACGAGATTGGTAGCCAAGATTAGAGCTCCACCAAAGGCACTACATAGGGGCAGAAGAGAAGGGGTAAGAGAGTTTGCAGTCGGAAGCAAAGTGCAAGCTCGCAATTACTCTGTATCAGGAAGGAAGTGGGAGTTTGGTACAGTGACCCGCCGACTGGGAAACCTCCACTATGAGATGAGATCGACAGCGGACGCACATGGATGCGCCACCTCGACCAGCTGCTCCCGGCGCCTCTGATTCCTGGGAATCACGGCGGAGGCGTGTCATAGACTAAATGCATGTTGCTTGGTTACTGTTGTTGACTGCATATATGTCATTCAATATAATACTGCTATCAAGAAATAATATGTTTTAATTCATATATAACACAGAACAAAGTAGTTTATTGTTGTTATGTTTTGATTTCCATGTGAAATATATAGAGATGTAAAAAACCAGCTTTAAAATAAATTACATTACGTTAAAAGAGTATTAACAACTCTATATAGGTACTTCCAAGTTGATTGAGAGCGTCCGGTCTGCAGCAAGTGCAAAGGGCAACTGATATAAACCCGCCTGAACTGTATAGTGTTAAATGTTACTTTAATGTAAAACAGTACGTACAGGAAGATTTTGAAAGCATTACGAAGTGGGCCCATGACAACGGCATAATATTAAATTTGTTAAAAACAAAATGCATGCATATACACTCGCCATACAATTTGCGAGCTAGAGCCGAGTTAAGAGATAATATGGATCTAATAGCACATACTTACGAATGCTTGCATGATAACAAGATTAATTGCAGATGTGTAAAATTAGAGTATGTGAGCTCATTTAAATATTTAGGTCTCAGTATCGTTATTAATTTTAATTGGAAAACGCAAGTAACTGACATTTGTAACAAACTGAGATCTGTACTTGAGAAGTTCTATCAGCTGAAAAGTGTAGTGAATAAACAAACACTATTGACTGTTTATTACGCACTCGCTGACTCGCTAATCAGTTATGGACTTATTGTGTATGGACGGACTTTTAAAACATATTTACAAGAAATAAAGAATTTACAGATAAGACTGATCAAGTTCCTAGTTAGCAAACAGGTTAAGATAAAGTGTAACAAAGAGTACGACACATTATTTTCCATTTGTAAAATCTTGCCAGTAGATTTGATATTTATTTTTGAGTTGAGTATTTGATAGGGTTAGAACACTATTATAGTGATAAGTTCAAGGTATTTTCTAAAAATAAGTATAACACAAGGAGTGTGAGAGAGAGAAGACTAGTACAACCAAAAATAAAAACGTCAAAATATTTGGTGCCAAAGGTATTCAATAAAATAGAATTATTAAGAAATAACTGTAACCTAAGCAAAGGTGTGTTAAAATCAAAACTAAAGAATTTGTTTCTTAATTGAAATTTGGATCAGTTAATTGTTGTTTAGTTTAGTAATTGTTTAGTAAATAGTTAAAGTTAATTTTAAGTCAAGTTTTTAATTTTTGTATGATAAACGAGCGCTTCTCGCCATCAAACTGTAAAGTTTGGCGAGTAAAACTGTAAAAAAAAACTTGTATTTTAAATAAAAAAAATAAAAAATGTATTTATGTTGCACAAAATTATTAATGAATAAAATATTTTAACAAAAAAATTACTCATTTCCAAAGCAAAACACAAGAGAAGATTTTTTTCTTTTTGTCAGTCGGTATCTATGGTACTGTTTATTGTTTTTCGTTTTTTGATAACGACTTACGAGTTAAGTTATTTTTGTAGGCAGGTACTGCATATTTTCATGAAATTTATTTGTAGCCTAAGTGCTTCGCATGTCAATTCCAATAAACACGACTTCATCAAATTTTTGTTATTTTTTTTCTTTCTTTCCGCCTCGTGGCAACCTGTTGAACGTGTTAGAATCATGAATGGAACTCTATAAAAGTATTGGTATCTACCAAGATAGCAAGCTTTGAATGTCAAGATGGTTGTTGGATATAAATTACTGTGTATCACAGTTCCAATGTATGTGGTGTGTAAGGAAAGGGTTGTATGAATAAAAGCACATAAAGAAAAGACTAGATAATTATTTAAGTAAGGCTTGTCAATTAATTCATATTTAGAAGGCTCATTGAGCTTACCGCCCGATCGCTAATCTAGTTCTTGTGGGGAAGAAGGGCAACAAACCCCACGGAAGCTCTTTCATAGTATTTATTGATATCTTTTACAACCACAAAGTATTTACAATATTATAGAATCAAAATAACAAGGCTAATGCAAAGGAAATAGCCCTTAAATTAATATAACATATTAGGAATAAAGGCCATAATATGATATAGATACTGTTTCAACACAATCACAATAATAAAGTTATACCTATGTATCAAATAACTTATGTTAGCCTTGTGTAGTCGATCTTATACCAAGTATTGATAATAATAATATATCTGGCCTGTACTGGCTTGTAGTTCACAAAAGTAAATCGGCTTATCCATTACACAATATTTTATAATCTCGGGTCCATCTGTGCCTCAATACATCAAATAGGTATGAGAAAATGGCGCGGTATGTCGCCATTTTCTATACTGTTTAAAATAATCTCATAATTAGGTCAATAATCCATTATCAATTGTAATGAATTTTAAAACTTAACAAGACAATTAAGGAATTTAAAATCGCCTATTTAGTCATTCTTAATCAATATTTGATAGAATATTGATACTAACAGACAGTATATTACTAATTGTTTCAAAGGACTTATAATACTAATGAAGCAATATAAAATCCAGGATACATCACAATGATCATTATAAATTATGTAATAATTTATAGGAATATCATCAATATGGCTTAAATAGAAGTTTAGAGTCGTTTCCTGTACACACAACAATATTTGCTTAGATGGGTTATCTTTTACATTTGTAGGTAGTAGTTGGTAGTTGTAGGTAGTTTGATTAAGGATTATTATTGTTGTCAACTATACCTTAGTTAAGACACCTATACCTTAAGACATTTTTCGGTAGGTGCTTAATAAATATGACAGGTATGTATTATGTAGCAAACCATTGCAACTTAAAAATGAAAACTCATGATTTAATGACGTCACACATACTTTAAATTCTAACAACCGCAACAATAGGCCACTTCTCTGTCCGATGCATTGTATCTGTCTGGGTTCTTTAGCTTGGTGAGTCACTTCACAGTTACGTGTCTCATTCCATCATGACGAATCTTTTCAGTAAGTTTGGAACACTATGTCTATTTAATCTCCTATATTGTAAACTTTTGTCTCCTGATAGTCCAAGGGCAAGCTCATTTGTATGCTGTTTAAGTCTCCTATGATAGTTAATACTATATTTCATGATCTCCTGTTTAACAGTTGGTAGTTTCAGGTCAAAATATATGATTTTGTTACTGAATCTCCTATATTGTAAACTTTTGTCTCCTGATAGTCCAAGGGCAAGCTCATTTGTATGCTGTTTAAGTCTCCTATGATAGTTAATACTATATTTCATGATCTCCTGTTTAACAGTTGGTAGTTTCAGGTCAAAATATATGATTTTGTTACTGAATCTCCTATATTGTAAACTTTTGTCTCCTGATAGTCCAAGGGCAAGCTCATTTGTATGCTGTTTAAGTCTCCTATGATAGTTAATACTATATTTCATGATCTCCTGTTTAACAGTTGGTAGTTTCAGGTCAAAATATATGATTTTGTTACTGATGTACCGTGGTATGTTGAAGATTGATCTGAGTGTCTAAATAAGTGGTTTGGAATCGTTCGAGTATCTCAATATTTTGTATTGCTGGCTGTGCCCCAGAGTTGGATACAGTAGGTCCAAATTGGTTTCAAGATGGCTTTATACACAGTCAACTTACTGTGACTGCTCATTTGCAAGTGGCATCTTATTATTATTATTTTTTTGCAAATATGGGTACAAAAAAATAAAACATGGTGACGTAGACAATACAATCAGGCACAGCTATATTTAATCAGAAGGCATGCAAAAGTTCAAAATACAGTAGAGATGTTTTAAGTACACAATAATAAAGATAAACAATGTCAATATAAAGATTAATTAACTAAAATTACTTACATTTTAATTATAAAGTAATTATTTATTTTAGATTAATTACAATTTAATTATAAAGTATTTCAGTATTTATTTATATAATACACAATACTTCTGCAGTCAACTTATTTCGTATTGGAGTTAAATAAAAAGTAAACTAAATAAAAATTAAATGTCATATTTTTCAAATTTATAGTCATTATAAAAAGCAGTTAAGAAATGCCTTTCTCCATTAAAAAATCCGTCACACTATCGTACGCTTTGTCTACAAAAAAATTGCGAAGTTTTTTTTTTAATAACCTTAAGTTTAATTATTTCCAACTCCTCGGTAATTTATTATAATCGACTGGCGCCATGTAGCAGACAATTTTGCGCATTAAAGTCGTTCTCGCAATAGTCATTAGTCATTTATTCATGAACAATCATTTGTATCTGAATTTACACATTTCAAAATAATATTAATAATAAAAAATATAGAACACAAAAAAAAAAAAAAAAAAGAAAACGTTAAACGAGATAAATAAAAGATTCAATCATTCAGAAAACTGAGACTGAAAATATCTTAAAAACAAAAACAAAACACAATTTTCAATAAATAAAATTACATTTAAGATGTCAAGAAATAAAAAATTACTTAATAAAAATATAAAAAATTACATGTCATCGAATAAAAAAAAATAAAAAATAATAATAATAATCCAATTTTAAATAATAAACAAAATGTCTTTAAACCCAATAAACAAAATTTACAATTACAATTAAATAGAATTAGCATGTCAAAAAAATAAATAAAAATAAGAAACAATACAATACATCTAAAACAAAAATACATTTAGACAAATAATAAGACATGTCAATATTATAATTCTTCTACAGCATATAGACACTTACTCAATAGGAAATTCTTTAATTTTATTTTAAAAGAGCTATTATAAACTAGACCTTTTATGTCTAAAGGCAACTTGTTGAATAATTTTACAGATTGGTAACGTGGACTATGCTTCACAATTCTGAGGTTATGATTGGTCATGTTATTTTTTAAATCCAGTCTACGGGTGGCTTCCCTTATCAACTGCTCCTCCCCTGTTTCATATTCATGCATGTTTTTGGCCATATTACTTAGAAGTACATGAACATATATACCTGGTACTGTAAGTATGCCCAAGTTTACAAAATGTGGACGGCAACTTTCTCTTTGAGAAATGCGGATCATAGTACGAATTGCGCGTTTTTGTAGTATGAAAGCCCTTTTGCAATTATAATCGTAGCTGTTACCCCAAGAAAGTATGCTATATCTAATTCTGGACTCCACTAATGCAAAATATACCATTTTCAGCTGTTCTAAACTAATTTCATTCCTCAGCGCTCTCAGGGCGTAACACGCAGAAGATATCGATGCATCAATTGCCTTTAGCTCTGGTTTCCAATTTAAGAGTTGGTCTATAAGAATACCTAAAAATTTAACCTCGCTAGCGACTTCAATTTTGTCTTCATTCAAGCATACATTTAAAATATCATTGTTCCGTGATGTTGTTTTAAATAGCATTACTTGAGTTTTTTTACTGTTTATTAATAATTTATTTGCTGTGAACCACGTATGAAAAGCTTGTAATGCAGCATTTACTATTTTAGTTAATTCAACCATGTCATTAGCAGCTACTATAGCATTTGTGTCATCCGCGAAAATTACAATTCCAATGTCCGGTAAAATAAAATTTAAATAATTGATTAAGTCATTAATGAATAATAAAAATAAAATAGGTCCCAAAATAGATCCCTGTGGAACGCCCGTAGATATGCTAACAATTTTAGATTTAAAGATTTTTTTGTAAGTTTTCTGTGTCTTGCCCATCTCAACAAACATCTTCCTGTTTTTTAAATATGACGAAAAAAGCTGGAGACTTTTACCTCTTACTCCGTAATGACTCATTTTAGTAAGAAGTAACTCATGGTCAATGGTGTCAAAAGCTGAGCTCAAGTCTAGGAAAATCCCTGCAACTCTCATTTTTTTGTTAATCTTAGTTATTACGTCATCCAGTAAAGTATATATGGCGTCAGAAGTGCCAACACCCTTTTGATACCCAAACTGTCTCTTATTTAATACATTATTTATTCGCAAGTGAACTAGGAGTCGTTTTTTAAGGATATTTTCAAATATTTTAGACAGCACTGGTAATAGAGAGATAGGTCTATAATTTTTAGGATCGATCCTACTGCCCTTCTTATAGATTGGTATTACTTTTGCAATTTTTAATTGTTCCGGGAAAATAGCTTCGTCTATACATTTATTAAAGAAATCGGATAGCGGTTCAGCCAGTATTGAAATATGGTCCTTGATCAGACAAATAGGAATTTCGTCATTTCCACAAGACTGTTTGCTTTCCATGCTCTTAACAAGATTAAATACCTCATTTGGAGTGGTAGGAGAAATGCACATTGTACTACTTACCTCTTCAGTATACTGGTTAAGAAAACCCACAGCAAGGTCTCCATCCTTAACCGTAGAAATACTTTTATGATCAAATTGTTGAACTAATATGTCACATATCTCCTCGGGATCCACTATAATTCTTTCATTGACTTTGAGTTTTAGTTCCGGTTGAAAGATTTTGTCCCTATTAGTGCATTTATTCACCACTTTCCAAATTTCTTTACTTATGTTTTTAGAACCATTTATTTGTGTCATTATAGCTTGCTTTTTAGCTTTGGAAACAATTTTTCTGTATAGCCTTATATACATCTTTTTATATTTTAGAACACTGGGCTCAAGGTCATTACCATTACGTGCACATAAAAAACGTTTCATTTTGCTAGATGTACGTATTCCTTTAGTGATCCACTTTAATTGGGATTTATTTGTTATATTAATTTTGCACTCTCTCTTCTTATAGCTATTACGAAACACTTTATTGATATTTTTGAGAAAAGAATTTATTCCCATACTAGTCCAAGCTTCATTTGAAATACCCTGAGCGAATGTTTGGGCATTTTTGCTGTTAAAAACTCTTCTATTTATGACAATAAAGGGATTATTATTTGAGGTGACTCGACTTTTTAACAGAAGGTCAGCAAAAATACCAGCATGCCCGTCCGCCAAACCATTATGATCTATCTCACATCCTACAACATATGAATCAGGCAGATTAGTTAAGATATTGTCGATACAAGACTTACTATTATTACGGATGAAAGTAGCGGAAGAGATTAGATGCCTGAAATTGTAACACCTTAGCAAACTAAGAAATTCCCTTTGTTGTTTACTGTCAACAAGCAGATTAATATTAAAATCACCGCAAATTATGCATTTCCTATTGAATAAGTAATCCAACAATTTTTCCAATCTTTCCAGGAACTGTTCAAAATTCTTATCAACAGGATTTCGATAGCAACAACATATATATAGACCAGTATTTATATCTTTAGCACCACATATTTCAAAACATTCCATTTTATACAATTTATTTACAGGCTCACAAATTTCCATCTGTCTATCTACATGTCCTAAAATTAAACTTCCACCTCTTAATTTCTTCTGTCTAGTATTGTAAGACACAAGTTTATAGCCATTTAGATTAAATACTTTAGCAGAACTTTCATTCAAAAAATGCTCAGTTATACAAACGTAGTCTAGATTTTTATCTTCCACGTAAACTTCTAGTTCATTTCTCTTATTCATCACACCACACAAGTTTTGCTGATAAATATAAAGAGAGACACATTCACCATGATCAGGTACATCCGTCGGGTCACACGAATTTGATGAATTAGGAACGAAAAAGCAAGTTTTTTTCATCATCACTATTTGTCTGTGTTCCAATGCTAACTGTAACTGGTTTGAAATGCTCTGATGGAGTCTCATTCTGTGTCTGCGAATATGCGTTTTTAAAAGACTTTTGTTCAAAAGATTTAACTCTAATATAATTTGAATAGTCAATCTTGTACTTTAAATGAAGTATTTCCCTATGAATAAGTCTACTTGCTTGTATTTTATAAGCATATTTTGAAGTCAGTTTAGTATCTGTGTGATTGCAATCAAGGTGTAAAAATGTTACATTATTTAAATTATTACATATCAATTTCAGTGTATTATTTAACATGTTGACATTCAGATATTTATTGTTATACAATTTACCCACTAAGATGTTCGTATTTTTCACTAGGTCCAAAGTGTAATACAAGATAGACTGAAAACACAAAGGATTTGAATCATTAGATCCCCCTAAAATTAATATAAAGTCTGAGCAGGTGAAATCCCTACATGATTCCACACAAGAACTTATTACTTCAGTCATGGGGGCTCCTGGTTTCACTATGGATGTAACTTGAAAAGAATTTCCTAGAAGCTCCTGTAGCATACTCCGCAAGTTAAGTCCTGATTGGTCCGCAAAAATTTTCACCTGATGTTTTCTTACCGTTGATTTACTTTTTCCTGTATTGATTTTTATATTATCGTATGAATATGACGGTTTCCTCATTTGTTCCGATATATTTATAGTCAGAGTTCCAACTGTTTCTGTGTCGACGATTGTCCCCATTTCAATGTTAATCCTCTCTACTATATGCCGATATGATGGCTCGTGGTTTATTACAGTGTTTTGTAAATCACGTTCTGGTGTTAGGGGTTGCTCAAAAAAGTAGCTTAAATTGTTGCTATTATTACGTTTTTGACCCACAGCGTCCAAATCTATTTCTTTAGAGGATGTTCTAGTTAAGCCTTTAATTAAGCCATACGACCTATATCGTTTTCGGTACTGTGGAGAATAAAACTTAAGTGGCGAAGCCAGACTTTTATTTTTCATAATTAGTTCTGACGCGCCTACCGATTTGAACATATCAATTTTATGTTGTGCTACTGACAACTCATTTTTCAAGGCGCTATTCTCAATATTTAAAGTTTCTATCTCAGTGTTTGCGATTTGTAGTTCTAAATTTAATTTTTCGAGTTTATCTTTGAATTCTGCTGTCACTTCTTCCCGATTATTATTAATGTTGTTTGGCAAACTTTGATGAGAAATGTCTATTTCATACTCACTATTATGCAAATCCAAACTTCGCCGACGATATCTACTCTGTGTGTTGACATATTGCATGTCATCCATACTTTAATTATATGTTGATATATCAGAAACAGTTTTTATAAACATTCAAAAAGTATTTCCTTTACCCGGTCTCGAACTCACGACGTCGACTGAACGCCACCAATGTAGGCCGTTATTTTACCACGCCAACTTGACAATTAAGTATCAGTGTGAATATTAGGTTCCTTATTTAGCAGTAACTGTTTGACCGACTCTTTAATTGTTATTGGTAAAATTAGATGGCGTTAGTTGTCACAACATTGTAGCTGAGTAATATTTGAATAAAAAA
Organism: Orthosia gracilis; assembly: GCA_947562075.1. Classification (NCBI taxonomy): domain Eukaryota; kingdom Metazoa; phylum Arthropoda; class Insecta; order Lepidoptera; family Noctuidae; genus Orthosia; species Orthosia gracilis. The sequence goes on along the minus strand of OX387271.1, from coordinate 49,860,915 downwards.
CGGAATTTTGACATATCGTTTCTAGTTTTCTTCAGTTAAAACTTGTTTTTCTAAATAAGTCATACAGTTAGATATCTTATATAGTCTGAGAAATGCACTGTCCACTATGTTTACACTTGGATTTATAGTTATTAATGTTAAATTCAGCACTTTTCCGTAACACATGAACAAATGTTTAGAATTATGTTATCTTCTAGATTTCTCTCCTTATAACACTATCACTCGTCTATTGTCCCAAACAGATTAGATTATTACAACTCACTAGTTAAATAAAGTCCTCGTTATATTTTTAAAAAATATTCAAACACGGAGCTAATGTATACGTCATGGCAGCGCCATCTACCACATAGCCTGCTATATATAAAATATAATAGGCAGACATAGCCTGCTATTATCACGCCTATTTTGTGGAAATACGTCATCTATGCGGTCAAAGCGGTCAGGGTTCAGCTTTACAAACACTGCCATTTCCATAATATATAAGCATGGTAGAGTTAATATTTTATTCTGTTTAAAATATGGCTCGCAGCTATCAGTACTTTGCAGTTTTAAAAATGACCGTATGCATCTTTCCTGTGCTTTGAATGCAGTTTCTCTTTCAGTGGAGTTGCCCCAAAAAATTACGCCGTATCGTAGGTGGCATTCGACTAAACCATAGTATGCTGAGAGAAGTGCGTTTAGATTTACAATAGACGACAAAGTAAGCGTAAGCGGAAGTTCTTAGTTTTTTGCAAAGTGACTCTATGTGTTGTTTCCATAAATATAATAAACAAGTACTAACTGTATTTTATATTTCTATGGTTGTTGCCAACATAGTTTTAATTAGCCAGTACATGTTGCGCAATTTCATGTCAAATTGCTTCCGCTTGGCTCATATGTGTTTTTGCCATGTCAGCCTTCGATCCAAGTGCATACCCAAGTATTTTGCATGATAATCCTACGGAATTTCGTTGTTGTTAATTTTCACCGGAGGACAAGAATCTCTCCGGAGCGTAAATGTAACACGAGTTGACTTGCTTTGGTTTGCGTGCATTCTCCAGATCTTAAGCCATTCCTCAATTTTGTCTAGGTGATGTTGTAGGTGTTCAGATGCCGTACTTGGGTTCGTATGTGTGGACAGTAAAGCCGTGACCTCTGCATACGTTGCAACAGTAGTGATGTCAGTTGTTGGTAGATCAGCACTAAATATGGTGTATAAGACTTCATCAAATGACACTTTATAAATGCAAATGCTTGCCATGTTGAGAAAATACTTAACCCATGGGATTCACTCATCAGATTCTTATTGGGTGATAGTGTGTAAGCGGCGGCGCGCTGCAGACAGAGAGGGCGCTACGAACAAAGAGCTATTTTGCACACACACATTGACAATACGATTTTACAGGGCTTCTCGTGCAATATCGGAAAGAGATCAGTCGTGTTCGACGAAAAAATTTTTCAGTTAATAATCTATAAAATTCTGTGCTATATTTTTAAATATTAGTCTTGTAATCTACAACTCTTTTTTTTAACTTAACAGAGGTATTTTTTTTTAGAGGTATTTATTTATTTTGGTATTTATAGCAAAATAATAAAATAAACTTTCTTGTTTTAAAAATAGTACCTTAAGTTTTGAGGTATAAAGAGCTTCACTCATAATATGCTGGAAAACGTAAACAAAATGCCTGAGTCCTACGAAATACTCTTACACTTGGCTAGATATTACGGTCATAAAATTTTTGAAGTTGACAATTTAAAAATTACTTATTAATAATAAATTACTTTAAGTCCATAGACGAAATTGAACATTGTGGCTTTGTTTAAGGAAAGACTATGAAACTTGTCGCCCTTCTAGAAATCAACTCTTCGTAGTCGAACCTTTTTTAACCGACTTACCAAAAAGGAGGAGGTTCTATGTTCGACTTCGTGTATGTTTCGTTATATCTCCGTCAATTGTGGACCGATTTTGAAAAATTCTTTTTTTGTTTAAACGAGTATGTTTCGAAATTGGTTCCATTTTAATTTCGTGAAGATCTGATGAAGATCTTCGAAGATATACAACAGAACTCTTCAATAAATTACGGGAAATCTCTCGGGATTGCTACAGTCGCATGTCTGTTTATTGTTTATACCATTTCATAATATAACATCACGCCAGTACGTTCTTGAGAGGTACGCAGATCTCTCATTTCACCCTTTATGTTCAAGTTTCATGATATTCGGCTAATCTATTCTGGTGTTAAGGTAACTTACTAAACAACCTGCCTATTAGGTAGGTACGGTAAAGGTTTTTATCACATTTATGATTTCGTCGAGATTTGTGCCTTTTCACATTATTATGTTTTTGGTGGGATCATTATTACACCATTGTTACGTCTTGTTACCCGCCAATCTTTGTCAAATGTGGCGGCGTGAGCTTTAATTGATATTTGATGCTCTGGCTAACTCTAAGGCATGTAAGCATGATATGATTTATGTTTAGACGAATCGTTATCTTTATGTTTTTAAACTACTAACTACCTTCTCCATTTTAGGGTTCCGTACCCAAAGGATAAAAACTAGACCCTATTACTAAGACGCCACTGTCCGTCTGTCACCAGGCTGTATCTAATGAACCGTGTTAGCTAGACAGTTAAAATTTTCACAGATGATGTATTTCTGTTGCCGCTATAACATTAAATATTAAAAACAGAATAAAATAAATATTTAAGTGGGGCTCCCATACAACAAACGTGTTTTTTTTTGCCGTTTTTTGCGGTAATGGTACGGAAACTTTCGTGCGGGAGTCCGACTCGCACTTAGCCTATTCCTTTTTTATTTATAGTCAATATAGTGGCGTTATGATTATGAAGAAGGAAAAAGGGATATCTACTCCCAAAGAGGAGAGTTGTGAATACGTCTGTGACGTTTGCAATAAGAATTTCAAAACAGGAAAGGAGCTATTGGTTCATCATAAACGTTGTCGCGCTTTAGAATATTGGCAACCCTAGTGATTCCGGCAAGTTTAGGAAAGAATTATCGAGGACGGCGAGAGTGGTCCCTCTGACGACCACGCGCGCTTGCAGGCTATACCTACCGCTGTGCTTTGGAGAGAAGAACACTTACTTCATTACTAAATGTCAAGTGAGAAACTCGCGTCATTAGAAAGGTCACCTATGGCTGAATTTGATCTCTTTCGCACGTTTTGTCGGATGAGATAGCATGCATTTTAACTTCGCGCACAAAATAGTTCGTGCCGTCGACTAGGGGAACCTTAAGTATGTAAGTAGTAGGGAGTGGCACACGTCATCTGGTAAATGATATTACGGAGCATTTAGAAGGATTCAAGTCCAATTTATTGATCCGGCAGTAATCATCCAAACGTGCTAGTCTTATTGGAGAGCATCATCCAAAAATAAAATTGAAGAAAATACCTTCATGTCATCAGCAAAGCAGAGCAAGTTAGAATGATGAAAACTCGAGCCGATGACGTTCACATAGATGATAAAAAGTAACGTACCCATCAGAGAGCCTTAAACTAATTTTTAACAATATTCATTCTTGTGGTCACACTACATTATTCGCACCTAGGGTTACATCTCTCCGAATTTTTTCATACGTGTCCGTTCATTTAGCGTACTGTCCGGACTTAGCCCGGCCTTCAAATTAGTCCTGATTTTTCACTTGGATGGCAATAACTCATAGGTTTTTTTGCGATTGACAGCAGTTATTTCATTAATCTACATCATTGACGACTGCTACTTTGATTTCATATGATTAATTGAGCCTACAATTTAGTCAAAATCATATTATCTTTTTTTTAAGTAAGTCGGGGGTTTATCAGGAGTTTTCAATTTTCGAAATCGTAACCCTATCCGCACCGGATGCTACCCATTCTAGCTACGCCAGTGACTCTGTGCTCCCCCGGCCAACGGTCAGCGGTCACCGGCGGGCTTATTACGTAAGGAACAGCAAGCAGCAATAGTTGTATATAATATTGCGCGATCAATTTAATGACCTGACTACTGAGGCCATTAAGTCAAGTGTTTTTTTACAGTCACTTTTAACAGAAGCTACTATACATATGCAATGATTTATAAAAAATTTTGTTTGATTAAGTAACCAGCTTATGAAAATGCAAAACTTCGTGGACGCTGGTTTTTTTTTAAATATTCAATTGATTAATATTCAGCTTCAATATTCCGATAAATTAATATTTGTAGATGTAATATATTTGTGTAACAGTAAAATGTGAGTGAATAATGGCTATTTTCATTTTATTTACATAATATAATAATTTATAAAACTATGTGAAAAATTGGATGATAAAATGCTAAATGTGTAAAATCAATTAAAAATTCTTCGTAATAGTCGATTAGAAATCGAATCGATAACACATTAGGACATCACTTAATGTACAATATCATCTCGTATTTGAACTATGAAACGTAAAATAGATAGTTAAACACACTTGTTTTCCAATTTACTCTAGACATTTGCAGAATAGTCGACATCGCTGCAGGCCATATAAAAATAAGAATATAAATAGTAGAAGATACTTATTGCGGACATAACACATTCTAATGTGTTTGTAAGTATTTGGCGGTCAACATTATATATATATTTGGTTATCCAACCTTTTTGGCAATTAATCCTCCACTTTACCGAGATCACGTCTAGTCTGTTTCAATGATTCAACAAATTGTCCAGTCGCGTAGATATTTGAGACAAAAATCGACACCAATTTGTCATTACTAGGAATTAATTTCATTTTTAAAAACTCAAGAAAATCTGTACCTACTCAGCCATTAGCGAGCGATTGGCAATCGACCAACAACAAACATTTTTTCTTTCTTTCTTTTAGATAACGCGTGCTTGACTTGAATAGGCGCAACCTTGTAGCTAGGATTATCCATCAGCAACTTGCTCTGAAATACACACTTGTGGCATCGGAGGTACCGTACTACAGGTATGTGCCTGACCCAGTTCTCGAAAATGGCAATATCACATTGTACTGGGATCGGTCCTTCGTCCATCATCACTGACACAGCGATCTTTGTACGGATAGTCGTGTCAGCCAATGGCTTAATAGCCACGAGCCTCGACCTGTTGGTACCTTAGGAGGTTCTCGTTAGGCAGCTGGTTCAAGGGCCTGATCCAGAAAGCAGTACTGCTGGACACGGCTCGTATTGTAAGGAGGTTTCTCTCTCTGGAGCCCTGACCGCCGGTAGCTTAGATCCTGTTCCCAATACCGGTGGGCCTCTACTTTTTATATTTGAAAATTTTTTAATATTGAAATATTAAAAAATGTATTAAATAAGAAATAAGTTGAATAAATGACATAATAATGAATAATTGGTGGCTTGACTTGACAGACGGTTGCCAAAAACACGAAATTTCTTGCAAAATATAAAATCTTAAGTATCTAAATTATACAGAACAACATGAAACCAAGAAAGAAAAAATAATAACACAATAATAATATCGAAACTATAAGCGATTTATAAATGGAATAAAAAACGAGAAAAATGAAGACAACGTCATGCCACAGATAACATAAAACTACAGTACAGATATCCAATCCCATACAAAGAAATGTTACCTCCTTGGTCGGGCTATTTTTTCTTTCTCCATATTTTTAACAGGCAGCAGCACCAGTGACTCATTAATATCTCGAGACTGTAGTTTTCTAACGCTATCTAGCAGTTTGCCAAGATACTACATGGTATCTATAAATATGGCAATTTCACTGAGCGAGGAATCGCATCATGTGCTCAGAGACGTTATTTTCCAGTTGTCCTTGAACGCTTCTAGTTCTAGTTAGGGGGGTTTGGTTTCCGCACCTAGTCCCTTAAGTGGACCATTGTGCGTGGGCCATGGCGGCCGTTTGGTGGTCATTCCAACCAGCCCACCTCCCTCCAGAAGTCAATAAGAGCTCCTGGTTTCCTTAAAACATCCGTGTAAGATCTAGGTGACCCGAGGGTTTGTGTTCTTATCTGGGTTACACCTGTGCATTCAAAGAGAACGTGCGCAACGGTTTCGTCGGCCTCCATGCACGCCCTGCACAGAGGACTGTCCGTTATGCCTATTGTGTGGAAGTGTTTGTTGAGTGAGCAGTGTCCCGTGATGGTCCCCGTCACAAGGCGCAGGCCATTCCTGTCCAGGCGTAGAAGACGTCTGGTAAGCCTCCTGTCCAAAGATGGCAGAGCTTCTTTGGATTGCCTACAGCCCGGTGCCGAAGTCCACCAGTACTCCGCCTGTGTCTAGGTGAGTTCCTGTAGCCACCTGCGTATTTGGTTGAAGGGGATGGGTACAACAGGTCCTTGAACGCTTAATTCGTATGCGTAGTAATAACAATAGGTATTATCGGGATAGACCCCGCTCAGGCCGCGGTAACTTCTTAAATCTAAGTGGTTGCATTGTGTAGCGAATTTCACGACATTCACGAATATTCTGAATCAATCAAAACTAGAATTCCTTGTAGAATTAACGTTCCACACTCAAATGTAATCTACCACCTATACGAATAATTTTATTTTTATCTAGAAAACCAATTTAAGCTTAATAATTGATTTTTATGTGGTCACTTTTTATTATTTAATAGTACTCGTAAGTTGTATTCAGGATCTCAAAGGGAGTCTCCCTTTGAGATTGAATAATAATGAAGTTTAATGAATTTTGAAATTCTTGATTATTTAAATAGGAAGTATTTGCTGAACGCCTTTTACATGTGTTAATAAAACGAAGAACGCGAACGTAACAAATAGAACGCCGTCATCTTGATAAATTGGAAAACGATTAAACTCGATTAATGCTTTAAATGAATCTATGTTAGCATGATCATGTGCTAAATTAATCAAAAGATTAGATTTAATGTCTGGTAAGATGCCTGGATTCATAACAGGATGTGGCCATGTAGCACTGTCATACTTTAAGAAACATGGACCGAACCACCACAAATCCAGTGATTGCATAGCGGTAGGTTACGCCCCGCGGGTTATTAAATCAGCTGGATTGTCGTGTGTCGACATATGTCCCCATGTGCCTGGGACGGTTAATTCTAATACTTCGGCAACACGGTTGCGAAGAAGTATTAAATTTAATAGGTAGCATTTTTAACCAACACAAAACTATCATGGAAGCTGTCCAAAAAACTACACTAAATGGTTGAATGCGAAGGGAACTAGCAACCTTTTGATAAAAACGTGCACCAAGCAAAGCAGCAGAGAGCTCAAGTCGCGGTATTGTTAATGGTTTAATAGGAGTTACACGACTTTTAGCTGTTAATAATCGCACGTCGACGTCACCCTGCGCATTGATACTGCGTATATACAAACAAGCACCGTAGACTCGCTCCGAAGCGTCAGTAAAAATGTGAAATTCTACCTGTTTGTATGCGTCACAGACAACACGACGTGAAATACGTAAATTATGAAGGCAAGGCAAGGCTTTAATTATGTTCGCCCAAAATGTAAAAAAAAAGTAATAACTGGCCATCCCATTTTAACCCGTCCAGCCAAAGTTTCTGAAGCAACATCTTCATGCTCACGACACACGGTGCTAACAAATCTAGAGGATCAAACATTCGAGCGATTACTGCCAACTTGCCACGCTTAGTATTTTCTATGCATTCAGGAACATTAATAGAAAAACACAGATCATCTGTGTTAGTTTGCCAACTAAGACCAAGTGTTTTTTTGACAACATAACTTTCCTTGTGGAAATCAAAATAAGAAACGCCAGATGGTTCTGAAATTAAACTGGGTTCGTTAGATTTCCACTTCCTTAAAAGCATGCAAGCAGAAGCAAGGGCATCAGTCACCCTATGACGCAACATTCGAGCCTCTTCAAACACCGGTCAAAAGGACATCGACGTAAAAATCATGAAGGATAACTTTTGCGACCTTTTGATCCTGACATTCAATACCGACCTGTTTGAGGCACCTAGTAGCGAGATACGGTGCACTAGCCGTACCGTAAGTTACTGTATGCAATTGGTAGGTTTTAAGAGGACTAGAAGCATCATCACGCCAAATAATTTGCTGCAGGTGCCTATCTGAAGGGTGTACAGACACCTTCCTGTACATTTTTTCAATGTCAGCAGAGAGTACGTACTTATGCATTCTAAATCTAAGAAGGATTGCGGTCAGATCGTCCTGGACGGTAGGGCCCACCATCTGTATTGTATTTAAAGAAAGACCAGAGGTGGTGGGTGCACTAGCATTAAAAACGACCTTTAATTTGGTTGTACTACTACTCTCGCGCAGTACTCCGTGATGAGGAATAAAATATGATCGCTGATCTTCATGAGTAGTACACTCGGATATATGGTCTAAAAAAATGTACTCAGTTATAAAATCTTTGTACATTTTATCGAGTGAGGGTTGGCTGAGATTTCTGCGCTCCAATGACAGAAAACATCGTTTTGCACGATGACACGAATCGCCTAAAGTATTCGAAGATTCCTTCAACGGTATTTTAACGCTAAAACGGCCGTCTGCCAAGAGCGTTTTGTTTTTTATATAGTGTTCTTCACACATCTTTTCCTCGGCTGAATAAGTCGATGACTCATGACAAACTTCCTCGAGCTGCCAGAAACGCGACAATTGCTTACGAATGTCATCTAACTCAATCGAACTGGAAGAACTTTCATAATAATCGTTAACATTAGTAAAATTACATTTAATTGATGAAAGGTGAGATGAATTGTTACTAAAGCCGCCGTTAATTGGGCCGCAAACTAGCCAACCAAGTCTAGTTTGATTAAGTGTTGGTTTCCCATCACCTAGTAAAATCTTATTTGATCCTAATAAACTCCAGAATACGTCTGCTCCTATAATAACATCAATAGAAGCCGGTGTGTGGAAATGCGGATAGGCTAAGTGAATGTTTGACGGTATATTCACATATACCTGTCTAGCGGGGACGTTATCAGTTATTGTGGGCAAGACAAAACATATTAAATCATTAGTGTACGATTTGTGCAACGATTTAATGTGCACACGACACATTTATTCCACATGCGATACATAGACTTATTTTGGCCTTGTATAGATTTGTTTGTGTTTAAATAAGGCAGATTTAGCTTATTAAATGAATTCTCTGTCATTAAACACGACTAACTACCAGAATCGAGAAGCGCTCGAGCTATGTGTTCTTTATTATTGATATCGTTGCATCTCTCTAACGCAGTTGATATGACAATAGGATGTCGCCTGCGCTGGCCGTATGCGAATGCGCAGAGATATTAGCTGAGAGCGAAACGTGACTATTGTTTGTGTCAACATTGCAGGATGACTCAACCTTAGCCTTATCGTTATCAGTCGTGCCGTCAGTTGATTTGCTTGAAACAGGTTTTGATTTGAAGTTTGTGTTATGAATAAGCGTGCTTGCGTTTACATATTTTACACCCTGGTTTTTTGCAATTATTAGGATAGTGACCGTGACGCAAACAATTATAACATACATTATAGCTAGGTAGTAAAGACATTCTATCTTTGACGTTTAATGATAGAAACTGTGGACATGAATTAAGGTTGTGATCGCTTTTACATTTTGGACAACTATTTGTTGAAGAACTGGGGGTGACTATAAGCTCTTAGAGTAAGGTTATTTTGAGATCGCGTAAGTGACAGATGTAGGTATACAAGTCATATACATCTGTCCCTTACACACACTCAAAATAACCTTACTCTAATGGCTTATGGTCACCCCCCAGGTCTTGTTTTGTGTTGTAACAAAGGCTTTTATTTTAGATTTATGTTTTGTGTTAGTTGTAGAATGACGTGACTTTGCCAGTGTTTCTATTAAATCAGCCCGATTACACAAAAAAACAATGAACTGATCAAAAGTGATTCGTTTATCGATACGTCCTTTGTATTCCTCCCACTCTCGGAATCTTGTAGTGTCAAGTTTTTGTCGAATTATATGGATAAGTAATGTAAAAGGGGGACGCAGCCAGGGGCTGAAAAAATACTATTGGACTTCTACGACGTATATTTATTCAAACGTGCCGCTCGTAGGTCGGACCTCATAGAAGTGCCCGCTAAACAAAACACTACACGCGTTCGATATATTTCTAAATACTCTGTATTCGATTTCCTTCCAAACTTAAAATAAATATAAGTCGCCAGCTTTAGGTGTCAGCGGCCGAACAGGTTGCTCGTCCTATGTGAAAAGCCTCTACATGAGCTACGCCCCTAAGAATAGATGCGCAGAATCATGTGAAGCGCAGCTATTCTCAACTTTGGAAGGAAAATCACTCTTACCTAACACCTTTATCTAACGGAGGAATTAATCTGAGGTCCTTCCCTTACAAAGGGGAAGGCTCAAGTCATGGCAAACGAATTACCGGATTCTCCGATATTTACTCTAACTTCAGCTAACAAGTGCACATGCATTAACAAGTCAACGCCGTCATGCTTGAACCTCCTTGCACAAAACCTCCGAAAAAGTAACAAGGCGGCCTCTTATTCCTAACAGAAATGATGTGATAACTCACATCCACCCGGATGGGGTTTAACTATGTGAAATTCAAACGTGATACAATATTTCATCCTCAAGCATTTATCAGGCCAGAGAAGCTCATGGAATTGGAAAATAATTTATTTTAATCACATCGATATTAATTGCAGCAAAAATCATCGATAAATATATTTTCTGCTCGCCCATCCCTACTAACTATGACATGTCAAAACTGAAAACTGTCTATCATCACAAAAAAGTCATTCGCTAAAACACACGAATCCACGATGAAGTTGATTCTTGTTTTGCCCATAATCGTTAGAAAAGAACCCGAAATGGATTTCACAAAATGTTTCGTCTCATCACTGGTATGCTTCAAACCTAGCAGCACAACTAATTCTTCGGCGATGCAAGAGATGGAAGCACCTGTGTCAACTAATGCGTCATACGATCGGTGTCCTATACTAATTTTAATAAATGGAGTTTGATCACCGTGTTTATTGTTTTCAATCGGGAATTGCTCTTTCATAGATACAACCCGCAACTCCTCATCCATCTTTATTGACTGTGTCCTGGTTCGTTTGGGTGATCGGTTGGTAGTGGGCTTCTATATCTAGGGGCAATACGAGAGCGGTTAGTTCTGTTCTCGAAGCGCTGCCTTGGGCGAAAATCGTACCTCGGCGTGTGAAAGGATTCGCCATCGCCTTCCCGATGCGGAGTCGCGCTGGACGTGGTTGGACCAGGGCCTGCTGGTCTCCCAGAGATAGGGGACCTATGGTTGTTAGAAGACGGCGTTTCGAAACGCACGCGCGGAGGCTGCACCGGCAAATTCATCCGCTCACTTTGCACACCACCAAATATCTCTTTCATTTGTACTAGTGTGTCATGCAGCTCTGTCCTGGAGCTGTATAGTTTCGTACCTAATTTATATTTGTAGTAGTTATTTACTCCTTTTAAAAACATTTTAATGAAAATTTTTTCATCGGTTATGCCTGCTTGCTGAGCATACTCCGACAGTCTAAAGAAAAAGGCATCTACTTCCTCTTGTCTGTCTTGTCGTGCGTTGTAAAATTTTTCGACAAAATCTATCCCCACCGAAAATTCCTTTTTGAGGCCATCGCAAATTTTTTTGAATGAAAGACCGTCTTTATAGATGAATTTAAAATAAGCGAGTGCCGTGCCGTCCCAAAATGAGCCCTAAGTCCTGTTCTTGCCATTTATTTATAGCGGCGACAACCTTGAACTGCAAGAGGAAAGCCTCGAAACTGGACTTTGTTCCCGTCCCCGTAAAAACTGGCTGTGCCATTTTTATTTAAAATAGACCACTTATCTTTATTTTCTCTGCGTTTGCTCGTCGGCTGGGGTTCTCGCTGACAGGTTTTTCGTTCCTCGTAACGACGCGACGTACACTCGTTGATAGGGCTTCGCGCACTCGCCGTGCACACGCGAAAATATGTTTTTTCGTATTTTTTTTTAGATTTTTACTTATTTACCGGGCTTTTCACTACGCGGCGCCTCCACCATTTGTAAAAGGGGGACGCAGCCAGGGGCTGAAAAAATACTATTGGACTTCTACGACGTATATTTATTCAAACTTGCCGCTCGTAGGTCGGCCCTCATAGAAGTGCCCGCTAAACAAAAAACTACACGCGTTCGATATATTTCTAAATATTCTGTATTCGATTTCCTTCCAAACTTAAAATAAATATAAGTCGCCAGCTTTAGGTGTCAGCGGCCGAACAGGTTGCTCGTCCTATGTGGAAAGCCTCTACAGTAATGTGTCCCAATTACTAACAGGTTCGCCTAATGTTTTAACGCTCTGATGTTTTTGTTTACATTGTCTATGATACTCGTACCTTTTAATGCAGTTGAAGACTTCCTAGCGATCGACTCGACGTTGAACAACGCCGTAACTTGATTCTCAATCAATAATCTTTCATTATCGAATCGCTCACAAAGAAGCTCTCATGCCACATTGTAGTTTTGAGCAGAAAACACAATTGACTGGATCACGACAGCAGCAGATTCCGATAATGATGATCTGATGTAATGAAATGAGACTCGCAAAGGTATCGCGAAATTCAAGTCAGTTATCATATGATCCTGTGAATTTGGGTAATTGGATTGTAGGCAACTTGACGAACTGACGTACAGTATTGCAATTCGATTTTATTTCATCTTCTCAGATTTTGAAAAGTTACCTAACATAATTTTAGCTTGGGCTACTAACCCATAATATTGAGATTCAATTGTAGTTCTTTCGAGTCTCTCAGTATCGACGTTATCACACAAGCATTCTAATTTTAATTGACCCTCATTAAATTCATCAAAAAGATCATCTAATTTGGCAACTCGCAATTGCAACTCCATTACCTGAAAGGAGGTTATCTCGGGATCTTTTAGATTACTCAAATAGGTTCCAAATACTGTTAACCTTCCTTTATTACTGCTTCGCTTCCTTTTAAGTTCTTTAATCTCAGTCATTTCGAATGGAGAGTGTCGTAGATCTGTAATTATAATGTTAACGAAACTGTAACAACAAATACCTATCGTAGTGACTAATGAGAATGTCAGCTAAAAATAGCCCAAGTTATTAATTTAACAAGTTTAAATGTTAAGATATATCACTGCAAATATTAATACTGTAGGAAAGTATGTAAGGTTTACTATTTCTAAGAAATAACGTAACAAACGACAAAGCAACAATGAATTTAAATGTTTAAATTAGAAAATAATAGTTGTATATTGAAAAATAAATAACTAACTAATGTAGGTTAACAATAACTCTACTGTACTGTATTTTAAGCACACGTTAATACTATACAAATGATTTGTAATCTAATGCTCTGTAAATAATTTCTTGTAAATATGTAGTAGGTACCTATACACTTTTCTTCCAAAAACGTGTTCGTTACCTCGTCACTCCGGTACTCATTCAATATCCAATTTCCAGAATATCCAATTCCAGCTTATTCCACTTTGCTAGTATGAAGATAATAATGCGGCTCGTATGGACCATGTGTAAAAACTGGAGGAATTTCTTTGGAAATTTTGGTAATTAAAAACTCAGGATGTAGAACGCAGTGATCCACCTTTTTTATTTGACGACGAATTGACATTACATGAATCCTAGGACCGTAGGATAAACGCCTGATAAAACACTTATAGTAAAATTTCTTACTGTCTACAAATTGCGCAGAGCTAACTGATGCTTTAACAATCACAGTCTTTAATTTATCAGGGAATATACCTGAGCTTATACACACATTTATTATATGGCATAATGATTTTGCGATAATATCAGAGACAAATTTGAGTACAACGGTTGAAATGCCGTCGAATCCGAAACTTTTTTAATTTTTTAAGTTTTTTATCACCCGTGTGATATCTTCACGGATTGCTGGCTGCATATATAAAGACTTTTGAGTTTTGGTAATTGCAGCTGTATTTCCCGTAGAATTACTGGATACATCATGTATTTGTCCAACGAAAAAATCATTAAATGATTCAGCAATCTGCCTAGGGTCTTTTATTAGTTATTTTCCTTCGTTAATTTGCAAAATTGGTTCTTTCATTAAATTATTATTTATTATTTGCCATGATGCTTTTGATTTATTTATTGAGTTATTTATTAAATAATTATTTTGGGCTTTTTGAGTTAGTTTTACAATATTTTTAAGTTTCTGTGCATAGTTATGAAATTTATTTTTGTTCTCACTTGTAGGTGTCTTTCTGTATTTCCATAGCATGTGCCGTTGTTTTCTGCAACAAATCCCAATGCCGCGTGATAGCCATTTAATTTTTTTATTAGCTTTTAATTTTTTTAATTGAATTGGGAAGCATAAGTTATACACCCTGAAATTTAATTGGTTGTTTTCCCGCGGCAGAACGACTTGCCTTAAGGAGTACTTTCGAAGTATAGAGTTAAAGTAAATAAATAACGATGTTTCTGTTTTAAAATAATTAAAAAAATATTCATCAACTCGAAAAAGTGAGTAACAATAGTAACTCTAGACGTAACTTGTAGGTACTAGGTACTACTCGTGTCACCACCTACAAAGAAAACCGATGCACAAAATAATGTCAAACCAAAATAAACTCTCGCACGTAGTGATAAAGCATAAAATGTTTGCACGGAACAATACAAAAAATCACCGCGATACCGACAAAGAAAAGACCGATTTAGAAATGTTCAAAGTAAAATTAGCTCTCGCGTGTAGTGATACGGCATAAACTAGCCTGCGCGCAACAATTTCAAACGAAGCCGCCGGCGCCTATTTTACCCGTGCGGCCCGCTGTGACCCTGACCTACTTAGTTTTCCCGCGAATGCCGTACGCGCAGCACGCGCCATCACTGTAAACTGCAATGGATCGACATTACAATTACACCAATGTGGAGTACGTCGCTATGGTGCAGCTGTATGCTAGGGCTGATTATGACTTCCATGCTGCCCGGCGACTTTACGCAGAGCGGCAACACTTGGAGTCGCTCCGTCTTCGCGGGGTTCTGAACCCCAAGTCCCATCTCCACAGACGATCGTAGCGGCGACACAGCGGCTACTAGATCATGGACAGTTCCATGCACTGGCACATGCACAGGGCAGAGGTCGACCAGCCGTTATTTTGCCAGCGCTCGACGAGGAGATCATCGAGTACTTCGAACGGGATCCGCGTCGTAGTACGCGCCAGGCCGAGGCTAGGTTTGGCGTAAGCCAGTACCACGTCTGGAAACTACTCAACTCTGAAGGACAGCATCCTTATCATTTTCGCGGTGTTCACGCTCTCCACGAAAATGACCCCCAGAACAGAATTGCGTTTTGTCAGTGGTTGATCGCCAACCAAGATAAGAACATTTTGTGGACGGATGAATCAACTTTTACGCGAGTTGGTATTTTCAACCAGCCAGCGTAACGAACATTTTTGGGCAATAAATAACCCACACGTTATTCGCGAGTGTGCGCATCAAGTGCGTTTTAGTGTCAAATTTGAATAACATGTTGGATAACAGCTGATTGAAAAGCACGTGGGTCAATGGCCTCGCGGCTTTTAATAGTGACACTAGACGTAACATGTATTGTTGTAGGTAGGTAATACTGGCGTCGCACGCGCCGGCGCCGCAGCCCTCAAAGCAAAGCGATGCATAAATGGTCAAACCCAAATAAGCTCTCGCACGTGGTGATACGGCATAAAAGTTTGCACGCAAAACAAACGAGCGAGCCACAAGCCGACAAAGCAAAGACCGATTTATTGAATGTTTAAAGTAAAATAAGCTCTCGCGTGTAATTATACGGCATAATCTAGCCCGCGCGTAACATGATCAAACGGAGCCGCCTTCGAACCTAATCCTTTCGACGGTGACCTAGCACCCGGGTCAACGGCCTGCTGTCGTTCGGCCGTAGACATCGGGAGGTATACTATTGGTTCGTGATCGCTTTCGAGTTTAGTTTTTCACAATGTTAAATAATATGCCAGTTTTTGTTTCTAATATTTTATATAACTACGAAACGATTGTATTACATAGACAAAACCATTTCGCTGCGGGAAAACAACCATTTAAATTTCACGGTGTATAATAAACTAAAGAGATCAATAAACTTATTATATGCCTCATTAAGGTTATCTGTCTCAAGTACTTGTGAAAATGATAGGCGTTGAAGTTGTTTTTTTAATAATATTAAATTTTCATTGGATAAGTTACGCTTTTGAATGCGCTAGGTATTCATCTATATATATAAAAGAAAGTCGTGTTAGTTACACTACTTATAAATCAAGAACGGCTGAATCGATTTGGCTGAAAATTGGTGGGGAGGTAGCTTAGAACCGGGAGACGGACATAGGATACTTTTTATTCGTTTTTTTCATATGTTCGTCATTACGGTCGGCCATATCTCTTTATTACTTTTACCATTATTAGGGTAGGGTAGGTAGGTTAGGGTAAATAGGGTAGGGTAGGTAGGGTAGGGTAAGTATGGTAGGGTAGGTACCCTGGGTAGGTAGGGTAGGTAGGATAGGGTAGGTAGAGTAGGGTAGGTATGGTAGGACAAGTAGGTAGGGTAGGGTAGGAAGGGTAGGATAGGTAGGGTAGGGTAGGTATTGTAAGATAGGTAGGTAGGTTAGGGTAGGAAGGGTAGGATAGGTAGGGTAGGGTAGGTAGGGTAGAATAGGTAGGGTAGGTTAGGTAGGGTAGGGTAGGTAAGGTAGTGTAGGGTAGGAGGGGTAGAATAGGTAGGGTAGGTTAGGTAGGGTAGGGTAGGTAAGGTAGGGTAAGTATGGTAGGGTAGGTACCCTGGGTAGGTAGGGTAGGTAGGATAGGGTAGGTAGAGTAGGGTAGGTATGGTAGGACAAGTAGGTAGGGTAGGGTAGGAAGGGTAGGATAGGTAGGGTAGGGTAGGTATTGTAAGATAGGTAGGTAGGTTAGGGTAGGAAGGGTAGGATAGGTAGGGTAGGGTAGGTAGGGTAGGGTAGGTAGGGTAGGGTAGGTAGGGTAGGGTAGGTAGGGTAGGGTAGGTAGGGTAGGGTAGGTAGGGTAGGGTAGGTAGGGTAGGGTAGCTAGGGTAGGGTAGGTAGGGTAGGGTAGGTAGGGTAGGGTAGGTAGGGTAGGGTAGGTAGGGTAGGGTAGGTAGGGTAGGGTAAGTATGGTAGGGTATGTACCCTGGGTAGGTAGGGTAGGGTAGGTAGGGTAGGTAGGGTAGGGTAGGTAGTGTAGGGTAGGTATGGTAGGATAGGTAGTTAGGGTAGGGTAGGAAGGGTAGGATAGGTAGGGTAGGGTAGGTAGGGTAGGGTAGGGTAGGTAGGGTAGGGTAGGTAGGGTAGGGTAGGTAGGGTAGGGTAGGTAGGGTAGGTAGGGTAGGGTAGGTAGGGTAGGGTAGGTAGGGTAGGGTAGGTAGGGTAGGGTAGGTAGGGTAGGGTAGGTAGGGTAGGGTAGGTAGGGTAGGGTAGGTAGGGTAGGGTAGGTAGGGTAGGGTAGGTAGGGTAGGGTAAGTATGGTAGGGTAGGTACCCTGGGTAGGTAGGGTAGGGTAGGTAGGGTAGGTAGGGTAGGGTAGGTAGTGTAGGGTAGGTATGGTAGGATAGGTAGGTAGGGTAGGGTAGGAAGGGTAGGATAGGTAGGGTAGGGTAGGTAGGGTAGGGTAAGCAGGGTAGTGTAGGGTAAGTAGGCAGTTGACAGGAGCGAAGCCACGGACACAGCTAATTGTACATATTTTATTTACCGGTATTTTTTAAATTTGAGCAGTGTGGTCCGATAATCCGAAGTCTACTACTTCGCTCATACAATTTTGTTTAGAATTGTGGGCAAAGTTATCCAAACACGTGCCGCTTTTTGGTCTAGTTGGCAGATCAATCACTAACTTTAGATTATAAATTAATATTATTAATTAATTAATAATATTAATTAATTTACTTTATATTCAACAGTAAATTTTCAAAGCCCAATGTAAAGTTACATAAATAATGTAAACAACTATTAATCCTGGCGACTTAGTTCTATTGCAAAATATTCAAATACACCCGTAATAGATGCTAGCTAGTTATTGGAAATTTAAGCAAGTATAAATCAGTATTAAATTACGGTAGCCAAACTTTGTTACTATGATATCAATTCAAAGGCATCATTACCATTAATATTGACAAACAATCACATTAATATACCGGCGAGATTCGAATCTATTCACTTTATTCGGACATGTGAGACAGAGGAATGTGTAGTTGATGGAACAGAACTGCGAAAGGGGATCTTTGTTGCAAATACTTTATTTAAACCTACAAATGGGAAAATATTAATTAGGATTTTAAACACCACGGAGACAGATTTAGTCTTAACAACAATTAGTCCAACACTATACAAAGCAAGCAAGTATGATGTATTTAATTTCAAGAAACTAATAATAATGCAGATCGTGTTAAAAAAGTATTCGCTTCGCTATCGCTAAACCATTTAAATAAGGAGGATCAATTGTCGATAGAGTCCATATGCGCAAAACTTGCAGATATTTTCTGCCTACCGGGTGATAAATTATGAACAACTAAATTATATGAACATTCAATAACATTGAAACCAAACGTGGCACCAGTGTACGTTAAGCCCTACAGAATGCCGCATTCACAGAAAGTCGAGTTAAAGAAACAAATAGACAATTTATTGGAACAAGAAATTATTGAACCTTATTCCAGTGAGTGGTCTAGCCCAGTACTTCTAGTGCCTAAGAAATCAGACGCAAACGGAGAAAAAAATGGCGGTTGGTTATAGATTATCCTAAGCTCAACACTAACATGATAAGTTCCCACTGCCAAACATTGCGGACTTACTAGATTCCCCGTGTGGATGTATTTATCTCACACATTTAGATTTAAACCAAGGATTTTTAACGTAGAGTTAAACAAACACAGTAGGAAATATACATCATTTTGTGCAGATAGTGGTCAGTATCAAATGACAAGAATGCCTATGGGACTCAAAACTAGTCCAGGCTCATTTTCGCGTATGATGACCATGCCAATGATCGGGATATCCTACGAGAAATGCCTAGTGTACCTAGATGATCTTATTTGTATGGGACGGACAGTGAACGGAAATAAACATGGAAGCAGAGTCAGACTCGCGCACTAAGGGTTCCGTACCATTATCGCCAAAAACGCCAAAAAAACACGTTTGTTGTACGGGAGCCCCACTTAAATATTTATTTTATTCTGTTTTTAGTATTTGTTGTTATAGCGGCAACGGATACACATCATCTGTGAAAATTTCAACTGTCTAGCTATCATGGTTAATGAGATACAGCCTGGTGACAGACGGACAGACGGATAGACAGACAGACGGACAGACGGACAGACGGACAGACGGACAGACGGACAGACGGACATACGGTCAGACGGACAGACAGACAGACGGACATACGGACAGACGGACAGACGGATAGACGGACATACGGACAGACGGACAGACGGAAAGACGGACCGCGGAGTCTTAGTAATAGGGTCCCGTTTTTACCCGTTGGGTACGGAACCCTAAAAAATGACCCAACGCACATTGTGCCTCGGTGGGCGGGGCTTACCGATCGTTCCGCTCACGCTTTTATTTCGCCCGCAGTAGGCAACAGCGGCGGTCGACTAATATTTACTGTCTTTCGCGTGTTAAATATTTAAAAATGCCTTCTTTTGCAGTGAAGCAGTGAAGCAGTGCATAAATTAATCACATTTGCATAACAAGAATGTTGGAATTAGTTTTCACGTATAAATAGGTACATCGCTATTCATTATATTTCTATTAAAAATGAAGTACGAGTATATCACGAAATCTATGGGGATGATGTGATGCCAACCAAACAATTTACTTTTCTACCTGATAATAATCGAATGACAAATATGATTTTGATCTAAGATACAATACACGCCATTTTTATCTATGGGGACGGCACTATGCAAAATATAGTAAGTTATTGTAGGTACATAAAAGTTCCTTTATTAGCATGCTGAAAATAGACATCGTTGCTGTACCTTTTACTTTCTAATAAATCTTTTTGGTGGTTCCAAAAAGATATTTTTTTAATACAATAGAAGATAGTTCTTTACCACGAATTGCGGTAGAAGTTGACTGGTAGAAATCATCACGCAAAAAAGTGTTCATACTTCTATGCGATTTTCTTCATTCCAATTTGGTTAAAATATAAATCCAAGAAGGCGATTGCGAAAACTTTCATATTTTTCATCATGGGTTTAGTTCTCGAGGATGGCAAAGTAATTCTGACGTTAAAATAATCTAAGATGGCAAAAAATTAAAAAAATGTTTTATTTAAATCATACGTTACTAAATCATACGGTGGTCTTCTGACCACACACGATTTTTTATGCTTCTATATTTTCTTTCAGATTAATACCATCACTATCATAATAATTGCGTTGCACCATATCGCATAAAATATCCCGGGCGACGCGAATGGTGGACGCAGTGGCGACGTGTAAATGTCGTTAGCGGCCTATACGTTAGATGGTAATTTAAACCCAACATTTCAGTAAATAAGGTCTATTTTTAATTGTACATCATGAGTTGTAATACTATTGTTTGTGTTCTTTTACGAATCAGTGTCGGGGTTTCGATGTTAGAGTTTGTTTGGGATTTCGTGTCAAGATACGCGTCTACTTCCTTCGAAATAATGTTTCCATGTTTATTTCCGTTCACTGGGGATGGAGCCTAACTGACCATAACAACAATAACAAAAATTTTATGGACGTTTTTGAAAATTACGGAGTGCAAACTAAAAATTAAATCCATCTTAATGCGATTACCTTAAAAAGGGATGCTTTATGTAGGCTACGTGGTGACAGGCAATGGTATATTGCCCGACTCAGACAAAATTAAAATAATTAAAGGGTATCCAGTTCCCAAAAGTACGGACGAAGTGAAACGGTTCGTTGCTTTTGCAAACTATTACAGAAAATTTATAGACCACTTTGCAGACAAAGCATATTATTTGATATATGTTATAGAAAAATACTAAATTCAACTGGGATAGTAACTGCCAAACGTCATTTGAAACTTTAAAACAAAGTATGATGTCACCGCCAATCCTTCTGTACTCAGATTTCCCAGAACAAAATCAATTCGTAGTACAAACCGAAGCATCTGGGAACGCAATAATGACAGTTCTATCAAACTCGAATGGTAGACCAATAGCTTATGATAGTAGGAGCCTTAACAAAGCGGAAAAGAACTACCCCATTATAGAGAAAGAACTAGTTAACTATCCTAGCTGTAGTTTGGGCTGTCAAATATTTCAGACCCTATTTATACGGTCGTACATTTAAAATACTGACCGACCTTGTGTACTTATTTAATTTAAAAGACCCATCAAGCAGAATCTTTAAATTTAGACTAGCACTAGAAGAATACAATTACGAAATAGAATACGTAAAAGGGAGTGAGAACTGCGTTGCGGATGCATTGTCTAGAATAATAATTATTTCAAAAGAACTAAAAGAAATGAATGAGTGTCTCTGGGCAATAATGACTCGCGCTCAACAACTGAAATTAGATGCTGTCGCCCCGGAAGATGAGCTGCTCACCGACAATTTGCCAACTCAACCACAAGTAGTGGAAACTCATATCAAACCGAGAGACGCAGAAGTGTTAAGATTTGCATCCAGTAGCAGTCTTAAGAAGTTAAAGAGCGATAGCTCAGTAGGGTTAGAAACACACGTATTATTGTATAATGGCCAAATGAAAACAATATTTATAAACTCTTAATCACAAATTACGCGACCCGAGTTTGCGAGAGAGCTGAGTGATTTTTATGAAAGCTAGTTCTAGTTAGGGGGGGTTTGGTTTCCACACTTAGTCCCTTAAGTGGACCATTGTGCGTGGGCCATGGCGGCTGTTTGGTGGTCATTCCAACCAGCCCACCTTCCTCCAGAAGTCAATTAGAGCTCCTGGTTTCCTTAAAACATCCGTGTAAGATCTGGGTGACCCGAGGGTTTGTGTTCTTATCTGGGTTACACCTGTGCATTCAAAGAGAACGTGCGCAACGGTTTCGTCGGCCTCCATGCACGCCCTGCACAGAGGACTGTCCGTTATGCCTATTGTGTGGCAGTTTTTGTTGAGTGAGCAGTGTCCCGTGATGGTCCCCGTCACCAGGCGCAGGCCATTCCTGTCCAGGCGTAGAAGACGTCTGGTAAGCCTCCTGTCCAAAGATGGCAGAGCTTCTTTGGATTGCCTACAGCCCGGTGCCGAAGTCCACCAGTACTCCGCCTGTGTCTGGGTGAATTCCTGTAGCCAACTGCGTATTTGGTTGAAGGGGATGGGTACAATAGGTTCGGGTCCGTAGACCGCCGAGCTGGATCCGCGTCTCGCAAGCTCGTCAGCCGCGTCGTTGCCCAGCGATCCGCTGTGTCCCTTTATCCACTGTAGTGTTACCGTGTTCCGGCTGGATACAGTTATTTGTTCTAGTGCTTTGTGACATTCTAATATTAGTTTTGATGTAATGTATTCCTTCCGTAAGGATTGGAGGACTGATGCGCTGTCGGAGAGTATCCGTATGTGGGTGCTCGGAACCCTCCTGGCTTCTAGGGCGTGGACCGCTTGTATGATGCCCACACACTCCGCCTGATAGACGGTGTTGAAACCTCCTAGCGGTCTGGATATATTTATATTGAAATCGTGTGAGAAGACTCCGACTCCGGTACCGGAGTCAGTCTTCGATCCGTCGGTGTATACTCTCATCTCTTTCGAGCCTGAGTAGTCACATCGTTCTTCTTTGATAATTATATTGTAGTGCCTATTAAAGTGGTGTGTCTTCGGGGCTTTGTCGCAAGGTGATGCTAAAATCGGTTTTCGGTTGATCGCATCTTCCTTTATGCGTGTGTGCTTAATTCTGGAGTCTTTATTTAGGGTGCCTGATAGGTGGAGTCTAAAAGAGGCCAGGGCTGCCTCCTCTCGTACAATAAGGTGCAGAGGTGGCAGTCCCAGCATTGCCTGTAGGGCAGCAGTGGGTGTGGTTTTCATACTGCTAGTTATTGCAACGCAAGCGAACCGTTGCAGTTTTTCGAGATCTCTTTGGGCTGTGCTGAGGTCTGTTCTGGGCCACCAGACCAACGAGCCATGACCTTAGTGTATAGCCAATGGGTGATCATGGGGCTAATCCCCCAATTCCTGCCTAGCAGTCGCTTGCACTGCCACAGTGATATGCTGGCTTTTGTGGTGATATAGTTCGTGTGTTTTGCCCAGTTCAGTTGTTTGTCCAAGTAGATGCCCAGGTACTTGGTTTCGGTTGAAAGGCTTAGGGTTGCTCCGAAGAAACGCGGTAGTTGCATTGCCTTCGGTTTTCTCTTTTTTGTGAAGAGAATTAGTTCAGTTTTTGTGGGGTTCACTGAGAATTGATGCTCGCTGCACCATTCCTCTACTATTTTCAGGGCTTGACGCATGAGATTGCATAGAGTGTTTTCGTGGGTCCCGTTAATTATAATTGTTATGTCATCCGCGTAGCCAACGGTGAAATAACCTTTGTCATTCAGTGTCTTGATGAGGCTGTCAACTACCAGGTTCCACAGGAGTGGCGAAAGGACGCCCCCCTGAGGACAGCCCTTCGCGACGATGGCCCTTGTAGTATCGTTAACCGTGACTTGAACCGCTCTTAGTTTGAGCATATTGGTGATCCAGCCCCCTAGGGTCGGGTCTATGCTGTGTCTGTCGAGGGCCGTGTTTATGCTGTTGAACATGGTCTTATCGAAGGCGCCCTCGATGTCAATGAAGGCAGCCAGTGCTGAGCATTTGTGGTCCACTGCGCATTCAATTTTAGATACCACGTTGTGCAACGCAGATTCTGTTGATTTGCCCGTGGAATACGCATGAAGTTGTTTGTGCAGTGGTTTTACCCGGAGAGGCCCATCACGGATGTGCCTATCACAGAGTCTTTCGAGGGTTTTTAGTAAGAAGGATGTGACGCTTATAGGCCTATACGCCTTGGGTTGTGTGTAATTAGTTTTCCCAGGTTTGGGTATGAAGTTAACTTTCACCTCGCGCCATGCGAGAGGTATATATCTAAGTGCTATGCAGGCCCGGTAGATCTCCAACAGCCATGGTGTTAGATAATCTACCCCCCACTGCAGCAGGGCCGGGAAGATGCCATCCAGCCCCGCAGACTTGTATGGCTGAAAGGTGTTGATAGCCCATTTTATCCGGTCTACTGTTACTATAATGCTCTTGACCAGTCTTCTTCCGTTGGAGTCCATTCCAGTTCAGCCTCCCACGTCTTGTCCTCCAGGACTTGACAGTCCGGGAAGTGAGTTTCTAGTAGGACCTTGCTGGTTTTATAGTCAGTTTGTGTATATGAGTTGTCGGGTTTCTTCAGCGCGCCGAGGGTTCGGTCCTGGTCCGTTGATAGGATCTTCCTCACCCTTGCGGCCTCATTATTTTTGTTTCAATGGATTAACAGAATTTCCGCCATGCTGTCCTCCTGGCGGTTCTAATCTGTTTTTTGTACGCTTATTGGGTCTCTTTGTATATCTCCCAGTCTTCCGGGAGTCTTGTGTTTTTTGCTCTGTTAAATTGCTTACGCAGAGTATCTCTGAGTTTACCAAGATTTACGTTCCACCAGGGGTTCCTCTCGTTCCTGCTTTGTGGCGCTCTTGATTTGCAGCATGCATGGTAAGCTTCAGTTAGGTATTTGGATAATTTTGTTACGGTATATTCTAATTGTGCTTGGTCCCTTACGGTTCCCCGTGCTAGATGTCCAGCTAAAAGTGAGGCCAGGAGGCTTTTAAACCCAGGAACATTGGTACGCCTCGGGTTTCGCCTTGGTGTGGGTTTTTTAGTGTTTGTGGTTAGTGTAAAGCGGATCCTTCTGTGGTCTGAGCAAGAAGGCTCGTCCGATACGTACCAGTTTGTGATAAGGTTTGTCGCGTTTTCTGTAGCGAGTGTTAAATCTATGATCGTTTGTCCACGGGCCGTGACCCAAGGGGGTTCTGAGCCGCGGTTAACAATGTTAAGATTAGTAGAGAATAAAAAGGTGGATAGTACCTCTCCTCTGGAGTTCGGTGTGACACTGCCCCAGAGCGGGTGGTGGGCGTTCGAGTCGGTGCAGATGATCAGGTCCAAACTGGCGCGCTTACAGTGCTGCACCAGGTCAGCCAGCTCCTTTGGCGGACAATCTGTGTCCTCGCCTGGCATATATGCCGAGGCCAGTACAACGTCCGGAGCGCCACCTTCGGTTTGGAGCCTGACAGCTGTCAGGTCTCTGGAACAGAATTGAGTCAGTGGCGAAAAGGGAATTTCTTTGGGTATGTAGATGCAGGTTCTTGGCTTATCTGAGCCTTGTGTGTCGAGAGTTATCTTACCTCCGATGTTGTTGAGGCAACATACTCTGTTGTTCCTGATCCACGGCTCTTGGATCAGTGCGATGGTTCGGTGCTTAATCTCCAGTGCCCTGCGTAAGCTGGCCGTGGCAGTCTGGCTATGCTGGAGGTTGGTTTAGATGATGTTGAGGGGCGTTGGTGGAGGTGGAGTGGGGTTAGTCGGAGACGGATCCATCGGATAGTCCCTCCGTCTCCACCTCCCGGTGTTTGTCGAGGTCGTGTGTGTCACCCGGCGACGAGGCAAGAAGTTGGTCATTCCAGCCGGGTGATACGGGCGGTAAGGCGTCGTCATCATCGGCCATTGCCGCTCGAGCCATCTCTGCCTCAAGTTGGACAATGTCCGTGTCAGTCGTCTGTGCCGTCGTCGGTGTCGGTTGTGTACTGTCGGTCTGGGTGTCGGTGGGGCGGGTCGTGGGCCAGAAGCGCACGTATATCGACCCTAGCAGGTACGATATCCGTCGCTCCCGCCCCAGGACCTTTTCAGCTTCCTCCGGTGGCAGCCCCAGGGTTAGGTAGGTCCCATAACGGTCGCCACCGATGGTAGTTGCCCTGTACAGCGACCACCTTGCGATGTCATACCAGGTGTTCTGGCGGATTAATATGCCGTGGAGCCTGCTCACATCACCTCTGTATCGAGGGACGAAGAGCGAGGCTCGGACACTCGTGGGTACGTCGGTCTGTCTGAGCACCGTCAGAGTCTGGTCATTGTCGGGTAGTCTGATGTGGGGCACATTTTGGGTCAGCCAGGTCAGGGTGTTATCGTCCTCGCACCATATCTGCACCGTGCCTTCCGCTACCCGTGGGTATCCGCGGAAGGCCGGGAGTGGCGTCGACGGGTCCAAGTCCATCAGTCTGTCCTCCAGGGCGGTCTTGATGTGTTCAGCCTCATCCCTAGTTAGCTCCCTACTGGGGTGGAGAAGGCAGATTGCTACCGCTAGCCGCGCAGGAATGTCCTTTGTGGCCCGCGCGTAGGTCCTCTGCCCCTCCTATGCGGAGTGAACTCTCACGCGCTTGGCGTCTCCCTGGAGCGCGCTAGGTGAGGCCGTGTCGTCGGGGCGCGTCCTCTTACCCGGCCCCGTCCCATCCGGTACAGGCTTCGGGTTTGAGGTGCCTGGCAGGGCGTTGGATGCCAGCAACGCCCGGCGTGAGGCATGGGAACGCTTGCCCCTGGTGCGTCTTGGTCGGGTTTGGGATTTGTCGGTGTCTTGGGGTCGGGCGGCGGCCCAGGCAGGTACTTTTGCGTGCGGAGGCTCTTCGCGCTGGGTTGCTCCTTCGCGTACCTTCCCCCGCTCGCTTGGGTCCGCGTCCGGCCGCTTTCCACGCTGGGTTTCCCCCGCACGTACTTGCAGCCGGTCGCGTGGCGCCGCGTCCGGCCGCTTGTCGCACTGGGTTTCCCCTTCGCATGCTAGCGGCCAGTCGCGTGGCCCCGCGTCCGGCCCCTTTCCACGCTGGGTTGCCCCTGCGCGTACACGTGGCTGGACGCGTACTCACCCTTCAGCGTCCGATCGCGCTTCGCGCTGGCTGTTGCCTTCGCGAGAACTACGCTTTCGGTCGCCTACTTCAATCTCTCGGGCTGGGATTTTTCCGCCTTTTTCAGGGCGTACTTCATCGACTACAGCTGGGAGAGTGGCAGAGCTGCCAGGTCTGTCTTCTTTCCCCGTGTCTGTTTTGGTGTGTCGGTCTGGGTCACTGTCTACGTAAGTGGAGCTGCTCCGCACAACGCTCTGTTGCCAGAGGTTCGCGGGGGGCATGCCCCGTGTAGTGGGTGTTGGCGCGTGAGTCGCAGCCGGAGTCGGGATTAAGGGCGCGTTAGTCGCAGCCAGGGTCGGGTTAATGGGCGCGTTATTCGCAGCCTGTGATTTGGGCGCTAAGTCAGCAGCCGGCCGCGCAGAAAAGCGCGGCATTAGTTGATCAACAATGCAGTTTGATGCTCTCCCCATAATACGTTGGGAGCTAACCGCCGAAGCGGTGTGGGATTCCCCGGCTTGGCCGGGACCCACCCGGGTATTTTCTTTTTCACTCTGCATGTTCATGTTGTCGGGCGGTGGGCTTTTTTGGAATCGAGGTTACCCTTCCTCTGGGAACGACGGGACGGAGGGATAGGAGGGAAGGAATTTGATGGATATGGGGGGGGGTTCCTTGGGGGTCACCCTAGGCCTGGGAGTTGCCCTAGGGATTTAAGGAGCCCCCCCGGTGGGTTCCCGCATTGTCGAGGCGGGGGGGCTCAGTAACCGTGGCTTGGACAACCACGGTGAAGCGAAGAGGAACCCGAGGAGGGGCCGCTCGTCAGGGCTTTTGCCGACAAGCCGACGACGTAGCGGCCAATAAGTAGGTTGCGGTGGCGTATAGGCGCCATCGCAACTGAGGCGGGCCGCGATGTGGTATAGTAGGCATCGCGGCTGAGGGTTGGAGGCCGCGGTGGGAGAGGAGTGCCGGTATTACGGAGCGCCGCTCGCCCTACCCACCGCGGCCTGCGCGGGGTCGCCACCGTCTGATAGCGGACGCGGTGGGGCCGCAGGGGAGGAGGCCGCCTATAGCGTTGGCCGCTCTCCCTATCCCCTGCGGCCGAAAAGTGGTAGGTGGCGGGGCCACTGTCCTGACCCGTCACAGGGGGACCAAGGGTGCCATACACGGGGTCGTCTGGCGCCCATGTGCTGGTTTGGTCCCTGGAGTGGTCACGGCGTACAGTGTGTTCTGGTGCGCCGGTGATGGGGGTTAAACCCCAGAGGAGGGTCCGGAGACGGACAGCCGCGGCGGGTTCGCGGTTGTATGCTAACGCGTTCCCGTGTTCCCGCCATAAGCGGCACAGGAGGACACCGTGGAGTTTTAGTGGGTTAGAGTCCCACATAACTGCACTATCTCTCCGTGGTAGCGCAGTATGCATGAGCATTTCTCCACGCTAAAAAAAAAAAAAAAAAAGGGATTTAAGGATCGACGGGATGTGTGCGGGTATGGAGGGATGGCTTTGTTAGGTGATGGGCACATGGGACAACGGTAAATGGGTTACCCTAAGCCTGGGATTTTGACTTTCGGGAACTTCTCTTGTCCGGGATCTCTTTGGGAGATGCCCCGACCGCGGGATCATCCACTAACAGCGGTCGGTCCCGCAGCCGGGGTTGGGCTATCCGCAACCTGCCCACCCGCTCGGTTGCATGAGAAGAAGTGCCTGACAGTCCAGGTCGCCCCACCACGGATGTACGTATACATTCGCGTTGGGTCAATCCAGCCCTCCCCGAGTTTATGAAAGCTAAAGAGCCATATCCATCATAAAAAATTCGAACACTAACACTTGTAGAGAAGTTAACTAGTGAGATAAGAAAACAAAGCAAGTGGAAAGTGCCCAGATTATGTATATTAAAAGATAACGAAAGAATAGAGGACAAAGATGATAGAAAAGTCATACTCAACGACTAATTTTATGCCCACTAGTAGACACGCGGGCGTGAGGAGAATGCCGACTAATACAAAAAAAAAAAAAATTTTGGCCAGGTTTAGAGAGTGATGTCAAAAAATATGTCAAAAAAAAATGTGTTCAATGTCAGAAGCACAAGTATACAGTCCAGGTGAAAGAGCCAATGGCAATCACGACAACTGCTCACTCGGCTGTCGATAAAATCTTCTTAGATTTGGTAGGACCATTAGACAAAGACAACAATTTTTTTTCTTATATATTGACAATGCAATAGGAGCTGTCCAAGTATGTATGTGCTTAACCCCTCGTCACCAAAACCTCTACAGAAGTAGCACGCACCTTCGTGGATAACTTCATACTTCAACATGGCATCACGAGGGAGATAGGATACCGACAGGGGCACAGAATTCATATTCGAGACCGTGACAAAGGTTTGTGAATTACTTCATATTCAGAAGTTAAACTCTACTGCGTATTATCACCAAAGCATTGGAGCGCTAGAGAACTCGCATAAAAATCTAGGCGCCTATCTAAGAATCCAGACAGAAGAAAAACCCGAATTGTGGAGTACTTGTTTGCGCTTCGGTTTAAGAGACGGTGTCTTTGGTAGGTACCAATTTTTTTCGTTATGGACACCGACTTCTAAAAAGAAAGTTATTTTTCACTTTGTAGTGTTTTTAGTTGGAAGTCGGTAGTATTTTTTTGAAAAAGTTTTTTATTTTTCACCTTTTAGTTGTACCTATTAAGCAACTTGTCTTTAGAAAGGTACTTATAATGCCAGAATAGATTACCCGAATACCATAAAACTTGAACATAACCGGTGAAATGAGAGTGTACCAAGGTGAACTGTACACATCTGCGTACCCCTTTAGGGCGTACTGGCGTGATGTTATGTTATGAAATGGTATAAACAATAAACAGACATGCGATTGCAGCAATTCCGAGAGATTTGCCGTTATTTTTTTAAGAGTTCTGTTGTATATCTCCGAAGTTCTTCATCAGATCTTCACAGAATTAAAATGGGACCAATTTCAAAAAATACTCTTTCAAACAAAAAAGAATTTTCAAAATCGGTCCACAATTGACGGAGATATCGGTGTGTATAACATACACAAAAAAGAAAAACAGACAAACATACAAAAAGTCGAACATAGAACTTCCTCCTTTTTGGAAAGTCGGTTAAAACAAAACATAACGTACATATTGAAACATATGCAAAACTCGTATCTTTTCTAAAAAGAATGTCAGTTAGGCATAAGGCTAAAAGGTCCAAAATTTTTACGGCCCTTAACATAGAAAAATTTCTTAATGAAGCTCCGGACTGCAATTTTCTTGCCGCTAAAGTAAGTGGTACCTATGAATCTATGTTGTTAGTTATTAAAAATAGTGTGTAGACTGTTATGTATAAAGGTACTTACTGCCTACTACTAATTTTTAGAGGCGCAATGAATCCTAGTCTGGCTTAGCAATACTGTTAAAATATTTATTACGATATGTAAAAGATGCAGTAAATGTTAAATTATGCATATTAATTATGTTATATTTTAATTACAGGTTGTACTGATCATAGGAATTAGTGGAGCGTGTCTCAATAACGAGCTATTACAGCTAACAGTTAATAATATCGAAAAGCATTCAGATAAATTACTGTTAGTTAAATTGAAAAATAAGAAGACGAACCTTGACAGGTCTTTTGTCGTACGAAGAATATGTAACTTTTGTAGAAAAATACCAATATTTACGTCCAGCCAATATAAAAACCGAACCATTTTTCATACAATACCATAATAATAAATGCTCAAGACAGTCTATGGGAGTAAACAAAATAGGTGCTACACCGCGAGAAATTGCCACTTTCTTAAAACTGGAATGGCCTCAGCTATACACGGGTCACTGCTTTCGGAGAACTTCGGCAACGCTCTTGGCTGATTCCGGAGCCGATCTCACCACTTTAAAACATCACGGCGGGTGGAAGTCCAATACGGTTGCAGAAGGCTATATTGAAGACTCAATAGAAAATAAGTCGAAAATCTGTAAGCGTATAGTGGAAACAATAAGTCTGAATTCGACCTCGGATCCTTGGTCTCAACCACGCCCATCCACTTCCAACGACGCACAGTGTACTTATACAGAAAGCCGATCAAAGTCACCAAAGTTCACCGTTGTTCCTTCTCAATCCGCCACCGAAACAGAAACCTTAACCCCAGATAATCAAACTCAAGTCAATGCGAGAGCAAAGTTTTTTGCATCTCGTGCCTTTGAATCCCTCGCCACACTCAGGATTCAAAATCGGCACTCGCAGCAAAAAACGACTTTGCTCTCTTGTTACACAAATAACTAATTCCAGTTTAAGGGAGGAGATGAGAGGGAGATGTCAAAGTAACCATATAAACTTGTGTTCTTTTATAATAAAGTTCAGTATTGTAGCTGAACTAATAAGTGACATTAAACATAAATCAGATTTGCACCGTAAGTGGAAATCAACTAAAAACCATGCTGATTATCTCAATTTCTCCGTGCTTAGGGCAAGTGTTAAAAAAAGAATGTCGGTCACATATGATGAATACATCAAGCACATTCAAACCAAACTTAAGCGTGATCCTCGTGTCTTCTGGCAACATATACACAGCTTCAAAGCCAGAGGTGGCTTTGAGCCCAGGGTGAATTATAATGGAAAAGAATATGCTGGCAGTAATGCTGCACATGCTTTATCCGATTTTTTTTCCAGTGTTTTCTTACCCGACGCCCCTCTTTTAGATTATAAAATAGATAGTAACAATGAGAAAAACCATGCTAACTTTGTAAATATAGATGCAATTAAATCGAGAGATCTAGAAACAGCTATAGATAAACTCAAACCAAACTCAGCCGTAGGACCAGATAACATTCCAGCTTACATTATTAAAGGATGTAAAGATCATCTAATATCACCTCTACTTCATATATTTAATCTGGCATTATTTACCGGAAAGTATCCGCAGCGTTGGAAGGTATCGCGAGTCCAACCTATACCTAAGTCTAATGTTACTTCTGACGTAGAAAATTATCGGCCCATAGCTATACTCTCCGCATTCTCAAAACTATTTGAATCAATATTACACAGGCTTATTAGTTTCCAGGTACAACCATTTCTTTGCGATTCCCAACATGGCTTTCGATGTAACCGCTCTGTTAATACGAACCTTCTAACGCTGGTGGATGTAATATCGCAGCACTTAGATAAAGGCATACAGGTTGACGTCCTATATTTTGATTTAAAAAAAGCTTTTGACCGGGTAGATAACGACGTATTGCTCACCAAGCTCGATAACTTAGGCTTTTCCCCGAAGTTACTTAAGTTCTTCGCAAGTTATTTACGAGATCGTCAGCAGTATGTTCGACACGGTTGCTTTGTGTCCGCACCATATCATACTCGATCTGGAGTTAGTCAGGGTTCTATATTGGGACCCTTGCTATTTATCATTATGGTCAATGACCTTGAGAAGGTTCTCAAACATGCCAAATGTTTACTTTACGCTGATGATCTTAAGCTGATATTTGGCTTGGAAAAAGTAGCAGTGTTTTGGTTTGTGGGTTCTTCAGGGTGAAAATAAGGCGATTCTCCCTGGTGTACAATATTATATTCTTTAAAACAATGCTTCTAATCACATTGGAAAACCGTTATGAATTCAATATATTTTATATTAATTAAGAGTTTATGCTAACGAGAGATTCTGTTGAAGAGTCGCCGTTTGGCTGCGTGACTTCGTTTTATACAGGCGGAGCAGCGCCATCTCGCCCGTTGGTCTGGAACTAGCGAGGATTGATGCTAGCAGATCGATGCATCTCTCGCCGCGCGTTACTGTTGCGTCGGTTTGTCACCAGGTGCCGGTAGATGTCATAAACATGCCGGCGGGCCTTGAGAGCTCCACAGCTGCTCTCAATGTCCTGGTTCAGGCTGCGTGGCTGCTGCGTCCTCATCATTGGTGGAGGGCAAAGGGCAGATCCTTGAGAATGCCCTCTCGATGACCCCATTAGCTGTCCGGATACTGGCCACTCGGGGTACGCCGTCTTTCCCTGGGAACACAGACAATATTCGTCCCAAACGCCATTTCAGCGGTGGGAGGTTATCATCTTTTATGAGCACCAAAGTGTTGGGTGCTAAAACTCCTTTTGACTGCTTCCATTTTGTGCGGGTCTGTAGTTCTCCGATGTACTCTGATGACCATCGCCTCCAGAAGTGTTGCCTCAGTTGTTCGATGCGCTGGTAGCGGGATAGTGCGTGTAGTGGAGTACTGGCAACGTCTTCGCTCGCATGTGAGGTTAGCGGTCGGCCAATCAGGAAGTGTGCAGGTGTGAGGGGGGTATAATCTGATGGATCTGGGGACAGACAGTACATAGGACGGGAATTCAGGACAGCTTCTATTTGTGCTAGAACCGTACTGAACTCCTCGTAGGTTAAGTGACTATTGCCTAACACCCGTGCAATGTGATGCTTACAGGATTTTACCCCTGCCTCCCATAAACCGCCAAAATGAGGTGCATAAGGTGGTATAAATTTAAATTCTATACCATTAGATGAAGCATAATCAATAATAGGTTGAGACTCCCTAGATAAGAAAGTTGTAAGTTCCCTTTTAGCTCCTACAAAATTCCTACCGTGGTCAGAAAATATGCAATGTGGTTTTCCTCTCCGGGAAATAAACCGCTTTAAAGCTAAAATGTAATATTCTGAGGTTAGATTAGTGACAAGCTCCAAGTGCAAGGCCTTAGTAGCAAAGCAAACAAATAAACATAGATAGCACTTTTCAAGTTTAGAGCCTCTGCCTTTCCGGTTTAAAATATAAAGTGGTCCTGCATAATCAACACCGCTGTTTATGAAAGGGAAGTCAATAGTGATCCTTTCCTGCGGTAGATTTCCCATGATTGGTTGCACTGTTTCACCTTTCATGCGCGTGCACATTTTGCATTGTTGTATAATTTTCCTAGCTAAGTTCCTACCACACAAGGGCCACCAGGTCTCTCTTAAATGGGCTAACAGCTGTTGTGGACCAGCATGTAATAACCTCAAATGCTCTAGCTTGAAAATAAGTTGAGTGACGTAATGCTTACCACACAATAACATGGGATGCTTTTTGTTAAATGAGAAGTCAGGCGAATTAGACAATCTACCTCCCACTCGGATAATGCCTTTGTCATCTAAAAATAAAGTTAAACTTAATAAGTTACGAGTTGATTTAATTGGTAATTTATTTACTAAAGCGTGATGTTCATCTGGAAATGATTCTAATTGAATTCTTTTTATTATGAGATTCAATGAGTTAGTTAACTCTTCCACTGATAAGGGACCTGTCAAACGATCAAGCTTGTTTACTGGTTTAATATTGTGAATAAATCTTAAAACAAATGCATAGGCGCGTTGTAGTTTGCAAAATGAAGAGAACCTTTTAAAATCTCCACCAGAACCATCACAAACCATGGTGACTGTTGTTTGTTTTGTTCTTAATTCTGGCAAACTATCTTGAAAGGTATGTGGTGTGTCGAATGTTTGAAACTCCGTTACCTTTTCCCATAAAAAGGAGGGTCCATTCCACCACTTTTTATTTTGTATTAAGTCGTTCAGACTGGTACCTCGAGAAACTAAATCGGCTGGGTTATGTTTCCCATCGACATGCAGCCATTTTGCATTGCTGCTATATTCACTAATTTGCACTGCACGATTTTGAACAAAGGGCTTTAACTGTTGAGGCGACATTCTTAACCAGCCCAACACAATAGTCGAGTCCGTCCAACAAAATATCTTATCAAAGTTTAGCTTGAGAGCTTTTGTTATTCGTTCTAATATTATTGCGCCGACGAGCGCGCCACACAACTCTAAACGCGGTATGCTAAGTATGCTAACTGGTTTGACAGGAGCGACGCGGCTCTTCGAACAAATCAGTGTCACTGTGACGTCACCGGTCTCGCTAAAGCTACGGGCGTATGCACACGCGCCGTATGCGGTTTCACTGGCATCAGTGAATATGTGTAACTCTGTTCGGACAGAATTTGTACATATTATGTGACGAGGGACTCGAATATCATGTAATGCGGATAATGAAGTAACAAACCTTTCCCACTTATCTTTAATGTCAAGCGGTACTTCGTCGTCCCAATCTAGTTTGCACAACCACAGTTTTTGTAGTAGTATCTTTGCTTTGATTATAACAGGGCTAAGTAATCCTAAAGGATCGTATACTTGTGACACAACCGATAAAATTAAGCGTTTAGTTGTCGGAGTTGAGATTTCTTTTATTTTTGAAGTGAAATGGAAATTATCATCATTGTTCAACCAACCTAGGCCCAGAGTTTTATTAGAACTATTCTCATTTAGTGTGAAATGTTTCGACTGACTGTAATCATTTTTAATTATTTCTTTTGCGATTTCGTCTGAATTAAATACCCACTTTCTTAACGGTAAACAACCTGACTTACATACTTCAATAACACCTTTACAAATTCGTATTAATTCAGTTTTATCATCATTCCCGAAAATACAGTCATCAACGTACATGTCATTTAAGAGTGTACGCGAAATATCTGCGTCAGTGCATTCATGCCCTAACTGTCTAACGCATCGCATGCTAAGATAGGGTGCAGACGCAGTACCATATGTCACGGTGTTGAGTTTATATACAGAAAGTGGTTCAGAAGGGCACTCACGCCAGATTATCATCTGTAAATGTCTTTGATCCTCCTGTATTAACACTTGCCTGAACATCTTTTCTATGTCACCACACGCAACGTAGTTATATTGACGGAAACGTAAAAGAATCGCAAACAAATCATTTTGTAAAGGAGGGCCTGTCATCTGGATATCGTTAAGCGACTTTCCCGATGATGTCGGTTGACTAGCATTAAACACCACACGTAGCTTTGTTGTGACACTGTCTTCACGAAATACACCATGGTGGGGTAGAAAATAATTATTTGGTGGGTAATGTTCAATGCGAGTCATGTGTCCCAGACTTAGGTATTCCTTCACAAAATCATTATACATTTTTTTGTACTGACTATTACGTTCGAGTTTTCGCTCTAGTGACAGAAACCGTCCTTTAGCGGTTTCATAACTGTCACCAAGCTTATTTATCGAATCTTTAAACGGTATGCGCACAGAGAACCGACCATCGGCTAAACGTTTAGTTGTATCTATAAATAGTTTCTCACAGGCTTGTTCTTCCTGTGAATAAAAGTTATTATTTTGGCAGGACACTTCCTCTATCTCCCAAAATTTTCTTAACTGTTCCCCAATTTCTAAAGTTTGAGTAAAGTTACATTGAACAGGAATAATGCGCCTAGGTTCAAAGTGAATGGGGCCAGCGACTATCCATCCTAACTGGGTATTTTGAAGATAAGGTCCGTTACTTAAGCGAATTCTGCCTTCGATTATTAAATCCCAAAACTGGTCAACTCCTAACAATAAATCTATATTTGACGGTATGCAGTAAGTAGGGTCTGCTAGATTTAATCCGTTAGGTATTTTTAATTTGTTAGAATTTATTTTAAAAGTAGGTATCATATTTGTTATAGTGGGTAGGACCAAACATTTAATATTTGTATGATAGTTATTGTCGTTTAGAGATCTAAGTTTGATTTCACATAACTGAGCGGAATGTGAGACCGACTGTCCCACTCCTACGATTTGATAAGCGGACTGTATCGACTTTAAATTTAATTTTTTACGTAGTGACTCAGAAATTATACTATGCTGACTGCCACTGTCAATTAAAGCGCGTGCCTTATGATACTTGTCGTCATTGCCCGCGACTTCAATGATGGCAGTTGACAATAAAGCGTTATCTAATAACTCAGACTTTACCCTATGTACGCCCACCCTAACATATGTCACGTAAGGCCGCAGTAATGTTAAGGGTGTGACAGTACATGAAAGGATATGATAGTTAAAGGACCTACCAAGACCTTACAGCCTAACAGTCCCTACGACCCTAAGCCCTATAAGCCCTACAGCCCTAACCTACCATATACCTAGTGTGTGATAAATAAATATATAAATAAGTTCAGGATGTCTGCACCATGCGACCTAAGGTTACAGACGGATAGTGGGCAGGGATTCCAGGTTCGGGAAGGGTACACTCACTGCCAGTCCAGCAGACTCACAGGACTGATCAAAGATGGCTAAAGGTGTCTTGGCCACAGCGAGGGGTAATGAGACAAGAATATAAATTCTAATCTGATTTATTTACAATATTGCACAGCTTAAATACTATTTCATCTTAATACACACTAATACACATATTTGTTTGTGTCCTATGCGTGTAGTATGCAACCAAACAGAATTTTATCTGGGCCGCGCGTCAGCCGGGCCGAGTGCTGAGTCAATGTCCAAAGGTAACATTGAACATTCTGGCGACTCTCAGGCACAGGACCCTAGTTGGTACAGCTCGATGATCTCGTATGGTCTGGCTCGGCCTTGTTCAGGTTGTTGTGACTGAGCGGGCATGCTGCGTGTCATGCCGTACGGCTGTTGCGGTCGTAGCCTGTGTGCTGTGCTGCTGACAATCGTTGGTTGCCGTACAGGTGGTGCAGTGCTCCTTCTCGCTGCAATGTAGGCTCGAAGTCGGTTCAATGCCTGTGGACCGAAGTAAATTATAATAACAGCTAAAGTTATAAAAATAAGTGAAATACTGATGCTAGCTATGTATGTATGTGACTCTAATTGTTTCCAAATCGTGTTTTCTAGATCAGTTTGTAAGTTTCTTTCGGATGTGACTAAATGGTCGAAAACTCCTGTTGACCTGTCTAACACTAATTCTTCTTTGGATATTTCCTTTAATTTTGTCGGTACAATCTGCGTATTAAGGGAGAAGTTCGTTGTTTTGGAATAAGATGCTAGCACTGTCATTGTAGTTGTTCTCTTGGCAGCAAGTATGTTATTACGTGTTTTAATGACGCAATTCTCGGAGATATGTAGAACTCCGACATCTTGAATCGTCACTTCTTTTCTTTGGCCGTCACACACAATCGATACGGTAACCGATTTTGTTGTAATGAAAAGCCAAGTGTTTTGCATGTATAATTGCTTCCATAAAACATCTGTTGATAATTTGTAGGTCGTCGACGTGCATTGAGTTTGGGTGTAGTTTTCGGTTTTAAATAGTTGTTCAACTATGCAATTTTTATTTAATTGCATGTTCTTGACAGCCACAGGATAGCAGACGAACTCTGTGTTAGTATTAAGACAGTCTTTAAATTCTTCTTGACTTAGGTCAAAGTAACGCTCGTTGTTATAATCAAAGCCCATGAATGTCTGCTGAATGGTCAAACACTCGAATGATCCATCAGCTTTCCTCTGTGGAATGGGCGTAATGTGTATAAGAGTATATTTTGTTACATCATGTAGTGGAAAGTATGCGTACACTCTTATGTGGGTATTATTTACATTCATCTCTGTCTGTATTATTTGACCCTGAATAATTTTTAAGTTTGATGGTAGTTTTTGATTAGCTACTTTTATTATGTTGCTGATGTGTCTTGGTGTTAAAATACTATACACAGTTGCTTTTTGCAAATAAATTTCCAGTAACCCTGTATAGTAGTCCATAATTTCATTTATATAATTGTTTGCTAGTTCGTAAGCTTGCATCACTTGTATCTTAATATGATTTTTGTCAATAGATTTATACCAAACGTTGTTTCTATTCATAAACGATATTGCTTCATTTAGTTTTGCTTGAAACTTATCTAACTTTTTCTGGATTTGCTCTTCAGTTTGGTTTACACCTGCGATGGTAGATATCATTATCTTTGTTTGATGATTGGCAGCGTCTATAAGTTTCTGTTGATTGTTATTTAATGTTTCTATGTCTCTGTATACTTCATCATTAACTCCAAACACTGATGTTAAAAGTTGTCCCAAGATGCCTCGTTTCTTCCTAGTATTCCTTATCTCTGTTAGGTATTCCTTTGTTGTGTCAAACTTAGTTTTTTCTTCGTTTAAATGGTGATAAAATTCATTGCAGTGTGTCTCGTACATGATGTTTTGAGTATCCTTGCAAAGTTGTTGAAATTGTAAAGTTATTTTTTCAATCTTTTTTTGGTCTCGTTCCAAATTTTCTCTGTCGTAATCAGTTTCTATTCTAAAAGTTCCCCGGTTAATTGTTGTGGTTCCTATTTTTTCAACATATAGTCCTGGATTTATTCTTTTTAATGTGTATGTGGGTGTACTCGACACCGTGCCAATTAATAGAATAATTATTGTATGTAGTAGTAATTTCTGTATCCAATTTTTTGGTGTGCGTATGCCTTTTTTGTTTATTATGGCAGTTGAGATGTTACATTGCGTTGGCGTAAACGTTTGTTTGTCATAGCTCGTTGTATCAATATCTTGGTTTTCGTTTACAGGGAGCGGGATCAAAGTATGAATTGATCTTTTCTGACAAGCGCCTGTTGATTTCTGAAGAGTTACAACTCTAACTACGCCATCAACTCCCGGGTGAATTTCTTTGATTTTTGCCAACGGCCATTTACTTGGACTTATATTGTCATCTTTTATTAGTACAATATTTCCAATTTTTGCATTGTCATGTGCTTGTTTCCATTTGTATCTTTGTTGAAGTTGGTGTAGGTATTCTTTTGTCCAGCTGTTCCAAAAATCTTTTTTCATTTTTTGTATCTGTTTCCATCTGTTTACTAGGTCAGTATTAATATTTTCTATCGGATCTGGTACTCCTACTGCTTCACGGCCAATAAGAAAATGGCTTGGAGTTAATATTGTATTGTCATTAACATCCTTAGTTTGCACACACAATGGTCTTGAATTTAAACACGCTTCAATTTGGTGGAGGAAGGTTGTCATTTCCTCGTATGTTAGTGTTGAATCCCCGATTACTCGACGTAAATGATGTTTCACTGATTTTACGCCAGCTTCCCAGATGCCACCGAAATGTGGTGATGACGGAGGAATAAAATGCCATTGGGTTCCTATGTTTGTTATTGCGTTTTGAAATTGCGGTGATTGCGTTATTTGTAATATTTCCTGATGTAAGAAGTTGGCTGCTCCTACGAAGTTTGTTGCATTGTCACTGTATATGTGTGATACGTGACCTCTTCGTGCCATGAATCTACGTAGCGCTGCAATAAAGGTTTCGGTTGTTAAATCTCCCACCAATTCTAGGTGTATAGCTTTTGTTGCTAAACATACAAAAACAGCAATGTATGATTTGTAGGACTTGTGACCTCTACCTTTCATAGTTCTTGTTTGTATTGGTCCCGCATAGTCAACTCCAGTATGACTGAATGGGTAGGATTGTGTCACTCGTGCCTTTGGTAGTATTCCCATTTTTTGAGAGTTTGTGTCTGCTTTGTATCGTATGCACCTCACACATTTGTTAATTATACTCTTCACTTTCCTTTTTCCGCTAACGATCCAGTATGTTTGTCGTACATATGCTAAAGTCAATTTGTTACCTCCATGCAACGTTTTTAAATGTGCGTCTTGTATAATTAACGACGTTACATGATGATTATATGGCAAAAGTATTGGATGTTTCTGATTGTAAGGCAGTTCGGAGTTTTGTAACCTGCCTCCAACTCTTAGTAGTCCATCCTCGTCGATAAATGGGTCTAAAGTGGATAGTTTTTTGTTTTTATTCAATGGTTGTCCACTTTGTATAGTTTTCATTTCATCTGCGAATTCCTCTTGTTGTAATTTCATAAGTATTCGTTTTGTCGTCACTCTCAGTTCGTTAGTAGATACTGGTTTATTTATTGTTTGTTTGTTTGCGTATCTATAGCAGTAAGACAAAACCCTTGTCATTTTATCTAAACTGGAAAATCTATTCCAGACATCATTCTTCTCAATCTCAGTTGTAGTTATATTGTGACACAACTTGATTTCTTCCTTCGGCTGTGGCATACTTCTCGTGGTGGGAATCTGATCAGTTCTTAGCCACTGTGGACCGTTCCACCATAAAGAATAGTTGACAAGTTTTTCTGGTTCCAGACCTCTTGAGATGATATCAGCTGGGTTCTCAGCAGAAATTACGTGGTTCCATTTTGCGTTTGGTAAAAGTTGTTTAATTTGTGACACCCTATTGGCTACGAACGTTTGCCACCGTACAGGCTCTCCTCTTATCCAGCCTAAGGTGATCATAGAATCCGTCCAACAAGATATCGTAATATTCTTGCAATTAAGCGCTTCCTTCACCTTTTCCACCAAACCGGCTAGTAGCAGTGCAGCACATAACTCAAGTCGAGGCAAGGTAGTTTTTTGTTTCTTTGGTGCTACTTTCGATTTTGCTTGTAATAATGTAATGTGGTAGCTGTTATTGATTTTTACCCGACTGTATACCACCGCTCCGTATGCTTTTTCGGAAGCGTCGCTGAAACCATACAACTCAATCTCTGTGCTGTCTGTTATGTAACACCACCGTGGCACTTTAATTTTTTCTATGCTTTTCAGATGTTTTTGTAGTTCTGTCCATCTTTTCTGAAGTAGGTCATCAACAGGCTGATCCCATCCTATGTCATTTGTCCAGAGTTCTTGTATAAGCAGCTTCATTGTAATTATAATAGGTGCTAACCAACCCAGCGGGTCGAATATTTTCGCAACTTCTGACATAATAAACCTTTTTGTTGGCTTTTTATTTTCCGTTATAGTTATTTGGAAATAAAAACTGTCTTCACGTGGTGACCATGTTATGCCCAACGACTTCCTGGTCTCGTCTAACGGTAGTTTGAGCATCTGATCGTCTTTATCTTCCGCTGGTATGTTTTCCAGTAGTTCTGAACTGTTTGACGACCATTTTCGAAGTTTAAAGCCGCCCTTGTTCAACATGGATATTAGCTGTTTCTGTAACTCTTTCGCTGCATCTTCCTGTGACTCCCCGGACAGAATATCATCCACGTAGAAATCTTGTAATGTAGCTTGACTTGCGATTGGGTAATTGTTTTGTTCGTCTATTGCCAGTTGTTGCAATGTTCGTACCGCAAGAAAGGGGGCGCTTGTGGTACCGTAGGTAACTGTTGTGAGTTCATATTCGCTAATTGCGTGTTTGGGAGAAAATCTCCATAGTATTCTTTGATGTGCGAAGTCTAATTCATTTATTTTTATAAACCGGTACATTTTCATAATATCCGCCATAAAGGCGAACTTATGTTTTCGCCATCGTAAGAGTATAGTGGATAAGTCTTGTTGTAATCGTGGACCTTTATACATGTTGTCGTTAAGGCTTATTTTTGTGCTGCTTTTACTGCTCGCATCAAAAACCACGCGTAGTTTTGTAGTGAGTGAGTCTTCTTTAATTACCGCTTGATGTGGTATGTAGTATTTTCCTAAGTTGTAGTTCGTTGTATTTACTTTCCTCATATGACCCATATGTAAATATTCATTCATAAATTCAATGTATTGTTGTCGTAAATTTTCGTTTTTTGCGAATTGTCGTTCTAGTTGTAATAGTCGTGCAGCGGCTTTTCTGCGTGATTCGCCGTTTAAGTTTAGGTTTATGTTTGAATCCTTGAAAGGAAGTCGTACAGTGTAAGTTCCGTCTGGGTTTCTTACAGTTGTTTCTTTATAGTAGTTTTCACAGGTTTGGTCATCCTGTGTAAGTTTGTAGTTTTGTTGAACTTCTTCTAGTTCCCAAACTTTTGTAAGTTGTCGTACTTCTTCGGTGCAAGCCACCATACTCAGTATTTTAACTCCATTCTTCGTGTCATTGGGATAAAAGCCGGATAAAATCCACCCTAATTCTGTGTTTTGTGCGATTATCCCATCCCGTAGCCTTTCGAAACCCTGTAGTAATATTCTGCTATACTCTTGGGCACCTAATATTATGTCAATTGGTCCCTTTTTATAATAAGTTGGGTCTGCCATAAGTGCGTTATCCAAGCTTTTTTCTTGTAGTTGTTGTAAATCATTCCTTGGTAATGAACTTGTTAGTTTTGGTAGTACTATTAGCGTTACCGGCAATTTATAATCGCTAGAGTACCTTGGTTGTAAAGTAATGTTGATTGTGTAATTTGATGTTTTTGGTTTTTCATCTCCAATACCTTTTATTTGGGCTTGGATCTTTTGTCGTGGGTAAGACAACAATTGTGCTACTTCTTCAGTGCAAAATGAAGCTTCTGATCCTTGATCACATAATACTCTCAACATCTGTGGCATTCCATCATATGAGGTTGTCTTTACTATGGCAGTAGCTAGTAAAGTTGTGTTTTTTGCGTCGGAATTGGTTGCAGACAAATTTAATCTTGCTATATTTTGTGGTTTTTCTGTCCCTGTATATTTTGATACGTATTTTTTAGCGTTATTACCATTTTGAAACGGCCTAGATTGATGCAATAATGCGTTGTGTCCCTTATGTTGACAAATTTCACATT
This sequence comes from Orthosia gracilis, assembly GCA_947562075.1. Lineage (NCBI taxonomy): Eukaryota > Metazoa > Arthropoda > Insecta > Lepidoptera > Noctuidae > Orthosia > Orthosia gracilis. Next base: position 49,817,883 of record OX387271.1, on the reverse strand, counting down.
GTCTATACATTGTACTCACACATTGTTTATTATCGTCGTGATTTAAGCAACGTTTGCACATTCTTTTTTCCGCCACGGCCTTGTATCGGTCGTTGACGCATAACGCCTTGAAACTAGGGCAATAATGAATAATATGATCATTCTTTTGACAATACCAACAGCGTTTATATTTTTCTGATGTTTGTTTATCACGAGATAGTTGACTGTTAGCATATGGAGTGGAACCGTCAAAAGACTTAAGGCAATTAAAACGGTTTTCCATGAATTTCATCATCTCGTCAAAGGATTGTATTTTATTTCGGTTTTGCAGTTGATCTTCATACTTTGTATTTGTTTCTTCGTCCCATTTTCTACTGACTATTCTTATTAATAGAGGGCCCCAAGACGATGTGTTTACGCGTTGATTGTTTAGTGCCTCAAGACATTCATTTATAGTGTCATGCATATCTCGTAATTGTGCCGCGTTTGCTCGTTGCATTCTAGGCAAATCTAATAATTTGTCCATAAACTTAGTCGCAATCATGCGCTCGTCTTCGTATCTCTGCGTAAGCAATTTCCAAGCTGTTTCATAATTTACTTCGCTTATTGTTAGGTGACGTATTAATCTTGCTGCGTCGCCCTTTACGTGTGTTTTTAGATACTGCATTTTTTCTGTAGATGATATTGTTTTATCTTCGTGAATTATTTTTCTAAATAAATCTTGAAATGTATTCCAAGAGTCGTAGTCCCCCGCGAATATAGGAATATTTATTCTTGGAAGTTTTCCTGATGACACAGCTTTTTCATTTGTGTTACGAAAAATTCTTTCTTCTAACAACTCCGTAGTAATGTCATAATCTTTCTGTGTATTTTCGAAACAATTATCTTTAAAGTAGCTATTGTCCAATGTACTTTCGGCCATCAGCAGTTCGATGTGTGTTTCTTCGATTTCTTGCCATTGTTTATGTAAGGTTTGTAATAGTGTTTGTAAGTGCCATATTGGCTTGTCTTGAGTAATGGATTCCTTAGCCTGAGATATTTTCTTAGATATCTGTGACATTCGGAATAGCTGTATAAACAGTTTTGGGCTACTGACAACGTCCTTGTTTTCATCTTCATCTAAAGGTCTTGGTTCGTAAACACTTTGCACAAGTTGCAGTCTTTCTTCGCACTTTGTAAGGTAGTCGATTCCTTCGTCGTAATGTTTCTTTATGTTGCCAAAGTAGTCTGTAGTAATATATTTGTGAGTTGATAACATCGCCTGCTCCTGTAGTCTTAAGTGGTTTTCTTGAACTCGCTGAAAAACATGGTCCAAGGTTTTCCTTCTTTCGTTGATGTATTTTTCTGTTTTCCTTGTAGGCGAGTCCTTTTTTATGTTTGATAGTACCCTTTTAATCTCATTGTAATCCGTTTCCTGGCTCCTGATTAGTTCGTTAACTTCCTGTATCTCCATAGTGCTCTCTTTTCTTCTTCCCTAACGGCCCTACCCTAATCGAAAGGTTAGTCTGTACTAGTGGTATCTGCGCTCTTGTTAAACCTGTGCGACTTCTCAATCTACTGGTTAAACCCGCTTATGGGAGGCCAGTGACCGATCCGTAACGAGAGGCTTTCCGACAGACCACCCTAGTACAACGTACTTCAGATCACTGAAAACTGATGCTTTGTTGAGTATACCAGTCCCCAGTCCCCTGAAGTGTCAGTCTGTCAATCCCTACGATGGGCAAGGGGACCGCGTGATTCAAATGCTCGAAGGACCAAAATGTACGCCCACCCTATTATATGTCACGTAAGGCCGCAGTAATGTTAAGGGTGTGACAGTACATGAAAGGATATGATAGTTAAAGGACCTACCAAGACCTTACAGCCTAACAGTCCCTACGACCCTAAGCCCTATAAGCCCTACAGCCCTAACCTACCATATACCTAGTGTGTGATAAATAAATATATAAATAAGTTCAGGATGTCTGCACCATGCGACCTAAGGTTACAGACGGATAGTGGGCAGGGATTCCAGGTTCGGGAAGGGTACACTCACTGCCAGTCCAGCAGACTCACAGGACTGATCAAAGATGGCTAAAGGTGTCTTGGCCACAGCGAGGGGTAATGAGACAAGAATATAAATTCTAATCTGATTTATTTACAATATTGCACAGCTTAAATACTATTTCATCTTAATACACACTAATACACATATTTGTTTGTGTCCTATGCGTGTAGTATGCAACCAAACAGAATTTTATCTGGGCCGCGCGTCAGCCGGGCCGAGTGCTGAGTCAATGTCCAAAGGTAACATTGAACACCCTATGATACCCGTTATTACGTTCGGAACATAAATAAGCTTGCGTATGTAGAACTGCGGATGAGTCAGAAGGTTCAGATCTTAATGCGCTGTCCTTACTACCCTCATCATGCAATAAATTGTTATGTTTGAGATTGCACCGCTTACACGGGCCGAAGTAACAATCATTCGGGGTGTGTCCCTTACGTAAACAATTTGCACACAAACTATTCTTGCTCACAATATCTAACCTATCCTTCACCGATAATTTCAAGAACTGGGTGCACGCATAAAGTGAATGATTACCAGTACACACAATACAATCACGAGTGCGCTTATTCTTCTGATTATTCTGAGTGGAGTTATGCGTGGTTGCAAAACTATTAATTTTTTGTGATTTAAACTTGTTATCAGAAACTGGCCTATTCCCTGAAGGGAAAGGAGAATGGTTAACTTGCACCATCTCCAACATATTAGCTTTATCCGTTAAAAAATCCAATAAATGGGACAACTTTGATGATTTCTCAGTACCTAATATGCTTTTATGTTGTTCCCATTCTCTTTCCGTAGCCAAATCTAATTTAGAAACAATTGTAAAAATAATGAGGGTATCCCACCACTCTGTGGGTTCCCCGAGCGTCTTTAACGCACGTAAATTCTTAAGCACTGTATCGATTAATTTTCTAATAAGATGAGGTGATTCTTTTGACATCGATTGCGAAGAAAATAACGCTTTTACATGATTATGCACTAATAAGTTACTGTTGTTAAATCTATGGTTAAGCAAATCCCATGCTATTATGTAGTTTCCAGATGAAAACTCTAATGATTTTATCACCTGACTGGCATTCCCTGTTAGAGCAGATCTTAAATAATGGAACTTTTGAATTTCATCAAGTTGTGTAGATTTATGGATCAATGAAAGGTAGGTATCTCTAAACTCAAGCCACGCATTGTATGACCCATCAAATGAAGGCAAAGTTATAGTGGGCAATTTAACTAACGGGTTTGAGTTGCACTTAGATTTATCACTAACAGCAGAACTAGGATTACTAACGCTTTGCAATAAACAGTCAACTTCTGTAAATACCGTATAGTAGGCATTTTCAAAGGATTCACGAATATCTATTTGCTGAGATAATTCTTTTTCTGAAACTAATTCCTCTATAGAACTTTGAATATAGTTAAAGTCTTGCATTAATGATTTAGCACCATCAGTTCTTAACCTTAATTCCGTAATTTTTTTATCGTTTAACGGTACACTGACAAGGGAAGTTACAAATCTCGTAAAAAGTGTCAATCTACCCTTTATTGTACCCCTTTTTTTATTTAAATCTTGAATCTGATCGTTAGCACTTTGTAACACTGGTATAGGAGATTTATTACGTATTGAAGCTTTACCTATATCTTCCGAACCTAGACTCATTTTGGCAATTTATGAAGATAAGGGTACTCACTGTTTTCCTGCAAACACCTTGGTGTGATTACGCGAACCTAAGGCGAATTACCTGTAATTAGTCACAGTTTTAGCACAAATAAAAGGAGGAGAAGGAAAGGAACGATAAGGATTGCCAAACCTCTGCTGATTCTTCTTCTATCCGGCTCGAAGGACCAATGTTTTGGTTTGTGGGTTCTTCAGGGTGAAAATAAGGCGATTCTCCCTGGTGTACAATATTATATTCTTTAAAACAATGCTTCTAATCACATTGGAAAACCGTTATGAATTCAATATATTTTATATTAATTAAGAGTTTATGCTAACGAGAGATTCTGTTGAAGAGTCGCCGTTTGGCTGCGTGACTTCGTTTTATACAGGCGGAGCAGCGCCATCTCGCCCGTTGGTCTGGAACTAGCGAGGATTGATGCTAGCAGATCGATGCATCTCTCGCCGCGCGTTACTGTTGCGTCGGTTTGTCACCAGGTGCCGGTAGATGTCATAAACAAGCAGACTCAACTACTCTGCAGGATGACATTGACGCGGTCTATCAGTGGAGCATGGATAATAAGTTACTCTTCAATATTGCTAAATGCAGCGTTATGACCTTCAGTCGCAAACGTAATCCCTGGCATGAAGAGTACTTTTTAGGCGGCGATCTGATAGCCCGCCTTAATTCTGTAAAGGATCTCGGAGTTCTGTTTGACACGAAGCTCACCTTTCATGAGCATATGAGGACACTTGCTGCTGACTCATATCGAAGACTAGGGTTTGTACTTCGAAATATGCGCGTTTACCAGTCCATATGCTAAACTTGTATATTAAACATAGGTATACATGGCCTTAGTCAGGAGTAAACTCGAATCAGCAGCAGTGATCTGGAACCCGTGTGAGAGTACTTACGCCTTACTTCTTGAAAAAATCCAAAAAGCCTTTCTTCGTTTTCTTTATAAAAAACTCTTCGGATATTACCCCTTCCTGTACCCTACCAAATTTCTACTTGGTGTTTTAAATTTTAATTCTCTCGAAGTAAGGCGTAACTACTTCTTGCTTATCTCTGCCTGCCGTATTATGCGGGGTGAGTCCGGTTGCCAGGAGCTCGTGGCGCAGTTGTTGAGGCTGTTTGTTCCTGTGGTGCCCAAACAACAGCTTAGACCACGAAGCCATCGGCTTTTGGCCGTACCATCGGCACGTACGGTGTCCCGAGCTAACTCGCCTCTAGTTCGGGCACTCACAATGCTAAATGCCCTTCTGACATCAGCACCGGAGTGTGACTTGTTTGCTGGGAGATGGATCGATGTGTGTCGTGAATGTTTAAGTTTTTGTGAGAAGATGGATGAAAGTTAGATTAGTGAATAATTTAGATTTGTAATTTTTTTCTTCTGTATGTTTTTTCTGTTATTCTTTCCTGTTTTGTATTTTTTTTTGCTTCAATGTTTTTTGTTAGATCGTGTTGTTGTTTTTTTTTAATTAGTTTTTATTTGTATATAGATATATTTAATTCTGCCTAATTCCCGTATGTTTCGTTTTTGTTTTTTTATTTTCATTGTATAACGCCTTAGGTCTGTAAAGTTATACATGTATTCTTAAATAAATAAATAAATAAATCAACTTTAATTGTGTCATTTACTCATAGTATCAAATCAAATCAATCAAAAACGTTTATTTCAAATAGACCAATTACAGGCACTTTTGAATTGTCAAAATGTCGGTCAGTCAAACAAAGAAGTGAAGCTAAATTGCACGTTCCAAGGAGTAGATCTCTATGGAGAAGAACGTGCAAGAAACTCCATGGACACTCTTTTAAATCATATGTGTTACATATAATGTTTGGTTACATATTTCTTGTTGCTTCTATTATGTGAGCACAATGTAGATAATAATAAAAAAAAAATTAAAAGATAGGAACTGAATTGAACCACTGGCAGTTAAGAGATGACCAGTCTCATCTGACGGCACCCGTTCACGAGCATGACGCGTGCATCAACCCCACTCAGCTCAACCATTTTGAAGGGAACCGAATGACCCAATAACACGCGCCACCAACAGCGAGACATTTGAGTGAGCATGACAAACTCTCAACTGCCATGCTTGCAATGTCAAAATAAAAAAATAAAAAGTTGTAACCTAATAAAAATGCTCCATGGTACTTCACATTCACAAATTTGAGAGAAAAAAAAAAAGTGCTTCTACATTATACAATGCTATTATTTCTAAATGTAACATGTAAAGAATCCTTTGAAATAAACAAATGAAATAAAAATAAAACATTGAAAACAACAATACGAAAAGGGCAGCAGCATCTCTTCCAATATAAACTAATTTGTAGCTACAAATGTGTGGCTGTGGAGCAGGACCGGCATTTAGCCAAGCATTTTTATCAAGGAGATAATCTTCCAATTTATAATATGCTTGTCTACATAGTGTGCGTTTAATGCATGTTTTAAATTTTGACTCGTTTAATTGGAGAATTTCTAGTGGAATTTCATTATAAAATTTTACACAGTACCCCATAAAAGAGCTAGCTACTTTAGCTACCCTGAATCGAGGTTGATCTAACTTTTCCTTATTTCTAGTATTAAAATTGTGTCTATCACTTATTTTAGTAAAAAGATGAATATTTTTCCGGACATACATTATATTTTCATAAATGTATTGACAAGGTACCGTCATGATGTTTATATCTTTAAATAATTCCCTAAGAGAATCGCGCCTGCGAATATTGTATATGGCTCTGATAGCTCTTTTCTGCAGAATAAAAATAGACTCTATGTCTGCAGCCCGTCCCCATAGCAAAATACCGTAAGACATGATACTATGAAAGTAACTAAAATAGACCAGCCTCGCGGTATGTACATCAGTAAATTGACGGATTTTTCTGACAGCATATGCTGCTGAACTAAGCCGTCCTGCCAGAGATGTTAAATGAGGACCCCATTGTAGCCTCGAGTCGAGCGTGATTCCCAGGAAAACCGCGTTTTCGACGATTTCTAGTTTCTCCTTGTTCAATATTATTTCCAAGTCATTACTTTTAACATTCGGTAACGCAAATCTTATGCACTTCGTTTTTTTTTCCATTTAGTACTAAATTATTAACAGTAAACCAGTTTTGGACCTGCTGTAGAGCGTTGTTTACGTCATCAATACGTGTGGAACGTCTATTGATCTTAAATATTAAGGACGTATCGTCAGCAAACAATACTACAGTCCGTCAAATCTAAGAAGTACCGTTTGACAGCTATAAAAATACGTTGTATAAACTTAAGTTGATGCTTACGAATGATACTCGTTGTTATAGTGTATAGGCAGCATAGTAATTAATTAGGATTATGAATTTGATTATTCGTAAACTTTCATACAAAGTTATCACGGCAAGTTAAATGAGAAACGTCATCGGACTTCTTAGATTTGACGGACTGTATATGTGGTTGTTTTTTCAATAAATGCGGTAGATCATTTATATACACCAGAAAGAGGAAAGGACCCAATATAGAGCCCTGTGGTACCCCCATTTTTATTTTTAAGCCCCGTGAATTTACACCATTTATCTGAACTTGCTGTTGCCTGTCATTTAAATAAGATTTCATTAGGCTTAGTGCAAGAGTGGCTTAGTGTTCCGTAAAGATTCCAGTTTTAAAAGTAAGGTTTCATGATTAACACAATCAAAAGCCTTTGATAGGTCACAAAAGATTCCAATAGCATCTTGGGCTTCCTCCCACGCTGCAAATATGTGTTTTAATAAGGAGACACCCGCATCAGTTGTACAACGTCCTTTGGTGAAACCATACTGCTGTTCGTGTAAGATTTTATTAGTGTTAAAATGAATAAGCATTTGATTAAGCATAACTTTTTCAAAGACCTTACTGAAAACCGGCAACACGGAAACAGGTCTATAATTATTGGTGTCATTATGGTCGCCGGATTTAAAAAGAGGTATAACTTTACTGAATTTCATTACATCTGGAAATACTCCTTGGTCCACACACAAATTAAAAATTAAAGCCAAGTATGGTGCCACGGTCTCGATTATAGATGTACAAACTTTAACAGACATTCCCCATAGGTCCTCGGTTAATTTTATTTTTATTTGCCGGAAAGCCTTTAGGACTGTCATAGGGTTTATATGTTTGAATTGAAATTCAGCCGAACAGCCTGGCACGTTTTCTTTCAATAAAGCAATTGAGGCCTTCGGCGAGGAATTTAAAGCTTCCGTTGTCTTAAGAGGTATGTTGGTGAAAAAATTCACAAACTCTTGGGCTACTTCTATGCTAGAATTTATGGGACCATGTGAAGTCTCCAATAAAAAATCCGTGTTTCGTACCTTATTTCTACCCGTTTCACTATTAATAACTTTCCAAACGGTCTTTATTTTATTGTCTGCCGATTTGATTTTTGTGCTAATGAAAAGGGCCTTCGCTACTTTGCAAATTTTTCTAAAGAGTTTAGAATATTTATTTACATACTTGTTAAAGCTTTCAGAGTTAAAAAATGGTTTAAGGCCATATAGTTCATATAGTTTTTCCCTACTTATCCTTATACCTTTTGTCGCCCAGTCACTAAATACAAACTTAGGGAAAACATTTTTTGACTTCTTTTCAAAACTTTTATTAAATTCATTGAGTATTACTGAAAAGAAATTATTATAAAATTTATTGGCATCATCAATACTATGGCCCAGAACATTTAATTTATTTTGTATGTTACTATTAAAAGTGTAATTGGCCTAAATTGAATTTGAGCTTTTTCCAAAGTTGCTTTAGACTTAAAAGACACCGTTTGTCCACTATGATCAGACTTAAGATAATTTACTATGGCTTTATCTAAATAATCACAATCACAGAAAATATTATCAATACAAGTTGCAGAGGTTGGAGTTACTCTAGTTGGTTCTGTAAAAACATTAGACAGATTAAATGATTTAAAAAGGCTTAAAAATCTGCAGCTATTTGAATTATTTTCTAAAATATTGATATTAAAATCCCCACAAATAATTATGGATTTGTTACTGCCTGCAAGTTTTGTTAGAATATCCTCCATTGTTGCTTCAAATAAACTTAAGTTTTGAGGGTCAGGGGGTCTGTACATGCACACTACAACATGCTCATCTAGCTCAACACAGGACAGTTCAATGCAATGTTCATTTGACAAGCTAACTATATCATTAGGTTGTTTAAATTTTAAGCATTTTTTTATTAAGATCAGGCGCATTTAAGCTTTGTTTGCTTTGTATGTTTTGCGCTAATTCTACTAGCAATCAACATAATTGTAGGCATCCAAGCAAAAAGGGTCCAGTTCTCGGCATTTAGTTTCCGAGATATACGGGGTTTTTTAAAGTTGTCCTCATACAATCACAAGGTAATTTCAATTAATTAAGGTAATTTTTATTTTCAATTTCAAAAGCATGATAAAAAAAATGTGGCAGTTTTTGAATATTTTTTTAATCCTTATAATCAATTGACTATTTAATTCTAGATAGGTACCAAATCTAGTCTTAACTATATACTCCAATACTGGATCCTTTTAGCTTGGACGCCCACAATTGATACCTAATGGATAAAATACCTAATGGATATAATAAATAGTATTGATACAGAAGTTGACCAACTTCAAATTGCCATTCTAATGAGTCACGAAATAAACGTTCTATGGGGCCCTTCATCTATTAAGCAGTACACGGTGTACTGCTTAATAGATGAAGGGCCAAGACGCGTGAAAGTCTTAATTTCTACTAAAAACAAACTTAGAATAATGTTTGCAAAAGAAACGAATCCTATAACTAAGATGCAAATAAAGAAATATATAAATATTCTTAAAACTAAAATAAAACACCAAATCCAAATATATAATGACAAAATATTGAGACAAACTTGCCCAAATTGATAATCCATCTACCGATATCTGGCGGATTGTTAAGTCTCTGACCTTTAAGCCGTCAGTGATTCCTCCTTTAAAGTGTGAATGTGGCCAATTGACCTAACACAGTCAAGGCCCGGTCGCGAAGTCCCAAGGTTAGAGCAGTCAAGGCCTGTTCTTTACTCCAACCATTCGATTTCGAGGTGCGTCCAGTATGCGGCGCAGCGCCAGGTTTTGTTGCGCGCTGAGTTTTTGGCGGCTCGTCTGGGACGTGAGTGCGTACCAAGCTAATGTAGTAATGGCCTTATGTACGTTTTGAAGATACCCAGCTTGGTGCGGGTTGGGAGGCGGGATGATAGGACTGGGCGTAGGAGGGCGCGAGCTACCTTACCTTTGCCCACGACGGTTTAGACGTGCGGCCCCAACGTGAACCGACGGTCAATAGCGTAGCGTAGCGAAGTAGTACCCAAGGTGTTTCTCGACTGCTGCGACATGTTTATGTTCGGTGGTCAGGTTCGGTTGGAACTGACGCTCCAGATGTTCGGCGCAGACCTCGACTCGGTCCTCCGCGACATATTTTAGCGCCCCGTCGCTTCCTTGTAGAGGGCGTACCGGAGCTGGGGTGTTCGAGAGCTGTCGGCACAGCCTATGTATGGAGGGCCAATCGCCCTCCGCGGCGTCAATACGTTCCTCCCAGCTCGCGGTGTCCAGAGCTCTCACCTCGGCCTTTATTCTCTCTGCTAGGTGGTTTAATTCGCGTTTTAACGTTGGGCAGCGAAGTTGCTGCCACTGTTTGTACCTATCTGCCACCGTAGGCGTCTTTTCCTTGTAATAAGGCTTCTGATGTGCGCGGGCAGGGGCGGCTGCAGCATTCTCCACTACTGCTGAGTAATCGTCGCTGCTTTCAGCGCCTGCTGTACGCAAACAGTGACGCCATACGCTAGTGCCTCAACGTCCGCGGCAGAGATAACAGGCCGAGTCGGTGTTGTGGCCTCAATGCTTTTCGCGAAGATGTCCCAGTTGATACGTCGACGTGGCGCTGGTGGCTTCTGTCGGGTCGGCATTCCTGATAGGACGACGAGTACAGGGTGATAATCCGACTGTAACTCGTCGTCTAGCACCTGTTGACTGACCTGACAGTGCAGCCCCCGGTGGACTACGATGTCCAGCACGTCGGGCATGTGTGTCGGGTTATCCGGGTAATGAGTCGGCGTTTCTGGGCCGGACACCGTGTAATCGAAGGCTTCTGCGTCCAAGAAGAGCCGTCTCCCGTCGCAGTTTATGTTGCACGAGTTCCACGCTGGGTGCTTGGAGTTGAAGTCGCCGGCCAGGACGACAGGATCCTGTGAAGTTGGTAGAAGTAGCGCCCTCAACTCTGTCGTATCTAGTCGGTGTGAGGGCGGCTTATAGAAAGCGTAGAGGTGAATGTCCTCGCCAGCCACGTGTAGTTGTACACCCAGCGCGTAGGCGGACTGCATTGATGGTACTGGGAGTTCCTGGTGGATGACTCTTCGTTTAACTAACACTGCCAAGCCACGATAGCGAATGTTGTATGCCGACCTTTCGTCCTTCCTGTACACATGGTAGCCTGGGAACCTTATCCTGTCCTCAGGTTCCAGGTGTGTCTCGTTAAGAAGCGCCACGTCGACGTCTTGTTCCCTCAGGAGATGGCGGAGGGGGGCGACCTTGTTCTTGAGGCCGGAGGCGTTCCAGTGAACTATCCTCAACGGACTATACATGATGGTACAAGGTCAACAGCGCGGCCAAGTCGTCGAGGATAATTTGCTCCGCGTCTTGCCCCTGTCTGATGGCCTTAATCAGGTCCATTAGCAGCTGGATTGTAAATTCCTTATTTGCAGCTCGCTTTTGTTGTGCAAGCTGCGGTTTTTGTGTAGCGCTGGCTGATGTTTCTGTGCGCCTGGCACTTTCCTCTGGGCAATTTTTCTGCGTTTGTGCTGCTATCTTTTACACGACCTGCGCCGTGGTTGGGGCGGCCTCTAATGTTGCCTCCTTTGGTGCCTCGGTTGTTGAGGGGTTAGGTCTCCTTCCTTTGAACCACGACGAACCCGACTGCTCTTTATATAGCATGGAAGATGTTTCTGGAACGTTAAACGTTAAACCAATAATTTGAGACTCTTTCAGAACAATCGACTGCGACTAGAAACTTCGATAAGATTAGTTCTGCTATTCGATACTAGATGGCGCCACCAGTAACTACTTATTTCTTCCTCTCGTCACTAGATGGCGTTGCCTTATCTTGTAACAATATATTATAAGTACCTAGTTTTTTAAGTAAAATTAATTGTTAAATATAAGTGTACTTTGTTACCATATCTTATAAATTGTTTGTGTTAAAAAGTGCGTTTGTGTCTTACCATCACGCTGTAAGTACATCAATAACTGTCTAACGATGGTCTAACGTGAGTATGATATCCATGTTTCGTAACAATTAGTTTTGTTCATTACGTTTAGTATAAGTAAATGTTTTTTTTATTTTTTTTATTCTTTTTTTTTTTGGACTTTTATACTACATGTATATGCCAGTCCGGTTATTCTTATTATTACTTACATCACTAGTTTAAATTAAAACAAAACTAAAACTAAACTTAAGATGATAATAATTTAAATAAAAGACAAGCTCCTTCACTGTTAGGGTTTGAGAGTATAGAATTCATGATTCCGACCTGCAATTTGTCCACATCTAATTTTTGCAGTAATTCCTCTCTCTCTGCATGAAATTGAACACATTCCATCAACAAATGGTATACATCATCTGTTACTCCACAAGTATCACATTTAGGGGAAGAAATCTTTCCCATTAAAAAGGCAAAATTGTTTGATGGTATATGTCCGGTTCTGATTCTGTGCGCTAAAATAATTAGTTTTCTACTTAACCGACTATATGTACACCAAGGTATACGAGGAGGCTGACATTGGATAGTTTTATACCATAAGCCCTTTTCCAATGATCTCTGATTGAAATATTCCTTCCACAAATCATAACACTGTCCATTATATTTCGTTAATATTTCTGAATAATACGGTTTCACATAAATTTCTTTTCCTTCTGTACTTCCAATTTTCGCTAATCTATCCGCCTCCTCGTTACCACGTATCCCAATGTGCGAAGGAACCCACTGCAACCTCAGATCCACTCCTTTCTCCGCTAGTTCCTCTATTTTAGAGAGTATCTCGTATGCTATCGGTGTACCTCTGCGACCAGAGGCGCATCGAGCTACATGATATAGGGCACTTTTACTGTCTGAACATATAACAGCTTTATTGTCATCAATTGTTTTGATATATGATAGTGCTTCTGAGATTGCAATAAGTTCCAACGACATAATACACACATTTCCAATTACTTTAAAGCATCCACTAGCGTTTTCATGCGAGCTAACATAAAATGAAGCTCCCCTACCTTTCTTGCTCAAAGATCCATCTGTATAAATAACTATCCAATCCTCATATTTGTCTATTAATTCTTTTATTACAGCGTGTTTCAACAGATTTAATTCATAAAAATCCTTAGCTCGATGCATGCTATCTAAACCAACCAAAATTATATTATTCGCATCAATGTTAGTGACCCATGTTGTCAAGGTATACATCTCCAACGGAGAGGACGAGGCAACCTGAACATCTTCCAATTCATTTATAACCGTCACAAGTAATGGAATCTTTTTGCGGGTCCAATAACTGTTTGCAATAAACGTATTTGAGTACTTTTAATAATTTAATCGTTACATTGTTAGTCCAAGATAGGGATTTTAAGCAATATTTATAGGCTAGGAATTTTCTTCTTATGTGCAATGGCGGGATACATAGCTCACTCTCCATGGTGTGAATCGGCGTTGACTTTATAAAACCACCTATAATTCTCATTGCTTGATTTTGAATTTTCTGTAATTTATATAAATGTGAATTGGCACTGTTGTCGTAAATAAAACAACTGTAGTCCACTCGACTTCTGATTATCCCTATATATATTCTGCGTAAATGTTTGGGGTGTATACCCCAAGAAGTACCTGCCAGAACTTTAAGTATATTTAAGTATTTCTGTGACTTTCTGACTACCTCGTTAATATCACGTCCCCATCGTAGCGATCTGTCTAGCCATAACCCCAAATATTTATAACTATCCACTAATTCTAAGTCATGATTGTTTATTTTCAATGTGATATTTTGTCTCCTAAAACCCCTACTAAATATACATAGTTTTGATTTACTATTTGATAAACACAATCCTAATTCACTTAGACAGGACGAAAAGGTATCTAGTGCTTCTTGTAATTTTGGTTGTACTATCTGAAAGATTTTTCTCTGTACTATACAAAACAAAATCATCAGCGTACTGACACATATGTATATTGTTGATTTTTGAGAATAATTTAAATGTTACAACGTTAAATAATATTGGTGAAATAGGGTCACCCTGGGCTAAACCTAAACGTGTATATCTAACCATCGTGTCATTTTCATTAAATTCATCAACAATTTTAAGATGTCTTTCATTCAAAAAGGTCCATAAATATGAGCATAATTTGTTACCAATCCCGGTTTCATTTAATATCGATAGCATCTTATTAATTAATACATTATTGTATGCACTTTCAACATCTATAAAACACGCAACAGTTGCATAACCTTTCGAGAAACCTAATTGAATATGTGTGGTCAATCTCGCTAAACAGTCCTGACATGATTGTCCTCTTCTAAAACCCGACGTATATGGACACAAAATATTGTTTTTTTCTATGAACCATTCAATGCGTTTTGTCAGTATGGAGTGAAAAATTATACACTAGCACGATATTAAGCATATAGGCCTTAATTTTGGATTGCTATCTGAAGGTGTAGCTGGTTTAGGAACAGGCATCAATACTATGTCACGCCACTGCACAGGTACCACACTATTATTTAAAATATCATTATACAAATTTACTAAAAATATTTTTGCAATGGTTGGTAAATTAAATATCATTGAATAGGAAACTCCGTCCCCACCAGGTGCTGTATCCTTAGTTTTTAACGAATTACACAGTTCATGTAATGTTACCGGGATTTCCAACTGTGTGTTTGATGAATTAAATGTCGGTTTCTCATAGCGCACATAATCAGGAGCTAAACCATAGATTAAGGAAACTTTCTGGTCCCTTGACGGGTATGATTTAGTTGAGCTACATCCCTTCAACCATCGCATTCGTTTCCACATTTCTGAGCTCGTCGTTGATTCATCAATGCCTGTATAAAAATTACGGCGCTCACTTATTCTGGTTTTAAGAAGCTTGAAGAAAAAACAGTAATTACCAAGAAAGCTATTAAGCTTTTGCTCTTGGCAATTACTGTTTTTTCTTCTAGGATGTTTAAGTTAAAGGGGGTAGGATTTGACCTAAAATTACTTAGTGCTAACCTTCTTTCAGCTACTAATTTAGAGAGTGTTTCATTCCAATAAGACTTTGGTTGGAAACCCGGTTTATAGTTTGTGCACTGTTTTGTATACGGTACATATTTATCAGCCACACTATTAATTATGTTTATGAAATAATCATAGTTTCTTTGAGCATCCAACTCTTCACAATATGGTAACATAACTTCTTCTAACGTTTTAGTATATTTCTCCCAGTTGGCCGATTTATATTTACGTTTTTTAGTTATGTAGACAGCTTCCTTATAATTACTTTTAATTTTAATACACATATGATCACTGCCCAGATTTTCACTCAATTCATGCCACTCAAATTTACAAGCTAAGTCTGTGGAAACAAATGTAATGTCCGGTGACGTTTTTTGTAAATAACCATTGACCATTTTAATTCGCGTGTGCTCATCTACCCCTTTGTTAAGGGAGATGTATCCCGCATCCAAAGCAGCGTCAAAAACCATCGCACCTCTTGTATCCGATTTACATGACCAATTATAGTGGTGTGCGTTGAAATCACCAGCAATTAAACATTTACTGTTAAATTTTGTGAAAATTAAATCCCAGTCAGACTGATAAGTATGTACCGAGGAAGGGCAATATAACAAGATAATATTTTTAATATCTTTACAATTTAAAAGTTTAACACATCTTATTTCTATTCCTAAATTACAAGTATTTAAAGTTTCTAACTGTACTCTAATTCACTTATGAATTAAAATAGCGACTCCCCCATATGAATCGCTTCGGTCATTCCTAAAAATATTGTACCTACTTATATTTAATGATGAATCGGGTCCCAACCAAGTCTCTGATATTAAAGCAATATGAATGTTCTCCTGACTTAAAAAAGCTTGAAATTCTGGCATTTTAGGTCTTAAACTCTGAGCATTCCACTGCAATATGTTTATAAAATAGGCACTGTTATTATGATTATTCATTTGTGGAGAACGAAATTAATTGAGTTAAAATATCTTTGCCACTAATTATTTTTAAACATAGTGCAATGCAATCCCGAACAACTATTTTGATAATTAATCCTAACTTATTAGGTCAGATAGGCAGTCGCTCCACGTAAAACACTAGTGCTCAGCTGAATCCGGTAAGACTGGAAGCCGACCCCAATATAGTTGGGAAAAGGCTAGGCAAGAGAGAATCCTAACTTATTAGAAAAGCTATCTCTCGACATACATACATCCTTAATTTTTTGATATAGTCCATAAAAGTAATCTTCACGTTCACCTGGTTCCCTTTGTTTATCACTTTTGTTATTAGTGTTTTCAACCTCACTTAAACTTTTTTGTAACTGTTCCTGTCCATACGACCCTTCTTTTGTTTTCTGATTTCGTGATTTTTCTTTTTTGGTTTTTCAGACTGTGTATTAGTTTTATTATCTAAATTCTGACTATCTTCTGTTGCCGATTCTTCAGATACAGTCATTTCTTCATATATAACGGCTTCTGTAACAACCACGTCTCTATATGATCTTCTTGGACCTGTGTCCTGAGTGTACTCTGTTTGCAAAAAATGTTTATTTGTTTCATTATTTTTAATCATATCCACATTTTGTATGGTATTATTTTCCATCATTTTTCTTTTGACTTTATATATTTCTAATCATTCCCGGTAACTGCAGTTCTTTTCCGACATAATTCTTCTAATTTCTTTTTCTTTCAGAAAAATAGGACATTTTTTATTCATTGCCATATGTGGACCTTTGCAGTTTATACATTTAAAAACAGTAGTCTCGCAGTTCGCGTGATTATTGCCACACTTAGGACATATGACTTTTTTCGAAAGACATGTCCTTGAAAGGTGTCCATATCGCCAACATACTGAACATTGGGACACAGGGATAATGTAAGGTTCAACATGGAATTTGCACCCAAAACCATATACATACGACGGTAGATTGTAATTTTTAAAACATAGGCGGATTGTTTCAGAGTTTACCCATTTACCATCGCTATCCTATCTTTTTAGTCGTTTTAAAGATGTAATCTCGTAATCACATTTAAGGTTTTCTAATATTTCTTTATCTTCCATTTCTAAGTCCACCTGCCGAAGTAAACCATAGCATAACGATGATTCACCTACTATATTAACATTACACTCCATGTTGTCTAATATTTTTTCACAATTTAACAGCTTTACTGTATTTTTCTTGTTGTCAAAGTATACTAAAGCCCTATAAGGGTTTTTGTATACTTATTTAATTATATTTCCTATATTATGGGATCTCAAACGTTTTGCCATGCCAAACTGCCTCGGCAGTGTTTCTTTGGCCGTAATACACACAATATGTTCTTTGGGTTTCAAATTATTACTCGAAAATCTCAATTCTAATTCTTCATAGTTTATTGAATTTCTTCGTGCTGGTCTTTTACTCCCACGTTTTATGGTTATGAATCCATCATCAACCTCAATTGTTTCTTCATCATCCTCCTGTCTGCCTCTCTTCTCTGGTAATACTTGTTGTTCTCTATTTAAATCTGTATTTTCCTCCCTCTCCATCCTTAAATTAACTTGTTGCTCGCTCTCCAACTCAAGATCCTCTTCCATTATCTCACTTCCACTTGAGTCACAAAATTCTACATTTTCACTCATCAAGTAGCATTTATTAATAAAAATGAGGGTAAGCGAAAAAAATTACAATCGCGTAAGTCTTCAACAGCTAACTCGACCGCTCGCTGAGACTGCGCGCGCGCAACTGAAGTAAATGTTTAATTTATAAGCGCTATATTCTGCAAAAAACACGCATTTCTTATGTTTAAATGCTTTTAGAATAAGGTATAATTGACATTAATTCCTTTTAATTATGTGAAAATAAAGAAATTTCAAAATTAAAAATAATGGATTTAATAAGATTTCTTTTTCTAATCTCCACTGGATCAAGTCCAGTGACGATTTTTCAGCAGGTTCTTTAACTGACTGGAAAATCTTAGTCCACCAAAGAATCACAGTGAACGTGAGCAACACTAAGTTTCTAGAGAAGGTGTGTAACTGTTTATTACTTTTCCTTTTTAACAAAAAAAATAAACCAACTTCCAAAACATAACACTACAAAGCGAAAAATAATTTTGTTTTCAGAAGTCGGATTTTAATTTTTCTCTGTTTAGTTTTGGTACCTTATATTACTATGAAATCATTTATAGCCAAAGGGCTTCTCATAACAATTCTAACATGCCTAAACACGACTGGGGTACTTTGTTTTATTACGGTGTTCTGGTGCCTATCTTCCGGCTTCATCGGCTTCACAGATCACTTCGAAGGTACCATTTTTATTAGAACCATTTATTTAAATTTGATTTATCACAGTCATTTAACTATTCAAGAAATCTTATACCCAAAACATAATTATTTCTCATTGAAAAGTTCCAGTGGCCATCTGTGGTCTTCGTCATCAGTTCCACTTCACCCTTTCACCTACGTGTATGCCTATAAAATTTGAGGTACTCCCTCGATCTCCGTGGGATTCCCTCATCAGATCCTGACTATGTGATACTGGGACTACCTCGAGAGTATACCCTTTCAAACAAAAACAGAATTTTCATAATCGATCCATAATTGACGGAGTAATCGGTGAAAATACATAAAAAAAAACATACAGCCGTACAGAGAACCTCCTACTTTTTGGATATTCCGTAAAAATAATGGTGTGCGTATCAAGTTGACTGTAAAGAAAACAATAAATTGATTTTATTTTAAAGGGTTTTTTTTTAATTTAAACACTTACAACTATAATCTATCATATTCTTAATATTAATTGATACATTCAAGAAAATGTTATTGTTGAAAACATTTAAATTCAATCTTAACCTTTTACCCAACAGAGATTAACATTGAGAAAATATTACTTAGTAAAACTACTCAAACAGAACATTCCGTTTAACAAGCAGTACTCAGATCACAGTAACGCGAGACAGTCATCACTCCGTATCCTAATGAAAAAATCTAAAACATCATAAATAAAGTAATTTCCACTTCACTCGAGTATTTCCGAGAGCGTTCGTCAATATTCAGCGGCGACGAAGACGAGGCTACGACCACAACGTATGGTCCAAACAAACAGTATACATACATTTCAGACGAGTGGGTGCGAACACAATAATAAAACCATGAGAGTCCTACGCATGAACTTCCTGTACGATGCATATCTTACAGGCGAGTGGCTACAGCGAGCGACTAGTGTCTGTCTGTGTAGAGGCGGCGGCGGGGAGGTCGCGCGCCGTGAAGATGAGCGGGATGCCGCCCACGATGTTCTGCACGATGCTGGACTTGGGATCGGACACCAGCTCGCGAAGCGTGTCAGGGGCCGGCGACACGCTAAACCGGGCCAGCACGGCCGCCAGCCCTGCTAGCGACTGCATTTGTCCCAGCCGACCACCTGAACCAAACGAACATTTTGTTAGTTAACTAGTTAATAGTACACAAAACACATAGATTTGATAACGGGTTAAATAAAGTAAAACCCTTTTTATTTAACGAAGAGCTTCGGTTCGATGTCTTCTGTCGAGTATGTAAACATATCACCCATTCTTGATATAGTTAATAAAGTATATACTTGTGAGTTTTATAAATACTACAGATAACGACATCTGTAATTTTACTGTTGAAGTTCGTAAGCTTTTCGGCGTTCCACTATTCAGAAAGCTGTGTTTTTCATAGTTTCGATAGTTTTTAATAGATGGCTCTGTTAATACTCAACGCCATACGAATTTAAATGGATAAAATTATAGTATCTACTCACCGATACAAGAGCGGGGTCCATCTCCGAAAGGGAGGTACACGAACTTGTGCCTCTTGGCGACCTCCTCAGGGGCGAAGCGCTCGGGGCGGAACTCCTTGGGGTTGTCGAAGTACTGCGGGTCATTGTGAAGCGCCACCAGCGGGATGTTGATCTTGACGCCGGGATCGATGGTGAGGTCGGTGCCGGGGATGGTGTAGGCGCGCACGCACTGGCGCAGCAGCATGCCGGACGAAGGGAAGATGCGCATGCCTTCCTGCAGCACCCAATCCAGGTACGTCATATCCTTTACGGCGTCGTAGCTAAGCCGGCCACCGTGGCGCTCCAGCACGCTGTCGATGTCAGCCTGCGCCTTGCGCTGCACCTCAGGGTGGAAGGCGAGCTGGTGCAGCGTGAAGCTGGTGGCTGACGACGACGTCTCGAAGCCGGCCGCGAAGAAGATGAAGGCCTGCGCTGCGACCAGCACGTCATCCATCTCAAGCTGCACCGCCTTGGGGCTGCCATCCGGTTTCGTCTCCTCCAGAGACTCCACCACGATCTTTCCTCTCTGTTGCCATTCCATCAGATAATCTATGAAGTCATTCCGGCCAGAAGGCTTGTAGTTCCTTTGTTTTTGGATCTGATTAACGAGCGTCAAAATGTCATCTTCGAGATCCTGACCAAGAAATTTCATGCTCTTGAAAAAGTCGGGGAAAATGGTTTTGCAGAAAATAACGATGGTGCGTTTGAAGGTAATGTTGAAAATTTTCATGCCAAGCTTTCTGAAGGGCGAGTTTTCATCGTTGAGCGAGTCGGCATCAAGGCCGAAACCGCAAGCACCGATGAAGTCAGTGGTGTAGCGCGCCATGAGGTCGCGCGCACAGATGGGGCGGCCGGCAGCGGCAGCCTCAAGCGCTCGCACCTGCAACTTCTCCGCGCGCTCCACGATCAGAGGGAACATGGCCTTCAGCTTGCCGCTGGTGAAGGCGGGCGTCATGCGCTGCCGAAGCAGTCGCCACAGGTCTCCGTCCGCGAAGAACAGGTTGCGCAGCAGTGGCTCGATGACCTTGTGTGCCGGTGATAGGCCGCGCGAGTAGCAGTACGCGAAGTCCGTGGTGATGATGCGCTTCACGAGGTCGGGGTCGCGGATCACCAACTCGGGGATGGAACCGCGGTAGTAGCCTACGAAGCGCTCGCCGGGGTACTTCCAGTACGTCTCCGCCGACATCTGCGCGATGCTAGCCTGCAGGAGGTACCGTTTCGCGTCCGTCCCGAAAATTGGAATGGGCTTGTCATGTTTGACTCCTCGGTCCTTCCAATAGTTGTGGTTTCTTGTCCCATACAAGTATAGCGCCACCGCGCAGACAATCAGCAGTGCTAGGATGATCATGTTGCTGTTTCACTGTTCTTGAACTAATGCCTCACTAGAAAGAGTCCGCTGATTAAATACTACACCGTATCCGGCGTGATAACACGCCCGCCTACCACGCACGATTACGACACAAAATCGTCGGCAAATATTTCTGATTATGTTTTCTAATAACAGCCGTAGACAAAAACAAACCAAATACAGCTTTAGGAAATTCAACCTAAAAATAACCGTAGCAAGAACGAATGGCTTAAAACAAAGTCCGCTAATGAGTGATTACTGTCCGATATTACGCCGAAAATCTGTAAGATGTTATACAAAGATAGTATTTAAAATGAGTCACAGTTGTCAAAGCGCCGATAAAGTTAATGGTATCGAGTGTATGTGTCGTTTGACGTGAAATTTGAAGCACACGTCGAGATTCGAGAGTAACGATCGAGTAGACTTAGACTTCGCCGACACAGGTGATACTTGAAGGTTATTGTACCGACGATCTTGCGAAGGCGATGGTATCCAGAGGTTCTAAATAAGTGTCATTCGATATTAGCGATGGCGTCGGTCGAATTGCCAAAATGTAAGGGATTGATCACGTGACATTTCGATAGACAATCCCTTTTTTATATTTTGCAACAGTTATCGCGACGCATTCGTCGATAGATTGACACTTGTCTAGGGGCTCTCTGAGATGGTTCCATCTGGAGGCTGTGGTTGTGCCTGGACACAGCAGTCGTCCACCGAAATCTATGAACGAAAATGTCACTTTGCAATCTCTTGATAATTCAACACGCAACAATAAGGCATTAGTAGAGATGGAGCTCGTCATCATTACAACGATTCTACGGATAGGGCTTTTAGAGCTAAAAAAGTGTCTTCGAGCAGTATGCAGGATCAAAAATACTGATAGCTGCAAACCTTTATTTATTAATTTGAATACTTTCGTTCTTTTATATTTATAAGTTTGTCATGTTTGTCAAAAATAACCGCAAACATTTTGAAACCCTATCCTCCAAACGCCGCCAGTAATTTTATTTTTATTTTTATTACTGTCCTTTGTGTAACGTTTTTATTTTATAACTTAAGATCTTAGTTACATAATTATGTTACAATAAGCAGCTTGTACATAGTGTACACATAGTTACATTTTTACATATTTGTTTGCCCAGCAATGTTACACACACTAAAACAAAATCTTTGTAACTAACACCATATATGTACAACGACATTTACCTGTGTCACGAATAAATACATTTGATTGAATTTGATTGTTCATGTTCGTGTGTTGGTGTTAGCCAGCTTCTGGATTTGACCTGATTTGAGAGAATGAGTGAGTGTATAATATATTTATAAATTAAGTTACGTAATGTTCTCGTTTACAACCTCAGATGTGATTGAAACTGTTTGTGAAATAATTTATCTAAAAGTGAATTTTATTCATATGAGATATGATAAATGTCAAGCTAACTAGTTGAAATATCATTCTTGCAAATGATATTTCAACTAGTTAGCTTGACATTTATGCCAATTTATTGGTTTTAACCAATGAACGCCATTTACAGTAATGTCTTGTACTCATCGTACATCAGCATTATCTGTTTCACTGTGTGGATGTGATCTATTGTTGATAATTATCTCCTAAAACCGGCTTGTTCCAATGTCTTTATAAAGGGATCCCTTCTTTTCGCATAATGTTCTTTATCCTAATATACTTCGGCATAACGATTTTGGCACAATTTGTTTTGGCATAATAATACTTCGGCATAATTTTTTTAGGCATACATTTTATGTTGGCATAATCATCTTAAAGAATAATTTGTTTTAGCATAAATTTGATTCGCATAACGTTAGTAGGCCTAATGATAGCATAATAATATTTAGGCATACAATTAATATAAAATAACAAAAACAATTTTCATGCAAATGATTTATTATGAATGATTTATTTTTTTAATGAATGTTAATGCTATTATTGTTGGTTGACATGTTTTTGTTTTATATTGAATTTTCTAATCAAATTTTAATGAATGTATTTGCATGCCGCTGGTAAAATATGGCTGAACATTGTAACCTATAAATGACATCAAGCATGACTGTACCCATATTTGCAAATAAAGTTTCTTTCTTTCTTTCTTTCTTTCTTTCTTTCTTTCTATACATAACATTATGTAACTTAAACGATTTTTCAATCGCGAGATAACTTTTATCTGAAGAATATATTAGATGTTTTGACAGTTTTTATATAAAAAAATATGTCAATCAGTTAACTTCTATTATGAGAAATAAATATGGCGGTTATTCCTCAGATAGAAGTTAACTAATTGAAACAGTGGTCCTTAATTATGTATAATTATTTATTTTAGGTGTATATTTTTAGCAATTGCTTGTAAATATGCTACTTTAGAAGTATAAGTATTCATCTTTTTTACTAATATTTTTTTCAATTCTTTTGGTTTTGTCCGTGTATTTTTTCTTTTTTTTTGGTATAAGTGATGTTCCGACATCCAGTTTATCTATTTCAATGGTTTGATGTTTTATTTCTTGAACGATCTTTTTTGCCAAAAAATAAAATCCAGGATGGTGTTTTCCCACAAAATGTGCAATTCTATTGTGCCATGCCTCTGCATGATTTTGTGTCCTAGGTCTATTTTCCTTTTCTAGTAGATACGTACTCCAGACTTTGGGTGGAAATGGTGGTGGTGAACTTGTAGTGCCCCATACATAATTCTGATCAAACCAATTTGCTACAGTTTCTGTAACAATTAAATAATATTGTTGGTTAAAAATTTAATATGATGTGCAACAAAAGTTAGTGACAGAACCGAATTGCTGCAAAACCGACTCTACGTAGTCTTGTTTGTCCTGCCCCTAGAGTGTAATTTAAAATCGCGTAGGCGCGTAGGGGCGAGGCGGCCCACGGGCTGAGGAGCAGGCGGCTGAGGCTGGCCGGCGAAGCCGGCCAACAAGCCGAAGCTGCGGTGGTGAGCGAAAGCCGTCTGCGACGATTAGCACGTGTGGGGCCGCCGGAAGCCCGCAGCGCCGGAGCCGAGACAGAAACCCTGCCTGCTGCATGTTGCCTGCTCGCTTGAATGCTGCATGCTTGCTTGCATGCTGCATGCTAGCTTGCATGCTGCATGCTTGCTTGCATGCTGCATGCTTGCTTGTTTGCTGCATGCTTGCTTGCATGCTTGCTTGCATGCTGTATGCTTGCTTGCATGCTGCATGTGTAAATAAAATATGCTTTAGGATGTTATGCTTAAAAAAGTTATGCTTTACAACTTTACGCTTAATAAATTTATGCTTTAGAATATTCTGCTTAATCTAAAATTAAATTATGGTTAGAGAAATTATGCTTAAAAAAATTATGCGTAAGCCGTTATGCGTAATTACATTATGCGAAAATATAATTATGCCAAACAAAATTATGCTAAGATATATTAGGTCTTAAAATTTTATGCAAATGGATAGGGAACCCTTTATAAATCTTATAAAAATCAAGAAGAAGCCATATATACTGTTTCTTACATCTAAATGCGAGTAGCCTGCGAGGACTGTGCTCTCTATTCAAAACATGTACACAAATGATCTTCAAGAGTTTATGGCTCGTTCTTGGAAGGTTTTATTTAGTAAGGTGAAAGCAGTGGAGAGTCCTTTGTCCAGTAGTGAGACAGAACAGGCGAGCAGAAGCAAAAAATGTATTAACGTAGAAAATTAACTTTTGATAAACGAGATCTCAATAATTAATGGGTTTGCGTTCAGAAATAAGGAAGGAAACTTAAAGAAAAATAGAATTGGGTGCATGACGCGTACGGCTAAAAATAAATTCGAAAATAACAAATATGAATAGCAGCAAGATATACAGAATTATGATAATGAAGATAAGATCGGGTGACTCAGAATTAATAGACATTGGAGTTTTAAAGACTTTGCCTCTGTTGAAGATACTGAGCCAAGGTTTTGGTATCTAATACTTACTCACGCATGGTAAACGCCGGTACAGTCGGTAAGAGCTGTTACCTGACCCACCCTAAAAACGAACGAAATTGAACCCTCTGCATGTTACAATAAGGATTATTTCATTTGTATGAATTTATCAGACTAGTGCTACTTGATGACCAAATGCAATAATAATACAGATACGCAAATTTGATCTTTAAAACGTCAGCGTTAGGATATAATAATATAAAACTATTTGTATGTTATGCAAATTGATTTTTATGCTGTTAAAAGTTTATCAGAGTATTGTAATATAATTAGTGTCATTGCTACTAATAGCTTATGTTAATTGTTATTTTCAAGTAGATCTTGTCTCGTGATTCGTGTATAAGGCTGAGACGAAAAATATACGAGTTCAAATCCTGCGTCGAGGATATATGGTTTTGCTTTCAATTTTCAATTTAATTCTTTATTGTACACAAAAAAAAAAGAAATACTTACACAACTTGATTGATCATAAAATTGATGTACAAAGGCGAGCTTAACTCTAAGAAGAGTTTTCTACCAGCAAACCTTAGAGTGATAGAGAGAGATTACAAAAGGAAGAAGAGAAGTAGTCCAGTGTACAATTTTAGAATAATATAAAATAAATCATAAATATATTAATATCAATTATACATAAATAAGCACAAAATATATATATATATATATACACCTATATACATATACTAATATTATGTCATTCCGAAAGAAAATGATCCTTGATTTTCCTCTTGAAGACATTCAGAGAAGGGTTTTGCTTTCCTTTCAGTTTAGAATATATTGAATAAGTATTTCTTGCATTATTGTAAAGAACTCACTTTGTTATAAGTGGGTAGTTGATATGCGTATCTATACTTATCTTATAAAGCTGAAGAGTTTGTTTGTTTGAACGCGCTAATCTCAAGAACTAGTGGTTGGAATTAAAAAAATATTTTAGTGTTGGATAGCCCATTTATCGAGGAAGGCTATATAACATCATGCTAAGACCAATAGGAGCAGAGCATAAATGAAAAATGTAGCAAAAACGGGGGAAAAAACCTTTTTAAAACCTTTTTGAGGGCTTCCGCTGCGTGCCGTGCGTAAACGGTTTAAGTTACGCAACAATCATGTATGTAGGGTAGGTAGGGTAGATGGGTGGGTAGGTAGCCAGTAGACGGGAGCGAAGCCGCGTGGGGCAGCTAGTTCATTATAAAACTGGTAATCCATTGGTAGGAAACTAAAAATAAAATGAAGCTTCAACAAAAACAAAGCTAGTGTACGCACTGTTTGCAGTGACTACGCTCTAACATGTTTTCCTTTGCCTTACGAAATTGCGAAAAACAACGTCTATTTCAATTTTTTTAATTCTTTTTATAATTTTACTATCAAAACTCAAATGCAAAATCATCTATTTCCACGAGGAGAGTGTTGGGTTCAGAGAGATTGCTACGAGACTTAATAACAATATAGCAGAATATTAATGTTCAGAGAGATTGCTAGGAGACTTAATAACAATATGGCAGAATATTAATGTAAAAACAAATATAAGTAAACAAATATTTAATAAAACCAGCCTAGTGCGAATCGGACTCGCGCACTAAGGGTTCCGTACCACTATCGCAAAAAACGGCAAAACAGTTAGGTTTGTTGTATGGGAGCCCCACTTAAATAATGAATTAATTCTGTTTTAGTATTTGTTGGTATAGCAGCAACAGAAATAAATCATCTGTGAACAAATTTCAACTGTCTAGCTATCACAGTTCATGAGATACAGCCTGGTGACAGACAGATAGACAGACCGACGACGGGCAGACAGACGAACAGTCATTTGATTTGATTTTTAACGGTCTTTATTGACTTAAAGGTATAAAAAGTTAACAAAAAAGATCTTATTCTGAATGGAAACTAACATACATCGAATAATTTTAAGTAGGCTAGATCGCCTCTTTTAACATATAACATTAATTATTTTTATGTTGACATTTCCTGATTAACAAAAATACATTAAACAAAGTAAATTATGTAGGGTTTGCAGACCCACATTTTTAAATTAAAGTTTCACACCCAACCCCCAATTTTTTTTTTATTTGAATGATTTTATACAAATAAAGCGAATACTTAATAATATTCATTTTTAGTTCTAGTAGCTGATATTTAATTAGTTCAATATTATCAATACAAAACAATGTACACATACTCGTAAGCAAGGTAACAGCAATTAATTACGCTGGTAAAATGGTAAGTGAGCTAGGGTCAAGCCACTAGGAAATGATGATAGAGCATTTTATACTTTTTGTAAGTACTGACATAAGGCAATCTGGTAAATATACTTTTACCAATGTATGAGACTAGAAAATTACGATGACGTGGCAGACGGACAGTGAAGTCTTAGTAATAGGTTCCCATTTTTACCCTTTGGGTACGAAACCCTAAAAAAGGAACAAGTATCGGGAATATTTTTTTAACACCGACGCGGACGTGGGTATGCATCGAGATGTCGTACAAGGGACTCACCCCGCTCTCCTTTGCGAATAAGAACTGGTGCAAGCCTGGTGTGCTTGACACTAACGTATGACAGGAGGTATGGCCGAGTAAGGAGCTTCACGGACGCTTTTTCCGGGCCCTACATGGGCCCGGAATGGGTGGGCCGGATGTAAATCAATCAGTGTCCGTGGCCTGGCTGCGTTTCGGTGATCTCTTTGGAGTAATCTAAGGTTTTGTCTGTGCAATTGTGGAGAAGTTATCCTGACGAATATATCTCCGGAGACGCGCCCAGGTGAATCGATCCGCCACATTATCTCTGGTTGTTCTCGTCTAGCTAGCAAAGAGAACTTGCATAGGCACAACCTTGTAGCCAGAATTATCCATCAGCAACTTGCTCTGAAATACACTCATCGGAGGTACCGTATCAGGTATTTGCCCGACCCAGTTCTCGAATATGGCAATATCACTTTGTACTGGGTTCGGTCCATCATCACTGACAGGACTATTGTAGCCAATAAGCGTGATATTGTGGTGGTGGACCGAATCGAGAGGCACGCAATGATTGTTAACATTACAGTCGCGCATGATGGGAATCTCGTGAAAGCCGAGAAAGATAAAAAAGTCAAGTATCTTGACTTGGCTAGCGAGGTTGTTGACAAGTGAGATGTAGACACAGCGATCATTGTTCCGATAGTAATGTCAGCCAAAGGCGTAATAGCCACAAGGCTCGACCAATACCTTAGGAGGCTCTCCTAGGCGGCTGGGTCAAGCCGGGCCTGATCCATAAAACAGCACTGCTGGATACGGCTCGTATAGTTAGGTTCCACTCTCTGGAGCCCTGATCGCCGGTAGTTTGGACCCGATATCGGTGGGCCTCAATTTTTTAATATTTTTTTAAATGTGTTTTATAAAAAAATATTTGAAAATATAGTAAATAAGTAAGTTAACGAATAAAGGGTATATAGCAGTAAGTGTATTTTTCCAATTTTATACTTCGTTTGTATACCTAGCTATTCCTATTCCCATGACGTAAAACATAATTTTTATATACTTAAACGTCAAGTGACATCTGTTTCATTTCTTTGTTTCAGACAAATACAGTCAGTTTGTTTACTGACTTGTAGAACCATTACTGAATAACTCTGGGTTACTGGGGTTGTATATCTTCCATGGGACCTGGTGAACTTATAGAAATTGTCGACCGATTTAACAGTCACTAGTCGGTTTGGGAATAATACGTGTCGCTTGCAACAAATTATAGAAAGAGATGGTGTTCGACTTCGCAATTAAGACAACATCTACCGCACCAACATTACTTACGTGTCAGTGCGAGTGTTAAAACTGCTTATTCATACAATGAATAATCAGGTCTTTTTTACGATCATAACCATATTTAAAACTAAAAATACTTAGAACTAAAAATCTATAAAGTAGGTAAAACATCAAAGTATTTGGTGCTATTTTCACTTATATTTTATAAGTAGATAAGACAGTTAATGTGGTGATGTTATAGTTATAAAATTGAAATATTACATATTTTTAAATATATAACATGTTGAATCACTACATTAAACTCTTTGTAAAATATATACCTGTAATCTGCAATAATTTTTTAATCTGCAATAATAGATTACTTACCTACTTTTAAAATAAAAATTGGTATTTTTGAGGCACAAATGAAACGAAGAAACTATACTAAACTATTATATATTTATTACACAAAGAAAGACAAAGAACAAACTATTTTTTGTCGCGCTAACAACATAAATAAAAAAAATATCTAGCTTTTCATAAGTAGTTTAGTATTCTAACTTATTTTATATGTTTAAACTTTAAATATATGAGACGTAATTATTTTTGTAAGTAAATAATTATTTAATATTTATATTGAACTAAAATGTTATCATAATCATTATTGTTTTTGATTTCTGTTGGTATTTACATTTAAAATAGTTAATTTAAATAAGGAGAGAAACTAGGATAAGTTTTAGTGGAAATCGCTGTTGGTGAGATCAGCGTTACCTATTGTGGTATTCTGCAGATCCACATCTTTTAGTCTACAAAGAGAGGCTTTGAAGACAGGCAAACCACCAGGACTCGACCTGATAACTGCGGAAATACTACAAGCTGACTTATCCTCCGCCGTCAAAGTTCTGCCGCCCCTAATTGAGACGATATGGGCCACCGAAGAGCTTCTGGTTGAATAGAGCAAGGGTCTTTTGATAACTGTATCCAAGAAGGGAGATCTTAGTCAATGCGATAACTGGAGAGGTATTACGATGCTCTCTATTCCCTCGAAGGTTTTCTCCAAGATTATCCTGGATAAGTTATCGAAGGCCGTAGAAGAAGGATCCTCTCCTACGCAAATAGCAGGCTGGTTTCCACGCGAACCTCGTGTACGGATCAGATCAACACTCTCCGTATCATTTTAGAACAGGCATCAGAATGGCAGAGGAAGATCTATCTCACCTTTGTCGATTTCGAAAAGGCATTTGATACGCTGAAGTGATCCAGCATCTGGTCCCGTCTACTGGACATCGGAGTGCCACCGAAATTTGTCCGTCTCTTGGAGAGTATATACAAGAATTATTCCTGTAAAGTAACTCACGATGGCCTCATCTCGGATGATATAGCAGTACACGCAGGTGTCCGCCAAGGCTGTCTCCTTTCACCGCTTCTCTTTTTAGTCGTTCTAGACGGAATTTTGCTTCGCATTTTCGACAACATGCGCCGCGGGATACAGTGGGGATTATCCAACGTCTTAGAAAACTTGGATTACGATGACCTATGCCTGCTGAGTCATACCGACGCTGACATGCAAGTTAAATTGAAAGATTTAAGTCAGGAAGCGGCAGAAACGGGACTAAAAATAAACACTTGGAAGACCCAAGAGATGAGATCTGGTGTGAAGAATACTTCACCGTTGCTGACTGGCACAGAGGCAGTGGAACGCTTTCACAAGTTCACTTACCTCGGGAGCGTCGTGTCAGAAACTGAAGGTAGTGAAGAGGACATCGCTTCAAGGATCGCCGAAGCACGAGCTACCTTCGCGCAGCTGAGACCTGGTTAGCGATCGCGGAAACTGACCCGAAGGATTAAACTCAAAATCTTTGGGTCAAATCTCAAATCCGCGCTGCTTTACGGGTCGAAAAGTGGAAAGTCACAAAAGACATCCCATGCCAGATCCAAGTCGTCGTCAACCGCTGTCTTCGTCGTATACTCGGCATCCTGGCCCGAGACCATCACCAATGTAGAGCTGTTGGAGCAATGCCACGAGAGCCCGATTGACTGCCTGATCAAGCGTCGCAAATGAAGTTCGATTAGTCACACGCTGTCAAGGGATTCAGATCATATACCGAAGCAAGCACTGGATTGGAATTCCCAAGGCAAAAGAAGCGTGGCTTTCCCCATCAAACCTGGCGTCGCACCGTGTTGGCGGAAGTGACGGGCATCGGTATGACGTGGAGCGAGGTGAAGCGTGAAGCTCAAGACCGATCGCGATGGAGGACTACTGTGCACGCCCTTTGCCCCAATCAGGGGACATCGGACATTAAGTCAAGTAAGTCAATTTAAATTAACTATTTTAATTTAATATAAATAATATTTTGAATTCAAAAAACATAATTGACTATTGTAAACATAAAGCAACAAGAAGTGGAAGGTTAGTTTTGAGCTCTCAACAATGTTGACATGGGTTCACTGAAGCAACCACTAGACCAAATCGACTTAACAAGAATTTTTGATATTAACAAGTCCATCATCATCATACCCTAACGTTACGTGTTAAAGATCAAATTGGCATAACTGTATTTTATTATATTTGCCTACCTTGAACAAGTTGTTCTTTTTTTATAGTCTTTAGACACCTTGCAGTTCATAATTGCATAAGTGAGCTATCGGCTGCTGCGTTACATGTCGCAGGGTCGGTTCCCACACGGAACAATTATTTGTATGGCCTAAAGATAGTTGCTCCGGATCTGCTTGTTTGTGAGTTTAAATGTTTGTAAACGCACCCATGATATAGGAAAAAATCCTAGTGTGGTGCAAAGTAAAAAAAAAAACTGGCCAAGTGCGAGTCTGACTCGCGAACAGAGGGTTCCGTATATTCACCAAAATAAATAGGTAACATTAAAAACGTCCATAAACAATGACAGCACCGAACACTGTTGTCCCCATACATCAATATACAATTTTTTTACTGTTCCACGTACATTTTATAAGTTGGTAGACTATTACTCGTAAACTTGTAAAGCCTACTGAGCTGTGATAGTTTTTCTTTTAATTATGTTGTACATACTACTGCCGCGAATTTTTCACATATCCAAAAGAAACCATTTTGCTGGCAGGGGAGGGGGAAAATTTTTGACTCTTGACTCACAAATGCCATTTGTAGCTTAATTTTACGCGATTACGATCCCTGAATCGAAAACTTATTTTTTCAGACCCGAATATTTTTGTTTGGCCTATCTAACGGTTCCCCACACCATGGGATAAACGAGAAAAAAAAAACATTCTCAGTTTATGTGTACAAAAAGTACCCTAAAAACAATTTGTTTTCATGGTTTTATTTTACCACTTTGTCGGCGTGATTAATATGTATATCAAAGCCAAATTATAGCTTTCTATTACGAGGAGTCCCTGAGCTAAGCTGCGGACGGACGGATGGCCGGACAGACAGACATGGCGAAACTATAAGTGTTCCTTTTTGACTATGGAGCCCTAAAAATGCTGTTTTTGCTTTTGGAGAATCAAGTTAACGGAAAGTGTAATGAACCTTATGTTACCGTTCGTTCGTACCGGACATTGATCCAAGAGACGCGCGAGCTGGCGCCTGCAGTTCGGCCTGATGAGTATAGTTCCCATGATGACATTGCACATGTGCTGCCCACATGCAGCACAAGGCTGGTAGTTTATCCAAGTCAACTATCATCATGATCAACTACAGCGTTCGACTGTCGGACCTGCGACGTCATCGTTAACATTGTTTTATGATTGCTAGGCAAGGTGTGTCTGTGATTGCCGTGTTAAGCTGCTTATGATTATTAGATAGGTTCTAACCGTGTAGATTGTGTCGATTCATGACTCACACAATGCGCTGATTGCACCACATGCAACTTATCTAATCTTCAGAGGACGAAACTTGTGTAATATTAAGTTTTGTACAAATGGATTGCAAAAGATTTTAATTATTATCTAAAGTCAGCAGCATGGTTACTTTGCCTATTATTCCCTTTGCTATATTTACTGATGGTGCCTACAACATCATCAGTAAATATAGCAAAGGGGATTATATATCTTTATATGTAAAACAAAGTCGTGTAAGTTACATCATTTATAACTCGAGAACGGCTGGATCGACTTTCATGATCTTTGATTTGTTTTATCTCCGCCCCGAATAACAGAATATATATTGGAAATATTAACGAAAAATCATTATTTATATTATTCGCTAATATTTCCTATTTTTAATTTTAGAATTATGAAGAAAATTCATTTTCCCCTTATATTTTCCGAAAACAACGCCATCTCTGATACATGACGTAAACAAAACACGGACCAACATGAACATAGCGTTGTATACTGGTTCTGGTAACGCCATCTGCGTTGTCGATTATTCTGAAATTCAAAACGAAATCGGGTTAGTTACAATTTTCCCATACATTTGTTTGAGGTGGTACAAAAGTTCGCCGGGACAGCTTGTTATGTATAAAATACTGTCAGAGGACTATCAACCAACTGCTGACACACAAATATCGAGTATGATGTCATTAATGATGTCATTAGTCTACTTTCCAAATGCTGGCCAAGGGCTTCCAAATTGAATCGTTGTGAGCGATCAGGAAGATTGCTTATACGGTTATGGTGGCTGTATAGTTATCTAAGAGCTTGTGTCCATACGTAAGTCGTGCTTGAGGAGCCACACAGATGAATAGGACATTTTCGAAAAAGTTTTCTTTATTGGTTGACGATTTAGGCTGGGTAAGTAGATTTATTTTTGGCACTGACAATATTTTAATTAGTAATAAAGTTTCTTATCGGATAAATAACGTTTCGCCACATTCATCAAACTGTCGCCGGGGTTTTCCTGTGTCGAAGAAAGACTGAGCTTGATTAATCTTTGTTTTGATTAAATATTGTTATTTTTAAGGTACCTTCTTTAACAAAAGGTTCTTATGCACATTAGATAAAAGAACTGCAGTTGTTGAACTTTAGGACAAGCTATAAATCGGTGCAGTTTACATTAAATGTTCATATTCTTCAATGCGTAGCACCACGTAGCAGCTCCTAGAGCTGAGAGACTGCGCATAGAGGGGCTACGAAGACAGCATTTTGCGCGACACCATACTCTGTGCACTAAGACTTTTTTCATCTGATCGCTCCAAATAGAGGGTAATGTTTTTCAAGAGTTATTTCAGAATATAGGGATTGAACACAAAACACAACAAAAAATCCAAACTACATCATTTTTTGTGCAGTCTGATGCAGTCTTTGGTCAACTGGAGCCACTCGAGGTGGCTTCCAAACTGAGACCTTTACTGCATCAGACTGTTTGAATGGCACTTGATTGGTCTTGTTTTTTTATATAAATTCCTTTTTTTTTGTCAATGATTACTAAATAGATAAAGTAACTATTAGATTAAAAAGTGATTTATAAAACACCAAAACAAACGAATTTATCATATTTATACATTTGAAATGTAACTTTGAAATTAACTAATGATGATTACAATCTATTAATGATATTAGCGACCG
This sequence comes from Orthosia gracilis, assembly GCA_947562075.1. Lineage (NCBI taxonomy): Eukaryota > Metazoa > Arthropoda > Insecta > Lepidoptera > Noctuidae > Orthosia > Orthosia gracilis. Next base: position 49,783,633 of record OX387271.1, on the reverse strand, counting down.
CTAACAAATGTAGTGATTTCTAATACTCGTAGTGACTCACGGCTCACGGTGCTCATTGTGTAATAATAGGGGTTAAAGTATGAAATTACCGATTTATTGTAATAGGTACTTCGAACTGACATAGAACCTTCATGGTTTGAGATTTTTGAGTGAAACTTTTTTCACATGGTACCTATGAAGTTCTTCTTTTGAAAAATGTGCAAAATTCGATTATCGACTTTCAGTTGTTTTTTTTAATCAGCTTAGACAAGAAAGAAGGAGACTTAAAAAATTCGAGGGATTTTTGAATACGAGTTCCGACGCGGATCTAACGCGGCAGACACAACAGCTCTCAATATCAATGTTGCATTTGGAGAGGGGACTGCTTATGAACGCTCCGTGCAATTTTGGTTTAAATACTTTCGTGATGGAAACTTTGATTTGAAAAACGAACCACGTGGAAGACCGCCCAAACAGGTGAATATCAATGAATTGGAAGAGTTGGTGTAAGCCGATCCGAGCCAAACTACCCAGTAATTAGCGGCATGGTTTAACGTTACTTTACAAACAATTTTGACTCATTTGCGTCAAATCAATAAAATAAAAATTTGAAAAATGGGCGCCTCAAGATTTGACTGATCTGCAGAAAAAAAAAGCGTGTTGAAAATTGTGTTGCCTTGTTGAATCGATACAGAAATGAAGAAACGTTGGGTTTAATTGTGACATGTGATAAAAAATGGATTCTTTACGATAACCGTAAGCGAAAAATGCAATGGCTGACCCCAGGACAAACGCCGCAACAGGGTCCTAAAGCAAAGCTTTCCAATTTTTGTGTTTGGTGGTCTCAGCATGGTGTTATTCACTACAGCTTTCTCCGATCTGGTCAAGCAATAACTGCAGATGTCTACTGTGCCGAAATCCGAACAATGATAGCAAAACTAGCAGTGATAGAGCCCCGACTCATGAATCGATCTTCACCGTTATTGCTCCATGATAACGCGAGACCTCATTCAGCACAAGACACCGTTCTAACTCTACAGGAACTGCAATTAGAAACCATTCGTCACCCTCCGTTTTGCCAGACCTTGCTCCGACGGGCTACCATTTTTTTCGTGATTTAGACAATTTTCTACGTGATAAAAAGATTTCTTCTCAGGAGGCAGTACAAAATGCTTTCACACAGTTTGTCGAATCTAGATCACCAGAGTTCTATCGCAAAGGCATAAATGACCGTCCTATTAGATGCAGCAATGTGTAGATAATAATGATAATTATTTTGATTAAATAAATATGTTTGATTTAAAAAAAAAAAAACAATTTAAATTTTTCAGTACAAATCGACAATTTCATACTTTAACCCCTAATATTACAGGAATGTTTTATGACTCCTTATACTTTTCTGTGTTATCGCTAATATCCGATAGTGCGGTACTTCGCCGAACTTTCAAATTCAAAATTCAAATATATTGATTGCTCAACACAGTACATATTCATACATTTTCAGATGTCAAGTGAATGCGCAGTCCACTGTGTTGCACCAATTTAGGCATGCAAAATTATCATTAAAATTACACAAAGTCATAAATTCCAATTAATCACCCATGAAATACTATATATTCAAAATTATTACCCTATACAATCCCATAAATTCAAATCAATACCTTATAAAAGCCCATAAATTAATACCCTATACAATCCCATAAATTCAAATCAATACCTTATAAAAGCCCATAAATTAATACCCTATACAATGTCATAAATTCAAATTAATACTTTATACAATGTTATAATGTCAAAATAATACCCTATTAGATGTGATAAATTTAAGTTAATACATTACGCAATGTCATAAATTCAAAACTAATAAGTTATAAAATGTCATAAATTCAAATTCATAAGTAAGTAATGTCAGAGTTTATAATGTCATAATAATTTAGTTATGTCTAATAAACAATTTTGCGCTCTTAACACCGTCTCGATGTTCGGATTTACCCTAATATATATTACCGTAGCGCAGCGTAGATGTAACATAAGCATGATACGCCGTAACCAAAACTTTTTGATGTACCTCCTTTGCGAGATTCCGTAAAGCATATGAATGCTGACTCAGGCGTTTACAAACACTGTCAATGTGGGTTTTCCATGATATGTCCCTATCCAGTGCCATACCCAAAAATTTTGTGGTTGTCGTTTCTGAAACCACTTTGTCATCATATTTTACGACAGGTTTTTTATGGTTTGTCCTTTGCTCAAAAGTCATTATTTTAGTTTTGTCAATATTTATTTTTAAGTAATTTCCAGCCATACATTCTATTAAAACTTGGAGACAGTGGTTTATCTCTCTTTATATCACTTTATCTGCTAATTAGGTGAGCAAGTGTTATCGAAACTAATTTGTAAATCACAGCCCTCGTTATTAGTAATACCTACTAAACCAAATTGAAGATTAGACTACTTACCTGTAATAATTATATTTAAAACATGACATCATTGGAATGGACTAAAAGAAATTATATAAATAACTTACTTTACTTACACATCCATCATACATTTTGGCATAACATCACGATTGTATTCCACTAAGGTTCGGCTATTCGGTTAGGTAGAGGTGCTCCTGTAAAGTACACACATTCAACCAGTTATGTGTAACTCCCATATAATAGGGGGCCAGCATATCGCCAGCATCAGCCGGGCATACGTCCGCTACTCCGGGCTGCTACTGAGAAATTCCTATAAAACTATCTTCAACCCCGGCATCAAACACAGGACCTCACGCACAGCAGTAATCCTTGTGACCACAAGACCAACGAGGGAACGTCATTACAGCTATTGCCATTGGGCGTCGCATACAAAGTCGTGTCGCGGCGCTCGCTCATTGGCGCCCTCCGCGTGGAGGTGGCCGATCACTTGCCGAGATAGTCCTATTCACGTGCATCTAATTAGATTGGATGACGATATGCTGGGCAGGTTATGATAAGGTTTAAAGGACGAGCGATATATACATACATACATAAACTCACGCCTTTCCCATGGTATGCATGGGTGGTAGGCAGAAACAAATAATAATAATTTGAATGATGCAAACATATCCGTGCTTTTATTCGTGAGATGCTAAGACGTGATTCTCTTTGCTGACCACCATCGCTTCTGGTATACACATTATAGTTTTTTCTCATTACTCAATAAAAGCAATATGGAATACTAGCTTCAGCCAGCGGCTTCACCCGCGTGAAAAGTATTCTCTTATCCCAAGGGAACATTTTACCGGATGAAAAGTAGCCTATGTGTTATTGCAGACTATAATCTATCTCTGTGACAAATTTCATCCAGATCCGTTCAGCCATACTGGTGTGATTTTTTGAGTAACAAATATACATCCATCCATCCATCCATCCAATCCTTAGCATTTCAGTACTGGTCTGTTGCTGTTGCCACTACATCATTTATAGATCGTATTAGCGCCTCGTGATGATCCGTTGTGTCGTCTGCTGCGCGTTCGTTTTGCATGTCACTGTGGGAATGAAGTCGCTCGCCCACGTGTCCGCTATTTTGCTCGCATTACTAGATAAGTACACTGCTCGTGCTGTTCCGCTGCATTCCTTTGCTGTTCCCGTTCAGAATGACATCGTTTTACTTTTCCGTCAGTTTCTGTCAGAGTTGAACCCTTGTACAAACATAGCACTTGCGAGAAACGTGATTGTTGAGTTATCTAACATTGCCAATGTATTATCGTCCTTGTTAGGTGTGTGATATAATGTAATCTCTCTGTAACTACTTGGAATGAAGTGCTCGACATCATTGATTTATTACATACTTGTTTTCTTTTTTCCGAGATTAATTGATTGGTCATTTAATTAGAATTAGCATTTCGTTAGCTGATAAGATAGACAGCTCTTTCATGGAATAATGGACAGGTGCACAATGTAACTCTATATGGACAGGCCGACCTCAAGCGTCGCCACATTGGACGGTCCAGTGGGTACCGCATCCAGCGGATCCCCGCAACCTTCACCAGGTCATCGGTGGGAGGCCTTCCAACGCAACGTCTTCCGGTTCGCGGTCGCCAGTTCAGAACTTTCCTGCCCCAACGGCCATCCGTTCTGCGAGCAATGTGCCCTGCCCACTGCCACTTAAGTTTGGCAATTCTTCGGGCTATGTCGGTAACCCTTGTTTTCTTGCGGATCTCTACATTTCTGATTCGATCACGTAAGGATACTCCGAGCATGGCTCTCTCCATTGCCCTATGGGTGAGTGTAAGCTTTCTGATGAGGCCCATTGTGAGCGACCACGTCTCAGAACCATATGTCATCAATGGCAACACACACTGGTCATAGACCCTAGTCTTGAGGCACTGTGGTAAGTTGGACGATAAGATATCGCGTAACTTCCCGAACGCTTACCAGCCGAATCGGATTCGACGGCTGACCTCTTTCTCGAAGTTGGCCCTACCCTACCTTTACCCTATCTGTAGACTACCTACAACATATTCTAGCTAAATTGCTCGACGCTCGTATGTCGTGTCTTACAGCAAGTTATATTAGTTTTTTCATTAGCCACATTAACATTCCGGTGCGTCGTGACAGAGGGGGTAGGGGGGAGAGGACGCATGCTGCAGCTATTTTAATTACTCATCGCAAAAAATAAAGTGGATGGCTTCAAGAACACTAGTTTAGTTTTAAGAGCTTGTTAGATGACGGTACCCCGTTCAGCTGGTACTGAAGAATAACTTTATAATTCATCTTCAGTTTATTATCATAATAAAACCTGCAGTTGCGGCAGCTCGCCGCCGCCGCTGGTTCCCGCAAGCTTTGTAGCAGCCTTTGTAACTAAACATGATTGTGGGCAACTATTTTGCGACATGTAACTCAAATCTCAATGCGAAAGTACTCGTGAGTCTGTCTGTCTATCTGTTTGTTACCTTTTCACGTCTTAACGCCTGAACGAATTGGGAAGAAACTTTGCACACGGGTAGAGTATCTATGTATTTATCCATGGTCTGGATGAGGGCAAAGATACTGTTTATCCCGGGAGTATTTTCCTTTGGGATGATTTCCGACTTTCACTCAGGCGAAACCGCTGGCAATATAATATTCTTATTTGTAATAATAATATTCTTATTTATTAGTGTAATATAATATTCTTATGTGCACACTCGTATATAGCAGTTATGTAAGAGAACACACGTAATAATACACGTAATAAGAATAAGAGTGTTCGCAAATCCGAGATTACTTGATAAGCACTAATCTGTCATTAAAATCTGTGTTTGCTGGGGTGGATGAGATAATTATTACCAAGTATGTGGTAGCAGGTGCGGTATTTTATCTGAGTTCCGATTGTGACGATTTACAATCTCCGCAAATATTTTCGTTGGGGAAACCCAAACTAAAGGGAACAGAGGCCCCAGACAATTGAAACTATATTATCGAATGCGTGGAGATAACGATTGGAAAAATGACAAAAATGTGTCCAAATGTCACGTGATCATTCTCTTACATTTTGGCATTTAGACCATTGCTATCGCTGACATCGAACGACACTTGTGTAGGGCCTCAAGCCACCAGTAGATGTCCAGGCTCGTGGCACGCTCAGTCAATTGCCTGTCGGGCTTCGTGTGGATAGCTCAGCAGACAGTTTGCTTCGAGTCAAATGTGATATTTACTTAATATATCGTTCTGATTGGAGTTCACATACATCGACAAACATATTTAGAGCAGCGGATGTCATCTTTGGAATTTCAATAAGGGTAAAAAGATTTTAAATTTTTGATGTAGCATTGTAGAATACAGTGAACTTTCACTAAACCTCTAAACGGTTGATTCAACTGGACATTGTCAGCATTTGATGCTTCGCTGTTTGCGTTTAGTTAATGAATTCATTCGACTAAGTAAGCACATTTGGTAATTACAAAGTACAATATTAGTTAGTACTTGTCCCCAGTACAAGAGCACATGCTCAGCACAAAAGACAGCGCGTGCGTCGCGGTGCAAGCGCCTTGTCCAGCAAGTACGATATTAAGAACAATCAATAGTGCAAAGAGGAGAGAGATTCTTAAGCACTGACTGCCCTTTACACTAAGTCATCATCGTCATCCAAAAAAAGGCCCACTGCTGGACATAGATATGAAATTCCTAAATCATAATAAACTCGACCTGTCCTGTAATACACCCATCGCTTATGTTTGCTTGTTGTTATGACAACAACGACCAGTATAGTTTTAGCATATTGTTTTTGCAGCAGTATTTGTCTGTCATGCACAATGGAGAAGAGCCCACTGCTTGCACCATTGGATAAGGATTTTAGTTGTGTTTACTTTGTTACTGAAGGTACAATCTTCAGGCTCACTCTATCGCAAATGCGTTGATTAGAGTGAGCCTTCTCCTGCCTTGTGGCTGGTGGTGGTGGTGGAGGGCTCGTCATGCGCTCGTCCGGCAGCATGTTAGCGGCCCTGACGCAATTGAACACGCTGAACCATCCAATCGGGGAACATAATAAAGCGTGCTATGCACTCGCCGACTGCACGATTTAGATGCTGCAGTTATAACGCGCTTTATAATGGGCACGTACAGAATTGGATTCTGAAATACAGGTAGGACATATAAACTTATTTATTTCGTTTTCACGGTGAATATTTGAGGAGAATTACGGGTACCTGCATGTTTTAACTATTTCAAATGTGAGTTTGAATTTTAGAATTTTTATTGCTATGTTCATATTTTACCTGTCGAAGGTTGCTCTAGTGAACATGGCATGACAATCTAGCAGATATTTTAGACCAAGTTAATGTGTTTTGTGTAGCATATATAATTATCATGGAGTGTATGAGCAGCCTTAGCGTTATGAATGTCTGGTGAAGCAATTAACAGACTACTTAGGACTATGATACTTACCAGTTTCTGTAGAGGCTTACATGTCTACCTTGGCCGAGTGGTCGCGGCTTCACATAGGCTTACCAGCAGGGTACCACCACAGAGCACGCCGGCGGTAAATAACGGTTAGAAGTTGTTATTCATGTTTGTTCGTAACTACGCCAAACTTTAAGGAAAAGGGCAGACTGTAAATTAAAAGTAGACGTGCTTTATTTAACTTTGTTATTGGCATATACATAAAAAAACTTTTTTACAAAAAGATACTACCGACTTCCAACTAAAAACACTACAAAGTGAAAATATAACTTTCTTTTTCGAAGTCGGTGTCCATAACGAAAAATAATTGGTATCTACCAAAGACTAGTTTTTAGACTTTTAGTTGTACCTATTAAGCAACTTGCCTTTGGTAAGGTACTTATAATGCCAGAATAGATTACCCGAATACCATAAAACTTGAACATAACCGGTGAAATAAGAGTGTACCAAGGTGAATTGTACACATCTGCGTACCCCTTAAAGGCGTACTGGCGTTATGAAATGGTATAAACAATAAATAGACATGCGATTACAGCAATTCTGAGAGATTTGCCGTTATGTATTGAAGAGTTCTGTTGTATATCTCTGAAGCTCTTTATCAGATCTTCACAGAATTAAAATGTGACCAATTTCGGATTATACTCTATCAAAGAAAAAAAGATTTTTCGAAAAGAATAGTCGGTATTAGTCGGCAATGAGCGCGGAGCGCGGAACGCGAACCGAACCAGGCGGTCGACTCGTGTTTCACGTGTTGTAATTATGGCATTTTAATGAAAAACCTAAGTTGAAACTGAAGGTATGTTGCGCTTATTTTTATGAACCCCACAATAAAAACACTCGCCAAAATGTTTATCTTGTAGTCATAAGTGATCGGTTTCGTTTTAGTTCGGATCGTACATAATTATAAGAAGTTATCTCTTGTCTCGATTACAATCCGTCACATATGGAGGATGACCCCTGACCTGTCGATAGTAGTTACACGAGGCGGTCAACATGAGTAGCACCTACTTACATAGCCCGACCTCGTCTCAAGACAGGTGATGAGATCTCCGGTGCAGCGTGCAGCCGGAGGAGATAGCGACGGATTGTCGAGCGCGGAGCAGGAAATTAACCGACATGTCGCCGTCGATGCGGGGGCGGTACTGACTCAAAGCAAAACATTTGTCAGACATACAGTCTCTAAATTGCTAATACATATTTGTGATCTAATATAAACTATTATACAAAAAAATTACTACCGACTTCCAAATAAAAACGGGTCACCCCTTTATAGCAGAACTTTTTATATCATAATATTATTTCGCATAACAGCGGATAGCATAAACCTCATTTCGCATAAAATCGTTTGGCATTCACTCATTTATCATACATTCAGAACTCATAATTTTGTTAGTCAGTATCATCTTTAGGCATAAATTTCATATTCATAATAATTAAAAAGTATAACCATCATATCGTAGGAACTTCACAGACAGAATCGTCTTTTGGCATTCATTTATTATTTATTTATTTACTATTGATAGTCATTACAAGGCAGAGCTATCATGTCTCAGAAAGTTTACAGTTAGAATCATCTTTTGGCATACATTTCATATTCACTCGTCTATCTCATTACAGAATTCATATTTGGAATATTTTTTATTTCTTACTATAATAATAAAATTTATTGACACTATATTTGTTCGCCACATACTTACGACGATATTGTTTATTACTACATCTTTCTGATCAGGCATTAATCAAATCATTTTTACGTTTGCTGTAGTTGGAGGAAGTTGTTATAAGTTGTCATATATTGTTTTATTGTGTCGAGCAAAACAAAGTTAAAGTATATTAAATATGGAAAAAGCACATGAAAGTAATTTAAAAGTGTTTAGATCAAGCAAAGGAATGGATGGATTTATTTACGAAAAGAATAAAGTGCTGCGTGACAGATACTATTGGTTGTGTGAAATGAGACGGAACAAAACATTTAATTGTAACCTAAGAATAATCGCCAATAACAGAGAAAGTAGTATGCATACATTGATAAGCAAAAAAATACTTAATCATAATCATTGCACTGATGTTATAAAGTCAAAGGTTGCTAGCATTGTACATTTAATTAAAGAAGAATCCATTAATGAAATCGGGAAAAAACCAAGTCAGATAATAAACGATTGCTTATCTACAATGTCAGAAGTGATTTCAGTACATTTACCAACAATAAAAAAATAAACAAATCATATATAGTAATAAGAAAAAAGGTAAACAGCCAATTACTGAACCAGAAACAGTAGATTTTCAATTCGATTTGAATAAGTTACATTGTGACTATTTGATTATAAAAGATCAATTAAACAACGGCCGTCGGATAATTATGTTCACAACAAAAAAAATATTACATCATTTAAGCCGATCCAAATATTGGCTTGCAGACGGCACATTCAAAATTATACCAATAATATTTCATCAACTTTATGTATACCATAATGTAACATTTCCGATGGTAGTTACACTTATGACTAAGAAGGATAAATCTAGTTATGATACATTTATTGAAGTGTTATTGGATTGTTGTGCATCCGCTGATATAGTCCTGTCATCCCGTCATATAATAATGGACTTTGAACAAGAGCGCCCCAAATTACTTTTACAAATTATTTCGATAACGTTATATTCAAAGGATGCAATTTCCATTTAGGGCAAATCGTATACCGGAAAATACAGAAAAGTGGCTTCCAAAAACTATACGGTAATGATGCTAAATTTGCCATGGAAATTAAATGTTTATTTGCTCTTTCTTACTTATCGCCTAGTGATATACCGAAGTATTTTGATGAATGGCGCAGAAATATATCCCCTGAGGCGGAAACTGTTGCACAATGGTTTAGCGATAATTACATCTGGGGAACAAATTCCTTGCCACCAAAATATCAGCCTAGCCACTGGAGTACAAAAGATTTAATTGAGCAGGATATCCCTAGAAATCAAAATTATTCTGAATCGTGGCATCACAGGATAAATACTCGTAGCATAGTGAGCGCAAATCACGTGAGATTCTATAATATATCAAATCACCTTATCAAAAAAATAAAATATTCAATCATAGAAATTAATAAAATAGCTACAGGCGACCCTGTACCAGCAAGAAGAGAAATAGTTTTAGATAAAAAGTGTCGCATAGAAATTATATTAAATAATCAGTCAGATTACACTGAAACTGGTTTTATGAAGGCAATAGAAGCTAATTTAAGATTAGTTTAACGTAAATTGTCTAATGTATTTTGTTTAATTCATTATTTAATTATCTTTCTGCATATATTATCACTCGATAAAATAGTTTATTGTGAACATATGTGGTTTTTATTTCCTTGTAAGAAGCATGCAAACAGGCAAACACCATGCATGCAGCAAGCATGCAGCATGCAAGCAAGCATACCTCACACATGAAGCAAGCATGCATCATGGAAACAAGCATACATCATACATGCAGCAAGCATGCAGTATGCAAACAAGCATACACCATACAAGCAAGCAAGCATGCAGCATGCAAACAAGCATACACCATGCATGCAAGCAAGCGTGCAGCATGCAAGCGCGCATGCAACATGCAGCAGGCATAGTTTCTGTCACGGCTCCAGCGCTGCGGGGCTCCGGGCGGCGGTCCCACACGAGCTTATCGTCGCTGATGGTTTCAACGCTCACCGCCGCGGCTGAGGCTGCCGGCGATGCAAGCCGAAGCTGCTGTCGTGGGCTGCTTCGCCCCTCCGCGCCTACGCGGGCTTAAATTACACTCTAGGGGTAGGGCAGACAAGACTACGTGGAGTCGGTTTTGTAGAGATTCGTTTCTGTCACTAACTTTTGAAGCTCAACATATTATTGTCTTTTTAACCGACTTACCAAAAAGGAGGAGGTTCTATGTTCGACTTCATGTATGTTTTTTTTTATGTATGTTCACCGATACATTGTTTATACCATTTCATAACATAACATCACGCCAGTACGCTCTTGAGAGGTACGCAGATCTCTCATTTCACCCTTTATGTTCAAGTTTCATGATATTCGGCTAATCTATTCTGGCGTTAAGGTAACTTACTAAACAACCTGCCTATAAGGTAGTACAACTAAAAAGTGAAAAATAAAAACTTTTTTACAAAAAAATACTACCGACTTCCAATTAAGAAAACTACAAAGTGAAAAATAACTTTATTCTTGGAAGTCGGCGTCCGTAACGCAAAAAAATGGTTCCTACGAAAGACACCGACTTCCAAGAATAGAGTTATTTTTCACTTTGTAGTTTTCTTATTTGGAAGTCGGTAGTATTTTTTTGTAAAAAAGTTTTTTATTAAGACAATATTTTAATTTTAGGGTTAAAAATGCATTTTTTTAGATATCTGCCAAATAAAATTATTCGAAATGAAATTCTGCCATCTCCGTGGTATGCCAAGTGAAATTATACCAAATAATAGTCGCATAAAATGATAAATTTCGGAGCATCAAGATTCTGCCCAATAAAAACACCACAAAGTGAAAAATAACTTTAATTTTGGAAGTCAGTGATTCTGGTTTTTTTTACACCGACTTCCGAAACTGAGGAGCTCTGGAGCTTTAACTACATAGACTACAGTTCAGTGTTACAGTGTAGTGTGAGTGTACCCTGAGAGTCGTCACGTCACGGCCGGGGCAGTGCACAGGCTCACTCGAAAAACTAAGTTCTGACGCGCGACGACTCCCGGTGGCAGCGCGCGTTCGTTCGCACTGTCCGGTACGGTACGGTGTCACTGATCATCAGTGTCGGAGGATGGCTCAGTGTGCTATGAAAGGAGAACATCAAGTACCCTGGTGATAGACTATAAATGAAACACGAGCACTCACAAGCCGAGACAAGTTGCATGGTGTACTTACAGCCTAAAACAGAGCACGCTAAAGCAAAATGGGCAATAACAATAAGTTATTAATATTCCGTATCAGAAAATTAATGAAGGAGTTCACCACGCCGATCATGGGACCATTACCGTTAGTACCGCACTTCCATTAATTAATGGCTCATATAAACAGGGGGCTCGTTACGGCCTCGGGTATTCAGATGCTCGGAAGTCGGTCAACCAGTCTTACCAAGACGTAACGTACTATCCAGTTAGTCAGTTCTGTAGATCAGATAGGCAGCTACTGTATTCAGCTGAATCCGGTGAGACTGGAAGCCGATCCCAATATTATGGGAAAAGGCTAGGCTTCAGATGATGAAGTACTGCTCAGCGGCATTGTCGTGTGCACTCGTAAAATGTTACCAGCGTTTGTACACCAGCGTTTTTCAATACTTTGAAACTCAAATCATATATTTCATTTAAATAATCTAAAGGCACTTTTGAATTGTCAAGGAGTCGGTCAGTACAAAAGATGAAGCTAGTTGCATATTCCAAAGCGTAGGTAGATCTTTATGGAGAAGAACGTGCAGGAAACTTCTTTTGCAATGAACCAAATGCAAATAATGCGAATTTATGAAGACTGTTAGGTACCCGTCAGCTTTCAAAGCTAGAGTGAACATGCACCTGGGCGTGCACGTTCCATTGTAGACCTTATCCAATGCTCTCCACCATGTGTGAGACGCCATGAAATGGCTCATTGTGAAAAACAAAAGAAATTAAGCTAAAGATAAACGTTCGACAATGCTATTCGATATCGTTACTACATACCATAAGTATAAGTGCTAGATTCTGCAATCACTTCTGACCAGTTGAAACTGTACAGAGCAACTAACTAAGTTTTAACTGGCCAACTATTGATAAAGCGTATTTACTAATGGACGCCCATTCTCGTAGACGGCGTGCTACGCGGCGTAGCGCTCATAGCACTCTCGTAGCACCGTAAACCTTTAGCGTCTGGAAGGTTGACCATGCAAATATTAATGCTTCTTAGACTGAATTGTGTTATGGGTATACCATAGTTATTAACTCTTACTTCAAACAAATTAAATTACATGAATGTGTTAAACAGTGATTTTAGTGGTAGTTTACGGGACACTTAACAGTGATCCTCTGCAAACATCATCTTGCATGGCTACGTTGTGGTCAGCATGACTTGTGCAAGTTATTTTAGAGCGGGTGTTATGGCTCATATTATTAATTAATGTTGAGTAACAACGGTATAATGACGTGACTCATATCACCCGTTATCTCAACGCAGCGGTAGTTAGTCTAGGCGATAAAATACATTGTGTACCTCGTTGTGGAAAGGAATTCAAAAGCAAATTGAGTACCGACTGAATGATTATCCATAAAATTGACAACATTTTATATTTTCAGATCTGTGAGGAACCACAAGCAAGTATAAACTAGTGCATAATGAAAAAATATACAATATTTAACTTATAGTACAACGGAGCGGCCACGAAGACTAAAGTGCGCTGAGCTCTGTAAGCATCTCAAGCATTGTTGCATATTCATAGAAACCTCAAATTTTAAATTAACCATGCAACCACGTTTGCAACCAAAACGATTGAGGCTTCACAATGAGAGTCCAGCTTATCACGTGAGATATCATTATCGTTTGTTGTGTTTCATAACCGGCGATGTTCAGTTGTTCCCTCTCCGTGGCTTGTTCCCGAGTGGCACACAATGAGCGGCTCAGCGCGCCAACACTGAAGATTGAAATTTCCGCCAATAAATTAATATTAATCCCAAGCCAGAGAGCTGAGTTACCTTATCTTTGGTGTTTGTGAGTTACTTCCTCAATTTACTCGGCTCATCGGCTCTTGTGGGCTCCAGCAAAAATAACGGCTACATTATGTATGGAGGACACTGTCTAGTTACTAAGCTGACTATCTGCCGGGGTGCCTTCGGGTAGTTGCTCAAGTTTTTTTTTGGAAATCTTGCACTTTGTGATCTAGGGTTACTTGAGTTGCTAAGCCAGTTAGTAAAGTTTGCCCATAAAAGTGAAGGGTCTTAGAGAACGAGTTTGGCACATATATTCAAGACATTTTTTTTTTTTTTTACTGGCAAGCAGCTTACTCAGTGTTTACTTGGTGCAACGAAAACGAAGTATCTTGTTAGTTAGTATAGAGTTGTTGAGTAAGTAGTACAGAGAATCATAATCATCAACATTTTTTTTATATTATTGAAAGGCTCGTGTTTGACATTGACGGTAAAGCACGAAATTATTAGATATGTTACTCTCATCAGAATAATTTTAGCTGAAAGATTTCCACAGCTGGACAGAGGCCTCCCCTCAGCGTCACCACACTCATCGGTCCGGTGCGTTTCGCATTCACCGGACTCTCGCAGCCTTGACCAGGTTGATATTAATAATATAATATTTTACTATATAACACGTTATAAAGAAGAATTTAAATTGTTGGTTCATGCGTCATATTGACGTAGTGTATCAATTTGAAAATATCAACTTATGTTCACTCGTAGCCCTCTTCAGCGTTGCTCTGTAGTCAGTTCGGTTGAGTTCAGTCAGAGGACACAAGATGGAGGTTGCTGAGCTCATGAATAAATTCGGAATGTTTATCCGCGCCGTACATCACATGTGTCGCCTTAAGTGAGGAGCCGCCAGATTTACTGCCGCGAGTGTATCTGCTTAATAACATGGACTCCATTTACTTACTACCTACAGTGAGGACAAATGCCTGCATTCCTATTGTAAAGTCAAATTCGACACTATCATCATTTCCCTAAGCTGTGCTCTTGTGCACTGTGACCACCAACTCACTGTCAGAGCGAGATAGAATAGAGTAGAATATATTTTATTGTACACCATACAAGTTACACATCTCTTTTTAACGACGTGTGTTTCTGTGTGTCTGTGTGTCTGTCTGTGGCATCATAGCCCCTAAACGGATGAACCGATTTTGATTTAGTTGTTTTTGTTTGAAATGTGACTTCGTCGAGAGTGTTCTTAGCTATGTTTGATTGAAATCAGTTCAACCGTTCAAAAGTAATTTGCATTTTACTCTTGAATCTGGGCAAGATATCATCTCATAATTGCGTGTTTCGATAGATTGACGATTGAAGCTTGTCTACTACTAGGTATAATATATATAGTTTAAAAAGCATGAAATAAAAATTAAATTTAAATTAAAAAACCAAGATTCAAAAACCCTCTAATAAGCTGAAAAAAAGTCATACTTATACTCGCGTCGGGGAATCGCTAAGTAAATAAAATTAACTGCTGTAAAAGTTGGCGGCTCCCCGACGCGAGTACGAGGCTTATTTGTTTGCTTTTGATAGCTTTTTAAATCGAGTTTTTTTTTAATTTAAATTATTTTTTATAGTAAAAACTTAAGTATACAGGTGTAAATCGCTGCCAGCGATATCTACCACCTTTACCTTCAAGTTCGATTCCTATTACGGCTATTGAAGGGATTTCCCATTAGAATATGTTTGATTACTAAGCACCTAGATACTTATTAATCTAAATACTATTTATAAACCACAAACCGCATATTAAGCCACTATGCCCTCCACTGCTTCAACCTAACTGTTATTTTTTGGTTACCTTGTGTAATCTTAATACCCTGTAGTCTTTATTATGTCCGAAGGTGACTCACGATTACTTCACACTAAAACGTACAATGTTAACTAGATTATCGAGTGATAAACTGGATGGTGGCACACTGATTTTATAAATCGTGATTATTTAATTTTAAAATTTTCCTTAATCGGTGAGTCATTGCTGGATTAACACTCAGCCAAGAACATAAATGAATTAGCAATGTTATCGTTCAAACATATCATATTACTATTTTATGTAGGAAACCCCGCCCTTTGTGCTTTATCAATAAATCTATTCAATTTACCTATTAGATCCGATAAATAAGTAACAACATAAAGTAATTATGTTTAGAACAGAATTTATTCTTGTGTCATATTTATTGCGTTTTAAGTTGGTCAACGGATGGTTTATGAACAGGGCTTCTTCTTCTTTTCGGGACGAAGCAAAACTCTTTACAGTACTCTATGAACAGGCAATAAATGCTGAATATATTATAGTGTATACTCAACGATGCTAAAGGGCACTATCGTGGGCACTAGCGTATATATATTGTGGAGTCTGCACCGGTGCGTGTGAGGGCAGGTATGCAGTGATCGCAGGTATCCAAAATTATATTGAGTTGTTTCAGCTCGAGTTTCCTCGAGGAGTTTCCTATGGGCTGACGTCATTACATAGCTGGCACACAGTCACACACATATACGTACCGTAACAGTAGCGGCGAAAATATAATAACCTCATTGGTAGTTATATTTTCGAGCCGTTTGGGGTTGAAATTCTTGGTCCGTGGGGTCCGAGTGCTCAAGCTTTGTTTAAAGATCTTTCCAAACGCCCAGTTGACACTTCACGTGACCCAAGGGCTGGCTTTTACATTGGTCAGAGAATAAGCATTGCCATACAACGTGGCAATGCTGCCAAAGTCTTAGTTAATTAAGAATTTTAAACATTGTATATATTTTTATCTATTGTAAATAAAATAAGGTCTCTGGTAGGTTAAATGCAAAAAAAAGTAGTATAGCTTGAGATTGAAAAGAGTTTACGTCACATGAGTAAGCGTCATTTAGCGATAAAGATGCCCAGTACCCAGAGATAATACATTCTGTATATACACCATATAGGTAAAATAAACCATTTTATTGATTTTTGAGGACATTTAAGAGCAATTCGAAAATTGTCTGCAGTCCTAAACAGTCAGGGACACGAATAGTATATCAAGTTGACCGTTGATTTAAAATAGTAAATCAAATACTTAAGTATTTGACTTACAACTACAGTACTGTCAATAGTTAATTGTACCAGCTGTGTTGGAGTTGCTTTCCAGACTGCGTGGTTGTATGCAGCATTGTATGTTACATGGAGCGACAACCTGTCTAATTTGACTGAACGAAAGTTAAATGTCAGATTGAATCGCGACGGTCTCCAAAGTTAGCAACTTTGTAGCTGCTAATGCTGTAATCATCTGAAACAATCGCGTAACAGTAGAATTACTGCCTGTAATGTTATAACGTATGGCAATCCACGCGGGACCCCGGCAACCAGTGACAAATGAATGTCAACTGTATGCTTTAAAAGTTACAGATGAAATTTGATCGATGCTCGTGATAGTTGATAAGATATGAGTAAGAAGAATAAGGACTCATCATTTTGCACATGAGTCAATTCACTGAACACTGATATGAAGGAGACACTGAAGTTTTATATTGCAGATGAAATCGACCGCGAGGTTTGATAATTTTAAGACAATAGGTAAATACCGAATTATCGACGACAATCAATTTAAATGTAGTCTAGTTAATCCACTCCAAATACATTGTAATCCGCAAAGTATATCAATGGTTGACCATAAAAGAGCGTGAAGAGAGTTATTCGACAAGGACTATGTTACTAACGAGACGTTGGCAGGAATAAATTGGAAGCTATCCTTTAAAATCCTTTGTGCTCCGTCTTGGTTGCAAGACATAAAAATATAGGTTACATACTTCTATTTGCGGTATACAAGATCTCCTGTCCGTTGAAATATCATCGAATGACTTCCTGATGTTTACTTGAGAATAATAAAAGCTAATTAAG
Organism: Orthosia gracilis; assembly: GCA_947562075.1. Lineage (NCBI taxonomy): Eukaryota > Metazoa > Arthropoda > Insecta > Lepidoptera > Noctuidae > Orthosia > Orthosia gracilis. The sequence continues at coordinate 49,766,204 of OX387271.1, read as the reverse complement.
TTCAACACAATGTCTCGAGTGTATTGTGTGATGTAGTATTGTGTGCGCACACTGAGACGCACAGTGCGCCTCTGTGGTGCGCCGCCATAACTCACCGCCAACGACTTCATGTTCTATCTTAAACAATTTATTTAGCGCTGCCCCCCGCGCACCCCGCACTTTCCTTGCACACCCGCGCACTCCGGCACACGCCCGGCTCACTCAAATTTTAAATTATCATTTGATTTCACGCGGCCATTGTTCACGAAAAATAACAGAACAAAGATACGGCACGGAAGACAAATGCGAAGTGGCTTTGTTTGTGGCGAAATATCATAAAAATATAAGACGATAAGGTGCCGTGATTTATAAGCGCCGTGGCCGCCGCCGCTCCGCCGGCACGCCCGCACCGCAGCCGTGCCGTAGCTGCCACGCGCGCGCCACGCCACCGCGCCGCACTCACGATTACCTACTTCTGTCCTTTATTGCGCTGCGCTTTGTCTTGAACGGTATTTTGTATAAATTAAGGAAATCAAGAATTCAAAATTAAGTTAATTTTGACATTGTATTTTTACAGCTTAGTCACGTGGTCACGGCTGTTCAATTATTGCCTACCAATTCGTAGCAAGACGTAGCGACCGCGTAGAATCGACGTACCTCGGCGTAGCTCGCAAAAATGCCGCGTAGCAAGCGGAGGACAGATCTTTCTGTGCGTGTACTAGAAATGTTGAGAATATCAATTATGTATAATGTAGGTGCAGTAAAAAAAGTATAACATAACATACATTTAGAATAATAATTTAAGTTCTTATCTTATCTTGTGGAGGGGCCGAGAAATTACTCGGACACTTCGACCCATTGGGATCTATTGTGGTCCCCTAGATACCTTACTCCTCCCCAATCTCGTTGAAAACTCCTTTCATGAGTCTTACAACGAAACTAGGTGATATGAGCCTATAGTCTTCCGGTTTTGGATATCCAGCCCCTAGGAGACTCATTCGCTTACCAGCCAGTGCATCACATGTGCACAGAAGGTGCTCCATGCGTTCCGTATGTTCCCCGCACAACCTGCACATGGATGTCGCGGCCAGACCCATCTTCATGAGCATGTCGTTGGTTCCAAAGTGCCCAGTAAAGGCCCCAAGCAGGTAGCGGATTTGCCCCCTGCTCATATTCCAAATGCATTTCCGGGCTTTGAAAGTAGAGCCTAGAAATTTCTTTGAGTGTTGTAGACCGGTATTTGACAGCCAATGTGTTCGTTGTCTGTGATCTGCAAACTCCCTAAATGCGGCTTTTACGAGACACGTCGAAATGCCTACACGTGGTTCTGGGCCCACAAAATTATTTGCTGAGCCCTCTCTTGCCAGTTCATCTGCCACTTCGTTACCATGGATTCCTTTGTGCCCAGGGACCCATATCAGTCTTACCCTGTTATGCTTCCCAAGCCTGTTTAGGGTCCGGATAGCATCCAGAACAAGTCTGGAGTCCACTTTGTAGGATGCCATGGCTTTGATTGCAGCCTGACTGTCACTAAGAATATATATGGATTTACCTCTGGTTCCTCTATCTATATTCTCTTGAGCACAAGTTATTATGGCATATGTTTCTGCATGGAATACAGTTGCCATCTTACCTAAGCTTTTGCTACATTTGTAACCTTTTGCGAATATGCCCGCTCCTGTACCTGATTCCATTTTGGATCCATCAGTGTACCACACCAGACTATCTTGTTCTGGTGGATCTAGTCCCTACGTCCAGTTCTCTATTGTAGGGATTTGGACCTTAAAAGACCTTTCAAACACAAACATAGTTTGCATTTTATCAGATATCATGCTTGTTACCCGATCCAGGCCTTCATTTCCATCGAACTTTGTATGCCTGCCTATGATCCAGGCCTTCATTTCCATCGATAATTTAAGTTAGAAACCAATGTATTTTCAAGTTATTGAAAATCTATCCAAACCAGGTTGTGATTGTTAAAATAAAAATTACCTCTACCAAAGTTGTTTGCAAAATAATTCATTCTCTCTTCGAAGCGGTCGTGGAATTTTAAGCTTTCAACAAAATAATTACTTACTACTAGCATCAAAATTGTTTACACAACTAAACGGAGCCATGCGAAATATGTACTAAAGAAACAGACGTGATCACGCAGTACGTAACCTTTTGGTTAGCAAACCGAGTTTTAGAAAAAGAACTTAAAAGTTTTAGAAGGTATCCGTCAGCACGAGTCCCAAAACATCTTCAGGATACTGACATAAAATCAAAATTCGAAAACATGTGCAATTTACTGATACGCACAGGGAGGGTGGGTATTCTGACTCACAGATAACAGGCCTGAAGGAACATTATAAGGTTTTAAAAGTACCATGTCACACCTGTGTAGACGTCTTCTTCTCAAGCTCTAAGCGCCGAACACTTCATACTTAGTATGGAGAGATGTATCGTAAGTCACAGAGAGTCAGTGGCGTCGTCGTGCGCCTTGGTGCCGCCATGTTTATGACATTAGACGCGGCTAAGGAGCGGTGGTGCGGCGGCGCGGCAGTGCTCCCCAAACAATTACCCGCCAATTACGGGCGTAACGGGACCGTCTGCTGCCGCGATAATATACCACACACTCTTACCACTAGCTACGTCTAAGAGGAGATCACACATACTTGCGTGTAGCACGACAACATGAAACTAGCGCGGAACTGCGGGGCTCTCATGACGAGCGACGAGAACAAAGTGTATCGAGCAGCGCGTGTATGTGTGCGTGCAATGTGAATAGCAGTAGGGAGACAAGTATCAGTACAGTACATAGATACAGTGTAGCCTCGCAACCACACTACGCGTCCTAACATATTATAATAACTTCGCAAAACAGGGATAAAACAATTTCCCGGCGAAATTCATTTGGCGGGTATTTTATTATGTGTCGAGATTGAATTAAGTTTGTGATGGAGTTAAAGCGCTGTGCGATGCACGTCGCGACTCGCCCACTACCATCCACTACAGTTTTTATAGATTAATAAAATACATTGTTGAGAGAAAATTTTTACTTGCTGTGTTCTGAATATAGAATGTGCTAAGCAATTGCTAAATATTGTCACAAAGTACGCAAGCGGCGGCGGCGGCGGGGCGCCGCACACGAGTTTTTTATAAATAAGGCGGTCATTACGAAAGACGGCAAAATAGTGTGCCAGTTGATAGGATGGAAAAGAAGAAGAAAACATGTTTCTTCTTCTTCTTTCTTCTTCTTTGAATAAAACGTTGCCCCACACTAGGAATTTCTTCCTGTATCGTGTGTGCGTTTACAAACATATAAACTCACATACACAAACACCCAGAGCCGGAGCAACTATCTGTAGGTCATACAAATATTTGTTTCGTGCGGGAATCGAACCCGCGACACGCAGTGCAGCAGTCAATCGCTCAACCACTGCGCCAACCGTGCGCCATGTTGCACTGACCCCAAGTAATATGGGACAAGGCGTAAGGGTAGGAAGACGATCGTGATGTATGTCTACCGTCACCATCTCTACGTTGATTCCGTGTCGCAGCCGGTGAGTTGTCGTCACTTGTGTTTTCCTGGCTTCATGTGTCGTCACTTAGTGAACTTCATCGCTGTCTGATGAGTTAAATATGTGGGTAGGTTACCAACAACCCTTCTCCCGCACCCCTCTTCCTGCGCCGCCCGGTGATTTGTATGCATGGAATATCCGCGTAATTTGCGAACTCATTGCGTGGATCAAGGTGAGATTTAAAAAAGTCGCTCGGGAAAATAAGAAAAATGCCCGGCTTGGCGTTAGAGCCGCACCCGAGGCGCGCTGAGCGCGAGGCGAGGCGGCAAGATGGCCTTTATAATGCAAATGATACTGATTGTTCCCATCGCTTCAGATTCCACTAATTTACGACACTTCCACGTGGAGCACCAATTTCCGAAGACGTTCATTCGACTATTCCCGCGGGCGGTGGATATTTACACTGCACACCGAAGAGAAAATTATCGTAATGTTCCAATCACTACTATAGCAGTCGTTAGGAAATACTCGTATTGTGCTTGCAGTTTTTCAATTACTGGTTTAAGTTGGTAAAGTTGTCGTCAACAGTTTTCGCTGATATTTAAATAATGTTTACAAACCTACTTCAGATTTCTACAGGACTTTCATGCCCACATGTACTTACGTAAGATAACAGAATAAGGGCCGATTTCACCAATGAAACTAATCGCGATTACTTCAACTAAACTCTGTTTATGCTAATCAGCGTTCTGATTGGTTGAAACCGCTGAAAAACTACAAAACAGAACGCTTTATTTGCATAAAATGAGTTAAGTTGAACTAATCGCGATTCGTTTCATTGGTGAAATCGGCCCTAAGTATCAATAATGTGTACAGCTTGACTGCGATGTGTTTGCCTACCTTTTGAACCTACCAACCTTTTCTATTGTTAATTTTAATGTCTGGACTATACGAGATATTTTTCTTTATTTTTATTATATAAGGCTTACGCTTAACCACTATCTCAGCTGATGGTAAGCAATGATGTGGTCGACGGTTAAGCACGCTTGCCTAGAAGAAACCCATTCACTCTTGAATTAAAGACTCCCAGGTTGTAGCTAACAGGAAATACAGACTCCGGCAGGGAATTCCACTCTTTGGCAATACGCATAATAAAAGTATTCCCAAAACGTTTAGTGCGTATGGGTGGGATGACCATGTACCGATGACGCATCGCCGTACGTCTTGTAGTCCGATGATGGAACGGGCTTGGATGAATTAGTTCATGCAATTCCATCGCACACTCCCCGAAATGTAACCGATAAAAAAAATCGACAGTGTAACCTTACGTATAGGTCAAACGAGCTAAACGTAAGCTACGTTAATAAAAAAAAAATATGAGTGACAATAAATGAAAACTAAGAAAATGGATATTTATGAATTAAGACTGGGGGCCGGCTTCGCATGTCATAGGTTGTATGAGGTGTTCAGCTAGGCAGGCAGCAGGACGGACAGGAACTTTTCATAGTTGTGGAATGTTAGATAGGAAGGCTGGGAGCAAGTTATGAGAATAAGCTGGGCTGTGCTGTCTCAGACGGACAAGGTAGCAGGTTCAGAACATGCGTGTTAAAACAATCAGAGATAACTAAAAGTATGCTTTTCAGGTGCTAACAGTATCAAAGAATATATAAAAGAAAGAAAAAATAAGGGTAGTTCCAAGTAGGACAATTTTTTTTTGACTTCTTGTATATTTAATTTAATAAAATTGTAAAAGTGGACTTTAAACGAGGAAATGATATTGAAGTTGTACGTAAACCTCTGCTGCACTCCAGTCAACTTATCAACTCTCCTTCATCATATACTTGTATACACTACCGGCACTGCACTCACTGCACTCACTGCACTCACTGCACTCACTGCACTCACTGCACTCACTGCACTCACTGCACTCACTGCACTCACTGCACTCACTGCACTCACTGCACTCACTGCACTCACTGCACTCACTGCACTCACTGCACTCACTGCACTCACTGCACTCACTGCACTCACTGCACTCACTGCACTCACTGCACTCACTGCACTCACTGCACTCACTGCACTCACTGCAATGGATCTATACTTCAAACTGTGTTAAGGAACTTTAGCTCACATTTTCATCAAGAATGTCTCAGTACGAAGAAGACTTATTTTTCAAGCAACCAGTGAGGCTACACACAAAGCGATTGCCAGCCTATCAAAGGACTTCACCGATTTCATGGATTTAGTTTGGAAAACCATGAGTACGCTGAAATCCCAGATGGGGTTGCCTGTGGTTAGGTTAGTAATTACGTTTGGTGCAGGTGTTGTCCGGACATGGTTGTTTCGGAACGCACCTGCACCGGATCCGGAGAGAGGAAACCCCGGCGTGCCATGACTGCGGAGTGGCAGAGGACACGGCGCAGCACACCCTCGAGGTGTGCCCAGCTTGGGCTGAGCTGCGCCGTGCCCTAACCGATGTGATCGGGCAGGTCCTCTCACTTCCCAGCGTGGTCAATTCCATGTTGGGGAGTGAGGAGGCCTGGGCGGCGGTTGCCTCCTTTTGCGAGGACGTGATGTCGCAAAAGGAGGCAGCGGAGCGGGCGCGGGAGGACGATCCTCTCGCGCCGCCGCACCGCAGACGAAGAAGGGGTGGGAGAAGGCGGTTGTACGATCGTCTCCTCCCACGCCCTGGTGGTGACTAGCGGGCGACAGGCGCGGGGGCGCCTTCGCTCGCATTGCACGAGTCACCACCCTCGTCGGGCGAGAACGACCGAGCACTCGCGGTCGTTCCCGGGCCCCTCCACGGAGGGAGGGGTGTGAAGGCCCCGCTTTAAAGGCGGAGGACTGGACGTAAAGGCTCTGCCAGTTTCCCAGTCCTCCTCCACTTCAAGACGATGCGGGAGTGCCGCTGGGTTGTTTTAGTGGGTATACCGGATTCATTCCGGGGAGTCCCACATAGCCCCCCTCCCCCAATGGGCGGGTATGCGTAATGCATTTTTACTCGGTACCCGAAACGACAGGGAGCCGTGCCTCCACCCGAGCCAGCGCTCGAGCACTGGCCGGACCGCCTCGATGGTAAAGAGGCCGGGGATAGGGCGTGAATGCCTGTCCCGCCATTCCGCCACCAGGACCTCGCGAAGCTGAGACCGACCCTACCTACCTACCATTTTGTTAAACTATATATTTGAATAAGCACAGTCAGTTCCTTTCTGAATATATGTTAGACTAGCTGACCCCTGGAACTTCGCTCCCGCCTATTGGCTACCTACCATACCTACTCTACCGACCTATCCTACCCACCTACCCTGCCCTACTTACCCTACTCTACCTAATCATGTAGTATATATTTATTTTATCATCAATAGTTTTCTCAGCGCACGCCAAAGAACGAATTTTATATGCATCATTTTGCTACTTTGGGTTATATTATTGAAATTTTCATAAGAATCTCTAATTTTTTGGTCATAGTGGCTGCCACATAAAAGGCAGATATATGCTGTCAAGGACTTTTATTTAGAACTATCTAAGACAAACAATCCTACGGTACTTTAAATTTGTGTATCTGCAACGGTTTAGGCAGCGCACGTGAAGGCAGATTAGCTCTCAGAGGGCAGTTTTTTTTTCTAACTTACTTGATATTTATCGTTATATTATGACCAAATTACAAAAAATCATTATAAATTGTAGCCTATGTGTTATTCTGATGTTTAACCTATATTACTGTGAAGTTGCATCCAAATCCGTTTGTTAGTTTTTGCGTGAAAGAGTAACAAACATGCATCAATCCTCACAAACTTTCGCATTTATATGTATTATTATATATTATATGTATATATATATAAGTAGGATGGATAGTAGGATTAGTAGGATAGGAAGGGTAGGAAGTAGGATTATTACGTTGCGCTATAAAAAGAAACGTCAGCTAATTCTACCTACACTTGTTACACATATTGTCACATCTTAATTTTTAGTCTTTATGATAAATGAGGCAACATGGCGTCCACGAAATATTTTGTTCAATTTCAATTTGAAAATAATTATCTAGTTACTCATCGATGAAAAGTTATTCGCTTGCATTTCGCAGTATTAGTTGAATTATAATTGCAATATTTTAAAACACACGTACATATTTAATGCGTCTGAACGTTTTTTCGTTTAAAACAAACATAGGCCAGGGATGGGGAACCAACGGTACGCGTGCTAGAGGTGACACACGACAAAATTTTTCGGGCACGCCAATATCAGGTTATTTAGCATCTAGATAATTTGAAACAGCAGGCATGACATCGATTTCTAATTTTATATCGACAAAACAAAACATAAGTAAATAAATAATATTATTTCAAATAAAGAGTTAATAAGTAGCATTGTATTTAAAATTCAAGATTCTTTGGCGGCACAGCATTTTCACATTTATAAAAATATATAATTGAATGGTAAGTACGTTTTCTAATAAAGGTTCGCCATCTCTTACATAGGCGCTCAAGATCTAGCAAGCAAATGAGTGATGTGCGGCCCGCACACCGCATATGAACGGAACACAGCAGTGTTGTGTGGCGACTTCTCTAGTGCGCAGTAAATTAATACCTCAATGGTTAAAATAGATCAGGTTGTCGTGTTGGGCGACCTGAACGCCAAGTCGACGGCCTGGGGCAACCCGGCCGCCTCTTGCGACGTCCAGGGACGCGCCGCCGAATTCTGGGCGGCCTCGTGCGGTGTGTTCTGTGAGGGTGTAGCTCAGGGAGCTCAAATAATAAGCAGAAATTACTTTTAACTCGTATTGAATCAACAACGTGCCTGCCCTAAGGCGGCTTTTACAGAAGTCCCCGCTAAACAAAAAACTAAACGCGTTCGATATATTTCAAATATTCTGTATTCGATTTCCTTCCAAACTGCCAGCTTTAGGTGTCAGCGGCCGAACAGGTTGTTCGTCCTATGTGGAAAACCTCTACATGAGCTACGCCCCTACGAATAGATGCGCAGAATCATGTGAAGCGCAGCTATTCTCAACTTTGGAAGGAAAATCACTCTTACCTAACACCTTTACCTAACGGAGGAATTAATCTGAGGTCCTTCCCTTACAAGGGGAAGGCTCAAGTCATGGCAAACGAATTACCGGATTCTCCGATATTTACTCTAACTTCAGCTAACAAGTGCACATGCATTAACAAGTCAACGCCGTCATGCTTGAACCTCCTTGCACAAAACCTCCGCAAAAGTAACAAGGCGGCCTCTTATTCCTAACAGAAATGATGTAATAACTCACATCCACCCGGATGGGGTTTAATTATGTGAAATTCAAACGTGATACAATATTTCACCCTCAAGCATTTATCAGGCCAGAGAAGGAAAGGCTGGATCGCATCGAATCTTCTAAACCTATCATTGAACTTTATCCAGAGCTCAAATAATAAGCAGAAATTACTTTTAACTCGTATTGAATCAACAACGTGCCTGCCCTAAGGCGGCTTTTATAGAAGGGTTCCCTATCCATTTGCATAAAATTTTAAGACCTAATATATCTTAGCATAATTTTGTTTGGCATAATTATATTTTCGCATAATATAATTACGCATAACAGCTTACGCATAATTTTTTTAAGCATATTTTCTCTAACCATAATAATGATTAAGCAGAATATTCTAAAGCATAAATTTATTAAGCATAAAGTTCTAAAGCATAACTTTTTTAAGCATAATATCCTAAAGCATAAATTTATTTACACATACAGCATGCAAGGAAGCATACAGCATGAGCATGCAGCAAACAAGCAAGCATGCAGCATGCAAGCAAGCATGCAACATGCAAGCAAGCATGCAGCATGCAAGCAAGCATGCAGCATTCAAGCGAGCAGGCAACATGCAGCAGGCAGGGTTTCTGTCTCGGCTCTGGCGCTGCGGGCTTCCGGCGGCCCCACGCGTGCTAATCGTCGCAGACGGCTTTCGCTCACCACCGCAGCTTCGACTTGTTGGCCGGCTTCGCCGGCCAGCCTCAGCCGCGGCGCCTCGCTCGCAGCCGCCTGCTCCTCAGCCCGTGGGCCGCCTCGCCCCTACGCGCCTACGCGATTTTAAATTACACTCTAGGGGTAGGACAAACAAGACTACGTAGAGTCGGTTTTGCAGCAATTCGGTTCTGTCACTAACTTTTGTTGCACATCATATTAAATTTTTAACCAAAAATATTATTTAATTGTTACAGAAACTATAGCAAATTGGTTTGATCAGAATTATGTATTAGGCACTACAAGTTCACCACCACCATTTCCACCCAAAGTCTAGAGTACGTATCTACTAGAAAAAGAAAATAAATAAATGATAAATGATTTATTTCTGTAAGTAGGTTTGTACAAACACTTTTACATGTCGATCATATTTTTAAAACTAGATGAAGTCGGCGTTTCCTATCTGACTACTCTGAGAAGAAAGACCGAAACAAACTCAGAGGTCACAGTCTCTTTTAAAGTCCAGACAAAAACTTGGTTAGATCATGTGAAGACCATGTAGACTGAAGTCTGAAATGGTCTTTTGAGGAAATAACCAGCCAGATTGAGTGGACCTGTCCAGTCAGTGCACGCATTTGTCAATAACCGTGCAGCTCAACGATTCGACGAACAATACCAAAGAAAGGACATTCGGGTAGGCCGCACAAACTACTCAAACTGCCAGACCATGATTAAAACTAACTTAGATAAATTAAAATTAAAAACAAACAAAAAGTATGATCCACATAGTCTTCACATTCACAACAATTAAGAAAAAAAAAAAATAAAGAACTTAAAATAAAATAATATAATACTTTAAAAAGTAAATATTCTTGTCATTGCAAGAAAACAAAAAAAAAGGAAAAAAAAAAAGAAAATTCATGGTGCAAAATATAAAAAAAAAACAAAATTAATTGGAGCAGCTCAATCCCAAGCCTGTTTGTCCTCAACGTAATCTTTAAAACGCTTAAAACGCTTATAAAACGCTTTCTGGCACAACTTACGTTTAATGAATGTTTTGAATTTATTAAGACCTAGAACACAAAATCATGCAGAGGCATGACACAATAGAATTGCACATTTTGTGGGAAAACACCATCCTGGATTTTATTTTTTGGCAAAAAAGATCGTTCAAGAAATAAAACATCAAACCATTGAAATAGATAAACTGGATGTCGGAACATCACTTATACCAAAAAAAAGAAAAAATACACGGACAAAACCAAAAGAATTGAAAAAATTATTAGTAAAAATGATGAGTATACTTCTAAACTAGCATATTTACAAGCAATTGCTAAAAATATACACCTAAAATAAATAATTATACATAATAAGGACCACTGTTTCAATCAGTTAACTTCTATCTGAGGAATAACCGCCATATTTATTTCTCATAATAGAAGTTAACTGATTGACATATTTTTTTATACAAAACCTGTCAAAACATCTAATATATTCTTCAGATAAAAGTTATCTCGCGATTGAAAAATCATTTAAGTTACATAATGTTATGTACAATAAATCATTTGCATGAAAATTGTATTTGTTATTTATATTAATTGTATGCCTAAATATTATTATGCTAATAGTCATTAGGCCTACTAACGTTATGCTAATAGTCATTAGGCCTACTAACGTTATGCTAATAGTCATTAGGCCTACTAACGTTATGCGAATCAAATTTATGCCAAAACAAATTAGTCTTTAAGATGATTATGCCAACATAAAATGTATGCCTAAAAAAATTATGCCGAAGTATTATTATGCCAAAACAAATTGTGCCAAAATCGTTATGCCGAAGTATATTAGGATAAAGAACATTATGCGAAAAGAAGGGATCCCGCACCGGATTGTACACTGTAAAATCAATGTATCAATTGTCTCTTCAGTCAATATGCACTAACTTCCGCAAAGTGCTACTCACAGGGCTCTTCACCGTACTCCTTCTCTTTTAGATCTCAGTCTAGTTTCTGACCCTAATAAAGTAGCCACACATGGACAGCTTCCTGCTCCCTTTTCCTATCATGACCTCATTTATCTTTTCTACAACATTCGACCCCCTAAAAGCAATGCCTAATTTCTTTTTCTTCGCAGTTTTAAAAACGTTGATTTGGAGCGTTTGAGGGCTGATGCGGGTGGTATTGACTGGTCTCCTGTATTCGTCTCGAGAATATAGACTCTATGGTGTCAGTCTTCAGCAGGCTTATGCTGGAACTATATGAGGTAGATGCTTCTCTTAAAAAGGTGAGAGTAAAACACCTTTTTTATTATCAATAGGCTCGCGCTTGACCACTATCTCACCTTATGATAAGCGATGATGTGGTTGAAGGTGCCTAGAAGTAACCTATTCACTCTTCACTTAAAGACCCCTAGATTGTAGCTATCGGGAAACACAGACTTCGGCAGGGAATTCCACTCCTTAGCTGTACGCAAAATAAAAGTGTCCCAAAACGTTTTGTGCGTATGGGTGGGATGTCCACCATGTACCGATGACGCATCGCCGTGCATCTGGTTGTCCGATGATGGAACGGGCTGGGCGGAATTAAATCAAGCAATTCCATCGCACACTCCCCGAAATGTAACCGATAAAAAACCGACAAGCTAGCAACTCGGCGACGATGTTCAAGGCTCTGAAGCTTTGATTTGACCAGTGCCTCATTGCCGTTAAGTCTCTTGGCCCGCTTTTCGATCGACTCTAGTGCATCAAGCTCGTATTTGGCAGATCCGTCCCAGAGATGAGCTTCCTGCGCCATGGCTATCCCCAGCAATTAAAAATCAGATGGCTAAGCGTGACAAGGCTAAACGCTTGTACAGAAAATAGTCCACTGAAGATAACTGGCAAATTTACAAGAAGAAATGGCATCGCTGCGGTCATCTGTGTAGAAATGCAAAAAGGCGCCATATTCATAACTCCATTGATAACTTCAACCAAACGCAAGTATGGCAATTTTTGAAAACTCTTGATATTGGCAAAGCCTCAAGCAAGAGTTCTCCCGATAAGGAGTACCTTTATGCACTTAATGCGTACTTTTCTAAGTCACCAATCACTCTCGACAACCATGTTAAATCCTCCACTCTACAAGAACTCTCTAATCTTCCTTTGCCAGCAAATACATCTTTCTCGTTCCACCCAAGTACTGAACTAGACATTAAGAAATGTATCCTGTCCATCTCCACTAAAGCGGTAGGAGACGATGGCCTTCAAAACCCAATTTTTCTTGCCTATTTTGACTGAAATAGTTCCTGTCGTAACTCACGTTGTAAATTTTTCACTTATCAAAAACTCTTTTCCTACATCCTGGAAGAAAGCTCACGTCCTACTCCTTCCTAAAGTTTCAAATCCCTCCTTACCATCCCAGTTCCGTCCAATATTCACAATCCCAATCCTGTCCAAAGTCCTAGAGAGTATTGTCCAGAAGCAACTGTCTTGTTATTTGTCCTCTAATGGCCTGCTGCTCATACTGAATGAAATAAACAATGAGCGCTTGCGATTTGGTTGGGCAATCGCAAGCGCTCATTGTTGGTGGTGGATACATGCTCAACCTATTGGATAACCAGTCTCTCCCGCCGGTAGTGTATGATTCAGTGCCCATAAATTACTCCAAAAGCGTAAAAAATCTAGACGTTCACATGGATACTAACCTCTCTTGGGAGGTTCATAATGCGGGATCCCTTCTTTTCGCATAATGTTCTTTATCCTAATATACTTCGGCATAACGATATTGGCACAATTTGTTTTGGCATAATAATACTTCGGCATAATTTTTTTAGGCATACATTTTATGTTGGCATAATCATCTTAAAGACTAATTTGTTTTGGCATAAATTTGATTCGCATAACGTTAGTAGGCCTAATGACTATTAGCATAACGTTAGTAGGCCTAATGATAGCATAATAATATTTAGGCATACAATTAATATAAATAACAAAAACAATTTTCATGCAAATGATTTATTATACATAACATTATGTAACTTAAACAATTTTTCAATCGCGAGATAACTTTTATCTGAAGAATATATTAGATGTTTTGACAGTTTTTGTATAAAAAAATATGTCAATCAGTTAACTTCTATTATGAGAAATAAATATGGCGGTTATTCCTCAGATAGAAGTTAACTAATTGAAACAGTGGTCCTTAATTATGTATAATTATTTATTTTAGGTGTATATTTTTAGCAATTGCTTGTAAATATGCTAGACAACCGAACCAATTTGCTATAGTTTCTGTAACAATTAAATAATATTGTTGGTTAAAAATTTAATATGATGTGCAACAAAAGTTAGTGACAGAACCGAATTGCTGCAAAACCGACTATACGTAGTCTTGTTTGTCCTACCCCTAGAGTGTAATTTAAAATCGCGTAGGCGCGTAGGGGCGAGGCGGCCCACGGGCTGAGGAGCAGGCGGCTGCGAGCGAGGCGCCGCGGCTGAGGCTGGCCGGCGAAGCCGGCCAACAAGCCGAAGCTGCGGTGGTGAGCGAAAGCCGTCTGCGACGATTAGCACGCGTGGGGCCGCCGAAAGCCCGCAGCGCCGGAGCCGAGACAGAAACCCTGCCTGCTGCATGTTGCCTGCTCGCTTGAATGCTGCATGCTTGCTTGCATGCTGCATGCTTGCTTGCATGTTGCATGCTTGCTTGCATGCTGCATGCTTGCTTGTTTGCTGCATGCTCATGCTGTATGCTTCCTTGCATGCTGTATGTGTAAATAAATTTATGCTTTAGGATATTATGCTTAAAAAAGTTATGCTTTAGAACTTTATGCTTAATAAATTTATGCTTTAGAATATTCTGCTTAATCATTATTATGGTTAGAGAAATTATGCTTAAAAAAATTATGCGTAAGCTGTTATGCGTAATTATATTATGCGAAAATATAATTATGCCAAACAAAATTATGCTAAGATATATTAGGTCTTAAAATTTTATGCAAATGGATAGGGAACCTCATAATGCTGATGTGAGTAAGAGGGTCTTTTACTATTTTCAGTCCATTAAACGTCTCCAAAAACTGTTTCTCACTAAGGTTACTCTTGCGCAATCCCTTTTTCTACCGCTCATAGCCTATGCGGATGTCTGTTTTTTAGATGCAACAGAGGTACTCCTTAATAAACTCGAGTGACTTCAGAACTTGTGCACCCGTTTCATTTTTGGTCTCCGCAAATACGACCATTTATCGGAATTTCGGGACAAATTGAAGTGGCTGATCGAGATACCCATATCCTATCCCTTCTCTATACTATCCTGCACAATCCTTATTTTCCTCAATACCTTCGTGAACACTTTGAGTACCTTGTCCCGAAGGGTTGTCTTTCGCCCTCCACGACACACTTTCATTCGCTATGGTGGCTATTTCTCTGCTCCTGCAGTGTGTCTCTGGAACTGTCTCCCGCATTCCCTACGCGACAGCCCTTCTCTGGAGGTCTGCAGGAGGGAGATCAAATAGCATTTCCTTACGCAATGACATAATATTAGTATGTATATAAAAATATGTATTAATGTAAGTATATTTTATTTAATTCATCAAAAGTTATTTTAAAATTGTACACTGGATCTTACCCTCTATAATGTCATCTTTCTCTGTCACCCTAGGGTTTGCTGTAAGAGAACTCAACATTTAGTTAAGCTCGCCTTTTTATATGTACTTTATTATCACACTGTATGTAATGTTGTTTTTGGTGTACAATAAAGAATTTAGAAAAGTGAGTCACATTTATTTATTTATTTATTCAAAATTATGTAGTTAGCACCTTTACAGCTATACCGCCAATACGATGTTACTACCACACAGATATTATACACTAACAGCAATACAATTAAAAATACCATCAAAAAAAATACAATCAAATATTACAATTAAAATACAATCAATCATCTCATTATAAAAAAACAATTAAAATACCATTAAAATACAATTAAAATTCAAATTACAATCCAATTAAAATACCACCAAAATTCAATTAAAATACAACTAAATTCAATTAAAATCCCTTTTCCACATTTTCAATGCACTTCAGTGCTACTCCTGTGAACTTCATCAGGCTACATTGAAATATATCTACCTCATTTGAAATAATATTTAAAAATCTTATGGCGCGTGACAAGGGGGCAAACTTTTTCAGGTTACATGAGTTGATACAATTACAAAAGATAAAAAAGGTGTGGTTTGTATAGTATCATAAATCGTAAATAGACTAAAAATGTGGATCTGTATCTGTAACTCGACGCCGATGTTCAAGGCTCTGGAGCCTAGACTCGACCAATATCTCATTGCCGATAAGCCTCTTGCCCCGTCTTATCTTAGATTCTCCTCATAGTAGCTGTGGAGGTGAAAACTACAATTCTTTATCTGCTTATTCACTTGAGAAGTTCAAATTAATAAAATAAAGATGGGAATGGAGCGGATGAATAAGTCAGCGTATAATTTAGTATAATAAGGATCTGCTACAGACGATCTTCAGAACGCGCTAACTTTAAAGCAGGCTCAGAACTTTCTTATAGATAATCTGTTCCCGACTGTACCTCCTGCACATCTCTACACATTATTTTTCAAATTCTCCTTTTAAAACTAAATAGAGATACAAACAAAATATAATAATTGTTTCATTGCGTATGGGAATAGCTAACACTGATTTACAACGATTTTAAGTGGATTGTAATTACTGCTAAATGAAATATGTAGTCCACGCAATTATGTATTTAAATTAAATGACACGGATTACAGCGTAAGTTGGAATAACCGCTAATTAGTGAGGCTAACAAATAGGCGCGGCGGAACTGTTCGTGCCAAACACGTGACATACGGCACATTTGTTAGCGGAGCGCGTAATACGCGTATGGATGAGCGGTGACGCACGCCGCGTACTGGGAAACTACTGTCATATCGCACACCTCGGGGATACCCATTACCTATGGGTAAAATATGTCTTAAGTAAATAAAATAATATCTAATTAAGAACAACGCATCGATATTTGTACATTTAACCAATAAAAGCCGAAATCATCTAAGCAAATGCTTATTCACAGTTTTGACGTGTTAAAAGTACATACCAAACTTTATAACTGTCTTTCTCAGCATGTGCTTAAATGTAAAATTGAAATTATAATTGAATTTTATCGGGTTTATTATAAGAGGACACTTTAAAATCAGTGACAGGCCACAAGCGTATTTAGCAAATACGCCGCCAAGCGCGTGACAATCGTCACGCGATTAATCGCACACCGACAACTTGTCGGGAGATTAAAGTATAATAACATCGTTTAATAAGTTAGGTACACAGTAGGTTAAAACGGGCTGGTATCCGCAACTCCACGACTAAGCGCGAATTTTGCGTACTATGTACACAGTAAATAAGTATAAGTATTATGTGTATTGGTTTATGTAGTGAAACTTTGAAAGCATAACATTAGTATTTTGTATCTACACAAGAAATGATCAATCTTTTGTTGTCAAATTACTTTATGACATTAAGCCTTTGCCCTGCAGTGACACTTATCTGCCGGCAGCTTGTGCTGAGCTCCTGGGAAAATGGCACTGTTCAAAGTGTACGGTACCTTTGTCAATCCCAGACTGCATCGACAATACTGACCCCTAAGATACAGGTAAATGCCTATTTTAGTGTTCACCGACCATCCTAATTTAAAATTGTAATTTTTTTAATAAATTTGATTTGAATAATTTTCTCAATGATTACTAGTAGCAGAGAATGAGTTATAGCAATAAACATTACGACCATCGTTAATAACTGTGTAATAGCTCTCCGTAGCAGCAACTGTTCCCACATTATCACAGTTAACGCGTAGGCGTACGACCTAAACATAACTCTTTAGTTTCGCTACATGACAGCTGTAACCGCTAACACATGTACTGCCACATATTTGTTCAGGCCTGCGATGATAATCGCGTAACTGCCTACAGCACTTTATTATGAAACTCTCTCGCGACCAAACTAGCGCTCGTTTACAGAATGGCGCCTGGAGAGTACGCGACTCGACGGCGAGTATCGCGGGGGTTCAGAAGCACGACTCCTCACTACAGTCGCAAGAGCACGCACACACGCGTGACACTCATTACTGAGACCTTGTGACTGGTGTACACAGAACAGCGGGTGGAACCCCGCGGAACTCTCATGCGAGACGAGGACGTGTGTGTGGGAGTGCGCTCTCGATACAATGGGGAGTCGTGAGTGTTGATGGTAATGTGTTCCACGGACAGGGGGGGTGATGACGCCGCGTGCGCAATTATATGTAAATCTGAGAGGTGGTGGGAGAGGGGTTGACATTAGCGTATTGCTCGCGTTATGTGTGATAATAGGAGTTTAAGTGTCGCTCACGTTTTCCTAACAGTCGTAATGACGCGGGACACTAGTGCAAGCGCGCGGACCCACCTGCCGGCCACTACATTAGCGATATACGGCCAGAGAAACTAATTGTTTAGCACTGTAGCAATATTTCAGTAGGTATGCCCTGGTATAACCATTTCAAATAAAAGGTATATCGTGCGAAAAACGTTTATTCAGTTATTAGTAATTTTAAATGAATAAAATTAAGTTGAAATGAAAGTACACACCTACTTTGACGTATTTTGCAAAATGTGTGATAATACTTTCAACTGGTTATCTTGTAAACAATTAGATATCGCAGCATGAAGTATTTAATACATACGTTCATGAAAATACGTCATACTTCTGATAAATCAAAATCGAATATATTGGTAGAAAAAATAAGTTAATATTGTGTTTGTGTTGCATATTGTAGGACATCAGCCATTTAACGTTCCCACTGCTGGGACACAGGCCTCGTCTCTGTGAGAGGGACTTGGCCATAATCTACCTCGCGGACCCAGTGCGGGTTGGTGGATGTCACATGTCTTAGAATTTTTTAGTTCTACGATACGCTGGTTTCCTCACGACGTTTTTACAGCAGTGGAGATGAAATAATTTAACATAATAATGACACGTAAGTCGGGCCCGTTGCCTCCGGACCACCACTGCTTCCATGTATTGTAGGACGTACACGGCTCTTATTGGTGATGTTCTTAGGTAAAGCCAGTTGCGCAGTACTAACAACCAGCGTGCCTGTATGAGTTGGTGTTCTATAGTTTTTGCTAACCTCATGGTAAAAAGGCGAGACTTCATGTATGTATTGTGTTGCAGTTAATACTTACGGTCCACTGTTAATTATATAATTTATGGCCACTATGAAATTATTTATTTTATTATAAATATACACACAGAAAACACATCATGAAAAAGGAGTACAAAAGTACTGCATATATCTTAAGAAATTTCTACCAGCAGACCCGCGAAAAGGAGAAATTAAGAAGAAAAGTGAACGACTAACCTAAGATATAATTAACATACACCTATAGTGTAAGTGATATATATGTCGCATCAAGGCTGGCCGATAGATGCAAACCATCGGGAAGTCAGGATGTATCCCTTAGGTTAAGACATCGTGTATGGGCAGGTCGGTGGGTACAGTCGTGCAAATGAAATAACATAAATTATTCGATACACTGGGTTTATTTAAATAGTTCACAGTTACAATCTTGCTCACTAATATTACTGATCGATACTGATTCTACAACGTCTTAGCTCCAAGGCGGTCAATACTCAACCCTTATATTCGGTGTCCCCACCACACAGGTCGTTAGAGGAAGCGCGCCACAGTAGTGTTCTTGATTTGCCGACAGGTGGCGTGCTCGTGATTTGTTTTGACGTCCGTACTATTGACTAAACCCGACACGGCCATCCTGCGATACAGGCGGCCTCGTCTGTTCCTCATTGTCAGGTTTTAACAGTGTATCGAATCATGTGGAAATCCTCAATGGATGTCCTCAGCCCTTGGGGAAAGCTGAGGGGTCTGTCAGACTCTTACTGACTAAAACCACATGGTGTTCTCTAGGCCGTAATTCCTATTGAGAGGCGAGCGTGGAACACAGCACGTCGCCTTCTCGGGCCTCTCAGGTGACAGACTCCCCAAATCTATCACCCGCAGGCATTATCTTCTTGTCCTTGCTCCATGCGATCTCATGTCGTGTTACGCTACACGTTCTTAGTCCACTCCGTTCTACCAGTCTCCCATCATACAAGGGAAGTTTTCTGAAACACACAAAATCTCCACACAGTATTCGCTCGTCCAATCCTGACTCATACTCTAGGTGAGTGAGGAAACATTTTGCATAGTTACATATCGAAAGGATCACTGGTCTAGGTATTTCTTTACAACAGAAAACCCCTACAGTTACAATCAAGCTGGTCTAAATCGTCACCCACCAATGCAGGTGAGATTCCTGCAGCACCTCGAAAGGATCACTGGTCTAGGTATTTCTTTACAACAGAAAACCCCTACAGTTACAATCAAGCTGGTCTGAATCGTCACCCACTAAAGCAGGTGAGACTCCTACAGCGCAGTTACAGTCAAGCTGGTCTGAATCGTCACCCACTAAAGCAGGTGAGACTCCTACAGCGCAGTTACAGTCAAGCTGGTCTGAATCGTCACCCACTAAAGCAGGTGAGACTCCTACAGCGCAGTTACAGTCAAGCTGGTCTGAATCGTCACCCACTAAAGCAGGTGAGACTCCTACAGCGCAGTTACAGTCAAGCTGGTCTGAATCGTCACCCACTAAAGCAGGTGAGACTCCTACAGCGCAGTTACAGTCAAGCTGGTCTGAATCGTCACCCACTAAAGCAGGTGAGACTCCTACAGCGCAGTTACAGTCAAGCTGGTCTGAATCGTCACCCACTAAAGCAGGTGAGACTCCTACAGCACAGTTACAGTCAAGCTGGTCTGAATCGTCACCCACTAAAGCAGGTGAGACTCCTACAGCGCAGTCACAGTCAAGCTGGTCTGAATCGTCACCCACTAAAGCAGGTGAGACTCCTACAGCACAGTTACAGTCAAGCTGGTCTGAATCGTCACCCACTAAAGCAGGAGTGATCTTGACATCCCATTTACAAAAATGATCATCTTCCACAAAAGTAGAAAAGACCACATACTAATTGATCATTCCAAAGATTCTATTATAGCTTCGGAATTATCTACACTTAAGGTGCGAGAGCATATGGAAAATGTTTCCTCCGACTCCGAGGGCGTATTATTAATTACAGGTACAAAAGACATACCGAACTCATCATCTGTCGTCACGGTCCATTCATCATCATCATCACCATCATTTTCGCAAATTTCCAAATAACCTTCTTGCCCTTTAGGAACTTACTTAAATTTTACTACCCTTAAATTTTTATTAGCAATTTTATAAATTCTGTTTATCAAAATTAGAATACCAAAATTATTTAAATTTTCGTAATGAGGGCTTGACGATTCGAACGTCATCAACATTAACATGGTGACCTCACCTCTGGCGTGACTATGTGAGTTTACCTTCTTTCAACGTCATAACTCAAAATGAACCTTCTGCAAGGTCTCTAACATAAACATGAACATTCACACCAGACATAGTGTCACACAGACTTACAGGTGCCATACAGGCCTTCAGTTGACACACAGGCTCACAGTTGCCACACAGGTCAACAGCTGCCACACAACGCTCGGCTACTCCTGACCAAAATAGATCATTGGGTTCGTGAAAATAGGGAAATTTTAGAACTCTACTCTTTAACTGAATCATTACCCTGGGCCATGTACCACAAATCGATCCAAACCAACTTTAAAAATTCTGCTGCTGCAAAAACTGTCAAGCTTAAAGAAACCCTCGAGTAAAATCTTCAACGCCATGGCCCTCTAGCCGACCAGCAATTGTATTGCTCTCACAACGGTCTCTAGACCCCGACCTCCACCAGAATCCACTGGTACGGTCAATCATAATACGTTCGATATACTGAATTACTCGACACTTTAAGCTTGCTCATCATCATCAAAATTCTTTTAACGTCAACATCGACTGGTACATGACCCGCTGGCATCTTCCCTAACCTACCGCGTGCATACTTGTAGGTCCTAAGCGTTCCTATTTAAAGCTTTCATTGTATAACTATCACTGTCCTGTCATAATAACCTATCGCGGACTTAATAAAGGTCCCATTTAGTTTTCACACTAGAGTTTCCCACACATTACTATTGATTAGAAAAAGATCCGACGATCAACAACTAAATAAAGTAATTGTAACATTTCCGTTAATCTTTACCATAATTCAAAGGCAATGCATACTCAACGACACCTCCTCGTAGACCCATCGCCACATGTTACTCATGAGGGGCGGTCCAGAATTTGTCGCATGAGTAGACATGTTAATCAGATTTGGTTTCACTACCACTGTCATCAACTATGATGTCTAATTCTCAAGGAACTTGGTGATCGGGGATCCTTCCCGAAAGATTCGCACTTTTTACTCAAAGATTTACATACCGACTGCTAATAAAAGGGAAACAACTAACCCTGATAATATTAAGGAGCTTCACGAATTAATTCGGATCAAAATCTTTAAAATTAAATGTCAACAGTAACCATTCACTATTGCTCACTACCTCAGTTTTTATGTAAGGAAAACGATCGCGAGATCTACTGCTATCCTAATGTTACTTTGAAAGTAAGCAAGTGAATTCAGATCTGAAGACGGTGGTCGTAAATCGTGAAGCAACATAAGATTTGTTCTGAATACACGTAATGACCAGTACCGTTACTAACTCGATACAATTGCGATGGCCCTACGTCATTACTAACTGGCTTTGTTACTGAAAATCTCCTTCTTATGAGATATCTCATCCTAAAGTTCGTATTGAACCAAATCTTGAAACTATACTGCCAATAGGAAACTCATTACCTAACTACTTGCTTTTTACAAGTGTGTCTTAATTACCTAGTGATAGTGCTAGATATAACCACTACCAATTCAGTGATCAAACATGAACACTTAAAACTCGAAATAGCATCTCTTCAGTAGAGAACTTTCCACCTCACTATCGAAATAACATGGAAGCGACTCACCGAGTATTCCATTTCAAACTTGCGCGCTCCCAACCTCAAACTGCTAGTCTGCCGTTCCTCCTAACCTCTCAGATGTTGACAGGTCAGCCTTCGCATACAGCATCTGAACTGCTAGCAGCAGCAGCAGAGGCTCCACTGCGACACAATATGGTATCTGAAACATGAAAAACACTACGAGAGTACTTGTTTACACGGTTATCTTAACCATACACAGCTTTGATGGAAATTAACCGGTGTAGTAACCTAAACCGGCACGGCAAAATGGGTTATTATGAACACTGAATGTGAATGCAGAGACCCTGTCCAAAACATGAACCACACATTACAATGTCCCAAGTGCCCAGGTAGGTATTCTAACCTCCAAACAATGATAGTCAGCCAAGGCCAGTCAAGGGCTACCGCCAGTGATAGTAGAATATAACCCTTCAACAACACCCAACTTGACCATCGATAACTAACAAGAAATTATAACCTAGCACGGGCCACCCCGACGATCCATTGACCGCCACAAAACCAGAATTTTGAATAATGAACACTCTTGGCCATAGTCAATAACAAAATGAAAACGACTCACCAGATTGGCTTAAGATCCATGTGTATGGATCTTTCCACACGTTCCTCCTTGACCTGTCCAGCTCCTTGGTTGTTGCTAGCTTCCTTGCTGCTCCGCTCTAGACTGGTTTTTTTTTTTTTATCCAAGGCTGAGGGTAGTCGCAGAAACGAACCACTACTGTTTTTTTTTTTCTCAACTGACACCGCATTTTTTTGCAAGAATGTAACTGCCATTTTCACTAGCATTGTTTTCACGTGTGATCTCATTAGCACGACCGAATCCCAATTCTGATGTCGCATCATGGCTGGCCGATAGATGCAAACCATCGGGAAATCAGGATGTATTCCCTTAGGTTAAGACATCGTGTATGGGCAGGTCGGTGGGTACAGTCGTGCAAATGAAATAACATAAATTATTCGATACACTGGGTTTATTTAAATAGTTCACAGTTACAATCTTGCTCACTAATATTACTGATCGATACTGATTCTACAACGTCTTAGCTCCAAGGCGGTCAATACTCAACCCTTATATTCGGTGTCCCCACCACACAGGTCGTTAGAGGAAGCGCGCCACAGCGTAGTGTTCTTGATTTGCCGACAGGTGGCGTGCTCGTGATTTGTTTTGACGTCCGTACTATTGACTAAACCCGACATATACTTAAATAAATACATAACTGTAAAATGTATAGTTACTAAATATATAAACATATGCTTATAAATATCAGATTTGAGCGGAAAGATGATGCTCTTATGATAGATACTCGTAGCTATTAAAATGAAGTGCAGTGCGTCCAGCAATTACAAAAACAGTAGAAACATTTCATGATGATTGGTGTTCGCGCGTTGCATTCATTAGCAACGTTGCTTGGTGGCTCTGAATTGCATAGTAATGCAGGTTGGAGACAAATTCATTTCTGAGATGCTCAGAAGCCAGATACTCAGAATAATCTAACGCATAAAATATTATTTTGCGCCCTTAATTATAATACCGGATGTCGATGAATGTTGATTTACCATAGAATAAACACGATTACAAATAGGTATTTAATATTTAATACCAATTTTCAATGATTGCTAAATTAATTGCACGACTTGTGATATATACACATTGTAATTGTTTGTTAAGCTTTTTTATTTATTTACTAAACACGAATATTTCACTAGCACATGATGTATCTGTAAACCGATATCTGTCATTATGTGATATCCTAGATTCTGAGTCAATTTTAATTAGCGCGAGAAGTAATTAAGAGTAGAGGTGAATGAGATTACAATGTTGTAGTGTCTAGACTACATGACATACTTAGATATGCGTAGGTACGTGTCCTATAAACATAGTTTATGTTAAGGACAGAAGGGCAATATTTATTTTGGTAGCGTGAAGTGGATCATTATCAGAAGCCTATTGTTTTGATTTCATATTGGTAACTAGAACTAATAGTTATATCAGCTTTGCACTGCTTTCAGAGTTATCTGCTATAGAAATAAGCATCCTGTTTCTTAATGTCCATCAGTCCCGTAGATTCGTGACCCAACCGTGTAGTGTACGCAAACCACAGCGGAGCGGTGCGTTTAGTTAGAGCACGATGTGAACACTGCGGACACGGCGGATAGGTTTTGTACGTTAGAGTATGGTCAGGTGCACGTGTGTGAATAGAAAGCCATTTTTCGTTGGTGCTTCAAAAAAGTTCAAATCATAATTTCATCTCGGCGACAGTCAGTGTAAAAATCTTATCCAAATTTAGAGGTGTTTGACATATTGCGACTCAGTTAAAAAGCGAAAGTTCCTGCCAAATGCGGCAATTGCTGATGAATGAACGTGAAGGAAGCAAAATCACTATGTAAGAATTGTAAAAAGTGGTGTTCTATAGTATCTGCACACCCCTATAGCGAAAAATACATGAATTATGTTTGCACCCAAAAAAAAATATTTTTGAAAATTGATTGGAAAACCCGTTACAGGAGGCACTCATAAGTATTTTGAGCAACCATATTCAGGGTGAAAAGTTGATAGCTGAGATGCTGGAGCCTGCTGAGAGAACACCGAGAATATATCGGAAAAGTTTTAGATAGGAGCCCTGTGGTCTGAGTTCCATTTTCAGATTTCGAAAAACGACACTTTTTAATTTGATCTTCAGGAAATTCGGCTAATTTTCTTTTGGTAGGCTACCCACAGAAAATTAGCCTTAGTTTTGAATTTTAAGATAAACAAAAAATGTTTAATTAATTTTATTATTTACTAGAATAAAATTGTAGTCTCAGTCTTTGGCTCCACAATGACTCATTCTTCAAAGGTCACCCAATCTAGTCCTTAAAATGTTTTCTGTATTTTCATAAGTCTTCGTTTATAGGGTTCCGTAGTCAACAAGGAACCCATATAGTTTCGCCATGTCCGTGTGTCCTTCCGTTCGTCCGCAGCTTAGCTACAGACTTTTAGTATTGGAAAACTATAAAAGGCATGGATAAACATACTAACCACGCCGAAAAAGTGGTAAAATAAAATCATGAACATTTTTTTTTGGTTTCTTTCCGTTATAGTCAAGTGTCCGTCCACCTGCCAGCTAAATGGTTGCTTTTGGATAAATGAAAAAAAAAATCAAGGCAGTAGTATTTATAACATAATTAAAAGAAAAACTATCACAGCTAAGTAGGCTTTACAATTTATGAGTAATAGTCGACCAACTTATAAAATGTACTTGAAAAAGTAAAAAAATTGTATAATGTTGTATGTGGACAACAGTTTTTAAACGGCAAAGTAAATTTTGTCCCTTCATTAGAGCAATATTCGGTGGTTTCATTGTATAAGTACGTTAATAATGTTACCCATTTATTTTGGTGATTGTAGCTATTTTGTGTTGTCTGAACGGAACCCTCTGTGCCCGAGTCAGACTCGCACTTGAACGGTTTTTGTTCTTTGTCATCTGATCAAATGAGTGCTCGTACGGTAAATGTACTTCCTCATACTACCCGTACAAGCAGCGAAGCCATGCCACCATGCCGTTCTGTTCCGTCGCACTGTACCGTAGCGGGAAACACAATTAATAGTGTTGCGTCGGATTTCCTGCGCCGCTAATATAATAGGTAGTGCCGGCGCTAACTGCCTCCCGCGATATTTGCATTACGAGTTATGACGCTAACTAATGTTCTTACTACTATTTTCTCCAGTTTTTAAGCTGATGTCGTATGGATGTCACGGGAGACTAGTAGAGATAAAATAGTAATAGGCACAACTGCTGTAGTTACAAAAGTATAAACGAAGAATTGCTTTGCGTCAAGAATAGAAAAATATACTTAATAAAAAAAAAACATGAGAATGATTATTATGTAATTATCATTCATAGTTTCTTACCATGTTGCTGTAAACTAATGCTTACCCTACATACATATGCAGGACTGGCTGATCTCGGTTTCTAGTCAACAGTAACAGTACAGTATTTATATCAAAATCTTACAAAGATACATCAGGATTAAACGGGAAGCGATCTCGGATTAATAACTGTCGTGAAATCAGCGGAGGCTTTCATAAGGTTAGTGCGGAATATACGATCTGCAGCCCGCAGGCCGCAGCCCCAGCAGCCTCACACAGCCCAAGCGACGATGTAAATAGATACACACGACTCAATTTACGGTGTTTAACACCGACCTGCTGTTAAGGGGAGCGCACACCTTTCCAGTACAAAACACAAGCATTTTTAATTACAATGAAGGGTTTTAACAACCCCACGGTGAGTACAGACTCGCGGGCTTATGTGCAAGCTTGGTGGAAGAATACGAAGTGTTGTAATTGATGTGTGGCTTGCTGAGGGCGATGATAAGTATCAATCAATCAAGTGTAATAAGTATGTACTCACCTTTAGTTACCTCTCAGTGTCTGTGTGTGTGTGCGCTTGGCCTGTCAAAGAGTCGCGCTACAGACACAGATTCGTTGCGGACGGAGCGGTTGATAATTCCGTAAAAGAAACGCCGCCACTAGTGAAGTAGCGATGTTTACTCATCCTCCCCTCCCCGCACCACCCGCACCACCCGCACCACACCCCCTGCGCACCTATCAGCGGGGAACTAATTTATTCGAGCTTGTATAGTTTATACTTTATACTGAACTAGCACTTCGCCCGCGACTTCGTACGCATGATCCGTATTTTATCCTACAGATGCCTTTTTAGTTTCACCCACTTAAAGGTTGAATTTCAAAAAATCCCTGCCATGTTCAGTAAAATCCTTCAAAAAACTTTAACGTCCCCTAAATCGTCTTTTAGAAAGTAGTTTTGAAAAACTCATAATGAAAACCTTTATTAGTTACTAAGGTTAGTATTTATGTCAACCAACCAAGTTTCAAATACATAAGCCCAAAAAATTTCCACCTTTTCACCTCCTTAGGGGTTTAATTTCCAAAAACTTTTAAAATTCTTATAACTTTCCAAATTCTTTTTATCAACGAAAAGCGTAAACCTTTAATTGCATGTGTCTCACTTAAAAGCGTAGAAATGTCATACAAACTTTGAACCTCCTTTTTATACCCTTACTATGTTTTTATTAACCAAGACCGTAAACCAACAATTTCAGATGTTTTACCTTCCAAACCGAATAAATTTCACATAAAGTTTCAACCCATAATTTATCCCCTTAGAGGTAGAATTTCAAAAAAACAATAAATACGCGAATTCTTTTCATCAGCTAAGAGCGTTAATCAAAAATTTCATGTGTAATTTACAAACTGTAAAAATTTCGTACAAACTTTCACCCTTTTTTTACCCCTTTAAGGATGGCATTTCCAAAAACCAATAAATAGATAGGTTTTTATCAACCACCAGTATAAATCTATAATTTCACGTGTCCAACTTACAAACTGTAGATATTTCATACAAATTTTAAACAACCTTTTTACCCCCTTACGTGTAGAAGAAAAATATGACATACTCCAATTAAAAGTAGAAAATCAAGAGAAACGTCTTTATTTCTTGGAAAAACAAGCTAGACAAAGAAACGTTGTATTTTGTCGGAATAGAAGAGAAGGAGACATCATACTTTAACTTGGAAAATATTTTGGTTGATTTTTTAAAAAAATACGTTGATTTAAACATTCAACGGAGAGACAAACAAGAAATAAAGAGAATTGGAAAAAAAAGGAGAAAGACCTAGACCAATTGTTGTCACTTTTTCTAGTCTAGGATTGAAAATCGATACATTTAAACAAGAGATTTCACTGAAAGACACAACATACGACATAAAAGACTATCCGCGTTAAATATTAAATAAAAGAAAAGAACTACAAGAGCAAATTAAGATTGAGAGAGAAAAAGGAAACACTGCCATACTGAAGTACGATAAACTTATAATACTAGACAAAAACAGGAAACCAGCAAATAAGAGAAATCTCTCAATATCTCCAGAAAATATTCATATTCAAGAAAATAAAACAAAAAAGAATAAACAACATCAGTCTGGTTCAAAAATCCAGGTCACAAGGTCGAATAGTGTCACCGAAGGAGTCATAAAACCAAGCATGTTGAGACAAAACACAAATAATCACTAACAAAACTGAAACAGAAACTGTAGACTGCCACTCTATACAACCAATCCACGAAACTGAAGTAATAAGCTCAATAAATAAGCTGAAATTCGAAAAAAGCCCTGGTTCTGACAATGTCACAAACGAATCACTAAAATATGCTCACCAAATTTTGGCAGAACCATTAACTGAACTGTTTAATTCTATAATTCTTAGTTCTGAAACGCCCATAGAATGGTCAGAAGAAGATATCATACTTATGTATAAAAAAGGCGATCCAAAAAATATCAGCAACTACAGACCAATTAGTTTGTTACCAAATATATTCAAACTTTTCTCATCTATTATGAATAATAGACTAAGTCCGATAATAGAGGCAAAACAACCTGTGGAACAAGCAGGCTTCAGAAAAAGGTACTCTACTATCGACCACATCCACACCATCGAGCTAATTATAGAGAAATATCAAGAGCTCCAGAGACCTCTTTACATGACTTTTATTGACTAACAAAAAGCTTTCGATTCGGTCACACACAAAAGTATATGGGAAAGTTTAAAAGAACAAGAGGTGCCAGATATATACATAAAAGTGATTAAAAGTATATAAAATAACAACAAAAGAAGAACAAAGCTCGAAACCTTAGGCCCCGCCTTCCATATAGAAAGAGGGGTAAGACAAGGGGACCCGCTCTCACCCACTATTTTTACTGCCATTCTCGAAAACATCATGAACAAGTTGGATTGGAGTAAAACAGGACTCTATTTAAAAGGCGCCTACCTAAGTCATCTGAGGTTCGCCGATGACCTGATACTTCTGTCGGAGACAGTCAACGAGATGCAATCCATGATAGAATCTCTACAACAAGTGAGTGCGAAAGTAGGATTAGAAATGAACCTAACGAAGACTAAGATATTGACTAACTCACGAATAAGACCTATAACTATCAACGGTAACCCTTTAGAATACGTGGAAAATTATATCTACCTGGGATAAAGAATAAGTTTCGAGAAAAACAACAACATTATAGAAATAGAGAGAAGGGTCAAACAAACCTGGAATAAATATTGGAGATTAAAAGAAATATTTAAAAGTAACTTACCAGTAACTCTCAAAGCTAAAGTTATGAACTCATGTCTACTACCAAGCTTAACTTATGGAAGCCAGACCTGGAAATTCTCTACACAAGCTATGAATAAAATCAATACATGTGAAAGATGTTTAGAGCGAAGCATGTTAAACATAAAGAAAATGGACAAAATAAGACACACAAAGATAAGAGACATGACTAAAGTTACAAACGCTTTGACCTTTGTTCAAAAACTGAAATGGCATTGGGCTGGCCATGTAGCGAGAATGCCTGACAGAAGGTGGACCACACTAGTTACCCAGTGAAAAGGACCACCAGGCAAGCGGGGGAAGGGGAGACCCTTAGCCCGCTGGGAAGATGATCTGTAAAGATCAGCTGGCATAAACTGGTGCTCCAGAGCACAGGACCGACAAAATTAGGCATCTTGGAGGAGGCCCTTACCCAAACCGGGGTTCTTGTTAATTTATAAATATTTTAAAACATATACTAACATAATCTAAGATATTTTTTACTAATACTAATCAAATTTGTGTTTACCAACTATTGTAAAACAAGAAATAAAAAGGCTTACTATTGTTATTTCCTTTATTTAACTACTTTCTTATTAAATACATTTTGAAATAAGTATTTTTATAAAACATACAAAAACAAAAAACATTTAAAATATTAAAAATAGAGGCCTACCGGTATCGGGAACAGGGTCCAAGCTACCGGCGGTCAGGGCTCCAGAGAGAGGAACCTCCTAACAATACGAGCCGTGTCCAGCAATACTGCTTTCTGGATCAGGACCTTGACCCAGCCGCCTAACGAGAGCCTCCTAAGATGTTGGTCGAGGCTCCAGTCTCTCTTATTATTATTATTATTTTCTTTATTCATCACATTTCTTATTTAGTATATTTTTAAATATTTAAAAAAACAATTTAAAAAAAAAACATTTAAAAATATAAAAATAGAGGCCCACCGGTATCGGGAACAGGGTCCAAGCTACCGGCGGTCAGGGCTCCAGAGAGAGGAACCTCCTAACAATACGAGCCGTGTCCAGCAGTACTGCTTTCTGGATCAGGCCCTTGACCCAGCCGCCTAACGAGAGCCTCCTAAGGTGTTGGTCGAGGCTCGTAGCTATTAAACCATTGGCCGAAACGACAATCGGTACAATAATTGCTGTGTCCACATCCCACATGTCGACAACCTCGCGAGCCAAGTCAAGATACTTAATTTGCTTATATTTCTCGGCTTTCACGAGGTTCCCGTCATGTGGAACGGTAATGTTAACAATCATTGCACGCCTCTCGATTCGGTCCACCACCACAATATCAGGCTTATTGGCTACAATAGCCCTGTCTGTGATGATGGACCGATCCCAGTACAATGTGATAATGCCATTTTCGAGAACTGGGTCGGGCACATACCTGTAGTACGGTACCTCAGATGCCACGAGAGTGTATTTCAGAGCAAGTTGCTGATGGATAATCCTGGCTTCAAGGTTGTGCTTATGCAAGTACTCTTCGTTAGCTAGACGAGAATAACCAGAGATAATGTGGCGGATCGATTCACTCGGGCGGTGACATGCCCGACAGATGTCAACCGTGCCATCCCTCACAATAAATCTCCGGTAGTTACTCGTCATGATAACTTCGTCCATAATTGCACAGACAAAACCTTCGGTCTCCTCAAAGAGGTTATCGAAACGCAGCCAGGCTACGGACGCTGACTGATCTACATCGGAGCCATGTAGGGCCCGGAAAAAGCGTCCGTGAAGCTCCTTACTCTACCATATCTCCATGCGGTCGTTAGTGTCAAGCACTACAGGCTTGCGCCAGTTCTCATTCGCCAAGGAGAGCGGGGTGAGTCCCTTATCCACTGCTACTACATCTCGATGCATACCCACGTCGGCATATAGAAAATATTCCCTGAGTTTGCATATGTCGCCGTTGTGGAGGTTTTTGGCATTTAAAAAGCCTCGGCCTCCACACTTCCGCGGTATATACAATCTCATGACCGAAGATCGTGGGTGATGCATTCGAAATGCAGTGTACAGACCCGCCTATCCAGGGCGTCGAGCTCCGTTTAAGTCCATTTGAGTATGCCGAAAGAGTACATCAATACCGGCATGACCCAACCGTTGGAGGTTTCAACGGTTGGGTCATGCCTGCATGTTTCCGCCCGAAAGAAGTCTATTGAATACCTTCTTCAGGCGGCCAAAGAAGCGTTCCTTCAGCGATTGCTTCATGTCAGTAGTGCTGATACCTGACGCTTCCGACATAGCCAAATACTTATAGGTCTCGTTTGGAGAGAGGGATCTCAGATTTATAGAATCCACAAGATGAATTCCCACGGATTTGATAATCTCCCCTCGCTTTACATGCATGACCACACATTTGTCCATACCAAACTCCATCCTGATAGCGCTACTAAAAGTTTCAGTTACCTTCAGTAGCTCCATAAGCTGAAGATTGCTGGGGGCAAAGAGCTTCATGTCATCCATGTAAAGGAGGTGAGATATAACCTGGCCACCTCTCTTCAACCGATAGCCTAGCCCTGAATTCTCCAGCATCATGCTTAGAGGATTCAAGGCTAGGCAAAACCAAAGTGGACTCAAACTATCGCCTTGGAATATACCTCGCTCGATCCTTACAGGATCGCTATTCCTCTGGATATTTCGACATCCTGGATAGCGAAGGACCGTGCTCCGTTGCCTCATACACGACATCAGGAAGGTGCGTAGAGTTGTATCTATTTTATACAATTCTAGCACCCTCATGAGCCATGTATGAGGCACCGAGTCATAGGCCTTCTTATAATCTATCCAACATGTCGACAGATCCTTTCGGAAACGTCGAACCTGTTGGGTAATGGCCATGTCTATGAGGAGCAGCTTCTTAGTACCGCGGGACTCGTTTCTACATCCATTCTGAGAGACCGGCATGATGGAGTTATTGTCGACGTGTTTATTAATTTTGACTCTCAAAATAGATGTAAGAACCTTATAGACCGTTGGTAAACATGTAATAGGTCTATAATTTTTGGGTTCCGCGGTGCTACCAGACTTGTGGAGCAGGTGGGTTATTCCTGTTGTAAGGAACTTGGGTAGCGAACCAGACTCTAAAGCTGCCTGGTACTGATATGCCAAACGAGCGTGCGACCTTTGTAGCCATTTTATCCAGAAGTTGTGCAGCCTGTCCGGCCCTGGAGATTTCCAGTTCGGCAACGGACGAACTGCAAGGGCTACATTTTGGGGGCTGATTCACGATCAGCCCCCAAAATGTAGCCCCCATTTCTTGTATTGGATCGCACGCTCGCTCGACCTCCCGAGTCCATTCACCTTCGGTGTGACTGACAGGCACCGAGCAGATGCTGCGCCAGAATGAACACATAGCGTCATCATCCGGCGGGCGCGAGTCAGTCACACCTTGGTCGGGTCGCTCCCAAGCCCGATAAACCCGCCTGTCATTACTTTGGAATGTACGATTCTGAGTGTATCGCTCCACTCTCCGCCTGTACCTACGAATAAGGTTTGCCCATGCAAACTCTTTTTGTTTCAGGAACTTTTTTTTTCACTTTTTATTATTATTATTACGTGTGGAATTGCCAAAAACCAATAAATACATTAATTTCTTTTTACCAAACAACGTGTCCAATAAATAAACTGTAGAAATTTCATAACAAAATTTCAACCCCCTTAGGGGTGGCATTTCCAAAAATCCTTTCTTAGTGCGCGCTTACATCACTTGAGGCACCTCCCTGTCAAAAATCTTTGTACGTCTAGCGGTTTTCGATATTTCGTGATGAGTGAGTGAGTGACATTTCACTTTTATATTTTAAGATAGATTACTGCTCCTTTAAAACATTGAATGAGAATTAATAATTATGATGTCTTGTGTCGTATAATTATGTGCATAAGTTTTGCTCAACCATAACGTTCTACTCAAGGAGTAACACGATGGCCTATGGTGAAATAATATCTTCAAACTATCTAAACAAACATCTAAGTCAAAATGTCAGCCCGATGGAATGTCACCCAAACCAGAGTCACCAGATGAAACTTGACAGGAGTCAGGAGCCTTACTGCCATTTTCTCCGTTACCTGTTGAAACGGAGGGAACCCTGCACAATAATAAGTGAACAAACATTTTTTGAATCTGTGCTGGGGGCACAGCAGTGCCCCCAGCACAGCAGTGCCCGCCAACTCGATGATAAGTAACAAAAGGCACAGCCGTACTATTCTTTCCTCGGCCACACAGGACAGGACATGTTCAACCCCCTGTAACTTCATGCTGGATAATATTTTATTATTTCTAGTTTTCTCCTAGACAATAAAACATAAACATCAAATAGTATCCTATAGTAACTACAGTTTTATAAATGGCGGGCAGTTAGGTTGGAGCTGGGAATACATTTAGTATTCAGTGAGATACATTACAGACTTACCCTCCATACCCTCCCAGTCTGTGGTCTGCATACCCAATGTGTATTACATTGTTTAAACTAACTAGCGGAACTTCCGGCGCTTACATTCTATCAAATTGTATTCAAGTTATTACGACTTGCATCAAAACTAGAAAAGCATAAACGAATTGGTTAAAACTTGCTCTGGACGGCTGTAGCTTTTGTAACAATGCAACATTCTATTAGTCAATAGCCATTTATTCATAAACAATAAATTAGTATCTGAACATTTATACGAAATAAATAAAAATAAAAATCAAATTAGTCACAAAAACCATTAATTTTACATTTTAATAAAATTACATAAATACCATATATTATATCGGGTGTGTAATGTATGATATAATAACAAATGCTCTAATTTCACTTGAAATAACGTTCATATAATATAATTTTCATATGCTATAAAATCATATAACCTAATTTCATATGACCTAATGTTTCATATGATATAATTTTCATTTAATATAAAACATTTAGTATAACGTTCATTTTATATAATTTTCAATATGTATAATATTCTTTTTATATAACATTCATTTGACCTAATGTTCTTTTGACCTAATTTTCATGTTTAATGGTCACAGTTCTAACCTAACTCAAATGGCACCTAACCAAATTTTAAAATATTCAATGCATGGTTGAGGGTGGGCTTGGTCGACGGAGCCCCGCTTCGCGGGGCTCCTACTTCTGGATGGTTTATAAAAAAATAACTAACCTAACCTGTCCGAGTCGGGGTGCCCTAAAGTCCAGATTGCATCCAATTTCTACTGGTTACAATAGTTGAGGGTGGTAGGTGTATAGGGTATAAAGCGAAGAAAAACAAAACAGTACAATATTTTTTTAATCATAACATAGCATCACATAAATATTACATTACAATATTATAGTAAATGAATAATATACTACATGAACATTATGTCAAATGTGCATTATAGGAAATGTTTATTATATCATAAGAAATTAGATAAAATGAAATTATATCAACAATTCATTATCTCAACTGATCGTTATATTAAACAAAAGTATATTAACTGAAATTAGGTCAAGTGAACGTTAGATTTTTGTTATTATATCAACCGTTACACACCCATATTATATCATAATCACAAAAAAACAATTGTCAATTAATTACTACAATTCTTTGTGTCAAATTAAATTAGATACACAAACATTGTAGCCATGAAGCATCATAGATAGTAAACGGTGTTAACCAAGCAGTTGAGCCATTTGTACCATACATACATACAACATACTCGTAATTTTACTTTTCATACAGTTGTGGCAACATTGGTGGTACTAGTAACTACATAATACTAAAATGTTGCTATTTTCCACCTGGAAGCTGCCTCTTCTGCCGTAGGCCATAGTTGTGACAACGAACCATCACCAAGAAGCGTAATTATGGTCGCTATACCATGATACAATTAATATAGTCGCTATACCTCGTCGCGGCTCAAATACAGGATACCGCTCAAGAGTAGACTCAAAATAAAAATACTATGATCTAGCTTGTAGTGTAACTTTACGTTTAGGTCAAAAGAGCTAAACGTAAGCAACGTTAATAACAAAAAAAGAATTATTAAGAATTAAAGTAATCTAAAAAAAGATATTGGTTATAAAAACTTAGGGGCCGGCTTCGTACGATGTACCACCCCTGCAACACGTCCAACCGTGGGATCGGCTGTGGCCGTAGATGCAAGCGAAGCGCCCGCTTACTCCAAGCTGGCGAATGGCACAGCGGGACGGGACGGCTGGTGAATCACTACCGTGAGCAGTGGGCCGACGTGAACGACGTGAGCAACCTGCGCGTGCTGCTGGCGGGCGCGCTGTGGCCGCGCGCTCCACTGTAGTCTTGTCTGCTGCAGCTCATGGACCACGTACCGGTAGGTAGGCAGGCAGCAAAGAGTGTTGAGGAACGGGGCTGTGGCGTTACACGCCGAACAGCGAACCCTCCTGGTACCCCTGTGGGTAAGCAAGGCGTCGGACAAATGATACGCAATATTACAATCACACAATGTTTATTGTCAGATACTAGTAGGTTTTTTGAAAGTATGAACACACAGTGGATACGTTAAATATACATGCTAGTTACACTGAAGTGATCAGGCTAGAATTCAAGTATTTAGACCAATTGTTTAAATAAAAAGACTCAAGCAACAAAAATGTAGGCTTCACTAGCAAAACCCAAAACCAAACTAAAAACTGACCTCGTTCTGTGTCATATCTTCTGAAATTCAAATTCAAATCTCAATTATAAGAAATCGTGACCAAAACGAATAAAAAACGGTTTACAGAGGGGACAGTCTGCCGCTGTCTTTATTTTGAAGATTATAATTTACAACCGGTTTTTTAGTAGGTCGAGTAGAAGAAGTTTCCATGATATGGTATGTTTATGGCTTAAGAAAATAAATTGGACAGACAGATGTCAGATCAGATGAAAATGTCTGAGTATAAAATATTCTAAGATTTTACAAATTAGTGGTATACAATAAGTTGTGGATGTTAAAACAATCGAATAGTAACTAAAAGTATGCTTTTCAGGTGCTAACAGTATCAAAGAATGCATAAAAGTGAGTCTCATAAGTTGATACAATTTCAAAAGATAAAAAGGTGTGGTTTGTATAGTATTATAAAACGTAAATAGACTAAAAGATACTGCAGAATACCACAGTAGGTCGCTCGTCAATGTTAATAAAATCTAGTATAAGCTGGCTTCTTATTCCAAAGACCAGTTTTACTCATTTCTAGTCCCTTGGATGGTACGTACTTTTCTTTTTCTTTTGCGTGATGAAATGCTCATGCATACTGCGCTATCACGGGGAGATAGTGCAGAACAAGTTATGAGGGACTCCAACCCACTAAAAATCCACGGTGTCTTCCTGTGCCACTTATGGCGGAAACACGGGCATGCTTTAGCACTCAGCGCGAACCCGCCGTGGCTGTCCGTCACCGGACCCTCCTCTGGGGTGTATCCCCCATCACCGGCACACCAGAACACATTGCACGCCGTGAATACTCCAGAACCAAACCTGCACATGGGTGCCAGATGAACCCGTGTATGGCACCATGGTTCCCCAGTGACGGGTCAGGTCAGTGGCCCCGCCACCTACCACTTTTCGGTTGCAGGGGATAGGCCCCACCGCGTCCACCATCAGACGGTGACGACCCCGTCCAGGCCGCGGAAGGTAGCCGCGGCCTTCAACCCTCAGCCACGCATCGTGTGCGACCTGGGACGCTCCGTACGACATCGCGACCCCCTCAGTTGCGATGTCACCTCTGTTACCAAGCGGCACCGCAATCTACTTTTTGGCCGCTACGCCTCGTCGGCTTAATCAGCCAAAGTCCTGACGAGCGGCCCCTCCTCGGGTTCCTCTTTGCTTCACCATGGATGACTAAGCCACGGCTACTGAGCCCCTCCGCCTCAACAATGCGGGAACCCAATGGGGGGGTTGGATGGTACGTTTTTGTCATCATATTTTGGTAAATATACAAACTTCATAAGGTCGAGTTGTACGTCACTCAGTGCACAT
This sequence comes from Orthosia gracilis, assembly GCA_947562075.1. Classification (NCBI taxonomy): domain Eukaryota; kingdom Metazoa; phylum Arthropoda; class Insecta; order Lepidoptera; family Noctuidae; genus Orthosia; species Orthosia gracilis. The sequence goes on along the minus strand of OX387271.1, from coordinate 49,728,663 downwards.
GAAGTCGAAACGGAAGTATCGCATTAATGGCTTTGTTTTGAACTAGGTACAAGTTGAAATGATTTAGTCTGAAAACGTTTGTGGAGGTTAGAAATGTTCCCAAAGTACAGCATGAGAACAAGCCAGATCTATTTGGTTACGTCATAAAATTATCTAAGTCTGCAAATTATCAGGATCTGTCTAAAAATGACATACGAGATGTGGTCCGCATGCCGTCTAAAAAGGGTACAAGCAGTTCCTCTGTCGCCATTGAGTTTACCAACACGCTAACCAAACTTTCCTTCAAAAAAAAAGAAAAGGTACACTATCTACCCACATAGTTTATTTATTTATTTAACACACAAACATACAAGATACACAAATACAATATAGTTATATTTATTTATATATTTCTATAACAACAGTAACACACCGTCGACAGACATTCAAGGCATCGTATATCGTATACGATATAATGTCGGGTGATGTCTGGTTGAACGTTACCATCAACGGCTCGACGGTACTGCACCGCGAACCTACCCATATATCCTGCCACCCGCAGTTGCGCACCGCTAGTCGGTATTCAACTCCTGCTACGGCTATCGCGCTCCTGCTCAGTACTTTGGTTCAGATTGACTTATTTTCATATCTGTTTGTGTGTATTGTGCCGTGAACATTATTGTATTGTGACTTCTAAACTCTTACGTCTTATTCTCCTTCAGAACTATAATTAATGTGTTGCGTGTTTGTGTGATGAACAATATAGAATCGTGAGTACCCTCATAAGACTTTTATTGTGTCTCCGACCTACATCATCTACACGTACCTAAAGACTTATTAAAAAGACTTAAAAGGCAACACGACAAAAGTGAGTTGGACAAAAATATTAATAACAATAAAAAACTTTGGAAAGTTATAAAAACTATAACAAACACAAACAAAACAAAATCGGCTGCTACTGACCTTCTTGGTGACTTCAGGCATCTGTGAACCAGGCTAATGTTTATTTTGCTAATGTTGGAAGTTCCCTGGCCAATTGGCTTCTAAACCTTCCGGGAATAGGTCAGAATCCAATTGATGCACCCGCCTCAATCCACACATTTAAAAACTCGTTTGTACTACAAGACACTGATGAAAACGAGTTCCTTTCACTTATATACGGCTTAAAATTTTCTAGCTCAGTCGGACATGATAAAATATCTAGCAGCCTACTTAAAGATATAAAGGATTTCATTGTCCCACCCCTAACACATTTATTCAATCTTTGCTTTTGTCGAGGTTTCTTTCCAGACGTACTCAAAAAAGCGATCAATATCCCTATCCACAAGGCGGGTGACAGACGCCTTGCTTGTAATTATAGACCAATTACTATACTGCCAGGTTATTTCAAAGATTCTGGAAAGAATAATTAATCGTAGACTTGTTAACTATCTCGAAAGCAATAATTTATTTTCATCCTGTCAATTTGGTTTCCGCTCTGGGAGGTCAACGGAGGATGCGGTGCATAAGCTTACTGACCATATTATTAGGAAACTTGATTATGGGAACGAAGCACCCGCCATCTTCCTTGACCTTGCCAAAGCGTTTGACACGGTGTCTGTTCCGCGTTTTATAGCTAAATTAGAGCGCCTGGGAATAAGCTGAAATTATTTCAAGACTATGTAAGTGGTCGTAAACAATGTCTGAGGGTAGATTCCCACATTAGCACTGACCTACCTGTCTCTTTTGGTGTCCCAGAGGGCTCAGTGCTAGGACCTACACTTTTCTTAGTTTACCTCAATGACCTCTGTGAGCTGAAACTGGACCAGGGTACTATTATTTCCTATGCTGACGACAGCATTGCTATTTTATGCTGACAATTGGGAAAAATCTTTCACGTTGGCACAGAATGGCTTCAACAAGGTGTCAGACTGGCTGACACAAAATGTTCTCACCTTGAACACTGATAAAACTGTGTACATGCCATTTTATATACGAAATCCTTATAAACCCCCTATAGAATAAGTTCTAAGGGTAAGCCCTTAATTCATACTCTGTTCATCTCCATCCAACAAATGCTGCTTCTTGCTGTTTGCCCTTGTCTGATCAGGAAAGCTGAGGTTAAATATTTGGGCGTCATACTGGACTCATCGCTGAATTTCAATGCACATATATCTTTACTCCAGTCCAGACTGAGAAAACTCATTTATGTTTTTAAGAACTCACGGCGTATAGCAAATATTTCAATTTTAAAAATAGTTTATGGGGCCCTTTGTCAATCGCTTCTAACTTACTGCATTTCATGTTGGGGTGGAGCTGCCAAAACCATCCTGCTCCCTCTTGAAATAGCACAACGGGCAGTTCTAAAAGTTGGCTCCTTCCGACCCATAGATTACCCTACACATCTTTTGTATCAGTTGTGGAACCTACTGACCGTTCGACAACTCTACATCATAGCTACAATCCTATAACAACACTCCCTCACCTCTCTTGACTGGAATATTATTCATAATCGTCGAAATGTTGTGGTTCCTCAGTCCCTTCAAATTAAACACTCATTTACAAACAGGTTTTTCTGCTTCACCGGTCCTTTTCTATACAATAAATTAACATCTTAACTATTTTTAACATCTACGAGTATAATATAATACATATACTAATACATTAAGTAAAAGTTTCTGTGAACTGCGTCCTGAAATACAGGCTCGGCCTAGCTCAGGCGCAGTTGCTCATCTTTCATTCTCATACATATTCTTAATAGCTATAAAAATAATTATAGTGTTCAAATTGTACAATTTTATGGAGAAATAAATAATATCTGGGCGCACGGTTGGCGCGGTGGTTGAGCGATTGACTGCTGCACTGCGTGTCGCGGGTTCGATTCCCGCACGGAACAAATAGTTGTTCCGGCTCTGGGTGTTGTGTATGTGAGTTTATATGTTTGTAAACGCACCCACGATACAGTAAGAATTTCCTAGTGACGTTTCGTTTATACAAAAAAAAAAAACTGTCTGATTCCAACCCATAACCCAAGTAACGACGTTACAATTGACGTTGTTCGTGGGGTTCTATAATTTTCGGTCGGTTCACTTATGAGTCAAGTAAGATCAACTACCGTTGTCAATATCAGCCGGCATACCATGACTTTTGTATTTGCAACGCTACTGCCCGGACTAATAGGGCAGTTAGTAGTTCAATAGTCGAGACTACAGAATGGATGAACCACGAAGTGCCACTAAGATTTGTTATAAAAAAAAATCTTTCATTTCAATTGTAAGAAAATATTCAATAACAGTTGAATTATTCAGAATTGAACGGACAGTCGCGCGACAGGTTGGTCACAAACATTGGCTGAACGTGACCAATATCTGAGTGTAAACAGCGACCCGAAGATAAATGAGAATAGTACAAAATGCAAATAGTTACCGAACTGCAATTCTAAACTAGAAATCGGAGACTTTAAGTGGCGACCGGCTCTCAGTGGCAACTTTAATTAAACCTAACTTCTGAGATGACGTCCCACTCAAGATAATCCTTACAAACTGTCTGCGCCATTTATACAGACAACTTCAAACTCTATTCACAAGTATTGAGGGTGGGTGCAATGGCAGAGTTAGTTTGGTAAGCTATTAAGCTATTGCGTCCTGCGGTTGGAGGGACTAATTCAGAAACAAGATCGTGGAAGTGTTGTAGTTCGTTTAATGTGGCGGAGTTGGACATAGCCGGCCATAGTCGGGCCTGGCCGGAACCGGATGGGCGATAGATGGACGTTAGTCCCACCGAACCATCGCGCTCGAGATGCACACGTTCAACAAAAGATATTTGAGATAATATAGGTATATATATCCATTCAAGATGATTAACAATGTAGAACTCAGAATGTTTGAATTTGTCATCAGTATTAATGGCAGATTGGTTGCAACATGGTTAATTCCACATACACATATACTGTAAATATTGCATAGCATGTATTGTAAGTATACCGTGAATGTTCACCGCGCGCGCGATGTAAACACAGCGTGTTCATTACTCTCGCGTCCGCTCCCGGTCGCGGAAACAATTATGAAGCTGTTTACAAATCTCGCGGCTCCGCACCGCACAGTAACGGAACGCATTGGTCCGCTGCGACCGCAAGCAGAACAATTGTTGAGGTCTAGCTCATCCCTAATGTTTTTTACGTAAGATATTGATGATGAATGTACCTAACTAACATTACATTTAGCTGGTGTCTGGGAGACTGGACTTTGTAAATATGAACACTAATTAATGTTGATAGAGACGTCTGGAGTAAACCTAAGCACCTCTTGACAAACAAAAACAAAATAACAATAGAAACATGTCTCCTATTACAAATTCCACTAACAACAGAACTCATAGATATGTATCTGCCAAGATTAGGAGACGCTGAATGGTATTTGATGCCCTCCTAATTATCACTTGTTTGAAAGATAAGGAACAAATAGGTTCCACGCTCTCCTTTATAACTAGATCTCCATGCAGACGAGCCACCGATGGTAAATTATGATAATAAATACGTGAAGCTCACAGAAGGATCAGAAGGCGCTACGTCAAACGGAATCAATAGATGAGAGGATCGCACGTGTCCGACTCCTACACGAATCAAACGAAACGATTCATCTGCATAATTTCGGCCTCTCCCTGCAATTACCTTAATTGATTTTTTCTACCACTCGCCCCGACGAACCCATAACCCTTCTTTTTGAAACGGCTTCATTAAAAATAGCAATAAAAGTTGTATTCGCAGTGACCGGCCCGCCGCTGCGCCGCCGCCGTCCGCCCGCGTCGGCCAGCCAGACTCGCTACGTAACCAGATGGAAATATATGCCTTCAGAGTTTTATTGAAACTTAACTAGTTCTATTGGCATATATTCTATTGACATTAATGATATCAACCTTGAAATAGACAGACTTATTAATGTGCCGAGACTGTATACTTAACTCAGATTGAAACCTGGGGAAAATAGAGAGGTTTCGACAAAATGAGACTTGCAAGAAGCGGATGTGTGTTAACTGGAACGTTTGACAGATTCTTGTGTATTTAATTCAGAAAATCAAAGTGAAAACGTAATGAGTGAGCGAAGGAACAAGGAACGACACACGGAACACACGGCAACTAATTAGATAAGTGACACCCCTCACGCGACACATTCAATTACGAGTTAATTCATTCACTGCCACCAATTAAACGGCAGCATCAGTAAGTTCACTAAACAGAGAGGCTACACCTTGGGACCTCGCCCAGGACCCAGGATCCCGGCTCATATCCGAGGATTAGCGGTGACCCGCGCCGAACTCTCTTATTAGTTCATCCAGGTTCATCCACTAAAACCTTTGCGGCTATTCATTCAGTATGTTTAAATCCCTCTTTGAAAAGTATCCACGGCTACCTGCGCCTACGAGCCTAATGATCCCAGAACTATGCTCTTTTATTTACAGAACTTTCGTAATGGCTCTCTTAATTCTTAATTGTACACTAAAAACAAAACGATTAAATTTCATGCACAAAGGAGGGCTTGACTTAATTTTCTTGAAGAATATTGATAGTTTATTAACCAGTTTTAACGAAGCAATGATTGGAGTGAAGCATACACCAGAAAAAGAAAACTCTCGAAAAATATAATTATATTTGTTTTGCAATCATGTGTGGCTTTTTTACAAGTCTTGTTGATCTGAAGAGTTCTATGATATTTTAGCTTCGACTTTTTAATTTCAATGCCACTTCAAAGATTTATATGTAAACGGTTTAATTGAAATAAATGCATCGAGTTTAATCAAAAGCTTTCACTGCACCTGTGAAGAACACAAAACGTTCAATGAAAACTTATTTAATATTTGCTAGTTTCAGCTCAGCAATATAACAGACAAGTGTTATTGGAATGAACAGTTTGTGAAAAATAGCAAACAGATTGTGAACGCATGTTCTCACGATTAACTTGAAGTTGCATCAAATAAAAGCTGCTTGGACACAAGTATATATTTAGTTAGAAATAATATTAACAAAAAAGTATAGTGAATACATCTTGGAACGATTAAAAATAAGAAATAATAACGCTATCTTGTGTTTGAAATAAAAACGTTTTTTATTTTTCACTTTTTAGTTGTACCTAGCTAATAGGCAAGATGTTTAGTAAGTTACCTTAGCGCCAGAATAGATAACCCAAATATCATGAAACTTAAGAGCGTACTGGCGTGATGTTATATTATGAATCCCGAGCAATCCCGAGGGATTTTCCTTTATTTATTAAAGAGTTCTGTCGTATATTTTCGAAGTCCTTCATCAGATTTTCATCAAATTGAAATGGGACCAATTTCGAAACATACTCTTTCAAACAAAAAGAATTTTCAAAATCGGTCCACAATTGACGGAGATATTGGTGGTGGGAACATACACAAAAAAAAATACAAACATGATGTCGAACATAGAACCTCCTCCTATTTGGTAAGTCGGTTAAAAATATGCACTTGTTTTATTTATTGTCCTATGTTACATCGTAATTTTATTTAACAGTAATATAATAAAATGGACAGGCCATGTCTGCCGGATTGCAAGACTGAAGACCGTATATCGCAAGGCTGGAGCCCTGACACAGCAGGGCTTGCAGTCTGACATAGATAGGGATGCCGTCGCAAAGTAACGATCGCTAAATATTAGCGAAAAAATTCGCTGGCAGTAACGACGGTAACGATAAATGCAAGACTCGATAGCCAAGTTAGCAAGCAAAATGATCACTATCACTATCATAGTGCGGTGATTTTATTGTAAAATATAAGCAGTTAAAAAAATCCTTGTATTACAGGGAAAATTGGTCGACAAGAAATCTCAAATAGTTATTTTTATTCGAAAACTAATAAAAAAAAATATACTACACATATTTTTACGTAAATGTAGAGATATTATTATTGGCCATCCTCTAAATCCAAAGTATTCTTACTTTCACGCCCTCCGGTTCCGTGCAGTTTGCCGCCGAATTAACAACATATTTATTAATTTATATAAACTTCATGCAACATACAGGTATATAGGCGGGCTTAATGTCTGAGTCATTCGCTAGCAGTCAACCAAGGATGGCGGAGAGATAACATGGCAGATGCATAAAAAAAGAAAATAAATTACATATCGCGTTTGTAATTACAATTTACAGCCATAATGCTCTAAGTATTATTTTTTTTATGTTTTTGTAACCTCTTAAAACCAATGCTAACGATTGTAGCGAACACTTAGCGGGCTGTCAAAAACGGTCGCAAGGAAATTCAGTAACATTACGATAAATCGATAACTTAGCGAAAATGTTCGATACCTTTGCATTGAAAGTTGATAGCTTTGACAGTAGAGACTATCGAAAATCGTTATTATCGTATCGTTAGGACGTAGCGACCGATTTTTGTTGTTAAATGATCGCTAAATATTAACAAAAAATTCGCTTGCCGTAGCGACGATATCGATAAATGCAAGTCTCGACAGGCGCGTTAGCGAGCAAAATCGGTTACTATTTTGACTTTGTGATGTTAGCCACCGAAAATCGTATTCATATTACGGTGATTCTATTGTAGAAAATTGACAGTTAAAAAAAATCCTTGTATTTTAGGGCAAATTGAGGTGGACAAGACATTCTCAAATAATTATTTCTTTATGAAAATTAAAAAAAATATATTTATGAATAATTAATAAAAAAAAAACAAACCGGTACCTTAAAATAATAATTTGAAAAAATTCTCTTTAAATTTAATATTATAAATACTACTTAAAATAAGCGAAAAACCGATCTCGTAAATCGATAACTTAGCGAAAATATTCGATAAGTTTGCGATCACATCCGATAGCTTTGGCAGTAGAGACTGCGAAAAATCGTTACGATCGTATGACTTCCTCGAGGATTGGTGAGAAGAAGCACAACACACAGGAAATCGAAGGAATGGGGAAGGCGTTTGCCCAAGAGAGGGACAGTACGGGCTAATAAAAAAAAATATGGAATAGGTAAATTGCTCTGCACTGATAAATAAGCATAGTATCCAATTCTCACAAGACTCCACGCGGCACGATACCATTTTCTTGTACAAAATCTTATTTTCGCGGCGCTCGGTTACATTAGCGAGTTTCCTCTCCATCCGGCGCCGGATCCGGGCCGTGTAGCGGCGGCGCCAGTTCGTACATTACCGTGTGCGAGTGATTCATCACCGGACGGGAACCCGTGTGGTTTACATTATGCAGCAGAGCTTTCAGAGGCGTCGGCGGCGGTGTCCGCGATTCAGGCATGCAGCGCCGTTCAGCTTTGCAGCGCTGCCAGACACGTGCGCCGCACATGTGCCATCACACTGTCAGCTAACATAAAAGGTTAGCGAATAGAATTCATTTTATTTTATAGATGTCTTTATTTTTTTTTTTAGTATTCATTATGTGCAAAAACTGTCGATTATGATAAAAATCAAACATGTAACATGACTGGTAAAAACTGACATAACATATCATTTCGTTAAACCTGACGATTACAAATGGTGATAAAGCAAATTATTTTGGCTTCATTCAAAGGAAATACAAAACTGATTTTCATGAACTATGAACTTGAACTATAATATATTATATAATATATTTTTACTATAATATAATATATTAATAGAAAAATAATTTTCATTAAATGAATTATTTGTAGAACCCAGGTTCTTTTAAAAAAAAAAACGTTGCCCCAGACTAGGAATTTCTTCCTGTATCTTGGGTGCGTTTACAAACATATAAACTCACATACACAAACACCCAGAGCCGGAACAACTATCTGTAAGTCATACAAATATTTGTTCCGTGCGGGAATCGAACCCGCGACACGCAGCGCAGCAGTCAATCGCTCAACCACTGCACCAACCGTGCGCTCAAAATAAATAAACAAACAGAAAAAACAAAGAAACAGTAAATATCAGTAGACAAAGGGGCAGTAATTATCCTACTTCCTACTACTATTATAAAGATACAGTAATTATAAGTACACAAAGGGGCAGTAACTATCCTACTTCCTACTACTATTACAAAGAGACAGTAAATATCAGTAGACAAAGGGGCAGTAATTATACTACTTCCTACTACTATTATAAAGATACAGTAATTATAAGTACACAAAGGGGCAGTAGTTATCCTACTTCCTACTACTATTATAAAGAGACAGTAAATATCAGTAGACAAAGGGGCAGTAATTATCCTACTTCCAACTACTATTATAAAAAGACAGTAATGATCAGTAGACAAAGGGGCAGTAATTATCCTACTTCCTACTCTTATTATAAAGATACAGTAGTTATAAGTACACAAAGGGGCAGTAACTATCCTACTTCCTACTACTATTACAAAGAGACAGTAAATATCAGTAGACAAAGGGGCAGTAATTATACTACTTCCTACTCTTATTATAAAGATACAGTAATTATAAGTACACAAAGGGCCAGTAGTTATCCTACTTCCTACTACTATTATAAAGAGACAGTAATTATCAGTAGTCAAAGGGGCAGTAACTATCCTACTTCCTACTACTATTACAAAGAGGCAGTAATTATCAGTAGACAAAGGGGCAGTAAGTATCCTACTTCCTACTACTATTACAAAGAGACAGTAAATATCAGTAGACAAAGGGGCAGTAATTATACTACTTCCTACTCTTATTATAAAGATACAGTAATTATAAGTACACAAAGGGGCAGTAGTTATCCTACTTCCTACTACTATTATAAAGAGACAGTAATTATCAGTAGACAAAGAGGCAGTAAAAGAGGCAGTTAAATCAGGTGGACCTGACGTGATACCCCCTGTGTTCATAGTTGCTTGTGCTGATAGTCTTGTGGAACCCATTTATATCCTATTCAAGCGCTCTCTTTCCGAAGGTAAAGTTCCGAAGATTTGGAAGTCTGCTTTGGTCACTCCCGTCTTTAAAAAGGGCGATAAGGCTAATATTGAAAACTATCGGCCCATATCAAAAATTTGCCTTTTTTCTAAAATTTTTGAACGCATAGTTTATACCGATGTCTACGCGGCCTTCAGGTCAATTCTTGGTCAGGAACAGCACGGTTTTGTTAGGAATCGCTCGACCACGTCTAACTTACTTCTGTCACAAGAGTTCATTACGGGTGGTATGGCACAACGACAGGTTGACGTGATTTATACCGACTATAGTAAGTGTTTCGACCGTATTGATCATTGTATGCTGCTGAAGAAGCTGTTTCTCGCCGGAATACACGGTGACCTATACCGGTGGTTCTCCTCCTATATAGAGAACAGAACACAGGCTGTCGTGCTTCAGGGCTACACCTCTGGTTGGAGTTCTGTCCCTTCAGGCGTACCTCAAGGGTCCATTTTGGGTCCTCTGTTATTTATATTGTTCATTGCAGATATCAAACAATGTTTTCGTCATTCGTATATTTTACTTTATGCTGATGACATGAAAATTCATAAAGTTGTGCGAGATATGTCTGATGCTTGTCAATTGCAAGAGGACCTGCATAGGTTTGAAACATATTCTATCCGTAACAAACTCCAATTAAATGTCTCTAAATGCTTCCTCCTAACATTCTCACGTTGTACTTCTTTGATAAACTTTAATTACACCTTGAACGGTCAGCTCATTGGCAGGTTAAATAGCATAAGAGATTTAGGGGTAATCATAGACAGCAAGCTTCTGTTTGATCAACATGTAAATAGCATAGTTGCAAAGGCTTCCAAAGCTCTGGGATTTATACTACGCACCACGGCCTGTTTCCGATCTCTCAAACCTGTTAAGATTTTGTATTGTTCTTTCGTGCGCAGACATTTAGAATACGCATCTCAGGTTTGGAATCCGCAGTATGAGACTTATAAGTCCCGTATTGAAGGCGTCCAAAGAAAATTCCTACGTTATCTGGATTATAGGGCTCAGCAATACTCAGTTGACTACGAGCACCGCTGCAAACGGTACCACTTCCTTCCTCTGGAGATGAGACGTTATATTGGGGACATGAGTCTACTTTTGGGTATAGCAAATGGCCACATTGACTGTCCTGCACTCCTTGCTAATCTGTCATTGCGCACGAACCTGATGGGATTACGACAGCGGCCAATATTGAGTGTACCTATCGCAACGACTAATTATAGCTGAAATGTTTTTTCGATAAGAAGTGCACTTTGTTTCAATAAGCTACCTGGGGGACCTTAATATCGACTTGTTTTGTACCAGTGTGGCAACCTTGAGACGGCTATTGGCACAGTCATTTTTCAAGGATGGTTAAATTACCTTCTACTCAAATTATATTAACTTGTGTGTACTTTCTTTTTATCGACTTTTTTTTTTTTCATTAACTATATGTGGAGGCTTGTTATTAGCTATTTTTTTTATAATATCACATTATTTATTTCATTGGTTTGTTAGTCTGTAAGCCTTCTTTAAAATAAAATAAATAAATAAATAAATATCAGTAGACAAAGGGGCAGTAATTATACTACTTCCTACTCTTATTATAAAGATACAGTAATTATAAGTACACAAAGGGGCAGTAATTATCCTACTTCCTACTACTATTATAAAGAGACAGTAATTATCAGTAGACAAAGGGGCAGTAAGTATCCTACTTCCTACTACTATTACAAAGAGACAGTAAATATCAGTAGACAAAGGGGCAGTAATTATACTACTTCCTATTCTTATTATAAAGATACAGTAATTATAAGTACACAAAGGGGCAGTAGTTATCCTACTTCCTACTAATATTATAAAGAGACAGTAAATATCAGTAGACAAAGGGGCAGTAATTATACTACTTCCTACTCTTATTATAAAGATACAGTAATTATAAGTACACAAAGGGGCAGTAATTATCCTACTTCCTACTACTATTATAAAGAGACAGTAATTATCAGTAGACAAAGGGGCAGTAAGTATCCTACTTCCTACTACTATTACAAAGAGACAGTAAATATCAGTAGACAAAGGGGCAGTAATTATACTACTTCCTATTCTTATTATAAAGATACAGTAATTATAAGTACACAAAGGGGCAGTAGTTATCCTACTTCCTACTACTATTATAAAGAGACAGTAAATATCAGTAGACAAAGGGGCAGTAATTATCCTACTTCCTACTACTATTATAAAGATACAGTAATTATAAGTACACAAAGGGGCAGTAATTATCCTACTTCCTACTACTATTATAAAGATACAGTAATTATAAGTACACAAAGGGGCAGTAATTATCCTACTTCCTACTACTATTATAAAGATACAGTAATTATAAGTACACAAAGGGGCAGTAGTTATCCTACTTCCTACTACTATTATAAAGATACAGTAATTATAAGTACACAAAAGGGCAGTAGTTATCCTAATTCCTACTACTATTATAAAGAGTCAGTAATTATCAGTAGATAAAGGGGCAGTAACTATCCTATTTCCTACTACTATTATAAAGATACAGTAATTATAAGTACACAAAGGGGCAGTAGTTATCCTACTTCCTACTACTATTATAAAGATACAGTAATTATCAGTAGACAAAGGGGCAGTAACTATCCTACTTCCTACTACTATTACAAAGAGACAGTAAATATCAGTAGACAAAGGGGCAGTAGTTATCCTACTTCCTACTACTATTATAAAGAGACAGTAATTAGCAGTAGACAAAGGGGCAGTAATTATCCTACTTCCTACTACTATTATAAAGAGACAGTAATTATCAGTACACAAAGGGGCAGTAGTTATCCTACTTCCTACTACTATTATAAAGAGACAGTAATTATCAGTAGACAAAGGGGCAGTAATTATACTACTTCCTACTCTTATTATAAAGATACAGTAATTATAAGTACACAAAGGGGCAGTAATTATCCTACTTCCTACTACTATTATAAAGATACAGTAATTATAAGTACACAAAGGGGCAGTAGTTATCCTACTTCCTACTACTATTATAAAGATACAGTAATTATAAGTACACAAAAGGGCAGTAGTTATCCTAATTCCTACTACTATTATAAAGAGTCAGTAATTATCAGTAGATAAAGGAGCAGTAACTATCCTACTTCCTAATACAATTATAAAGATACAGTAATTATAAGTACACAAAGGGGCAGTAGTTATCCTACTTCCTACTACTATTATAAAGATACAGTAATTATTTATTTATTTATTTATTTATTTATTTATTTATTTATTTATTTATTTATTTATTTATTTATATTTATTTAGTAATTATAAGTACACAAAAGGGCAGTAGTTATCCTAATTCCTACTACTATTATAAAGAGTCAGTAATTATCAGTAGATAAAGGGGCAGTAACTATCCTACTTCCTACTACTATTATAAAGATACAGTAATTATAAGTACACAAAGGGGCAGTAGTTATCCTACTTCCTACTACTATTATAAAGAGACAGTAATTAGCAGTAGACAAAGGGGCAGTAATTATCCTACTTCCTACTACTATTATAAAGAGACAGTAATTATCAGTACACAAAGGGGCAGTAGTTATCCTACTTCCTACTACTATTATAAAGAGACAGTAATTATCAGTAGACAAAGGGGCAGTAATTATACTACTTCCTACTCTTATTATAAAGATACAGTTATTATAAGTACACAAAGGGGCAGTAGTTATCCTACTTCCTACTACTATTATAAAGATACAGTAATTATAAGTACACAAAGGGGCAGTAGTTATCCTACTTCCTACTATTATTATAAAGATACAGTAATTATAAGTACACAAAGGGGCAGTAGTTATCCTACTTCCTGCTACTATTATAAAGAGACAGTAATTATCAGAAGACAAAGGGGCAGTAACTATCCTACTTCCTACTACTATTATAGAGAGACAGTAATTATCAGTAGACAAAGGGGCAGTAACTATCCTACTTCCTACTACTATTATAAAGAGACAGTATGTGGGGATGGATGAATGTTCGTTACTCTTTCGCGGCGCATAAACAATTGTACGGATTTGAATGAAACTTTACAATAATATAGTATAACACATAGGCTCAAATTTGTAAATATAGACGGACTAATTCCACGCAGGCGGAGCAGCAGGTGGCAGCTTGTTTTTCATAAATCAGCAAGCTTGGCAGATCGGATGATGCTCTCATCGTTTCACACACGTTGAGGTTTCGCAGTCAGTTCACTTATTTATTTACTTACCTTCTCCTGATTTATAAGATACGTATTTATCTACACATTTAATCAATAAACAAAGATAGTGCAGATATTGAAAACATGTCAAACATTTCCATTAGTTGGGATATAAATACAACGTGAGTTTGTTTGGTAAATAAATACAGATAAGATAAGATCTATCATTTGTTCTCACTTCAAGTACCTACCTACCTAATACCAGCTTGTAGCTACTTATTAGTCAACTATCTAATTACGATTTATAGCATCTCGATTTCGAGAAGTACCTATGTCGTGATCAGATCTTAGAATTGATCACTTCATGTGTCCGACAGTTATTCTGATAAAAACCTCATTTCTAATAATGCGCCAGTTGAAGATAACAGTGACGTGAAATGTTTTTACGACACTAATCTACTTATCGTCTACTAACTTACGAAATCAATTTTACAAATCAGCACAATCAATATAAAAAATAAGGTTTCAATCAGATTCACCGGAGTTTAGGTCTAACGATAGTGACCTTATAATTATCGTCGATTAGGATCGACGATAAGCGATGCAAATACATAATACTGATGAGCGATCCGCCCGGACAGTCGGACACAGACGGACAAACAATGTTTGTAGTGAAGATAATAGGACATTCATTTTGGAAACGTGAATAGTTATTTGTGCAACAAGAGAGCAAAGTCGTTTTTTGCTGCTAGTGCTGATTTTGAATCCTGAGTGTGGCGAGGGATTCAAAGGCACGAGATGCAAAAAACTTTGCTCTCGTGTAACACACATAACTTTTCACTTCAGCAGCGAGAACACTTTAGGAGATAAAATAATAAACAGGCATAGATTGAAATAACTATTTATTGTGAATCAAAATAATTAACATTGTAGGGTTAACAGGTTAAATATCAGTTTTATTTGCAGTAAATATTTATTTTCGTTTAAATACAACAATATGTTAAAATTCAATAAATTACATTAAAATACATAATTGTCTTTTTGCATAATTTCTTTAGTTAGTACGAAATTCCGAACGTGTTTGTCTTTGAGGTCGAATTCAAAATCGGAACTTCGAAAGGGCTGGTCTTTGTCTTTCTCTCTTTCTAATGGCGGAAAAGAGATAGAGTGTGAATGTTTCGAATTGTATGATTAACCCTAGGCTGAATAAGATATTCGCGGCTTACTGAAAAAAAAAAAATACTTGGTATCGCTCAGTGAGCAAAATCGCATTTCGCTCACTGATTTCAGGCAGCAAAACCTACATGTTTGAGCTACTGAAGTGAAAAATACATTATCTGCTTTCTCATATGAAATTATTTGATGATGCCAAAACCTCTTCTGCAAGTTTTGTTGTGAGGAGGAAATGTGGGCAGAGAGCTCCGACTGAATTTCCTAAGTAAAAAGTCATAATTTGATGTTTAGCTCTCGCCTATTTCCTCCTCCAGTATTGAACAAATTTAAAAGATATTACATAAATTGAATAAAAAAGATATATGTTATGCTTCTGTTTTCTTTTTTCATTTATAATTGTCAAATTTGTACACTAGGCCTCTGTTGACAGCACAATTTTGAGCATATTTTGAGGGTTCTAGTTCTTCTAAAGTTAATGTCTGATTAAAAAGGAAAACATAGGAGCACAGTATATTTTCAGTTCACCAAAACTTTTTACAGCTGTTCTTCAAGACATTTTCAGCAAAATAAATTGGGCACAAAAAGGCATACTGATAAACGGAAAGCACCTCAATCATCTAAGATTTGCAGACGATATTGTGATACTGGCTGAATCACCTTAATACTTAGAGAAAATGGTAACGGCACTCGACAAGGAAAGTAAAAAAGTCGGACCTGATCTGAACATAAATAATGACTAATAATTATAAAAGACCAATAAAAGTAAAAGGAAACACAATAGAATATGTTGACAATTATATATATTTGGGAAAACAAGTCTCATTCAATTGAAACAGTAACGAGAAGAATAACGTTAACATGGAAAAAGTTTTGGTCGCTAAGAGAAATATTAAAAGACAACTATAGCCTACTCATGAAAAAAACTGTGATGGACACCTGTATTTTGCCATGCCTCCTATATGGCTGCCAAACCTGGGTATTCACAAAAAATATAAAACATAAAATTGAGAATAGACAAAAAACAATGGAGAGAAGCATAATTATTACGGATTAGAAAAATACATAAAGTACAAAGCGAGGTGATAAGCCAGAAAATAAAGATTACGGATGCACTGAGACAAGCACTAACAATAAAGTGGCCAGTGCAGGCTGTAGGGAGAGATTGGATCGACCAGAGCAAGGATAGAGAAAGGTGGAAAAAGTTGGGGGAGGCCTATACCCAAAATGGGGTCCATATAATAATATATATAATAATAAATAGATTTCATTTAATTAATTTTAACTTTAACTAACACTAGATATTAAGCAAATCTATAAAACTTACAACATCTGAAATGTAAATTTAAAGGGTTATGGAATAGAAAGAAAGAAAGAAAAAAGAAAAGAAAGTTAAAATATTGCTAGTATTCGATAAAACAGAGTGTTACGAATATGACTTTAAACAGAGTGTTATGAATATTACTGTGTGTGGTGTGGTGTTCAGTGTAGTGTTCGCCAGAAAGCTTAAAAACTAAGAACAAGGAACATGACAGTAGATAATATTAACTGCGTGCAAACCCCAGGTAAGTTTATCCACTGGCTTCCTTTAGCTTGAGTAATAAGTACTGCTTGAAATTAGAACTAAATATTCCAATCCTTTTTATAGCATGAAACGGCGGAGGAAGATCGTTCCAGATTCGAGAGGCAGCGAACTTGAAACTGCCACGGAATGCAGAAGTTTTGTGAGACGTCAACAAAAGGTAGGCAGAAGCTCTCGTTCTGACTTTTTTTACATCTCGAGAACAGGTCAGTTTACTGAATAGATAGTCTGGCAGTTTTGTGAGAATTATGCCAAAGAGCAGGGTAGCCAAATGAAGCTGACATTGTCATCAAATTACACTTATTTAGAAAAGGAGTTACATGAGATCTAGGAGGAATGGTAAAACAAAATCATGCACAAACATTCTGTACTCACTGAATCAACCTTTCGCTCCTGCCCAGAAACGCCCCATACACAGTGTCAGCGTAGTTCAGCTTGGATAGAACTAGTAACTCACAGAGCAAGATACGCATCTCCACACTTATGTAGGGACGCACACGGTACAGAAGCTTAAGCCTGTAAAAGCAGTTGCGCACAGCCTCCATGACGTGGGGCTCAAAGTGCAGGTACTCATCAAAAAATTACGGGCTTCCCAGTCCCATTCAATTGAACAGCCGTCAATCTTCAAGTCCAAATTCCCATTAGTCTTTTTACTCAAATAATCTCTTGATCCCATTAATATAAATTTTGATTTAGCTGGGTTCAAAACTAAGGAGTTTCTCATAGACCAGGCTGACATCCTATCCAAATCCATGATTTGTCAACAGAACGCTGGGGATGAAAAGAGAGATACATCTGCAGATCATCAGCATATAAGTGGAATTTGGTTTTAAGCAGGCAGTTAATGATGTCAGCACTATAAAGAATGAAGAGTAGCGGGCCCTGCGGTACACTCCTATCCACGCGCTAAATGGCTTTATTATTATTATGGTTTTTACACTTTAGTTTCTCAGGTAAGAACCTGGTGTTTTTTTATAGGATATCAAGGGTGTGAACCAAGGTGAAATCCTTATTTTCTATTTGAACTGGTAAATTTTTTTGTGCTGCAGTGAAATTGTAATCTAAATCTTACTGTAAAAAATTTCAAATTTAATATGGCAGCTTTTTGTAGTGTTAGTTATGTGTATTTTCATAGATTGAGAACTTTAAATCTGTTGTATATTTGTTTCAGAATACCACCTGTTGTTGATATTACTATTGGGACTATTATAACTCAATGCATTTTCCAAACTCTGGTAATTTCTTCTTGTAACTCTGTGTACTTTAAATTTTTTTCCGTGATAGTTTTTTGTATATTGTTAGTGTTTGGGACCGCTATATCTATTATGTATGTGTGTTTGTTTTCTTTATCATTTGTATTTTTGTTTGTTTTGTTATATCTGGTCTGTTGTTATGAATGGTGTGATCTGATGTGATTATTATTATTTTCCATTTATTTATTATATATACCTACTTTTACATTTTTAAATATTATTCTATAAAAAATAAAATATATAAAACATTTAATAGTACAAAAATGGTAGCCCACCGATATCGGGCACAGGGTCCAAGCTACCGGTGGCCAGGTCTCTTGAGAGAAGAACCTCCTGACTGTGCGCGCCGTGTCTAGGAGTACCGCTTTCTGGATCAAGCCCTTGATCCAGCTGCCCAACGAGAGCCTGCTCAAATGTTCGTCGAGGCTTTTGGTCATATGCCATTGGCCGTCACGACTATCGGCACAATGACTGCTGTTTTCACATCCCACATCTCGACAACCTCGCGAGCCAGATCTATGATGCAATTAAAGTAACATATCCTCACTTCAGTAGACATCTCCCGTGCGTAGTAGGCGCGCGGGCGGGTCGCTGAGAGAACTAAGTATATTATGTCTGCGCTCGGGAGCGCGTAGGCACGGTAATAATGGCGTAGGCTTCACTTACACAACGTATAAATTACCTTCGATTACGATTAGCGTTTCGCAGAATCATTCCCGAGTAACATAATATTCGTGTAATAAAATATCTCGTCATTAATCAAACGGGTTCATGAACGACTTATAAATCATGTTCACGTTCAAAGCCGCGGTGAGCTAATTGAATTGTTGGCGTCTATTGTAGGCAGCCTGCGGGATGGCGGACCACTGAGTAATCGCGGGCTCACAATAAATCCATACGGAGCAACTCAATTGTTTGCTAATTAACCCAGTAATCACTAAAACTGTGAATAATTTGTAGTAAATCAGTTGGCGGCGGCGTGGTTGTGACTTAGCAGTATGCATGGCGATACGGCCGGGTGTGAGAGGAGCAGGGGAGGCGGCGGGGGGGGGGGGTCGCATGTACGATAGTTGTACGTACACGTGCTAATTGCCTTGTGATTGTTTAAGGATGTCACACGCGACCACCGCGCAGGCACAAGCAGAACATCTACGACACAGGCTCGACTGGACCGACTGGACATCACATAACACGTTGGAAACATTGGTTTATAATTTCTACTGTCATATATGATTTCTTTCCTATACTGAAAAGTTGAAATGCCAGTGGACGAGATTTCGGCATACCATGCGCTTTAGGCTCTTGTTTCTTGTAAACATTTCTCCGCGCCATAAACTTTGAACCTTGATATGTTCAAGAAGAGGATATCTCCAAGGTAGGAGAAGCTTGTGGCTAAATAATAACATCCATACCGGTGGATCTTCAAGGTTAAGCAAAGCCTGCCAAGGTCAGTTCGCAGATGGGATATTTACATACCGAGATTTCACCGCTGCGCCCCTTGTTTGCCCTTCTGTACGTCGTGTCTGTAGAATGCCCCATCTGACCCACCGCTGCCCCGCGCTCCTCCGGCCGGCTGCGGTTTCGCGCTGAAATTGCACTCATTATTAAATTAGCGCGACCTTCCATTTGTCTGCCTTTCATGTATTATGCTGGTTCGGCCGCAGATCGTTGTTCTAATTATGTGACACTGAGGTCACGGTAATTACGTCACAGAGGTCGTTAAGACCTCCTCTGTGAATATTATAGGATCTTTTTGAAATGATTTATACAAGACAATGTGAATTGTGCCTTTTGAAGATATGTGTGAGAAAAATGATTTATTGAAATGGTTGCCTATTTGTTATATTTCCTGGATCTTGTCCATATTTCCACCACTAGAAACATGGTATGAAAGAGGAAACATGTGCTTAATAAACTAATTCTCAAACTAAGTTCATATCTGTAGCAGAACTCAAACTGTCGCAGTTCACACAGCGGGTACATACAAGCACGGCGGACGGTAGTTAGTCGCGCGATAATGACGCAACTGGTCACCATAACTCGGGGCCGCCGCCATGTTGCCGCTTTTGACAAGCTTTTATTTAACTTGCAGTGTATGGATGTGTGTCTTCGGGTCAAATATTGCAACTGAATTTTAAAACAGTTATCCTCCACTGATTAAGATAAAACTTTGCATACACGTTTGTAGTTTGTCATTCTAAATCCAATATGGCGGATGTCCCAAGATGGCGGACAAGTTATTTTTTGAGCACTGCCATGATATGGGTATCAAATGAAAGGTTTTGCTGAGAAGAATACGAAAAAAGGTTGTTTAAAAAAAAAAAAATGAATAATTGATTTTTTGTTTAAAAGATTTTTATTACTTATTAACCTTATCACCGACCGAAGGTTTAATATATCAGTGTACTGAATGCTCATTTCTGTGATCGCATAGATAGAATGCATTAAATTCATAGGGAATTGGAAATACCATCAGATAAGTAATCAGAAAGGCACCTTCAATTAGAATAGCAATTATATTTGTATGGCAGAGTGTAGACAGAATTAATCGAGACTATGGGCCACATCGCAGCTACACACAGACAGTCTTTCTGCACTCAGTGGTGACTAGTGAGCAGGTCAGCGCGCGGTGTCAAGCGACGCATTCACTACGTCACTGCTGCCCCTCCGTATCTTTCGCCAATTAACGTGAAGCCGTGTGTGACACACCGTGTAAGCAATCGGCAAGAATTGCACAGCTATCGCGAAGTCATCGCGCTATCAATCGCTTAGCGTCATTAAAATTATTTGCTAATCGCTCGCCGATTACATATGCATTTAGTGCTCCAATTTTAGCGTCAAAAACAATCAGGTGTCAATCTCCGGAACAAATCTAATACGATGATCAACTCTCAAACACATGTGTGACAAAGATGGATAACAAAATTCTTCATAAAAAAAAAAAAACAAATGACACGTTTTAGCTGATGTTTCTTTAGAGGCAGCACTGTCGCAAAATTGCTATGGTGTGGCCATCGAGATTTACGATTGAAGAACAATTATTGCGCAAAATTGCTATCGTTTTGCTACTGCGAGATACGTGATAAGCCTGCGAGACTGTCCAGCACATCCCATTCTCCGGGACAGTCCGGTAGCACACGGCACACCGGCAATTAATTGGTTGGCGCTTGTGCAGTTGTTTGCCCGCCTTCGTTGCGCTACACGTCGTCATTACCATAATAGAGAGTTGCACACTAATGTGGCGCTTGTGCATGGAGCTTGGTTTGACGAGCGTCCAGCGGCCATAAATACTGACATGAACCAAACGTAGGCTAGCCGACCTTTAAAAACCGAAAGATTGTAAGGACATAACATAATGTCACGCCTGTTTTTAACTTACTTAAAAAAAAGGAGGTAATCAGTTCGACACATATGAACGTAATGTTATTGGAATTGCAGAATATTCACACAGTATGTTATTCTGTATGAGTTTCTAATTAACACGTGTGCATAAATTCATAAGTGTATGTATGTTTGTTTGTATGTATATTTGTCCACGCATTTCTTCGAAACTATTTATCGGATCGTGATCATTCTATTTTTAATTTATTATACCCGTGGATCAATCAATCAATCAATCAATCATTTATTTGTCTGAATGTGGTACATTATGGTTATTGGATTAAGTATCTCTCAACTCAGGAAATAGTGCAAGTTTCATCAAAATCGGCTCAGCAGTTTTCAAGATATGAAACATACAACCGATAACATTAATAGCAAACAACATGAATGTGTAAATTAAGTTATTATGGGTATTTTGTCAAACCTTTAAGTAGTTAGTTACCTAAGGACTTTGCTCACTTTTTAGTGATAGGGTACAAAAACTAAAAAGAGAGAAATAAAAACATTTTCACAATAAATAAACCTAATTCTAAAGCAAAACACTAAATTATCTTTTCGGAGTCGGTGTTGAAAGACGATAAAAACAAGATGTACCAAAGACACCGACTTCCGAAAAGAAAGTTAATTTTGCACTTTTGTTTTGCTTTAGAAGTCGGTTTATTTTTTGTGAAAACGTTTATCCATCCACATTTCGCCAGCTTTGGGGCAAGACTATGGCCACACAAATCCAGACTCCGTGCTGGTACTGGGAAACAGATGGAAAACCCAGTAAGAGCGGCCGACCCGGGAATTTAATCCAGGACCTTGTGTTCAGTACTAGAGCTTGCGACCACTATAACAATGGGAGAGTCAAATTGTAAGGATTTAAGACAGTATCTAATCCGCAAAACCTACCCAATCAGGTATTTCAAAACTAGCCTGTGAAGCTCTGGTTCGGTAAAACAAGATATTTGGCTTTTGCCATTTATAAAGAAAGTACACGTAAAGTGGTCACTGACTCCTTGACGGGTGCTCATTTCATACATGAGGTAATTCTGTTCAGACTTTGAACCTTGTAGTTTTAAGCAAAGTACTTTGGATCCAATTTGTGGCGGTGGAGAATAGATTATAAGAACATTCTGTGTATATTAGCAGATAATTTGCGAGTGTCTGCCCCCAACCGGGCGCACTCCGTACTACATGAGATTGTACGATAGTTTCGAGGAAGTTTGAGAAGGGGATAAATCAGTTCTGTGTGAACTAATTAATTGCTTGAATTTGGATAAAATTATTTGTTTAGCTTCAAAGTTACATCAATGGCAATAAAATCACCAATCTGCGCTACGCTGACGACACCATCCTGTTTGCAGCAGACGAAGCCGAGATGTGCACTCTTTTCAACAGGATGGAAAGATACAGTGGTGAGATGGGGCTTTCCATTAACCGGTCCAAAACGAAGATCATGGTGGTGGATCGCACGTCCAAACTAGGGCTCAGTGGTACACTCGACATCGAAACAGTTAATCACTTTATTTACCTGGGCTCTAGTATAAGTAACAATGGATCGTGTGAAGATGAGATTCGCAGGCGCATTTGAATGGCAAAGAGTGCCATGTCGCAACTCGAGAGAGTATGGAAGGACCGCAGCATTTCGAACAAGACAAAACTGTCACTTGTCAGCTCCCTTGTTTTCTCCATATTCTTATACGGAGCAGAGACGTGGACTCTAAAGGCCGCTGATCGCAAACGCATCGAGGCTTTTGAGATGTGGTGTTACAGGAAGATGCTGCGTATCTCGTGGATGGCACACAGGACGAACATCTCCATATTGCAGGACCTCAAAATTGAAAAAAGGCCTAGATTGTCGAATGTGTGCCTCCGCAAGATATTTGACTTCTATGGCCATATTGCCCGTAAACCTGGTGACAACTTACTAAAGGTAATTGTCACTGGCAAAGTCGAGGGCAAACGACCTAGAGGCAGAAGTCCTTTACGCTGGTCAGACCAAATCCGAACCACGCTGAACATCAAAGCCTCCAAAGCCGTGCATGTTGCTGAGAGTAGGAGCGGGTGGAGAAACATCATCAAAGATAAAGTTTTGAAACCATGATGTGGTCACGACCCCCAGCATTGGGGAATCGACGCGAGGAGGGGGGGAGGATAAAATTATTTGTTTAGCTTCAAAGTTACAATCTACGAACATAACCACCACAACCACTAAAGAATTCAATCATCCGGATGAACTTCTCAAACTACGATCTACACCTGAATTATCTGTTTATGACATCTATAAATATTTTGCAACCATGGGCAGAAACTTGGCAAAAGCATGTATCGGAACGCATCACAACCTCTTGATGATAGTCGACCAACTAGTTCCGTATCTTCTCAGCTCAACTCATTTTGTAATGACTAGCAAGACTGAAGAGGAATTAGAACGCCTTCTCTTGAAGCTAAAAACGGATTCGGCAGTAGGTTGGGACAAAATCTCATATCATCTGCTCAAAAAAATGTCCTAATTCCTCCACTTACACACCAACAACACACAACTTTAATATCTGCCTTGAGAGTGACATATTTCTCAATTCTTTAAAGAAATCAGTTTTGCGTTCTATACACAATGGTGGAAACACAAATATCTTGTATAACTATAGACCAATATCAATCCTACCTGCTTTGTCATTTTTTTTAGAAAAAGTTATCAATATAAGACTGAAAAACTGTTTGGAAAAGCACCACTTACTTTCCTAGAAACAGTTAGGCTTAAGGAAGGATAGATCTAATGATGGAGCAGTGCATATCTTAACTAATTGCATATCTACCAATCTAGATATGGGTAGGAAATGCCTGTCTATCTTTCTTGACTTAAGCAAAGCTTTTGACACTATCTCGGTTCCTATATCTATAATGTATTTATCATATTATAAAGTTGAAGAGTTTGTTTGTTTGTTTGAATGCGCTAATCTCAGGAATTACTGATAAAAATTCTTTTTGTGTTGGATAGTCCATTTATCGAGGAAGGTTATAAGCTATATAATATCACGCTACGACCAATAGGAGCATAAATCAAAATAGTGCAAAAACGGGCAAAAATATTCCTTTTTGAGAGCTTCCATTGCATAAGCTGCGTAAGCCGTTAAAGTAACACACCATTCATGTATGTAGGATAAGGTAGGTAGCTAGCCAGTTGACGGGAGCGAAGCCGCGTGGAATAGCTAATTGATAAATAAACTAGAGAAACTAGGAATCAGAGGAAAGCAATTGAATCTCTTTGGGAGCTATCTTGCAGAGCGTAAATAGTGCGTGCGAGTGGGTGTACTCTCGAGCGGTCACCATGCCGTCGATTATGGTGTACAACAGAGTAGTATTCTGGGACCGACTCTATTTCTCGTTTACATTAACGACCTCACAAACCTCCAACTATCCCGTGGTGAACTGACGTATTCCTATGCAGATGACAGTACTCTACTTTTCTCTGCAGACTCTTGTGATGAGGTATTCAATGCTGCCCAAGAGGGATTTAATTTTGTGATGGGATGGCTCAGGTCCAATATCCTAAACTTAAATATCGAAAATACTTAATAATTCACTTTCAGTACTCGCTGCCTCAGTGAGGCCATTATATATCGTCGCATCACATCACATGAATGCTTGCCTAGGGAAGACTGCTCGTGCGGATCCCTGGAACGCGTCAATATAATCAGGTACCTTGATAGCATTATTGATAGCAAACTTAGCTTCAGGGAACATATTAAAAACTTATTTATGTCTTTAGAAAACTCAGACATGCGGCTGATGCCAAATTACTTAAGCAAATCTATTTTGCGCTTTGCCATTCTAGTTTCTTACTGCATCTTGTCTTGGGGAGGAGCTCCGAAAACCTAATGAGAGTAGAAATAGCCAAACGAGCTATTTTAAAATCTATCTCTTGCCACCACTTTCTTTATCCTACAAAGCAGCTTTATCAACTAAGTAAAGTTCTTGTGATGTAGTATGTAAGTACCTATTATTTTTATGTGTGTAACCAATATATAACTCGTGTAGTATCATAATTAAAGGCAGTCTTGTAATAATTCAATCTGACATCTGACTTTACATGGCGGGTCGCCACTAATCACGTGCGCGATTAGTGTGGACTTTGCTCAGCGCGGTGTGGTATTCTGCTGTTCAGATCCACATCTTTTTGTATATTTACGTTTTCGTTTCGTTTTATCTTGACCTCACTGAAGTACAACTTGATAAACTTGAGCGACTTCAAAATTTTTGTATAAGGTTCATATTTGGTTTGCGCAAATATGATCATGTTTCTGAATTCCGCGAGAAACTCAAGTGGTTGCCAATTCGCCTTCGCCGGAATGCTCATATTCTTTCCCTCCTGTATAAAATAAATTTTTGCCCGTCTACCCCTTTTGACTTCAAAAGCCGATTTCAGTTTTTATGTGTCTCCCACACGAAAGTTCTTAGGTCATCGGATAACATGAAACTTAAAATTCCAATGCATTCCACTATCTTCTAAGACAAATCTTTTACTGTCCAGGCCGCTCGTCTATGGAATGCATTGCCTGTGAAAATTAAACGCGCGCAATCTTTAAAAGACTGTGATCTTACTCTTGTTGGAGCTGTATTGTTTTCTTGCCTGTATATTTATATGTATGTATTTATGTATATATTTTAGTATTTTATATTTTGTGCTTCCTATGTTTGTAACTTATTATTTAATTTTAAAATTGCACCAAGTGCAACCCCATGTCATGTCCAGGCTATCTCTCTCCATTCTGGGTTGCCTGGAAGAGATCGCAGAATGCGATAAGGCCGCCTGTTGTATGTTTGTGTTTATTTTAAGGTTTCCGTATGTAATGTTTTTATCTTGGTGTACAATAAAGTATATATAAATAAATAAATAATACTATATAAACCTTTTTATCTTTGAAATTGTATCAACTCATGTGGCTCACTTTTATGTATTACTAGCTTTTACCCGCGCTTCGCTCGCAGTGAAGCCATTAATATATTTGTTTTTAATAAAAAGTATCCTTTGTTACTTCTAATACCAAGAATATATGTATGAAGTTTCATGATGATCGGTTCAGTATTTTTTGCGTGAAAGCGTAACAAATAAACTTACATTCACATTTATAAAATTAGTAAGGATTTGATACTGTTAGCAACTGAAAAGCATACTTTTATTTATCTTTGATTGTTTTAACATCCACAACCTTATTTGTACCGCTATTTGTAAAATCTTAGAATATTTTATACTCTGTCCAATGATATTCTATTAAACAGATACGTTACACACTCACAAAACAACAGAAAAAAGTGTTCCGCACAGCAGCGGCAGCACACATACACACTTTTCATTCATCTGACATTTCACTACAAGTCGAAAGGGATGGCTTGATAAAGCCAACAAGAAAAAAAGAGACGGCTAGTGTTTGTCACTTGCGGGTGAATGTAAACAAACATTATTCTGACCATAAATGTTTTTCTTTTCCTAACGTGGGACGTATTCGAGTCTTCACAAAGCACGCGCTCATAACATATCTGTTTACTAGAATATCATTGACTCTGTCATTTAAATATGATCTGACATCTGTCTGTCCAATTTATTTTCTTAAGCTATAGACATAACATACCATGGCCACTTGATTTGTTGTACATTATAATTTTCAAAATAAGGGTAGCGGCAGACTGTCCCCTCTGTAAACCGTTTTTTATTCCTTCTGGTCATATAATTGAGATTTAAATTTGAAATTACGGAGATATGACACAGAACGACGAAAAACGGGCGTCAGTTTTTAGTTTGATTTTGGTTGCGAAACTTGAAGGACATATTTTAGCCTTGAATTACAAAGTACATTCTTATCCACAAAGTTCTAATAAAATTGCAATTAATTCAGTTTGTGATTGAGTGTTACAATTCCCTGAAGACTATAAATAAATAAAAATTATACTTTCAAGTGAAACAGTAAAACTGTTTTAATAACAAGATGTGCCAGTCTGGCACGTGGTGTATGAACTGCAGCAAACCTGCTTC
Source organism: Orthosia gracilis (assembly GCA_947562075.1). Lineage (NCBI taxonomy): Eukaryota > Metazoa > Arthropoda > Insecta > Lepidoptera > Noctuidae > Orthosia > Orthosia gracilis. The sequence goes on along the minus strand of OX387271.1, from coordinate 49,701,209 downwards.
AGCGGCGCAGCGGTGTGCGCGTTGAGGCCGCGCGCGCCCTCCAGCAGTACGCGCAGGAGGCGCACGCTGAACACGAGGGCCCACATCACGCGGTAGCGCTCCACCAGCCGGCCCATAGCACCGTATCCCGCCGCCCTGGTCTGCGGTTGCCCCTTCGCTAATTTGGAAGAGGTGGGTGGCAACGGCCGTAGCTGATCCCTGAGTCAGTCGTTTTGCGCGGCCGGCACGTCGTACGAAGCCGGCCCTTATTTTTATCCTTTTTACTATCGTGGCTTACGTTTAACTCTACTGAACTTAACAAAACGTTACATCGGCAAATGTTCAAGTGAGAGATATATAAAAAGTGACTTTCAATCATGTGTAACTCAAAAGTAAATGTAAAAAAAAGTAAAAAATGGTAAACTAATTCAAATGGGGTAAATTTAGTAGACGAATTTACCGAGGTATTATAAGCAAAACACCAATAGGGTAGCCAAGTACTCCAGGAGTCTGATCTTTGCTCTGTTTGAATACGAAGAAATGCTGACAAACCTTTATGAGAGTTTTCTAAAGCTTTGATGATGATATGCAGTTGAATTAAGTTTTTTTTAATACTAAGCAAAGCACGCTTCTTTTACCGTGTCTGCCATAAACTCGGTACCCCTGTCCGTGGCGATTTCCCTCGGCACACTGTGGTGAAGCACAAAGTTGTCCACAAAGAAACGTGCGAACGCTGCTGCTGCTTAAAATATGTATGTGCTTACCGGCTTGTGTTAAACAAGCCAGTAAGCACATACATATTTTGACATCTCGCACTGTATCGTTAGTATATATGAATATCCATTATTTTCCTTATCTAAAGGTCCAACTAAATCTAGGAAAATCTTTTCAAAAGCAGTACGTGCCGTAGTGGTGACGGTCATGGGTTCTTTTATCTGTACTGTATACTTTTATTTCTGGCAATCTGGACATTTTTTACATAATTTCTAACATCTGTCTCTAGACCAGGCCTAAAGTAATATTTTCTAGTTTTGTTGATCATTCGTCTGATACCCGCATGACCAATTGTCGGCAAAAAATGAAAATCGTTTAGTATAACCTTCCTATCGTCCTTATCCTCTACAAGTTCTACGTCTTGTATAATAATGAATTTGAGCCTTAGCCAGTTCTCACTGTTTTATTTTCATAGTATATAAAAATATTGTCTTCCCTTCTTTGTTTGTTTCGTATCCTTAATTCGTTTAATCCGATATTGTCTATAAATCTTAATTCTACTACTTCTTTTGGCCTATTCTGTATTTCAACGACATTTGGTTTGTCAAAATAATCATTGAGCTGAGGAGCCTCGGCTGATGATGGGTTAACACTATGTTTTTGCTTTTGCGCTCGAGTCATAACACATGCTGACTGTGTATGAATGTCCATCAAATCTTTTGAAGTTAATCGTGATAGTGCGTCTGCAGCCGCATTGTCTTGACCTCTGACATGCTCTATTTCATAATCGTATTCTTCAAGTATTCATTTAAATTTAATTAATCTGCTGGATGGATCTTTAAGTTTAAACAAATAAATCCATTGATTTTAACCACTGTTTATGATTTTTTTATTTTAAAGTAAATATGGCCTAAAATGTTTTACCCCCCCACACTATTGCTAAGAGTTCTTTTTCTATCGTGGGATAATTTTTTTCTGATTTATTTAGGGCTCTGCTAGCGTAGGCAACCGGGCGGCCATCCGCGTTTGATAAAATTGCTCCAATTGCATAGCCTGAGGAATCTGTTTGTAACACGAATTATTGTCTTTTGAAAAATTTGAGTATTGCAGAACGGGCGGTGATATCATTGTTTCTTTTAGTTTATCAAATGATTTTTTGCAGTTGTCATCGCAGTTAAATATTGCGTTTTTTCTACATAACAAATTAAGACAATAAACCTTATCTGCAAAATTAAGGATAAATTTGCGATAATAGTTCGCAAAAGCGACAAATCGTTTTACATCATCTATAGTTTTGGGTATTGGGTATTTTTTTATAACTTTGATTTTTGCTGGATCGGGCAGTTCGCCTTCACTAGATACAATGTGGCTTAAATAAAGCATCTCTTTTCTTAAAAAGTTGCATTTTAAAGGGTTTAATTTTAAATTGACCTTACGCAAGCGATTAGACCTTACAAATAGATTTTTATTGTAATGCGAAAGTGATTTACCTAGGAAAATGAAATCGTCGAGATACACTAAACACTTGTCATATGTTAGTCCGGCCATCGCTAGTGTCATCAAGCACGAGAAAGAACTTGGACTGGTTTTTAAGCCCATGGGCATGCACGTCATCTGATATTGCCCCGAAGAGAATGCTGTATATTTGCGAACATCTTCGTGTAAATTAACATTATAGAATCCTTGGTACAAATCTAAATGACTGAAATAGATGCAGCCCGATAAAGAGTAATATTTCACTTATATTCGGGATAGGAAACTTATCATCTTGAATACAAATATAAAGTTTGCGATAATCAATTACTAAACGCCATTTTTTTATTGCCGGTTTAGTCTGGTTTTTTTGGGCACTAGTAGAACAGGCCTTGACCATTCGCTGTTACATTTTTCTATAATACCTTGCTGAAGTAAATTTTCTATTTGTTTATTTATCTCCCCTAGCTGCGAGTAAGGAAGTCTGTTTGGCTTTGAGTACACTGGCGCTATGTTTGGTTTTAAGTTAATTTTATTTAATTTTGTATATAAATCTGTTGTCGTCATTTTGTCCCCTGCAAGGAAAAAAATGTCAGAATACTTGGTGCATATTTTTTCTAAAGACAATTGTTCCTCTTCGTTAAGATGTTTTAAATCTAGTAATGATACCAGATTTTTAACCCTCTCCGTGTTATTTATTATTTTCTCAAACGAATACTCATGATATTCCGTACATTGATTAATAGTAGGGTTAATTTCTTCTAATGTTACAAAATTTTCCGTTGTGTTCAAAACACAAATCGGAAACATTCCATTCTTAGGTTTAACTAACGCGCTAGCGATGAAAATACCATTTTGTAATTCTGACGCACAAATAATAATGTCTGCAGGTGCATACTTTGGCTGCGCATTAATAAAATGTATAGATTCACACCTCGTAGGTATTGTTATACTCTTACGTGGGTAATGCAATGGAAAATAAATTTCAACATTATTATTCCATAGCAACAAAGTATTGCTACTAAAGATTAAAATTGATTTGTATTTGTTTAAAAAGTCATTCCTTATTATGCCACTGGTCTTACAAGGCAAAGCATTAAATAGATAAAATGTATGTTGCAGTGACTGGTTCTTTGAACTTAATAAATATATCCAATAGTATAATAGTACTTTACCTCCCATTCCTTATACGTAGATGCTTTGCTTATGGATTGGAATGCTTAATTCCATTACATGTTTATACTTAATTACCGATATGGAGACACCGGTGTCGATTAACCAATTATACGCGTAACCATTACGAACATTTAAATAAATGGTACTAGAACTATTATTAGTCGTAAGAATCATTTTTTTATTCACGAGAAAACTGGATATTTTCTGTTGGAAAATTAGATTCGGCCGTTTCCAATGGAATTTTGGTCGTTGGCGATGAAGTCGAGTTTGAGTTTGTCAAAGTACCTATGTATGTGCGTTTGACAATTACAATTAGATCTACCTCTGTTCCTGAAATATGGCCGCCTTGTGCCACGCGTAGTGTATCCTTGACCTCGCCAACCACGCCCTGCACCTGCTGGTTACCAAGGTGCTCGCTGTTCTAAACGCCAACAGCTGTGTGAAACGTACCTCGAGTTCTCGCACCGGCTCGGTGGTTTCCAGAGTCCCTGAAATTGTTATTATGATAGTTATAGCAGTTAAAATACAAAACTTCAGAATCAGTGGGACGAGATATTTCCTCATCTAAAGCCGCTTGTATGGCGTCCTTTAATGAGGTATAGCTTCTCGCTGTTATTACTGTACTCAGGCTGCGGTTTCTTAATCCATCTTCTTTTAATTAGTTTTTCGTTCAATGGTCACAAAACCTCGTAAGCGTGGTCTTTACCTTCTGACTGAGATGTCAAATCTACGAACATTTCTGTAACTTGCTTACCGAACTCATCAATCGATAGATTATCCTGTCTAAAACATTGCAGCTTGCGTTGAATCGCTGTCGCTGACTTTTTTGGTAACAGCTGATGTTTCATATCTTTTATGAGAGTATCAATACTGCAATAATTAGGGCATAATTTTAACTTTGCAGCTCGAGTTAGTCTATTTTTTAAAACAAACTTTACTAACATTTTCTGGGAGTCATCGTCGAACTCTGAACTATAATATTCTATACCATCTATAAGACGAGTAATACTGGATTCGTCGTCGGCTGAAACAATTGGTTAGCTTCTCCTAGTTTTACTTCAATTATTCGACCTATACGTCTCGTTGGTCCAATTTTATTAAATACGTTCTTATTTCTCTTAATTGTACGAGTAAATCAGTTAAATCTTGAGCCATTAGGCATTGAATATATACTTGTAAACAACATTAAGTAATAACATTTAGTAATACATTGGATACACTTTGGTATTTACTTAATACATTACCACTATAAAATAATGTCCGAAGTATAACTTGCCGATTTGTCGATATGAGCGAGAGTTTTAATTACGAGTAGGTACACGATTTGTAAACAGTATATTTTTTTCACTACACTTTTCACACTATTTACTGCCTCTTTTTTTTTTCCTAAAAGCACCTTCATTATAAACGTGATTACCTGTGTTTACTTGTGAATATAATAGCGTCAATTCTTTCTTCCAATCGCAGGCCAATTTGTGTATTTATTAATACGATGTTCATTTTCCATATGAAATAATAATGGTTGCTCGTAGTGTTTCTCTGTAAACAACATTAAGTAATAACATTTAGTAATACATTGGATACATTTTGGTATTTACTTAATACATTACCACTATAAAATAATGTCCGAAGTATAACTTGCCGATGTGTCGATATGAGCGAGAGTTTTAATTACGAGTAGGTACACGATTTGTAAATACTATATTTTTTTTCACTACACTTTTCACACTATTTACTGCCTCTTTTTTTTTCCTAAAAGCACCTTCATTATAAACGTGATTACTTGTATTTACTTGTGAATATAATAGCTTAAATTCTTTCTTCCAATTGTAGGCCAATTTGTGTATTTATTAATACGATGTTCATTTTCCATATGAAATAATAATGGTTGCTCGTAGTGTTTCTTTTGAGTCTTTCTGTTATACGCTCTATATCCTCAAATCATTCATGGGATCTCGGCGAAAATATGAAATTGATCTCCGCAAAGCGTATCGATTTATTTGATTGGTCATCCACTTAATGTGACAGTTCTTGCAATCCCAGCAACAGGAGGGCCAAAATCACCAACAAAACCACATTTGTTGTACTTGTATGGTACTTAAGCTGTTCTAAATCTGCGTAGTTATTGCCTCCAGAAGCAGTTTGCGCACTTCTTTTTTACCCTGACTTGATCCCATGATGGTGTAGATTATAAGCGTACCCGAAATAAACACTGGATCTCACAAAACTTTGTGTATAACTGCAGCCTCGGTTCATCTTGGAACTGTAGGTCTGTGTTCTTATATTTATTTATTTATTTAAGGATCACCAACGAGTGTTACAAAACCTGAAATTTACACAAAATACAAAAATTGGTACACATCAACATTATCCTAATGCACACTCAATTATAGGCAACCACATCTTTTAGAAAAGGAAAAAAAGGAATTTCAAACAAACTCCACGGGAATCTTACGTCACAGTCATCATACACCTGCCCCATCGGCCTTCCGTTCTGCGAGCAATGTGCCCTGCCCACTGCCACTTATGTTTGGCAATTCTTCGGGCTATGTAGTAACGCTGGTTCTCTTGCGGATCTCTACATTTCTGATTCGATCACGTAAGGAAACTCCGAGCTTAGCCCTCTCAGAAGGACGGGTTCCGAGGTCTGATCCTGAAGTCGAACTGACATAATGACGTTTTTGTACAAACACTTCAACACTTCGATGTACCGGTAGTCAATTTGGCACCGTTGGAGAGACTGCAGTTCAGCCCGAGTCTCGATCGAATCAAAGACTTTATCCTAGTCCACAAACGCTAAGCATAGAGGCAGGTTGTACTTTTTGGTCTTCTGTATAACCTGCCGCAGCGTATGTATGTGGTCTATGGTGCTGAAGCCTTTACGGAATCCGGCATCCTACCTGCGCGCGAGATGATTTGTGATGACTCTTGAAAACAGCTTGTAGACATGGCTAAGAAATGAGATGGGCCTATAGTCCTTCAATAGGGCATTGTCACCCTTCTTGAAAGAGCACTACCACACCCGCGCATCATGTCTGTGGCGTTTTCCCCTCGAGTATGACGGAATCAAACAGCTTCTGAAGGGCCTTAAGTATTGGTTTTCCACCCGCTTGCAGGAGTTCGGCTGTAATTCCGCCATCACCCGGTGCCTTATTATTCTTAAGCTGTTTAAGAGCCATTCTAATCTCGTATAGGCTGACGTCCGGAATGTCTTCGGTATAGTGTCGGGTCAATTTAGCTCTAGGGTATTTTGCTAGATTGCAGTGTTTACCGAATTGATCACAGAGGCATCATTGAACATTTGCTTTTCGGTTGACATGATGAAGTCGATCTCGTTTTTAGTTGCACCATTGGGGCTTTGCCAGGTCCACTCCCTGTGCTCACACTTTCTGAAGAAGGACGTCATCATATTGAGACACTTCTTCTCCATAAAACTGGCAAGTAGGTGCCCCCGGTGGCTCCGACTTAGGAACAACTTCTCTGAATACCGAAGCTACAGTAGAAAATTATATCTCAGTTCAAGCAAGGATTATAGAAACCATCACTAAACCTAATAATGCAGTAGAGCTGCAATTTAGTCGACAACGGACAACGGACGCAGGCGTAAAACTCATCTGCCACATCTTGGAATCGTGGGAGAAGTTCCAGGATGACATTGGCATTTTCTGTGATCTCTCAAAAGTGTTCCACTACGTCGACCACAACACACTGATCTATAAATTACACCACTACGGAATTCGAGGACAAGTTGCTGACTTTTTGGTGTCTATTTGTTAAATAGGAAAGCACAAGCTTTCCTATTTAACAAATAGACAGCAAAAAGTAATTGTTAATGAGGCGACGTCCTCCGGGTCTCCAGTCAAGATGGGCGTGCCTCAAGGTTCAATTCTCGGCCCTTTCCTTTTTCTTGTTTACATTAATGATCTCCCTTTTATGATGGCCATATTATCGGATATAATTCTATTTGCTGATGATGCTTCGCTAATTTTTAAAATAGATAAAAAAGGTACGGATGTCTTACATGTCAACGAATGTCTAATTATTCTCTCAAAATGTTTTATTTCTCTCAAAAAGGCGTGCACGTAAAAGCGTCTAGAGTATCAAACAATTTTAACATAAAAATGCAATGACAGGCCGAGGCACCTAAGTTATGACTAATCCCAACTGATGGCGCCCGTTTACGAACATGACGCATGGATTGGCACCACTCAGCTCAACCATCATCATCCCTGGAGGAGGTCTTAAATTGACTCTCACCATGTGAGAAGTTCATGCATGCTAATCATGATAGTTTTTTTTCAATAGTTTTATTAATTATACAATCGTTTGTTATTTTATATTTATCTACTCTTTTTGTTTTGAAAAAAAATATGACTCGCAGACTGTTCCGTTGTTGTTTAATTAGATAATTTACCTATGTTTGCAATATTTGTAAGTATGTGAGAACCATGTTCCTATTTTTCAAGTGAAGGAATTTACCTGTTAGTGCTTGTAATACTTATATGTAGTATAGTAGTGCTAGGTGCATCGTCCTCACGTATATGAATTTATTAATGTATGTACTTAAATATTGTAAAAGCTCATTTTTTTTAAAAAGAGTAAGTATGGAGTTTCTTGTGCGTTCTTCTCCATAACAATCTACTTTTCCGAATGAACGGTAGAATCAATTTTTATTACTTGTTAATTTTAATTTTAACGTTCGAAAGTGGCGTTAATGGCCTAGTCGAAATTAAAACATTTGACTTTGACTTTGACTTTTTACTTTTTATATTATGCAATTAAGCAATCATTTTATTGTATTCTTTAATTTATTTATCAATGTTGTCTTAATAATCAATTAATTCAATTAAATAATATACTTTAATAATTAAAATAATCAATGTATGAAAAAAAACTATTTTGTTAAAAATCTTATACACTATTCATTATCAATATTTTTTATATTTTTTATACTGTTCCAAGACAGGCACTCAGGCCTATAGCCTAAATTATGTAAGAATTAATGAGACAAATTGTCAAGCTCGCGGGGGTTACTATAGGTACTTAAAATTTGATGAACAATCTATACGACCTGCATATTTACATTTCTCTTTATTTTTAGTGAAGTATACTTGAATCTTTTAAGTATACTTCACTAAAAATAAAGTAAAACTGTAACTTGAGCTTGAACTTAAACTGTAAAATGCTTGAAATAAAAGGTTTTTTATTTTATTTTATTGCTGACTTCAAAAAAAGGAGGTAATCAATTCGACACGCATGTATGCAATATTGTAAACTACTCAATATTCACATATGTTATTCTATGTGGCCTCCTAAACACGTATGCCAAATTTCATAAGTGTATGTTCGTATGTACGTATGATTGTCGTAGTTTTTAAGATTGTGCTCCATGCACACAACCGAACTCCTTAGCGACAAACAGCATGAATGTGTTAATTGAGTTATTATGGGTATTTTGTCAATCTTTTAGGTACCGTTCTATAGAAATTGCTCATTTTTAGTGATGGTGTACTTAATTAAAAAGAGAGAAATAAAACATTTTCACAAAAAATAAACCGTCTTCAAAAGCAAAACACTAAAAGTGCAAAATAACTTTGTGAAAAGGTTTTATTTTATTTATGTATCCGAAAATTGTAGTTGAATTTATAATGGCTGTTATGTTTCGTTAACAACTTTATTTTTCTATTGCATACCAGATAAAATAGCTGATAAAAACATATAAAACTCCCTGTTTGCGTGGATGGACCTATGAACAACTATACCAACATAAAATTTTCACTATCATATCGTGATCCTTAAAGCCCATGATCGACATTGACACGTAGCGCGCAGCAATCGCAAAACACTAACTCGCTGTCGCTACGAAGCATAGCACCGACCTGCTACGAACTCTACGAAGCCAAAGCACCAACTCGCAATGAAACGTAGCCTTAGAAACGGTATTGTGTACACTATAGACATGCTACGATGTTAGAGCTACGTTAGGACTGTCAAGTAGACTAGTGATTTTTTTAGTTTGTAATGCCGGCTGTACACTGTCGCGCGAGAGCCCGAAGAAACGCTGTACATTGAGTTTTTAAACAAAATACGCAATGATTGAATTCAGAACAGAGAGCAAGTACATCATCCTCGCTAGGTCTCGCACGAGATTGTACAGCCGGCATAAATATTACGAAAATGTAATTGATACTTTTGTATAGACATTGCGGGCAATTCAATCAAAGATCGATCTCTTCTTATAATGGTTTAATCTTGTTCAACAATATTATGCAGAAATCAAAACGTGTCACGACAAACTATCTGCAGTGAACGTGCGAACATAGGGTTCGTGAATAAAGTGAAAGAGCTGCGTGCGTAGACAGGTATTAAGGCATATTTTTTACCGCACAAAGATACCAAGCAGATCTAAATAACAAGTAAAAATTTAAAATCTAAAAATCCCTCGTAGCTTATTAATTCGTGCTTTTTAAACTAATTAATTTATCTAGTAGTAGACAAGCTTCGATTGAAAAACTATTGAACGCGTAATTATGACACGATATCTTGCAGCAAGTAAAAAGTAAACATTGCCGAAACCACCGACCATTTTTTAATTAAATACTTTTTAAACTACATACTTTATCTAGTAGTAGACACGCTCCGAAAATACCCCGATTTAAACTGCAAAACGCCCACAACTTTTGAACAGCTGAACCAATTTTCATCAAAGATAGCTAAGAACGCTCTCGACAAAATCATCTTTCAAACAAAAAAAACTAAATCATATATATGTTACGGCTATTACCCGAAGTGCGGCTACACCTAGTATTAGCCGGTTGGAGCTTAGGGCACCCCGACACGGACACTTTAGACCCTGCGGACGGAAATAGGAGCCCCGCGCAGCGGGGCTCCGTCGACTATGTTGCGTGGCTACACCTAGTTCTAACCGGCTAAAACTAGGTGTAGCCGCACTTCGGATATTAGCACACCTAGTTCTAACCGGCTAAAACTAGGTGTAGCCGCACTTCGGGTATTAGCCGTAACATATACACGAACACTTAAACAGGTACACACTTAAACTTATAACACTCCTCTTTTTCCGCAGGGGGTAAAAAAAAATTGTAACATTCATACTATAACATTTAATAAGTGCCAACTAAAGTTGTAAATAAGTTGTGCTAGATAGGGGACGCTGGACGCTGGACGCGCTCGGGCCAGTCTTGCAGGGCTGGCTCGAGCGGCCACATGGTTTCCTCTCGTTCCGATTGGTGCAGGTGTTGTCCGGACATGGTTGTTTCGGAACGCACCTGCACCGGATCCGGAGGGAGGAAACCCCGGCGTGCCACCACTGCGGCGCGGCAGAGGACACGGCGCAGCACACCCTCGAGGTGTGCCCAGCTTGGGCTGAGCTGCGCCGTGCCCTGATCGATGTGATCGGACAGGACCTCTCGCTTCCCAGCGTGGTCTACTCCATGCTGGGGAGTGAGGAGGTCTGGGCGGCGGTTGCCTCCTTTTGCGAGGTCGTGATGTCGCAAAAGGAGGCGGCGGAGCGGGCGCGGGAGGACGATCCTCTCGCGCCGCCGCACCGCAGGCGAAGAAGGGGTGGGAGAAGGCGGTTGTACGATCGTCTCCTCCCACCTCCTGGTGGTGACTCGCTCGCATTGCACGAGTCACCACCCTCGTCGGGCGGGAACGGCCGAGCACTCGCGGTCGTTCCCGGGCCCCTCCACTGAGGGAGGGGCGTGAAGGCCCCGCTGTAAAGGCGGGCGGTCGTCGGCGGGGGACTGGACGTAAAGGCTCTGCCAGTTTCCCAGTCCTCCTCCAATTCAAGACGATGCGGGAGTGCCGCTGGGTTATTTTAGTGGGTATACCGGATTCATTCCGGGGAGTCCCACATACCCCCCCCCATTCCCCCAATGGGTGGGTATGCGTAATGCATTTTTTCCCAGAGAGATCAAAAAAAAAAAAAAAAAAAAAAAAAAGATAGGGGACGCGCGAGTTTGTTTACCGACAGTCGGCACTAGAGCATCCATATCAACGCAGACAAAGTTAATCTTGTTTTACCAACATGCTAATGTGTTGCGAATTAATAATAGCTCTGTTACTATATTGTATGAGCAGTTCTAGGCATTGTTGTTGTATTACAATGTCATAAATTGGAGGAATGGGAGCCAACAACTTGGTGACGCGCGTAGTTGTCTTCTAACGTGGTTACCGGACGAGCAATCATGTGGCCAACAGGTAAATGGGTGCTATAATATTGTGTTACCGTACGTTTAGTAGTCAGTGTACGTATTTAGCAACTTTATTTTTTATTTACACTAGATTAAAGTGGCTTGGAATAAAAATAAAGCTTATTAGTTCATTGTTACAGAATTATCTTATATTTAACTATTTTAAAAATAAGTATATATGTTCGATGGTCCCCAAACTAGGTAAAACCTGTATCTTAGGGGACCTTGTTTACTAACATCTACCCTGTAAACCATACATAAACGTCTTGTTACTTGACTGACGGTTGCTAGAAAAACGTTACGTTTGCGGCAACTTCATGCAATATAGTATGAAGTTGCCGCAAATAATAAGACACTCTCAGCACTCACACACCCTGGTTCTCTGACCTCGTGTCTATTCACACGCGTCTGCTGATAGATCACTCTTCCGGAAATAGACCTGTCAATGTTGATGAAGAACCACCCCGGCGTGACGTCACAGGACCGGCTCATCCCGGCGGCGGCGCCTTTGGCGGCGCATCAAGTCGTCAGCGCTGCCTGCCCGCTTCATATTATGTAAATCGTTGTTATGATATTACGGGGAATAGTTGGCGATTCTGGGGCAGAAATAGAAGCATTTTAGGAATTAGTAATTTTTACCCAAATGGTTAGACAGAGCTGCTTAGTTTACGTACATGACGCTAGTTATATACATATAGCTCAAAAATAAGCAGTGAGCAAGCTCACGAGCTGGCTCAAGAGCCGGGTTCTGGTGATGTTATACTCGAACATAATTGAGTTGACGGACCTTCTTAAATGAACATTCAAAAAAAGAGAACAATTCAAGGACCCCATGGTCAGCTGTCACGTTTGCATTCAATAGGCCAACGAGGCAGTCCCCTTCCTTTTAATGGAATGTGAAACAATGCTAAAACCAAGCCTGGCGAGACTTTAGTGAATTCAGCATTACCTCCTCTACATTAGTACAGTGCTTGCCCAGTGCTTGCCTACATTCACCTAATTATCACTCGATGCGTTTGTCACGAGTCGGTATCGCTTGATAGGCCATGCGTCAGGCAGCAGATACTCCGTGCCAAGAGCCCCAATCGTTACAGTCAGTTATGTCTTGAGTACTGACCTCATACCCTACTTATTTACTTACTGTATACTTGCTGTCTAGATAAACTGTATTTTCCAAATCTTTTGTTTTAAGACCAGTTATTAAATATCTTCTATAACTTAGATATGTTACAGTTAATACCAGTTTTTAGATAGAACGCGTTTTCCCTAGTTAGAACTAGTTTTTACTAAATGCCTTTGTTAAAAGTAGAATTAGCTAATGCTCAAAATTGAATATCAGTTAAATGCCCAATATGAGTAGACAATGTGATAAAAACTATTGTAATGTTATATTTTAATGTTGGCATTGGTTTTAATGTAGAATAGGTAAGTACGATTACTCTTTAAGCAACAAAAACGACCGAAACCCGCTGCGCGGGGCTGCTATTTCTGTCTGCAGGTTCTAAAGTAACCTAACATGAAGGAGATAATGGGAGCTGAGTTCGCTTGCTTTGCTCGTTAACTTCAGCTCCCGTCATCTCCATCGAAGCTAACCTATCCGTGTCGGGGTGCCCCAAGCTCCCGAGCTCGATTCGCTCACTCTTGGACTAATTCATTGATTGAATGCACGGCCATTATATATAGTGCCCTAATTAATCACTTGATCCAAAATTAGTCTATCTAGGAAAAACGTGACGGTAGTCGTCTCGCAAACATTGTGCTCCCGTATTAAATTCTCTTAAAAATATTATATTGAACTATTTAGTGACTAATTTACGACTAAAGTGAAGAAATCATTGCAATCAAAGTGAAAAAAAAAAATAGTTTATTTCAAATAAACCTTAAAGGTACTTTTGAATTGTCAAACAACAAAAAAATATGACTCTAGTTGCAAATTCGCAAACGTCAGTAGATCTCAATGGAGAAGAATTTGCAAGAAACTCCACGGACACTCTTTTCCATCAGTTTCAATTACAAGTTTTTGGCTACATCATTCTTGTTAAAAAAAAAAATACATATATGTGAGGACGATGCAAAAAGACGTGCACGTAAAAGCGTCTAGAGTAACAAACAATTTCAACATAAAAATGCAATGACAGGCCGAGGCAGCTAAGTTATGACCAATCCCAACTGATGGCGCCCGTTCACGAACATGACGCATGGATCGGCACCACTCAGCTCAACCATTATGGAGGGAACCGAATGATCTAACACATGTGCCACCATCAGAGAGAAATTAGAGAGAGCATGACACACTCAAATGCCAGGGCACACAGAAGTCAACCAACGACACATAGGTAGATTTCCAGTCGGAACATAGTACTCACACATGTGCTGTGCAGTTATATAATACTAAAAGAAATTGAGTTTATACAATACAAATATATTCATACAGTCTTCAGCAGCTCCAACAATACTGCAAAACTTTTCTGCCCATCACTAATTGAAAATGTTTTTAGCTTTTTCATTTATAGCTGCCACACGTATGACTAAGAACCAACAGGATAATGACTTAAACAAAACTATCCTAAATTTCTCAAAAGAGGACAGTTATGAAAATGAGGAAAGTTTAAAAATATTGCACACACCTATAATTGACAAACTGACTCATGACACTCGAAGCAGTAGAAATACTTCCTCACGCAATTATAAAGACGATAAAATAAAAAAAAGAGTTATGATATTATGCAATGAACAAGGGAATGGACTACGTCAATCACTTATTCAGCTATTGGGATCAGATTATACGGTATTCTCGTTTATAAAATCTGGTACTACATTGAGAAACCTCATCAATTCATCAAAAAATGAAATTGCTGAATTCAACATGAATGACTATGTTATTGTTGTTGGGGGCCGCCATGAACGCAACCCTTATGACACGGAAATGTGCTTACATACATGGCTATCATCCATCAATAACACAAATATAATTATATGTGAAGTTCCATCAAATAGATATCTTAATGAAACAAAACTTAATTACATGTTAAGGTTTATCTGTGGCAAGTATGCTAATGTTATTTTTATGGATATGGACTACTCTAGATATCGGCCTCGAAGAACACACTTTATACTTAATTTAGCCAGATCTTTACTAAGGGAAATTTTGCAATTGGACTACAAATACAAATCAAATGAATATCAAAATTCATTAAATAAACAAAGTAAAAAAATATATGTGGATAAATCTATTCAAACTGACTTTACAAACCAAGAACATAAAATAGAGAACGAGAATATAGAAGAAAAAATATGCAATACTCGTAATAACTCATTCACTAATAATCAGTCTTTAGATGATAATACCGTTCGTAGTGAATTTTTTCGTGAATAAATGCCTATGTGTTCTTCACCAAAATATAGCAGGACTGCTCAACAAAGTAGACACCCTCTCAATATGCCTTAATGAACTGTCAGAAAAAGACCTGTCTGTTGATGTACTAAGCGTAACGGAGCATTTTATGATGTCAGGTCATGAAGACCGTCTTGAAGTGCCTAATTATAGTTTGGCTGCATGTTTCAGCAGACAAAATAGCAAACGAGGCGGATCTTGTATTCTGGTCCGGTCTGGTCATTTATGGAAGGAGTTACCAGAGGTTTCAGAACTTTCATTATCGAATGTAGTAGAATGCTGTGCAATTGAACTGACAAGTTATAAAATTGTAATAATATGTATTTATAGGGTACCAAAGACAGGGAATTTGAATGTATTTTTTTGCAAATTAGAGCAATTATTAACATTACTGACAAGAAGAAATTATAGGAATATTATTGTAGCAGGGGATATAAATATAAATGTATTGAAAAAAAAGTAAAATAAATCTCGAACTATGATGTCTCCTTAAAAATTTTAACATGACATTAGCAATAGAAAAACCAACAAGGATGCAAAGCCAAACCTGTATTGATAATTTTGCCCATAATTTCGAGAAAAAATGGAGAACGGAAGTGTTAGAATTTGCCCTATCGGATCACACTGCGCAATTGCTGAAATGTCCCGTACCTATTGACTGTGTTTTGAAATATTGGTATAAATCGCGACGGGATTTAAGCCCAGAGAATATGAAAAAATTTAGAACCTGCCTTGAGAAATTAACGTTCTCTGAAATCTATGAAAATGACGATCCAAATGATGCATTTAACTCATTTATCGAACAATTTAAATTATTTTATGACCTATGCTTTCCCCGTAGACGTATTAAAATACCAACAAACAAAAAACCAAAATGGATATCGCGAGGACTTAAATTATGTAGCTTCAAGAAAAGGAAATTATTATGGACATCTAGACTTAAACCTACTCAAATAAATAAAATAAAATATTCAAATTATTCAAAGTTATATAAAAAAATAATTAAACTGACTAAACGATCTCAAAATGACTACAATATTAAAACTTCTGACAATAAAAGCAAAATGACGTGGAATATAATAAAAAACCCTAAGTTAAGTCTACCTAATGACTCAATAAACACAATTCAAATTGACAATGAAACAATCAACAAACCTCAATTAATTGCTGACAAGTTTAACGACTATTTCGTAGAAAAATTATGCCGATACCAGGATCAGGTAAAAGATCGAGTGCTTATATATATTAAATAAACAAAAATCAATGTTCATGGCTCCATGTCAACCAATGCAGATATTAAACATTATAAAAGATCTCAAAAACACTAATAGCGTAGGTAATGATGAAATTTCAACCAAGATTATAAAACATGTAGCCGATTTGATTTCTAAACACTTAAGTCATATTCTTAACCTGTGTATCAGTCAGGGTGTTTTTCCTGACCGTCTTAAGATCTCCATAGTTAAACCTATATTTAAAAAGGTAACAAGCAGCTAATGCAAAACTATAGACCCATTGCGCTTTTGCCAATCTTTTCCAAAATTTATGAGAAATATATTTACAATGAGCTATACGCATACTTAGAAAAACATATGATTCTCTGTAAAGAGCAAAAAGGTTTCCGGAAGAATATGACAATTAATATGGCTATTTATGACTTTTTAAATACAATTATGACTAATATTGATAACAAAACACCTGTTTGTGCTGTTTATTGTGATATGACGCAAGCTTTTGACTGTGTTGACCACAATATTCTAAGAAACAAACTTGACTCCTATGGTATAAGAGGTAACATTCTGGATTTAATATGCACTTACCTTTCTAATAGAAAACAATTTACTGCTATATCAGAGTTAAATTTAAAGACTAAAGAAGAAATTACATACCTGTCCAAAGAACGCACAGTATATTTTGGAGTACCACAGGGCAGTGTATTGGGTCCCTTACTATTCTTGATTTATATTAATGACCTGCCTAAAGCCATAGACTTTCCAATAACACTCTTTGCTGACGATAGTACGGTAACAATACCTTGCAATAAACCTGAATCATATGAACTTGATGTCAATAACGCGGTCAATTCATTAATCTCTTGGCTTAATAATAATAATTTAAGAATCAATCTTGGGAAAACCCAAATAATGCACTTTGGCCATAGAAAACCCAGCGTGAAAATGGAAGTACAATACCAAAATAACAAAATTCACGACGTAGATAATGCAAAATTTCTAGGTCTGATTATTGATAGGCAGCTCAATTGGAAGGATCACATTGAGGCGCTATGTAAGAAAATCAGTAGTTCATCCTATGCCCTGTATAAACTTGCTTCAACAGTAAACACAGATGCACTACTCACAGCGTATCATGGTCTTGTGGCATCGGTATTAAGATATGGTATTATTTTCTGGGGTAATTCCACAAATAGAGAAACCGCTTTTAAAGCGCAAAAGCGATCCATCAGAGCCATGTTTAGACTACAAATAACTGACAGTTGTGTACCATATTTCAAAAAATACAAAATTCTGACACTGCCGGCTTTGTATATTTATGAAACTGGATTATTTGTTAAGTTGAATGCACACTTGTTTCCCTATCTATCAGACACTGTTAAACGTAACAGGCGGAATGATATTTTACGCGGACGAAGAGCCAAAACAGCGTTAATGTGGAAAAGCATATTCTGTATAGCCCCGCAAGTCTATAACAAGATTCCAAAATCAATAAAAGACTTACATTTTAATGGATTTAAAAAGCAACTAAACGAACTGCTATGTAATAAATGTTATTATAATTTATATGACTGATACTTTGACATGTTAATTGAATTTTAATCTTTTATATTTTGACATCCTAATTTAATTTTAATCTTTTATACTTTGACATCGTAATTGAATTAATTGAATTTTAATATTTTATACTTGGACATCCTATTTGAATTGTAATAAATATTTTATTGAATGACTATTTGAATGATACTTTTTCATCATAATTGAATTTTAATATTAAATACTTTGACATGTTACTCTTTGATACTCTGGCGTTGAATGATACCTTGACATACTAAACAAATTGTGTGTATTTATGATGTTATTTTTGTTTGATATACCTCAAAGTCTGGTCTGTTGGATTGTGTTTGTATTTCTTATTCGTGATAATGCAATTAACAATGCTAATACTGGCCTAATAATATGTGTCCTATAATGTATGTACCTATATTTGCACGCCACACTTGGCAGAATGTGATGATACCTTTTATTAATCTTAAGACCATAATGTACCACATTCAGACAAATAAATGATTGATTGATTGATTGACTAGTGCTAGTTTTAGCTAAAGCTCGGAGTGACAACTAGTTTTATCTGTTGTGTTGTGTTTGTTGTTTGTATTTCTAGTTTTAACAAAGGCATTTAGTAAAAACTAGTTTTAACTAGGAAATACTAGTTCTATCTAAAAACTAGTTTTAACTGTAACAGATATATTTAGGTGACGGATGACGTTGACGCACAGCTTAAACTAACAAGTCACAGCACAGCTACACGAGAAGAGTATGAACGTTTCTATGGTAGTAATTTTTGTTGATGGAAAATCACAGTACTTGTTAACCGTACTTATTGTTATAGGTAAGTTCCGGTTTCTGAATGAATAATAAGGTTTTCTAATCAGAACAAATCCTTATAAGGACTGTATAGGCTTTTAGATTCTGAATTCGTATTTCCTGAACAAAATAACACTTTAAAACCCCGACATCGGACTAGGATCAGGCGCTCTACGATAACTTGGTAAACACGGAGGATAAAGAAACCCTATTATCTATACTTAGTTGTGCTTACGTATAGAGCGAGCGGGCGCGGGGCGGACTCATTACGTTCCAACTTAGCTCGCATATTCGGCCAGATTAAAAGATTAGCCAACTTTATGGAATCCCCCTCGCTATTGGACGATTGAATTTTTTCCACAGTTAAGTACTTATAGGCAATTAGGTACACGTGGACTCTAGAGGATGCGGCGCCTTCTCAAATGTACTCGAATAGACTGCGGATAAAACGAATGAAATTGTTTTTATTAGTTGGATAAATTCAAATAAATAATAATTATGTATATCGTTGTGTGAGTCAAATGTCCGATTTATTTATGTTCAATTCGATCAAATGAATCTAATTATTAGTACCTAATTTAATCTTAATAATAATTTAATTAATACAATGCATAAAAATATATATTTTTAAAATTGTAATTAGAAACGTATCCAAAATTTGTATGCCTAATAGGTTAAACATAGCGATCCTGACATTAGAATAAGATCTTATTATATTATATTGTACCTATGTTTTTACAAATAAATAATTTGAATTTGGATTAATAGCTCATTGGTTTATTTTCGTTGAGAGCTTACGCATTAAACATTATTCGATATATTTAACAGACTTCAAAAAAAGGAGGTTCTCAATTCGTCGGATTTTTTTTATGTTTGTTACCCGATTACTCAAATAAAAATGTTTTCTTTTGAAGAGGTATACTTCCCTGGTGGTTCCGTGGTCATCAGGTTAGGATCTGATGATGTGATCCTGGAGAAATCAAGGGAACTCATAAAATATTTTTGGCAATTCTGATATTTTCATCAATATGAAATTCCAAATAGTAAACCGACTATGATGAAGCAAATACTTATCAATAAATGGTACTGATGAAAATAATAACATCGTGCTGATCTGATGATAAAGCCGGAACGTAGGCACTGGAGCTCCGAAATAAAACAATATATCCTACTGATTTTTGGTTTTATTGATTATCGTCATGAGATGAACTTTAACTATGATTTTCATGGCAATTGGAGGTATCTACCTAAACTAAAAAGTATTAAATAAAAAACTTCGGTTTGAAGTTGGATAGTTTATTTTGTTATTTTTAGATGCACTGGTGGAGGGTTTGTTACACAATTTTATTTATATAGGTACATACATACTTCTAACTAGAACTGCCAGTTTAATTTGCCTATTATTATTAGTAAAACTAAAACAGTTAGTTATTATCAGTTTGCTTCATTATGCACTACAAATGTTTACAACGAACGATTCCGCTGCAATTAATAATAACTACACATATTAATTCGGTAACTAATGGCTCGTATCAATTCGTCGAACTTCTAAATACTGCGGCGTTCAGTTTAATCAGCAAATGGTTGGATATTTCTATTGCTCTGTAGATACACTGGATACCTGTCCAGTCACTGATCGACCTGAACTGGTTATTTTTAGCAATGTGGGAATATCTAAAGTAGTATCGATTATTTCACGTGAAGTAGGTATGGCATGTATGTAGGAACTCTGCTAATTCGAAGTATAAAATCGATTTTGTAATTAATGTGCTACGACGAAAGAACTTCATAGTCCGTGTCACTCCAGTGGTCACCTAGTCCGATATGGTGCCTACTGATCCCACCTTCAACTACACGCGTGTGTAAGTTTAGTAGTACACATTAATATTAATTAGTTTTTGATTAAAACTTTAGAGCGCTGTCAAGCAAGTAAGCTTGTTTGTGCATTGTTATTATTAAGAAAATTTAGTTTTTAGAGAATAAAATACTATTGAATCATCTCAAAACAAGACCGATTGCAAACCTATGCAACTTTAGCACCATAATCACAAGAAGAGCTCATACTATGTTTATGTTTATTTCAACATAAATATCAATTCCAGCTTTTGTCGGCGGCTTCGCCCGCGTGAATAGTACTTTCTCATCCCAAGGGAACATCATAAGGAATAAAAATCCTACGTGCTATTCCAGACTATAATCTATCTCTTTGCTAAAATTCATCCAGATCCCTTGGAGTATTGGCGTGATGGAGTAACAAACATCCATCCATCCAAACTTTCGCATTTATAATGTTAGTAGGAAGTAGGATAGTATACCTGAGTATAATATCACTATATCTTCATACGTATGCTACTTTTGGAACGTCGCTGTAACTTTAGCTGTATATTTTCAATAAAGTATAGTTTATTGTAGAGGTAAGTTTGATTTCAGCAGAATAGTGATGTCATGTTTAACTTTCTAAATTGTAGCGGGCAGCATTCAACAGGCTCGTGTCGCCTGATACGAGTGCGTGTGCGAGGTGTGAGGCGTCAAAGAGCTCGCGTCAAACTCGCGCTAAGTCGAACAACTTAGATTACTTACCTGCCTCCGCCCCTCGCCCCTCGCCCCGGAGTTATCGCCTCAACTTGCCGGTAGTTATGTGAGCCGACGTGACGCCGCTTTCAGATCAAATGCAACACTATTGAAGAGCTAGCAAACGAGGTAATAAGCTCTGTATGAATAACATTTCTTATTAAACATTTTTGATAGACTTGTTCGTTAGTACATGTCTTCAATACATAAGAACAAGTTGCGAAACACTGAGTGCGGTTTGTATTGTGAACATAACGATACTGTGGACTTTCTAAAAATTACGAAATCTACGTAATTTTTGCAGCCCTCATCGGGGAGGTTTGCAAGTATGTGTATTTGATGAATTTATCAAGGTTTACAGTTACCACTCCCATCTGTTATTACGTTTAATTCACATTTTATGTCTCTGTATTAGCAGCATATACAATCACACACAAAACACAGTGTACCCTCTGTAAAACAAACGAATTCGAGAAAGCTATATTTATTTATTAACAATGAAGGCTTACAGCCAAAACAAACAGACCAGAAACAGTAGATTAGACAGTCAGCCGATAACAAGTCTTCACTTATAGATATAAAATACTACTTAATTTCTATGGGCATTTCAGTACACATTGATACAAACTGATCACCAAGTGAAAAATCATTTAATAACTCATCCACCAGTGACGCTGCCGCTGATACTTTGCTCGCATTGTATAATCATACTCATATACTCGCTGCAATGAACTAGATAAAGAAGTTACGGCTGAAGCACTTCCTGGCTGATGGCACACTAGTTAGGAATGGGTCAATATCATGCTGCTTACACAACTCATTAAAGTTCCTGCTTGCACGCACAATGCGTGAATTCTGCCTATAATTAGTGGAGGCTAATGGCACCTGCAAAGGTGGATTAAACCTTTTTGACTTCCAAGAGGTCTTAAAATTAAATTTGGACAAAATATTGGAACAGTTTATACTACTGTTGAAGATTTTCAACAAACAACAGAAATCTCGCGGCGATTGACTAGAGGAAATAATACATGATATTTTTTACAGAGGTTAAGATAGTTTTCAGACTGATATGGTACTTTTTGGTGCTAGCATTAATGTTTTATGAATCATTTTTGGATGCTCTCTATACGCTTAATATATTTACGGTTACATGGGTTCCATATTTCAGACGCGTATTTTAAGTGGCTTCTAACAAAAGTACAATATAGACTTTTTAAAGTTTTAGCTTTAGTGGAGCACTTGGATAACTGCATTATGAAACCCAGTGAATTTGATGACTTAGCGACTATTGCATAAACATGGATGGAATTTGATTTAAGTAAGATTTGATTATATAGGGTATACGATGTGGTAATGTTTGAGCTATTTATAATGCATAGCTAACAAATTTTAAATACTTGTGTTGCGAACTCTTAAAAAACTTGCCCGCTGGTGTGTGTTGCCAGTTACAGAACTACATGTTCAGCTAATAACATAACTGCTAACTTGCAACACCACTGTCGCCCAACTTTTCTGCAGTTACGGCTAATTCGTGATTATTACTAGTTTAGTTTGCAAGTGCTTTTGTTGTTCGCAGATTATGTAATACTGCAAAGGTGACTGTTTTCATGTGATACAATGTACTGAGGCATGGAATTTTGAAGGTGATCAAAGTTTACTAACACAGATTCTGTTAGTCGAAAAGCCTTGCAGAACTAAATACAGCTCATCGCTTTTAAAGGAATGTTTCGACACAAATCATACTGCTCGTAATTAGTGACGTGTTCGAGTAACAGTAGTATTGCGAAACGCTGCGGAACTGTGGATACAACCCGATTGACTCTTACGTTACATCCGAGCTAGGGCATGTATCCGGAATTCCAGAATTTCGTAATTCCGGAATGCCGTAACATTTTTTCTTAAATTTCAATTCCGGAATGGAGAGGATCCTCTCAATTCCGACATTAAGAGGAGTGATTCCGGCATTCCGATATTCATAATTTTTTGATATTTTGTTTATTATTTATTAAATTTAAGACCGGAAAGAGACTATGTGGTATGAAATGTACGTGACATGTGATACGCACTACAAACCAAATATCGTGTGTGTTTTTATTCATATTATGAATGCTTAATTCTATTGTGTGATAAATCGGGTCCCGCAAAAATTTACTCAGACGCCTAACATCAACCAACTACTACTGGCCTAGCACTTTGCTTCTCGGCTGGTTAATATGCGTGTCCAGCAAGTCACCGTTCCACCCTCGCCAAGGAATTAGAGGTTTTTCTTTACGATACATGCCGTACGTAATTACCGACTGCCTCAAACCAACCCCGGTCAGCGCACTATACCACACAGCCACACACCACAGTTCTGAAGGGCAGTTGCGAGTGCAGTTGAGAAACAAAAGCAGGAGTGTGACACCAGACACCCACTATTTAGTGCACGACTATCGACGACGCAACGGCTGAAAAGCAGACAGCTACCTCAAAACGGTGGTTTGCGTCAGGAGACTTTCCCCCTACCAACACATTATTTACCTCCAAGCTAGTATCTTCCCAAAGGATCTAACCTTCCGTGGTCTACATGGAAGTCCCTGATCCGCCTCAGAAACTAGGTAAGAAGGTGTAATTCCAACCTGAAATGGGGTTACCTCGACGGAACAGCGGCAGGGTGTGCACTGGGTCGCAAACCATGCTCCACCTCCTGTCATGTCCTCTGTGCTCCAAAACATGCAACCAGGATGATCTATTTGCTGCCTTAGCTTAGATGACGTCGAGTGGAGGTGGGTAAGTTTTGGGCCAAACAAATTTGAAAGACTGTCGTGCCAGCGATATGAAGATAAACCTTGTTGGTTTTACGGTTTAAAATGTTTAATTAGAGTAATAAGGGACAGGGTGACCAAATATGTTTAATTTCTCACTAAAAACTATTAAAAGACTGAAATAAATCTTGTTTGCTTTGAAATAAACTTTAAAAGCTACCAGTTCCGGAATTCCGGAATCAGCTTTCCAGTATTGGAACTCAGTTCCGGAATAGAGAACCTTGCGATATTGCATGCCCTAATCCGAGCACCGGATTAGTATAGAAACGCTTGAGATCTCGCGCCGCGGATATTCTTATAGCGCAACTGAGCACGGTTTCGGTTCAACATAGAGTGTGATTTGTCAAATTGGAACAAGTTATAATAAATTACTGTATAATAACTTATAGTTGGACAACTAAATACGACAATGCAACATCACACAAACCTGAATATATGGAGATTTAATTAACTGGAGTACTTTTAATGCTCATTAGGCCAATGAAATAATAGTATACTTACTGTAGGTACGGATTAGAATCCTAACAGTTATTTGGGATTCTGTGTGACCTCGTTTTTCTGTGCGATATCACAGCATGAAGTTTTGAATGTGAATGGAAAGGAAAAACACGTATCCATCTCGTAATTCTCACATCTACAACAAAAGCAATAACCGTGACGACGGAGAGCTGCAGTTTACAAGCGTCCATACAAAGTAATGAGGATGGCTTCCTAAACAGTCGCCGTTAACGCACTAAGTGCGTCAATCCCGTCAAACTGTCCGGCGACCGGCGACCGGCGTTACTGCGCTCGTAAAAACGTATCGCGATGAGCCGATGAAGCCGAGCGATGCCGAAGGCAAGCGATGCCGAGGCCGACGCCGACAGCCGAAGGCCGAGGCTGGCGCCGCGCCAGGCAGCCCGCCAACTGCCGCCAACTGCTGCCAACTCAATTTTTTACCTCGCCGATTAGTTACTCAAAGTGTAACACAAAAACGACTCAACTCGCTAACTTGCGCGCTTTCCTTTTGTGTGACATTGTGACGTCAGTTATGGTGCACACATTACACTTACAAACTTTTCTCATACACTCACATACACATGTTGGAAATAGTTATCTAACTGACTGGATGCTGGGTTTAAAACTCGACATGAGAATTAAGCTCACAAAAAGATTATTTATAGTTAGGATATCCGCGCCGAGAGTATTGTGCTACCGGCGCGCTGCGATACTGTGGCAGGGAGTCATCATTTACATCGCGTTTAAACTTTGTGCTCTTGTGTTAGTCGCAATTCAGAGTTTTTGAGAATATCATAATAAAGTTATGTTCTATTTTATCATTTGGTGGTATAATTGCTATTTTCAAGTATCTTCCTTCTTAGTTTTCTCTATAAAATTTCAAGAAAACCCAAAAATAGACTCAGAAAACTCAAGCTCAACCTTTTACCTATTTCTACGGAATAAAAAGTGCCAAAGGCCTTTTGATTTCAGTTATACTATATGACTACCTACGAGATAAGAAAGTGTTATCCGTTTAAAGGTTAACGAATTCTGGCAGAGCACCATTGAAGCTGAGACAGTAAAATATTTAGCGACAATATTATTACAATAAGTATCGTTACCTGCAGTGTGTGTGGGAGACAGACTTTATCAGTTGCAGTAAGATGCGGCGCGCGCCGGTGCCAAGTGGTAATAATAGTGACACACAGCGGTTAGTTAGTGCCGTCACAAATACTAGCACTGCTTTCATGTTTTTAACTTCTAATGAAAAGTATCACTACGTTTGTATTTTCCTAGTAATTTATCTTATCTTGCAGAGTGGCCGAGAAATAACTCGAAAACTTCGACTCACTGGGATCTATTGTGGTCCCCTAGTAGTTTACTACTGAAAACTGGAGTTGATACCTCATGTTACTCTAAAAGAACCTACTGGTACGGTGGATATAATAGGTTCATGCACGGTTTCTCCTGAACAATTTTGCTTCTGTTTGGACGATCCATCGTCTACGCTGACGCTGTGACGGATGTGTTGCGTCGGGGGATGGAGTACTATATTCCATTCTCTGACGTAGCAATGTCTAACGTCGACCGACCATGGTTTGGAGCCGAGTTTAACTACGTCAACGCGGTTAAACACAAGGCTTACCAAGCATGAGTCGACGCTCGAACGCGCAAAGCAAATGACGTGAGTCAGAAGAAGAGAGCCTTCAAAAGGGCTGCCAAGTTCTGCAAAAAGGTGATGCGAAGAGCACGGTTTAACAACATTAGCAGAATCGGGTACAAACTTGCTCCATACCCAGCGGGTAGCAAAGCGTTTTGAACCCTGGCTAAGTCGGTCGAATCAAACTTCTGTCACCCCCCACTACCACCACTGGTGAAACATGACGGATCATTGCCCACTCCGCTGAGGAGAAGGCAAACTTAAACAAGTTCAAGCCTCCCTTTTTGCGGAATTCTGATGGCGCGCAGCCTCCTCCTTCTCCTGATGGATGTGTGACGAGTATGTTCGACATTCGCATCTATCAAAAAGACGTCCGTAGGGAGCTGTATAGCCTTGAACTCGCATAGTGAACGAAGCGAGTTTCCCCGACGGAATACCAGCAATTGTACTTAAACCCTGTGTGCCTGAATTGTCTCCGATCTTGACACGTCTATATCGCCTTTCGATGGGGAATGAAAAAGTCCCGAAGGCTTGGTAGCAAGTCAACGTAGAGCCCGTGCCCAAGAAGGGCAGTCGAGCTGACCCGGCCAACTACAGACCCATATCTGTAACGTCCATCCTCTGTAAGAGTATGGAATATGTGCTCAACGGTAAGCTCCTGGCATACCTAGAAGAGAACGACATCCTCAGTGACCGCCAATATGGCTTCCGCCGAAATCGGTCTAATGGGTATCTTCTAGCGTATACCATTGGTTTATTTATTGGTTGAGCGATCGACTGCTGTGCTCCGTGTCGTGGGTTCGATTCCCGCACGGAACAAATAATTGTATGGCCCACAGATAGTGCTTTCGACAAGGTATGGCACGAAAGCCTCATTGGTAAGCTTCCTTCCTTTGGTCTGCCTAGTGGTCTGTGTGATTGGATAGCGGACTTCCTGAGGGATCGATCCATCTGAGTGGTTATCGATGGCTGATCGTCCGGTCGGTCAGATATCAACGCCGAAATTCCTCAGGGGTCAGTGCTCTCGGCAACATTAGTCTTGCTGCACCTTAATGATCTGCTCAAACCCGGAACCTTTGGGTACGCAGTCGACAGTACTGTTGCTGAAAGATACGTATGCGGTGCACGGGCTACTGGGCCTCAGATTCGGTATCTCCGGGATGCCATAGTTGAACGCTTGAACCTGTCCTTGAAGGTGGTCTCTGAATGGGGTGATGCCAATATGGTCAATTTCAATGCTGCTAAGACCCAGACGTGTCCATTCATTGAAATGAAAGCTCAGTTAGCTGCAAAAAGTTGGGGATTCTTGCAAAGGTGAGACGGTACTTCACGCCTGATACGTCGATTGATAGACGACACACGTCGATTGATAGACGGGCCAAGAGGCTTATTTATAACGATGCACTGGTCGCATCAAAGTTCCAGAATCTCGAACATCGACGCCGAGTTGCCAGCCTGTCGGCTTTTATCGGTTACATTTCGGGGATTGTGCGACGGAACTGCACAATTAGATTCCGCCTAGCCCGTTCGATCATCGGACTACAAGACATACGGCCATGCGCCATCGGTACATGGTGGACATCCCTCCCATACGCACAAAGCGTTTTGCTAATACTTTCATTATGCGCACAGGTAAGGAGTGGAATAACCTTCCGGAGTCTTTGTTCTCTGATAGTAACAACATTGGGGTCTTTATGTCAAGAGTGAATAGGTTTCTTCTAGCTAAGCGTGCTTCACCGTGGACCACATCATCGCTTACCATCAGGCGAGATGGTGGCCAAACGCAAGCATACAGATTACAAAAAAAATAAAAACTATTTTATCTTATCTTGTGGAGGGGCCGAGAAATAACTCCGACACTTCGACCCATTGGGATCTGTTATGGTCCCCTAGATAACTTACTCCTCCCCAATCTCGACAACAACAACAAGACTAGGTGATATGAGCCTATAGTCTTCCGGTTTTGGATATCCAACCCCTAGGAGACTTATTCGCTTACCAGCCAGTGCATCGCATGTGCACAGGAGGTGCTCCATGCGTTCCGTATGTTCCCCACACAACTTGCACATGGGTGTCGCGGCCAGACCCATCTTCATGAGCATGTCGTTGGTTCCAAAGTGCCCAGTAAAGGCCCCAAGCAGGTAGCGGTTTTGCCCCCTGCTCATATTCCAAATGCATTTCCGGGCTTTGAAAGTAGCGCCTAGAAATTTCTTTGAGTGTTGTAGACCGGTATTAGACAGCCAATCGTTCGTTGAGAAGCAGAATAAAAAGCGTTCGTTGTCTATGATCTGCAAACTCCCTAAATGCGGCTTTTACGAGACACGTCGAAATGCCTACACATGGTTCTGGGCCCACAAAATCATTTGCTGAGCCCTCTCTTGCCAGTTCATCTGCCACTTCGTTATCATGGATTCCTTTGTGCCCAGGGACCCACATCATTCTTACCCTGTTATGCTTCCCAAGCCTGTTTAGGGTCCGGATAGCATCCAGAACAAGTCTGGAGTCCACTTTGTAGGATGCCATGGCTTTGATTGCAGTCTGACTGTCACTAAGAATATATATGGATTTACCTCTGGTTCTTCTATCTATATTCTCTTGAGCACAGGTTATTATGGCATATGTTTCTGCTTGGAATACAGTTGCCATCTTCCCTAAGCTTTTGCTACATTTGTAACCTTTTGCGAATATGCCCGCTCCTGTACCTGATTCCATTTTGGATCCATCAGTGTACCACACCAGACTATCTTGTTATGGTGAATCGAGTCCCTTCGTCCACTTCTCTATTGTAGGGATTTGAACTTTTGAAAGACCTTTCAAACACAAACATAGTTTGCATTTTATCGGATATCATGTTTGTTACCCGATCCAGGCCTTCATTTCCATCGATCTTCGTATGGTTAGTCTTTGGCTTAGAGGCATCCCATAGTCCAGCAACAGCAAGACGATGTAATGTCTTCCTTGCCTCGAATTCAACCATCATATGCAGTGGAGGGATATTGAGGTATCTTTCAATCGCAGCCGTAGGTGTTGTCCTGAAAGCACCCGTGATGCCGAGACACACTACTCTTTGTAACCTGGTGAGTGGCACTTTGCACGAAGCAAGCTTTGTTCTTGGTCACCACACTATACTGCCGTATGTGACAATAGGTATTATCATTGTCCGGTACAGCCATAGTATCAAGTAGTATCAAGTTTTACCGTAGGTGGAACGACACATGCCGAACACTCGTAAGGCCTTTGTCGTAATATTTTCCACATGAGTTTTCCACCTGAGTTCTTTATCAAGCGTTACACCAAGATATATAACTTCGGTGGACCAGGGCAGCTTTATTCCATTGAGGGAGGGCTCTCCTAGGTTTCCTAGTTGTCTCTTCCTCGTGAATGGAATAATGACTGCTTTGCTTGGGTTGTTTGAGAGGTGGTTCTTTGTACACCGTTCTTCTGTCATCCTATGTTCGGGAATTTACCATTAACCATTATAGCTATGTCATCTGCATAGCCTACTGTGTAGGATGGTCCGGTATTGAGTTTGGTAGTCTACTACCAAGCACCACAATAATGGTGACAGCACTCCGCCTTGCGGACAACCTCTTGTTGTTTTAGCGCTAAGTCTGTCTCCCATCAGTTCCGATCTGACTATTCTGCTTCGCAGCATATAGTCAATCCTCATCATTGCACGTGATATCTTTGATGCCATGTTCCTTAGCAGCAATGCGTATGGACTCAAATGTAGTCTTGTCGAAGGCTCCCTCTATGTCGACGAAAGCCCCGACACATATCTCTTGTCCCT
This sequence comes from Orthosia gracilis, assembly GCA_947562075.1. Taxonomy (NCBI): domain Eukaryota; kingdom Metazoa; phylum Arthropoda; class Insecta; order Lepidoptera; family Noctuidae; genus Orthosia; species Orthosia gracilis. The sequence continues at coordinate 49,671,356 of OX387271.1, read as the reverse complement.
CTAGCGCAGCCTTGGCTCGGCCTGCAACATAGTGCAATGCCGTTTCCGTAGATTTGTCAGGGCTGTAGGCGCACTGTAGTTTATGTAGAGGGAATACTTTAAGTGGTCCCTCTCTTAGATACCTGTTTACCAGTTTCTCCAGAGATTTTAAGAGAAAGGATGATAGGCTGATGGGTCTGAGCTGAGCTTTAGCGTCTTCATAAGTCGGTCTGCCCACCTTTGGTATGAAGGTGACTTTGACCTCTCTCGATGCCTTGGGTACGTAACCAAAGGCTATGCAGGCTCTGTAGAGCCTACTTAAATGGGGTATCAAAACAGATGCCCCTTCTTGCAATAGTATTGGGTAGATGCCATCCGGACCTAGGGATTTGAAAGGCTGAAAGCCCGCTATGGCAAGTTTCAGCTTATTTTCATCTACCTCTTTCTTTGCCGTGAGCCAGTTGTTTTTGGACGTGTGCCTTGTGAGCTCGTCCCTTATGACTGGTTCCTCTTCATCGCTGTCGCGCAGTATACAATCCGGGAAGTGAGTCCTAAACATCACGCCCAGAGTTTCCTGTCCAGTTTCCGTGAGATATCCATTCTCATCCTTTACAGATGAGAGTGGGTTTTTCTTAGTCATAGACATTGCTTTGCACAACCTCATTCCATTCGGCAGATCTTCGATGGAGGTGCAATGCTGCCGCCAATTAGTTCTTCTGGCCTTGCGTACCGCCGTGTTATACCTCGTCAGCATGCTATGATAGCCAGAAAAATCTTACCTGACTTTCCTGAAGTATTTTAGCTAGTCTAGCTAGCAGTTTTAGTATTAAAACTATCTTAGGACTGCCTCAGATTTGTCTCAAATAAAGGATAAATGGGGTATACGAGCCATTCGTTCCAACAAGAAGGTTTCAACAATCGAGTGACAGTTAGACATAACCGCACGCGCGCGTATGAATGTAGCAGACCAGCGTATGTACTGTCAACTTTATTGCTGTGCAAACGATGTCGTAGTTTATCGACGAGCGGTACGGCGCGGCACGGGACGGCACGATGCGCCCAACGGACACCCGCTCAACATAATACACAGGGAGACAGTTACACTACTCACGCAACTTTTACTTTAAACCACATCAAGATATTTCCAACCTTATGATTATCAGATTGGGGTGGTTGTGACCGCATAGACAAAGTTGTGAACTATTAATCCGCGAGCACGGACTAACTGCTTAATTATGCAGCCACGGTCCCTGGGGCTATGTTTTTATTTTGGGGCTAAAGCATTATAAATTCCTTAGAATATTCTTTTAATGCCGGCTTTATCTAGCGGCCGCCATTACTCTCGCGACTGATTAACACGCAAATGTACGTCACAATAAATAAACTAAGTCATCGGACCACTAGTTTGCACCGTTTGTTATTTTGTGTTTCGGTTGAGATATAACTATTTTTTATTTGACTGCGTGGAATAAATATTCGGTAAAAAACTGAATGGGCTTTTATAACAATTGACAATGGTTTGTTTAGTATGAGCTAGCTGTATTTGTAGAAGAGAAGAATAATATTCAACTAAAAAACGTTCACATAGCTATACAAAATGTAACATGTGAGTTGAATTGACGGGTGCACACTTCGAGTGTCGTTAGGTCTGGTGTACCAGGGCGGCAGTCGGGCCGGGCGGTGTCGGTCGTGTCGCCGATTTCCATTCGAACGGCATTACGTTGAATGCGCTGCGATCTGCATTTCCTTAGCTAGTTAAGTCAGCACCAAAGTGGATGAAACTCCATAAATCATGTAGGTAAATGCGAGTTTTTCCCAACACCCGCGTTGCCTGGCAACCGTCCAACTGCATACCATCGGAAACTTTACGCTGCTCTTCGATTCGATATTATTTTCTTATTCGTTTTAATAGTGTTCTTTAGTTGGCGTTGCACAATTTTATGTTATAAGAATTATGAATGAGAAATAGTATTTTAAAATAATGAAAAAAGTTAATATAAATATCAAATACCCTACTGCTTAAGCGAAATAAAAAGCTGTAAACAAGAAAAAATCATGTACATACATGATGTACTACATGATTTTTTCTTCGTCGGAGGATACATATTATTCGCGAGCTGGCTTACCCCCTGATCATCCGAGCAGTCGGGTTTTTTAATATTTAAATTAACCTTTTTTATTTACAACTTTTTAGTTAAAGTTTTTTTCGATTTACTTTTAAATATATTAGTGGTATATATTTTTTTAATCACCTCTCTCACTCGATGGGTTTGGAAGAAAAATAAAATTGGGATCCGCATAATATGGCGCCCAAAACCCGCCATGTTTCTTTTTTTTAACTTCACCTATGAACTAAGAATACTCGGGTGGTCAAAACGTATCCAACGATGTCTTAATTATATAATTCCGTCTAGCAGTTTGAAAGATATGAGGTAATAAAGAATATTACATAAACACACATACAATGTACGCGCGAAAATGAAATGAACGAACCTTCTGTTCTTCTGCTCTTGTGTTTAATAGTTTAGTTTACTAACTACCTAGTGAACCTTTAAAATCCTTTCAAATTGAACGTTTTTTTTATTTATAATGCGAGCAAAAGCCTGTAAAACGTTTCCAACCATTTTAATCTTTTATATTTTACTATAACTTCTGCCTGCGGCTCCATCCGCGTGAAAAGTGCTTTATTATCCAAGGGAATATTATACGGAAATGAAAAGCATCCTATGTTCTAATACAGGTTCTGCTCTGTCCAGTTTCTGCCGTTGAGGCGTGAAAATGTAACAGACAGACAGAGTGACTTTCATATTTACAATGTTAAAATATGAATTTTAATTTAGTTAGCTTTTAAATATAAATTCCGGCACCGAAATGATAATTAGCGCTTATTTAAGAGTTTTGTCGTTTATCCAATTGATAGAAAGTGTATACTTAAATACATACATACTTAAGTCGTATAGATAAACAAGAATATGGGCCTTCTTCTGCTTCACGTTATTGAGACAGACATTGAATTTCTAATATACATTCCCTCATCAGTATTTTACAGTATGTTTTAAAATGAACTGTTGTCTTCTACTTGGCAATATCTTAACCTGCTCATTGTCGTATGTTTGCGTAAGGTCAAGGCTGCGTATCGATAGGTACTCAATGCACGCATCACTCGGCAGGTGGCGAGCTCGGCCTTAGCGGACTTTCCGGCAGATTTGCATACAATTAGTCGTAGAGCAGCGCCGAAAGCGGGACGGTGCAGCTGCGGAGCATTTGCGTGGCGACTGCGTGGTGGCTGCGTGGCGACTGCGGCAGTCACGTGTTTGTCTATCCAGTGAGTTACGCATCTGTGTCGTTGGCGCGTTGTGTATGCGCTTGAGGCGACCTCTGTTTGCGCACTATAAACTGTTATGTTATTGCAGATTCCAAGATTTACACGAGCGACCAGCTGTGTGCTACGATACACAGCACACACGTTGTGGAGTTTCGGTTTTCCATTTTTAGATGAATGTTAAGTAGATCGTGTTCTATTGAGATTATGAGTACTTACACAGATCTACGCTAGATTTTCGTGCATTTGGAGGTTTTCCCCGAATCATGTACAATTTTATGATTTACAACGTGATTAAGTTTTCTTTAAATTTTTAAATTGTGCTATAGAACGAAATTACTTTAATTTTATAAAATATTACACATTCATTGATTGATTGTTTGCGTGATCTTGGCTTATTTGGACTTTATCTGAAAAAGGTACATTTAATAAATAAGTTAAATTTAACTTACGATTGAGTAATTAATCATTCATTCTATTTGAACATTTTGGCAGCAGAGTCACAGATTAAAAACAAAACAATTATATTTCAATTTCAGCAATCTTATAAATCATAATTACAACATTTGAAAACTAAGGGCACAACGTCGCACGTCGTCTCGTAAATATTTAAATTTGAAATTTGATTTTTTAAGTATGCTATTCGTAAATAAATTCCTTTCGATAAACAAAGCGAAAGAAAACATCTTACACCTACTACTTACAATATATCTTAGCTCGTACACGCTCATTGTTCGCGAGGTATAGGACTGGTCGTATTGCCCTCAGTTTCCCAGCTCAAAATTATCGCAGAATTAATGTGACAAATTGTCAAGCACGCGTTATCTGCTGTGATTGGCTGTTGAAAATTCATTCAATCAATCACAGCAGATAACGCGTGCTTGACAATTTGTCACATTAATTCTCCGATAATTTAAAGCTGGGAAACTGAGGGTTAGTGTCTGGGTGTCAGTCGCGGTGTAACACACAACAACACGTGACCCGTGCGTGTAAGTCACGCGTGTCTGCTGTAATCCGGGAGTTATGACCGTCCGGCTGTCTGGCTGTCCGGCCGCCCGTCCGGCTCGAAATGTGTCGATGAGCCTTTTGATGCGTTTATAATTGTATTACGTAAGGTATTTACAAGACAAACTGTGTGGTAACTGATGCAGAAGACAGGTCGGGTTGATAATTGCATATCTAAGCATTTTTGCAACTCGCAACGTTAGTGAAACATTAGGTACAAACAAACCTAACGGATGTGCTAGATAAATTATAGGAAAAATAGGAAAATAACAGCCTCCCTGAAAATCAACCAAAACTGCTCGCAAACCTGAAAAAATATAAAAACGAACAGTTTTATTCGCAGCTGAAACACGCTTGTTAAAGCGTGCCGGAACCGAAACGGATATAACTCTGTTTGAATACAATAATAGTAAATCTAACGTGCGAGTTAGCACGATACGTCGCGTCGCCCGCGTCGCACCGGCCGGCCGGACCGGTCGCGTTGTTCGCATCGCACGCTCTCTATGCGCACGACACATACACGCGGTGGATTTACCGCCGCACTTAATTGCAGCGCGCGCGGATGCACCTCCGTACGTTTTATATCGCACGCTTTGTTCCGCGCGCTTTTGTTTCTTCTCGCACTTCACCAGCGATGTATTGTGACGGCCGATCGCATTGTCCGCGTTACGGAATGTGGCGCAAATAAGTGACATCAGTCTGAACACATGTGGGTCAGTGATCGGGAGCTGTCGCGGCGCATGGACAAGTTTTTATGAGTTTTGTTTATGGCACTTGTTGGCGGTGTTGTGTGTCGGCGATACGTGTCTAACGGGGCAGTTAACCGTTCATATACTGCACGCGATGTCTGTGAGTGATACGATACCACTTCATTTGAACGTGCTAGTTAATTTTGAATATTTATGTTTTAGACGCATTTAGTTAACAACGTATAAATTATTATTCTAATAATATGGAAAGGATCCTGTAGCGAGTTTCGTTCTTAAGTTTTTAGAGTTTGATATTGATAACTCGCGGCGTTGTTGCTGACAGCTAACTTTATAAGCTACTAGCTGACCCCCGCGGCTGCGCTCCCGTCAAATGGCTACCTAACTACCTACCCTACCTACCATACCTACTCTACCCACCTACCCTACCCACCTACCCTAGCTACCCTACCCTACCCTACATACCCTACCCTACCTACTTACTAATTTGTTAAACTATTTATTTGAATAAGAATTATACTACAATACGAATGTAACCAACTTTTGTTTCTACCGGCGATCTAATTAAAATTTAGAACATAAAAGCTGCTATTGTGACTTAACTTTGATAGTTAGATTTATTCTCCCGCTCTCTCTTTTTTGTAGTTATCAATGAGCACTTTAATCATATAGTACATAATTTTTATGTATCATCAATAGTTTTCTCAGCGCACGCCAAAGAATGAATTTTATGGCCAACGTTTTGCTACTTTGGGTTACATTATTGCAATTTTCATAAAGAGCCCTTATTTTTTGCAAATAAGTTATAGCCTATGACCCTCAGGAATAATGTAGCTTTCTACTGGTGAAAGAATTTTGAAAACGGTTCAGTAGATCCAGAGATTACCTCCTATAACGTCACAAACTCACAAACTTTACCTCTTTATAATATTATATTACTAGCTTCTGACAGCGGCTTCGCCCGCGTGTATTATGCATATAAACCTTTCTTTTGATCACTCGTATCTGTTAAAAAAACCGCATCAAAATCCGTTGCGTAGTTTTAAAGATTTAAGCATACATATGGACAGACAGACTGCGGGAAGCGACTTTGTTTTATACTATGTAGTGATATATTATATAAGCTACGAAGACTCGTAGCTCGTAGCAAGTGCGTAGCACTTCGTAGCGGCAGCGGCTGTTATATTATTTATTATCTTGATGACTTAAAATGATTCTAATTGTTATTACCTGATGATATTAAACGGTTTTTTAATGAAATATTTGGCATTGTTACCAATTAATAAATAGTGATCATGCTAATTCATAGTTTAACAATAACCAACCTACTTATTATAAAAAATAACAAAAAAGAAACAAGCATTTACGTTATAATATATATATGTAGCGAGTGAGAGAGCGCGCCCAAACTTCGTCTGTGACGAAATTAACTCGCGCCCAATGCCCGCGGGACGAGAAACTTTTCGGCGAGTCGTTTGGTCGTCCGGCGTCCGGTGCGCGTCCGGTCTGACCGAGTTGTCCGACTGTCCGGTCAGCCGGACAGGGGCATGTGTGGTGCAACTGTACGCAGACATGTCACAAGACTTTTATGTGTTGGTTTTAGGTTGTTGTAGAATGATGAACATCATTTTCAATCAATCAATTTTATATTTTTTAATTGCCGTATTCCAGAATCACCAGAGCAGTGAAAATTTAAACAAGTTGAAAATTTAAGATATTTTGTATTTGATGTTATTTTTTTTATTAATAATGCTGGGATAAATTTAAAAAAAAAACATAAATCTTGGATTTTCTGGCATCTCATGGGTTTCATGTAGGATTTCTCGGGAGCTGGGAAATTGGCCACACTATCTTGTCCTGCCATGCCTGGGAATACATCGAGTTACCAAGTACAGTAACCCTGTATATTAGCCTTTGTTCGTTTTGTATATTAACTTTTATTGCAGGTTAACGGTAACGTAAGTTTTTCAAATTATGTACTACACTACATTTATTACTTAAAATATCTAACAATCTAGTAAAATCTTTATGCGCTTCATAAAACCCCTACAAACTACTTGTAGGTAACATCGAGAGTCCGTAGCGACCCCACAAGCGCGACACAACACAACGGGGCTGAGCCGACAGACGCAGGGATCGGGACCTCGGATTGGGTCGCTCTTGTTATGTTCAGTGTTCTGTGGCCGCGTCACCTCTGTAGGCTTCGGAGCGCGCGAGGAGGAAATAATGCTATGTGGCTTGATGCGATGCAGGTATAAACTACAAGACTGACTACAGATATTTTAGTCGCACAATAAATAGTTAGGAGCGGTCTTGGTCAACCATAACTCAAAATCATGTGACAGTTCTTTTTAAAGTAATAACTTTCTAACATATGTTGTCTAGATTTTCTCTATATTGATAGATAACTAGCTTGTTCTCGCGGCTTCAGTCTCGCGGCCCATCCCACGGGGACTGGACATTGTTTCGCGATAAGAACTAGTCTATGACCGAGTGTAAATATCTTATTAGTAAAAAATCAGTACTTCCAGGCATTACCTCAAACATTTTTACCTGTTCAAAACATTAGTTCTAGTCAACCCACTCAAATGCTTCACGGCTCTTTACAATCTGTAGCTTGTCACATCAACTCATGCACTTGATTGATTTATTAGTTTATCCTTGCACTGGACCGCCTTGCAGCAATTACACCAATGGAGCACAATCTTATACGCACTAATTCACTTCTAAGCACTTATTCTAACCTCGCCGTCTGTACAACATAGTCACAATGGTCGTCCCAGTGAGACATCGACACTTGTCCGGTGGCCGCAGGGCCGGCTCAGGTGGCGGGTCCCGCAGTCCGGAGGCGCCCGTCGCCCGTCGGCTCGGCCGCTGTCAGCCACGACCTGTGTCACGCACTTATTGGAACATGTCATAACGCCCTCCCTGCCGATATGGTGGATAGTAGCAAATGAACAGAAGGTCCACTCAAGTATATTAGTCCTTGAGTGAAAAGGAGAAGAAAAGAGGTTAAAAAAAAATGTCTTGGGTGCGTTTTCAAACATAAACCTACATTCAACAAGCAATACAACAAGCCAGACTTGGAACAACTGTCTGTAAGTAGGTCATACAAATATTTGTTATGTGCGGGCATCAAACCCCCGACACACCCACAGCGCAGCAGCTAATCGCTCAGCCACTGCGCCAACTATGTCGTCATATATCTTTGGCTACTCATGGTGGTTGAATGCTTTGTTTTGCTGATCTTTTATATGCTTTCAACTCGTCATGTGTGACTAGCATTATCTGCATGTATTATGAGTTATTGTTAATTCGATATGACTGTATTTCCAAAGATATTTCTGGATCTTCAAAACCGTGATATCAGTAGAACATTATGAAACGTTTTTAAACTGTCATGGTCACTAACATTAACATTATAACCGGGATATTTACCATGTTTACTGTCACAGATGCTGCGCTCGCCGAAGGACAACTTTCCGCTGGAAAAGCCCGGTGTTTATAAAGTAGATTGCAGTTGTGGCAAGTCTTACATCGGTCAGACGAAGCGTACGGTTGCTTGTCGAATTTCGGAGCATATCAGGGCGGTAAAGAACAATGACACCCAAAAATCGGCCATAGCTCAACATCTTTTGGAATCAGAATTGAACCACTGGATTGAGTTACATAACCCTCAGGTCATTTCGACAGAACGCCACTATATCCCTAGACTGGTGAGGGAAGCTATCCGAGATTACCAAATATAGCAATTTCAACCGGGACGATGGGTTTCAACTGTCGAGGACTTGGAATCCAGTGGTTCAGCTGTGTAAACCCCGAAAAAGTGCTGAAAAAAGTTAGCGAGCGGACACAGTGAGTTTCGTGTGTCGGGAACAGAATCGAGTTGTGAGTGACAGTGGTAGCGGTGCTGAGCGCAAAAAACGAACAAGAAAGAGGGTAGACCGTTTTGTCTCCTCATAAACACCCAACCGCAATAACTTCAGTTATCCGTGATCATGGTGCTTGCAACAGCACCGAGATATCGGAAACTCGAAACGAACAGTGAACATGGTAAATAGCCCGGTTATAATGTTAATGTTAGTATTATGAAACGTTTCGGTTTGCGGCTATCACCCAACGTGTGCTCCTTCTCCTGGTTCGCACAGAGTGACTCTTCTGTTCCTCCTCACTACATGACGGAGTCGTCGGCGACACCCGACGCGCGGATTAATCAAATGTGCCGATGTTTTATACGCGGCTCTGTGGTGCTTCCAAAGAAGGGATCTTCTAGTAAGGGACCAAACGCTATTACTTGATAAATAACTGAAAGGACGTGGAAATACATGGTGACTTTTGACCAGCAGCGGAACAGTATTGTCTAGAATTAATGATTGCTTTGGATAGAATCATGTAATATAAAATAATTTATTCATTTAAAGCTTAACCCACAATGAGAGAATTTCAGTAAGAAGTACAATGCTCACCCAAACTAGGACATGTTCTGTATCTCAGGTGTCAGGGTTCATACTTGGCTGGACACAATATGTAAATAAATTATTTATTCGTAATTTAATATAACACTACACACACATACGCACCAAACGTTTTGGGAATACTTTCATTATGCGTACAGCAAAGGAGTGGAATTCCCTGCCGGAGTCTGTATTTCCTGATAGCTACAACCTGGGAGTCTTCAAGTCAAGAGTGAATAGGTTTCTTCTAGGCAAGCGTGCTTCATCGTCGACCACATCATCGCTTGCCATCAGGTGAGATAGTGGTCAAGCGCAAGCCTATAATCAATAAAAAAAAAAAAAAAAAAAAAAAAAAACTAAATTAATTAGGTAATAAAATTTGGGGCGCACGGTTGGCGCAATGGTTGAGCGATTGACTGCTGTGCTGCAAGTCGCGAGTTCGATTCCCGCATGGAACAAATATTTGTATGGCCTACAGATAGTTGTTCCGGCTCTGGGTGTTGTGTATGTGAATTTAAATGTTTGTAAACGCACTCACGATACAAGAAGGAATTCCTAGTGTGGGGCAACGTTCTGTAAAAGAAAAAAAATGAAAAGAAAAAAAGACAATAAATTTAATTTAATATTTATAATTTAACAAATAATATTGTATTGCCGCTAACAGTAAAGTAATGATAAAACATCAAAACATAATTTAATATTAAACTTAATATGTCTCGCTTTTCACTGTACTAATAAATCAACTAAACATTCACGTATGTACAAGTCATTGTTAAATGATAATGATAAATGATAAATGATTTATTTCTGTAAGTAGGTTTGTACAAACACTTTTACATGTCGATCATATTTTTTAAAACTAGATGAAGTCGGCGTTTCCTATCTGACTACTCTGAGAAGAAAGGCCGAAACAAACTCAGAGGTCACAGTCTCTTTTAAAGTCCAGACAAAATCTTGGTTAGATCATGTGAAGACCATGTAGACTGAAGTCTGAAATGGTCTTTTGAGGAAAGAACCAGCCAGATTGAGTGGACCTGTCCAGTCAGTGCACGCATTTGTCAATAACCGTGCAGCTCAACTCAGAAATTAAGGAGCTCAACGATTCGACGAACAATACTAAAGAAAGGACATTCGGGTAGGCCGCACAAACTACTCAAACTGCCAGACCATGATTAAAACTAACTTAGATAAAAAATTAAAAACAAACAAAAAGTATGATCCACATAGTCTTCACATTCACAACAATTAGAAAAGAAATTAAAATAAAATAATATAATACTTTAAAAAGTAAATATTCTTGTCATTGCAAGAAAACAAAAAAAAACAAAATTCACGGTAAAAAATATATAAAAAAAAAAAAACAAAATTTACTGGAGCAGCTCAATCCCAAGCCTGTTTGTCCTCAACGTAATCTTTAATTGTATAAAACGCTTTCTGGCACAACTTACGTTTAATGAATGTTTTGAATTTATTAAGACTTAGATCTTGTACGTGGCTTGGAAGCTTATTATAAAAGCGTACACATTGACATCTAAACGAGCCACCTATTTTCGTGAGCCTTGTTGCAGGTACTAAAAATTTGTGTTTGTTCCTAGTGTTTATGTTATGGATATCACTGTATTTTTTAAACAATTTTATATTTTTATGGGCATATAAAAGATTTTCATAAATATACTGAGAAGGCACAGTCATTACATTAATCTCCTTAAATTTCTCTCTGAGAGAGTGTCTCGGGCTTAATTTATAAATTGATCGGACAGCTCTTTTCTGCAAAACAAAGATAGTCTGGATGTCGGCGGCATTTCCCCACAACAGAATACCGTACGACATTACACTATGAAAATAGCTAAAATATACTAAACGGGCTGTCTCTATGTCAGTTAAATTACGAATTTTCCTAACAGCATATGCTGCTGAGCTTAGCTTTTTTGACAATTTATCTATATGTGGGCCCCACTGAAGCTTAGCATCCAAAGTTAAGCCTAAGAATACTGTGCTATTTTCAGGATTCAATTCTTCGCCTTTTACCAACACATCAGTTTTCACCTGCCTGACGTGAGGCAGGGTAAACTTAATGCATTTGGTTTTTTTTCCATTAAGTAGTAAATTATTAACATTGAACCAGTGAACTACTTTTGAGATCGCGCTATTTACATCGTCAGTAACCAGCTGCTGACGTTTAAGTTTAAACAAAAGTGAAGTATCATCCGCAAACAATACTATATCATGGTTATCCTTTATGAGGTATGGCAAGTCATTAATATAAATAAGAAACAAGAAAGGACCAAGAATCGAGCCCTGCGGGACGCCCATCGTTACTATAGATCCAGGAGATCTTTTTCCATTAACGTCAACGCTCTGAATCCTATTACTTAAGTATGAAGTAAGAAGATCCAGAGCGCTGTTCCGGATTCCGTAGTGGCGGAGTTTCCTGATTAGCGTTTCATGAATAACACAATCAAATGCCTTGGACAAATCACAAAAGATTCCCAAGGCATCGCACTTATCTTCCCATGCATTATAAATATGTCCTAAAAGCTCAACACATCAGTAGTTGAACGACCCCTTGTAAAACCGAACTGTTTGCTATGTAATAATTTATGTTTATTAAAAAATCTTTGCAATTGCTCTAAAATTAATTTCTCAAATATTTTACTAAACGTAGGTAGTACTGAAATAGGTCTATAATTTGTAGGGTCTGATGTACTACCTGATTTAAACAATGGTATTATTTTACTATTTTTCATAAGGTCAGGAAACTCCCCACAGTCGATACAATTATTAAAGATAATAGCTAAACTAGGTGCGACAATATCAATAATAGATTTAGCAACTTCTACAGAATGACCCCACAGATCTGCAGTCTTTTTAAAATTTAAAGTGTGAAAGGTTTTAATTATGTCTCTACAAGTAATATGTTCAAAAAGAAATTCCGAATCGCAAACATTAACATTTTCTTTTAGCAAAGACTCAGCAACAGAAGGTGATGAGTTTAGGGATTTAGTAGTTGAAATGGGAATATCCGAAAAGAAATTTTCAAAGGCCACTGCAACTTGTGAGTCTGATTTTATGATTTTGTCATTAATTGACAGGCTGTAGTCAATATTTCGATTACCAGATCTTCCCGTTTCACTATTAATAATATTCCAAGTCGTTTTTATAACGTTACTACTGTTTTTAATCTTTGAACTCAAATAACGCGACTTGGCCAAACAACAAACTTTTTTAAATAATTTTGAATAATTTCTAACATATAAATTAAATTCAGCAGTGTTGACATAAGTCCTTTCATTGTACAACTCATAAAGCCGTTTCCTACTTTTATGAATACCAATGGTGGCCCAATCACTGAATGATGCATTATCTTTAACCGAGATAGTCTTGGGAATAAAGGTAGAATTAAATTGTTTACAAAACATATTAAAAAAATCATCATATAGATGATTTGGATCAGCATGAGTTGACAAAATTGGTAATTTTTTAATGAGTTTAACTTTAAACGCTGCCAAGCGACTTGCAGTTTTGGGGTTAACAGTGATATCCTTTTTGGCCACTTTGTTGTTTTGGTTAGGTATAGTAATCCTCTGCCCGCAGTGATCAGAATCTAGTAAATTTATAATTTCTTTGTTGTTGAATGTTTTACTACGATATCTGAGCAGAATATATCTCTATGAAAATAAACAAATATCTAATCATAGGCGTGCATGTAACTCAAACTCTTGTAAAGTCAAATATCACCATTTAATCAAATATCAGGTATCATTACGCTAATTACTGCCGGGGGGTAACAGTACAGTAACAAAGCGCTAAATAATATCATCGATAGATACGCGAAGAGATTGATCCCGCGCGGTTGCTATGCACCACCGTCCCCCCTGCGAGGAGGCGACTCAGAGGACGACGGGAAGGGGGACGGGGGTGTAATTAATTAATTGGCTGAGTGTAAGAAGCCGATGGAGGATGGAGAGCAACCCGAGCCGCTTGTAATGCGACAATCTGCTTCACGTGTCGGCGGATCTATTGCAGATATTTGTTTAAGTACAATAAGCGGGTGATGCTTACATAAAACTCTCTTGCTTTATTCGTTTACTGATCGGATCTACACGTCTTGCATACACACGTACGTGTCGTCATGCTTACCTACTTGAGTGAATCCCAAATCTCAATACTATTTTGACTACTTATTGATCTTCTCCACTTGTTTGACTTGATTGCATTTAGATCAATAATAGCTGGATGTCCATTAATGGTCACAGTACTCTCGGATTCTGAAACTTCTCCACGGCACTACTTTTCAGCTCATCAATAAAGGCTATCCGCCTTCTCAAACATTATCAACTTTCGATCGCGTCTTTTAAAATACGTTCCTTTTCAAGATAACGAAAAAACCGTTCCAAAGGGTGAAAAACTCCGTCGAGGATCATTGTACCATTTGTCATGGCGCGAGAGAGGCCCCCAGAGGACAAGAGGCCTCCAATCATCAATTTTCGAGTGCGCGAGAACCCGATCGCTGTGAGCCGCTGCGGGTCGGTACGGATCGGTGCGGGACGCTCCGAAGCGCTGCGGTACGTTGGTATATAAATTAGAGGCGAGTTATGCGACGTTTTGTGCGCTCAGCGTCACGGACCACCTGCGCAGCTTGTATATGACATCGGATTTTTCGATACAGTAAAATATGTCCCTGAAATAATTTAGCAACTAATCAAATTCATGCGTGAGTTCTTCTGAAATTGATTGCGTAGCCGATATTGTGAAGCCTATTTAGGTACTTTAATAACTTGAACATTGAAGAGAAGTTCACGGAAAATACCCTAAGAATAGACCCAAAACACTTAAATTAAGATTTACAATGATTAGGTATCGGCGAGCTCGTCTCGGGCACAAAGCGCCACCTCCGCTCCGCGTTCAATAACTGTATTCAGCGTCAAAGTGCGCAATAAACTTGTCCTCAATATTGAGACAAGTTCGTACCTGTTGGAGCAAGCGACATTCTAATTCACGGCCTCCATTCCCAAATTAATTAAAAGTCGTTTAATAAAAACAGTAAATTTGCTGTGTATCGTTTTTTCGAGAGCGTCCCGGCAGCGCGGGCGGCGCGGGCGGCACTCCGGCGCGGCCCAATTATTGGAGAACACGTTTCGATTTAATAAAGCAATTTAGAAAAAGGGCAATTTGCATCAGAATGAGGGAAGGGTTGTCGGGGAAGAATCGGGAACAAGTGTAACGGACAAGCGGCCGCTGGGGACGACCGGCGCGACCGGCGCGACTCTAGCGCTAGGCACAGGAACTGAACTCTATATATTTTGTCACTACGCGAACGTCGATAGAACCATTCCCATTACACTGAATACCCCGACCAGCTTTATTTAAACGTCTCTGTATAACAGCATGGTTTGTTGTAATAGATCAATTGATAAATCATTTTGTTTTAGCTACGTTTTACTACTCGTTGTTTTTATAGCGACTTTCAACACAACTCAATGAACTGTTCGCTTTGTAAGTTTATAGCCTTTTCATGAACGGTGACCCGGTTAAGTTAAAGTAACAAAGTAGTAGATAACAGTTTGTAGAAGTTAACGTCTCATTATTTACTGTAAGTACTCGAGAAGTTCTCCGCTAGAGTCCAGTATTTGCTTCGAAAAACGATCAGAATAGCAACTCGCCATAGCTATTAATCGATTCACTATTAGGTATTAGTGGTTTGGTTGAGTTGAGAAGTCTTGGTAAGTTGCTTAGAAATTAAACAGGTTTGACTTTCTTGTAGGTTCTGCCTACTGAACTGGGAGGATGATCACAGTGACCAGGCCTGGGCTGCTCTAGGCGCAGATTTCACTAATACCTATTGTTACAAGTATTATCACAACAAAGACATTTTACCAAAAATTACGCAGTCACAGACTTGTCGAATGCCCCTCGCGAGCTAAAGGCGCCTCCACACTGCCCTGTGTGTCGCCGGTGTCACGCGTGTAATGCGGTGCTTCGCATGCCGCCCCGCCCGCGCCCCGCACTATCATAGCGATGGAAAAATCGCCCGATTCCGAACAATAATCGTTGGCATTGAATAACAATCGTCGTCGTCGCCGGGTCTTACTCGCAGCGCCTTTATTAATAAATTCTATTACGTATTAGAGACTGACACGACCGAGGGCTCCTTCGTCTATGATTTTCGTTTTCGTTTTCGTTCGTCGTCGCGATATCGTGGACGTTTAGCCGCGCATTTATTTACCGCTGATATCTTTAGGTCTCATCTGTTGTGACGTAAATGCTAGAGAATAGCCTGTGCTTGTAATAAAAATATATTAATACTAACATAAACGTTTACGGTTTAGGTGCCACACTAACGACTTGCCGAAGACAGCAACGCTTTGAAAGGTGTGCTTGGCGAAAATGTTTAATAGTATTTCTTAAAACAAACCTTTGTTCATGCCGCAGCCAGACTACTCCACACATTTCGTCAATGTTTTCAACGCACTCACGATATAAGAACTTCCTAGTGTGGGGCAAAATTAAAAACTTTTATACAAAAAGATACAACCGACTTCTAAATAAAAACACAGTAAGAGAAAAATAACTTCAATTTCGGAAGTCGGTGGTGTTGGTGGTGGTTTTTCGTTTCTTCGTTTTCGACATCGACTTCCGAAATTGAAGTAATTTTTCACTTTGTAGTGTTTTGATTTGGAAGTCTGTTGTATTTTTTTGTAAAAAGATTTTTATTTTTCACTTTTTAATTGCGATACATATTTGACCAGTTCTATAGGTACCTATAATGCCCAAAGTGATGCCAAAACTTAAACAAAACCGGTGCAATGAGGGTATACCAGGGTGAACTGATCATAGTTGCTTACCCCTTAAGAGCGTACCAGTGTGATGTTATGTTATGAAATGGTGTAAATAATAAACAGATATGCAAATGCACGTATCCCGAGTGATTTGCCGTCTTATATTGCAGAGTTCTGATGTATATCTCCGAAGTTCGTCATCAGATTTTGATGAAATTTAAATGGGACCACTTGACAAGCACCAGTTTCAAATAAAAATCGAATCACTCAGTGAAAAGATCTGAGGTGAAACAAATAAAAAAAAATACAGTCGAATTGATAACCTCCTCCTGTTAGAAGTCAGTAAAAAAAATGGCACTAAGGGCATCACCCTTAGTGCCATTTTTTTTACTGACTTCAATAGGCCATAGTCATAGCCATAGTCATAGTTTGGACTAGTGAGTCCAAACTATTACTATAATAATACTTTGCCCGGGCATTGAACCCAAGGCCTCATGCTCATCTACTGCTTACTAGTGGCCGCGCCCACTAGTCCAACGAGGTAGTTCGAAAGTGGCGAAATCTTATATTTTGTATTATCTATATAAATAAAAAGAAAAGTCCTGTCTGACTGACTCATCAACGCCCAGTCCAAATCCATGGACCTAGTAAGCCGAAATTTTGCACAGAGTTTCCTTTTATAATGTAGACAAGGAATAGGCAAGGAATTTTCGAAGTTCAACCCCTAAAGGATTTAAATATGGGATGAAAGTTTATACGAAAATCTGTCACTTTTAATTTGAAATTCATGAAAAATGGCATTTAAATCAAATGGTGTGTTCAATGTCGGTATTAGGATTCAGAAATTGAACTTCCACTATTCGTACCTTCACGTGGCAATCGATCCCACGAGACCTCCAGGATGAAAGTCCACCGCTCTAGCAATTAGAACACGACGGGAGTTCAGTATGCGCTCATTTTATATCAATTTACATGTAATTTTTATATTTAATTAAATAATAAAATTCAACAAATTTTGTAGTCTAGGCGAACAAAGACACGGACGGAAAGCTATGTTTTGGTAATAATTAGCAGTATCCCGCCAGGAATGCAAAAAACGAAACAGCCGAATTCGTATAGTCCACGCAGGCGAAGCTGCGGGTGGAAAGCTAGTTCTTAATAAAATTTGTTCAACCCAATGGCTAAGGCTGTGTTTGTGATAAAAGCAATCAACAAACTGACTGTTAGTCTATCTGATTGTTCTAGGAACGTTTAGAAGTGATAGATCTTCTACTCCATCTTCTTTTCGTGCGAGGATGTGGCCACCACTCGTGTCAGAGTTGTATAAGCCGCTTCTGGGAACCCCACAGGCCGTACAGTCGACTTGGCTATTTCAGATTTACATTAAGTATATAAGTCCAGGTTTCCTCACGATGATTTCCTTCACCGTTGCCTGTGATATCCAAAATAAACTTAGCAAGTACGTATGAATTTGAAGTAGTCACTTTGGCACTTGCCCAGATCTGAACCCACGACTTCAAGCACGAGAGGCAAGGCCACTGGGCCACCACAACATAAAGTGAAAGATAATAAATACCTAATTATATTAAATCTCAAATTACCGTAAACCGTGTGGGTGTTCTCGGCTCTAGATCTACCAACTATAATTACTCGTTAATGTGGCACATTGTATGTGATTAGGTACTGCTACCCAGTAGATACCCATATCCTAACTAAGTACATTTGGGCTCGGTGTATGTAATTCAGTTACTAAGATTAGTACACTCGCCCGCCCAGAGCTTTGATAGTATAGAAGAGGTCAGTGTCGGTTCTCATTTATCTCATATTTATTTTGTGCTATGATGTTTTGACTAAGATAAAATCTAGGTTAAAATCAATCTGCCTTTTCCTAACTATGTCGTGGTCGTATGTGTTAGATTGTATGGCTTCTGACTACCGTAACGAACGGCTGTCAAAGATATCTAAATGACAGCCGGGCACAACGGCTTAACGTGCTTCACGAGACACGGATGAGTTCCGCAGCCTGATTGCACAAGTGAATTCGGCAAGGTAAAGGGTTTGAACTCCATCAATCGACCAATCACATGCAAGATGAAAGACGCGATGTGGAATTCCGTCTATGTGATTGGTCGATTAATGGCAGTCAAACTCTTTGCCTTACCGAATTCACTTGCGTAATTATACTGCTGGTATGTATTTATTATTATTTATTTAAACTTCATGTACAATAGTGGTACATAGGCGGACTTAATGCAAGCCAGGCAACCTTATTTATGCTCATTATCTTCACTTATACTTTCTGTAATAAGTATTTGTGACCTTATATCTTGTGTTATTCTTAGAAGCTGCGACAGTGAGGAAGGTGGTGGGGTGGAGGGCGCGTGTCATTTCGGTCTGCCTGCTGGCTCAAGGACTGTCTTCGTCTCTACTAGCTGTTCTTTGTGACCTCGACCTTCAATACACTGTAGTGTAGCTTACGAACTTGTTTCTAGACAAAACAAATGGACTGCTTCTATATTTGTTTCTGAATACCATTCAGTTTATTTACGATTCTCCTCAATTTCAGTGATACATTTAGTGAAGTTCTAGCCTACATTTTCACTATATTAATAATGGATAAAGTTACGTAAAATAACACTTGCAATCATTGATCTATTTGAATTGAGAACTGATGCGGGAAGGCTAATACATCAGCAAGCAGCGCTTCGCATTTCAGCATTTTTATAATGATTATTTGTGATTAATCTGCACCTACCCTCCTGATAGCTACAACCTGCGAGTCTATTGGTCAAGAGTGAATAGGAAGCGTGCTTCATCGTCGACCACATTTTCGCTTAGCATCAGGTGAGATGATGGTCAAGCGCAAGCCAACAAATAAATAATAAAAAAACCTATATAAAGATTAAACACAAATTATTATTTCAGAAATACAGCACAGGCACTAATAATATTAACTAGTTTAATTAATTTCAAAAATTCAGATTTCATCAAAGTTGAGTAAAAGAAGGCTTGATCTATGTTTTTTGAACGATTATAACCCACTAAAAAAGTAACAAATTTTACGAAAGCGCAAATATTAAACGAATTTCGTTTTCCAATAAAATAGTAGCAAATAAAACTTTTGCTTACACTGTAGTTGGTTTTAATAGAAAAAATTTGTAATTAATGAGCAGAGCACAACTTGATCATAGTCCGCACATTCCAGGGGAGGCTGGCGCTCTGGTACACTAAAATCAATTTACATGAAAGTATTTAATTACTAAATGCGTAATGGAGACACAAATAGCATTGTATCATTAATCTTATTCAGCTGGAGAGACGCACACAGTTTGGGAACAATTCGATATTCTTTGATTTGTAACATAACCTAACATCACGCCCGTATCCCCGAGGAGTTAGGCAGAGGTGTAGCTATAGTACATCCACATTTATGTTTAAGTCCTATGTAGTAGGGGCGAGCCTATTCCCATCCACCGGACACAACTCCAGAAGCCGGGCTGCTAATGAGAAAAACCCACTAACATTTATCCGACCTGAGAATTGAACCCAGGACCTTATGTTCAACAGTAGCTGCGAGCACTAGACCAGATGCTGTGGTTGAATTGTTGTTTAAGATGAAAAACTTTTTGCTTTCAATATGTGCTGATATCATTTCCATCATCACGGTTGACTGCATTCTGTTTAGCGCCCATCGAACACAACGACGACAAGTTTGGTAGAAAAAGTGCGCTTAGATAGGAGGGCTCAGTTTTCAGTCGTAACTCTAAATTGATCGTCACGCGACACCGGCAGGTTAGCACTCTTCGAGATGTGGTCGATCTGACGGCGACCAGCATTGCATAAGTTCCACAGTTCCACCTATAATTTCCAAGCCCTTCGCATAGACAAGTAGCCCCGAGCCTCCGCAGCCGCGAGCCATGAGCCCCTCAAGTAGCTCGCTGCGCCACTTAGCGAGTTTGTTATCTTTTGTTATGAGAAACTGTTACGAGCTATTTAACGATTTATTACAAGTGCGCAAGTATACCCCCTCGCCCCCACACCCCTACGGTACGAACAGCCAAGTTATTAATGTTATTACGTGAACAACTATGTCAAGAAATAATTATACTGCTGGATCCAGTTGCAGTTTTTACGAGTACCATATCATTATTTGTACTTGCTTCAAGTTCATTTTATCGAAGGTATGCTGCTTTTTGCCCATCATGTTCAAAGCATTAATTAAGGCGAAATATACTAAGTTAGAATATTTCCTAAGAACTTAGATAGGTAACTCGACTGAAGCTTTTACAAAAGTATTTATTTAAAGAGTACTTTCTAGAATGAATTATTTCACGCTTGAAAGTTACCAGTAGAAATACCTGTAGAAATATATTTTCTGCACCATCTATTCCGATAAATTTCATAAAAAAAATACCAAGAAGTAACACCTAAATTGGAGCGCAAATGATTATAATTTGAGATCCTTTGATGACCGCCCATGGTTCGAACAAGAACTCATTACAAACGCAACGCCACCCGCTGCCGCGAAACGAAACGAAACCCTGCACAACTAATTATGGTGAAATTATTAGCCATATTAAAATTAATTGAACTCCTTTTGCTTGGAAGGTCTTTGAGATGTTGCAAAACCACTCAGCGCATTCAGGTTCTGCAGGGAGGTTTCCCTGCAGTCTTGACTGCCTGACCACTATAATAGGTCAAAGGTGCATACACGGGTAGTGCCTACATTTTAAAGGATATTAACGGTTCTGTCATAGACTCAACTTGAAAATATTTACGCAGGATTCTGCCTGACTAGTCTAGCCCTAGAAAGACATACACTGACATCATTGGCGATGTTCTTCAGCAAGTTCAGAATGGAAATGATTTAAGGATCATAGGACTAGTCCCAACGACGATATTGACTAGTCCTGACAGAAAGAAGATCGCACAAGGTTAATTTATTATATTCGTTGTATCCTGTTAGTTAGTTTCGGCTAGAGACGTTGGTAGAATAAATGTAAAAACGTCGCGACCATTCAAAGTTGTGTCTACTGGGAGTTGAAGTCAAACAATATAAAAGTGCTCGAGCCCGAGTAGTACGCGTCGTGCAGTGCAGAGGTGCTCCGAGTCGAAAGTTCTGCTGTCGGACAACTTGTACGCTTTTGAGTGTAGGTTTAGTGTGTTTATTTACTGAACTCTTTGTTTGTTTGAGTGACTGACGTGACAGGAGGCTTCCTCTATTCCAATATTACATCAAAAGATAACTTACACAACTTACGCGTTGGTAAAAGATGAATATCTTAATTCTTTAAAACAAGCCTGAACTCAGCCTCCTGCGAGTGTACCTAAAGAAAATAATTGAGGATAAAGATTCGACTTTGCGGAATCTCGGCAACTTACAAAAAAACTAGCCAGGATGAATCTCATGCCATACCAGACCGTGTGTATAACCAGAACTTAAACCTAATTTATGAACGTAAACGAAGAAAAACGAGATCTTATGATCGTAGATGGCGTTCTGTAGTCTCTGACCATGAGGAAAAGAGCCTTTATTTATGTATATATATTGTATGTGCATTTAATAAAACTTTACCTATGATGATGTGCTCTATGTATGATATGTTCATGATGTGCTCTCATCGCGTCAACCAGCCGACCCGGTGCGGTGCGATACGACTGTGCAATCATCTGCGGCGCCACGCTCTACTGAAAGTGACGCCGACATGACACGCGTGTCATTACCACGTCCATTTCAGTATGAGGTGAGATCAATTAATAAAGCTCATATTCATTTTAAAATGATAATTTTCTGTAACAATACAGCACGTCCGGCCGTCCGTCCGCATGCGGTGAGATCCGACCTCGTGCGGTCCGGTGCGACGGCTGCGGGTGACCATGTGTGCGCTCTGCTAGACATGGAGGGAACGTGGCGCCATGACGCCATGTTATTGTGCTGCGTGTCATGTCGGAGGCTGAGGTGAGCGCCATCAATTAATTTACGTGATATGTAGTTTATCGGCGTCATGGTCGGCTGTCGACTCCTCTGGGTATATATTCAATCTGCCTAGTTCCCTAACTAAGTTGAGGCTTTCGGCTTCCCTTCCAGTTTAATCGGATATCGAGTCCCAGTTGTTTACATGGAACTACCTACTGCTGATATGGTATGACCTCCACAACTAGTAACTAAGTAACACGATACCCCTTGGCAAGACTCCGTACAGATTCCGTAGTTCTAACTACCCGTAACAATGTTCAAAGATCAAATTCAAATTAAATTGATCTTTAATGACAGCCGGAAACAACGGTTTAACGTGCTTTCCGAGGCATGGAGGAATCCCGGTATGTTAAGATGGTCACATATCCTTGGTCTGACATCGACGCAAGCGTTGCTTAACCTTGAAAATCGACCCGTGCGGCTGTTATAATGTAGCCTCAATTATGTAGATTCTACTCTGGCTCTGTAGTGATACTAATGACTTTCTACAGTATAATTAGATTATTGTTTGGTTTCTTGCACCGTTATAAGTCTTAATAGTAATCAACCTTAAACGTTTTTTAATAGATCAAATTATTTAACTACAACAAATATTGCTTAAAATGAAAAACAAACAATGTACTTCAAACAGTGATAATACAATATGAATCGGCATTGATGCGTGATTGCTAACGCAATAATTGTCGACGTTCGTCCGGCTCGGCCCGGCGCGCGGCGCCGTGCGGCCGCCCCGGTCATTACGGCGACAGTTTGCGCTCACTGAGCCGCGCGCGAGCCGGACCGGCAGCTGGCGGCCGGCGTGGTCAATTGCATCTATTTTATACGTCACACACTCGCGGCAGAGGTAATTATGTGTTAAATATCAATTGGCACCCGAAAGGAATTTTTAAACTCATAATATTAAGCCTGTATACCCCAAAGCCCAACCAGGGCATCGAACCCGGACCTCCTGCTCGATGTAACGCTTGCAACTACTAGATCATTGGGTTTTTTTTAAATCTGGTATTTTCCCTAAATATGTCTGGTTACATAGCAAAGGCGCTGATAATAATTGGGTTTGTCCCCTTAATTGGCAGAGTTATCTTTATTACGCATCGCTGATTTATTTCACATTTACGATTAGATATGGAAGTCAGTATCTATTCCTGTGATTAAGTGGTATGTGTGTACGTGTACCTAATTTCTGATAAATAGGAAGAAATACATTATCTCTTAGTTTTGGCATTTTGAATTCTAAATCAGATAAATAAATATCTAACTTGTTTTGCAAAGAGTAAATTGTGTTCGACAAAGGTGATGAAGTGTCCCACTGAAAGGGTTAAGTATAATAAGAGTTAGCATTGTAATGCAATATAATATAATAAATTGTTTTAATCATAACTTGGTTAGGATTGTTTTAAAGGACTTTACACTGTATGCAGTAGGAAAGTGCCACATCACAGATGATCCCATGTCTAGGATTGATTAGTTAGCTGCTAAGTAGTGTTACAAACGACACTCCTACGAATCTGAATAACTTATCCGCCACCGGAAGAAATAAGGCGAGGTCTCGATTAAAGGAAACAAGACTCCAGAAATACCTTATCAGGAATCGCTGGGCCTTAAATTGAGAACAAAATAGCAGTCCACCGGAGCGGCGCAATAAATTATAATGGTTTAAACGGGAAAAGACTGGCTGTCTTACTCTCAGAGTCTCAGCCCAAAACACAAAGACGGTAAATTAATGACCTACCTTTGTTTGTAAGATAGCAGTCTTTTTGGCGAGCTTGTAAGTCAGTAGGACAACTAAATGAAACAAAATAGGTAGGCACTTAGAGTATCATGTAACCAAACATTTTATTGTGGTCAAATTGTATGGTGGTTTCAGGAGGAAATCTCTGGAAGTACTGACCTTATAACGAAAATTCTAGTACCTTCTTTTCATACTGATTTAATAAAGATTTTGTGATGTTCGATCTACTTCTTCATGATTCTGATTTCCTGGTAGTTCAAGTCTTTACCAAACATGATTCCATACCCGGATATACTTCTTTTGTTTATGTTTCTGTGCTCCTGGTAGTTTGAGAGTCGCTACTCATGATTCCAGCCCCGATTTTTTTTCTTCGTGATGCCGGTTTCTTGGGCAGTTTTGATAAAGCTAACTGAGCTCCCAGATGGTCTTAGAGCAAGTAAAAATAACCAAAATAATATATTTCATGAATGGACCGAATGTATCTAACGCATTGTCTTAGTGGTCTAAAACCATCTTTGCATTATTGCTTTTCTAATGAAACCGGTTAGGGGCACATCGGTTGGATAGTTTCAAACTCTAATATGGACACAGGTAGAAACAATTTTTATTTTTTATATATTATTATATGGATTTGTGTCAAACTAAGAAACCAAGAGAACCAAGATTACCGACATAGCCCGAAGAATTGGAAAAAACTTAAGTGGCAGTGGACAGGGCACATCGCTCGCATAACGGATGGCCGTTGGGGCCGAAAAGTTCTGGAGTGGCGACCGCGAAGTGGAAGACGCAGCGTTGGAAGGCTTCCCTCTAGGTGGAGCGTTAACCTGGTCAAGGCAGCGGGAGTCCGGTGGATGCGAAACGCACAAGACCGATCAGTGTGGCGACGCTTGGGGGCGCCTATGTCCAGCAGTGGTCGTCTTTCGGCTGACATGATGATGATGATTGTGCCCGGGTGATGGCATGGTACCTATTGCAAAAACTAAATAAAAAACCGGCAAAATGTGGCAGTACTTCAAATGCATATCTGCCTAAGTCTTCGGGGAATGTATGCGTGATGTTATAATGTATCTTTCACTCATAGATATTTATAGTGCTGCTAAGTGTTATAAGCTATTTTTGATTCGAAAAAAACATACATACGGGTTCTGTGGGATACACAGGGCACGGGAGGGACGCCGCGACATAAAGCTATTGTTAATAACGTCTTCAAGTATTTTTTTTTTTAACTTTGCCCCACACTTGTAATTTTTAAACTTTGCCCCACACTTGTAATTTCTTCCAGTATCGTGGGTGCGTTTACAAACATTTAAACTCACGTACATAAGACACCCAGATCCGGAACAACTATCTTTAGGCCATACAAATATTTGTTCCAAGCGGTAATCGAACCCGCGACACGTAGCGCAACAGCGGATCGCTCAACTACTACGCCAACCGTGTCGTCAAATTATTCTGAAACACACTTCTTAATTTGTAGTAATGGGATGTTACCTGAAGTATTATTATGAAGATACTTGAAAAATAATAAGTGTTTCGTTATAATGTACGAACCTGGGGCCAAATAGGGACAATATGAGGCGGGTATGCGGGTAGCATACTTGTGGATCGGGTACTTGACCCTACCAATCTATTGACTTATTTTTAAGAGCTGTGTGTGAAAACGCGATTACCTAGGCATCAGTTCTGTGAGGATCGGACTGTGTCTAAATCTTTTGATGGGTAATGTTGTTTCGTTTGAAGCTGAACCTGTCTGACTGTTTAGCTGGCTTATATAACACGTCTGTGTAAAGGCTTGACGTTCTGGTGTCGTCATGTGGTCTGACGTAATCGAAGTCATTCCCGAATTCAGGGAGATTTGAGGTTAGGTCTGACAAGTATGTAGTAAACCCGGATTTTGGCGGCTCAGAGGTTTGACCCGACGGGCTGGTAATGTGGCCATCTTTTCTATTGAAAGGCACCACCATCCAGAAAACACGTGGGCTCCAGGTAACAATATTGCAAGCGTGTAATCTACAGAAATCTTCTCTGTAGTTTGATGCCAAGTGCCCTTTGTTCCGCCAACCGAGTCTCAACTGATATTTCAGCGGAGTTGCCAACTGACATTGCAACTGCGATTGATCAATTTAAACTGAGCGTTAACCACGTTCAGTGTAGTGCCCAAAACCTTAAGAGATTGATATCATGTGACCGTAGTTCTACTGAATATTTTGGTAAGGTGATTTCAGTGTAATAAGACCAGTTGTTATATATTTAAAGTCTGGGTTGTGTCTCTGGGTGCTTTGCCCAAGTGTTATGTTTCTTTTATGAGCACAACCATAGTAGGTCTGTTATTATTCGATTGAGCTAGAAATTATTAGGCGTTCATCTCACGAACCCTCACAAAGTTGTTTCATCTCTTTTAATCCCTAACAAATCTTGTTACGGAGACGGGGTGTGTTAGAGTCAATATTTATAGTTGATAAAGATTTAGAAACATCTAGATGTTAAGTGGCTCGCCACATTTTAGGTATATGTACCTCTATGATTTTCTACTACAGTAAACCTTTTACTAATGAAATATATGTTTAATTGAATCTTTCCCTAGTAAAGCATACCCTATAAATTTACTATAGGCACGGTTGATCTGTAAAACGGTAATCGGGCTTACAATGCTGAATTAATAAGAAATGTAGGTAAACTAAAAAAACAATTGAGATAATCGCGTTTTCACACACAGCTCTTAAAAATATGTCAATAGATTGGTAGGGTCAAGTACCCGATCCACAAGTATGCTGCCCGCATACCCGCCTCATATTGTCCCTATTTGGCCCTTGATCAGAAAAGTGTGACGACCACTGATCTAGAGGTTCGTACATTATAACGAAACAGTTATTATTTTTCAAGTATCTTCATAATGATACTTCAGGTAACATCTCATTACTACAAATTAAGAAGTGTGTTTCAGAATTATTTGACGACGCAGTTAGCGTAGTGGTAGAGCGATCGACTGCTGCGCTGGGTGTCGCGGATTCGATTCCCGCACGGATCTATTTGTATGGCCTACATAGAGTTGTTTCGGATCTGGGTGTCTTGTTTACCTGAGTTTAAATGTTTGTAAACGCACCCACGATACAGGAAGAAATTGAAAGGGCAATGCTTTAAAAAAATAAGGTCTCAAGAAATATTGGTTTAAATAATAGGTTTTAGTAATAAAATGTGTAATTTAAAAAAAGTACCTTCTCTTTTATCCACAGTCACTAGATAAGTGAAATTCTATCATCGAAAGCGTGGCGATAGCGATTGGAAAAATATCAAAAATATATGGGAACGTCAAATGCTATCGAAATGTCACGCGATAAGTCACTTTTACATTTTGTCATTTCCAGCATCGCTATCACTGACAGCTAATGACACTTGTCTAGAACCGCAGCATAGGAGAAACGGTCATGGTATACGAAACGGGGCACTATGAAAAAAAGACAGAAAAATTTCACCCAAAAACAACGCCTAATCAAGCCTTCGGGATCCGGTGGGATGTGGGAGTACTAGGGTGGAGAAACACCGGGAGACGACCTTAAGGTCAATGACCTTGACCCCAAGGTCAAGGACAAATTAAAAAGACGCAGACACGGGTTACGCTCGATGTCAGTGACCTTGACGCTAATGTCTATGACCTTGACACCAAGGTCAAGATCAAATTAGAAAAGACGCTGACACGGGTTACGCTCGAGGTCAGTGACCTTGACGCCAAGGTCAAAGACCTTGACCCAAGGTCAAATTAACAAAGACGCAGACACGGGGTACGCTCGTGGTCAGTGACCTTGACCTCAAGGTCAGGTTCATAAAAACACCCCTTTTAACCTAACCTGTCCAAGTCGGACAGCCCCAAGTCTCGAGCTCACTTCGCTCGCTCTTGGACTAAGTTGCTTACAGGGCAAAGTCGGAGCCCGCTTCGCGGGGCTTAATGGTCATAAAAAAAATAACCACGAAGGGGATGGCGGGGTCTGTTCGCTCGCTTTGCTCGCTCACTGGACCCCGTCATCCCCTTCTAACCTAACCTGTCGAAGTCGGGGTGCCCCATGACCCGAGCTCAAAAAAAAATTCATGGGGAAAAGTTGTTTCTTTTGATGTCATATGATAGAACCATAAAAAAGTATTATGAAGTTTGAAATTCGCATGAATCTTTAGTCGATGGAGACAGCTGCGTCGGCTCTCGTTACGGTAAAGTTTCAATCAATATACCGATGGTAAAATTTGTTTGAATTATTCGGTATTCTCGATATTTCTCGTGATTCTCGAAGTTTCGGATTGCTTTTCGCTGCTTTATATTGTTATTTGTTGTTTTATTAGTTAGGTAGTTTGTTTGTTCGTTAGTTTATTTTGTAGTTTTTTAATTAGTTATTACTTTTTTATTTTTCATTTTGTATATTAGTCGTTAGGTTTGTTTTAATTTGCTTTATAGAATATTTTACTTTATAGTCTAGTTGTAGTTGTAGTCTAGTTTTAGTCATGAATCCTAGAAATTTAATTTTAGGACGTGAGTTTTAACATATAGAATTACGCTGCTAGCATCAATAACGAAGAGCAAGCAATAGAAGCTGCTCGTGCTTGGCTTTTAATGCCAAGCAGGGTGGCGCGCTGCCCTAATTGTAGGCAGAATATGTCAGCAGAGCGGCGCCCTGATTATAAGTTTGGCTTCCGCTGGAGATGTCGGCGTCGTGGCTGTAACGAAATAATTTCGTCAGTCAGGGGTACTTTCTTTGAAAAGTCGAAGGTGTCAATTTTATCGAACCTTCGACTTCTTTATATTTTTTTTAGAAATGATAAGGTTACACAAGCAGCAAGGGATGTGGGAGTGACAAAGAAAACGGCCATTCAAATATATCACTAATTGCGTGAGGTGTGTGAAGTGGCGGAGGCCTATGAGCATCAAATGATAGGGAGTCCTGATGACATTGTGGAAGTCGATGAAACACATATGTACACAAATAAATAGCACAGGGGACGATTTCTGCAACGTCAGTCATGGTCATTTGGATGTATGAGTCGCCTATCAAAAAATATAGTCGTCGAACTTATTCCTAACAAATCACGGCAGACACTTGACCCTATAATGACGGCTAATGTACGACAAGGGTCATACATTATGTCCGATATGCACCGAGCATATCATGGAGTAGATTTACGTCTTAATATGGGGGGACACTTTACTGTAAACCATAGTTTAAATTTTGTCGCAGGCACTGTCGATATCCCGGTGCATAGAAATTTAGGTACCCCGGTCTTCGATGGAACAGGTAACGTCAGGGCAAAAATTCATACTAATACAATAGAGCGGCAATGGCTAGAATTAAAACGCCATTGCCGCACCTGCAGGAGCCAAAACAAGTGTACATGGTGTGAAGTGGTACATGGGCGAGTACATCAGAGGCCGCCCGATTTAGGCGTCTTTTAAAAGATATTTGCCGCTTATACCCGGGAATAGGGAGACGGGGTATCAGAGCGTCTAATTGTAGATGCAGGTCATGCCGTTACCTGCCCGCCATTTTTTTGTTCGTAAATTTCATGAAAATTTTTCTGTCCTAGACGCTCTCAGCGGTCATTGACTTCACGAAAAAAAATCCCGGGAAAAAGTTATTTCTTTTGATGTTTTGTTTTGTGATTTTGAACGATGCCGACACGTGTTACGCTCGTGCTCAGTGACCTTGAAACCATGGTCAGTGACCTTGACCCCAATCAAATTAACAAAGACGCAGACACGGGGTACGCTCGTTGTCAGTGACCTTGACCTCAAGGTCAGATTCATAAAAACACCCCTTTTAACCTAACCTGTCCAAGTCGGAGTGCCAAGTCTCGAGCTCGCAAAATTTAACTCTCATTACGAAGGCGTCAAAAATTGAAATTGTTTAAGTCCCAGACGATAAAACACAAAAACAGATTGGAAAAAGCACAAAAAAATTTTGATGAAATTTTCAAACTTAATTATACTTTCTTTTTATGGTTTCATCGTATGGAAAACATCAAAAGAAATAACTTTTGCCCGGGATTTTTTTTCGTGAGGTCAATGACCGCTGAGATTGGAGGCAAAATTTAGCCTTCTTTATGAAGGCGTCTAGGACAGAAAAATTTTCATGAAATTTACGAACAAAAAAATGGCGGGCAGGTAACGGCATGACCTGCATCTACAATTAGACGCTCTGATACCCCGTCTCCCTATTCCCGGGTATAAGCGGCAAATATCTTTTAAAAGACGCCTAAATCGGGCGGCCTCTGATGGCAATTCTGTTAAAATATTGTGACGGTACATGTACTCGCCCATGTACCACTTCAATTTGTTTTGGCTCCTGCAGGTGCGGCAATGGCGTTTTAATTCTAGCCATTGCCGCTCTATTGTGTTAGTATGAATTTTTACCCTGACGTTACCTGTTCCATCGGAGACCGGGGTACCTAAATTTCTATGCACCGGGATATCGACAGTGCCTGCGACAAAATTTAAACTATGGTTTTGACCGTAAGGTTGTCCCCCGGTGTTTCCCCACCCTAGTACTCCCACATCCCACTGGATCCCGAAGGCTTGATTAGGCGTTGTTTTTGGTTGAAATTTTTGGGTGAAATTTTTGGGTGAGTCTTTTTCATTGCTTCTTCCTCAAAATTTTCTAAGTCCCAGACGCCTTCACAATGAGAGTTAAATTTTGCCTCCTAGCTCAGCGGTCATTGACCTCATAAAAAAAATCCCGGGCAAAAGTTGTTTCTATTGATGTCCTCCATACGATAAAACCATAAAAAGTAAGTATTATTAAGTTTGAAAAAATCATCCATTTTTTTCTTTTTTCTCAGTGCCCCGTTACGTACACTCCAACCGGAGAAACTGTTGAATACAGGCCTGCGAATCACAGCCAAGAGGCAACACTGGGGCCCATGAGCAATGCTGCGACTCTTGGTTCCTACAAGGTCTATTCCCGCGAAACCGCGATACGCGGCAGCGGCTGCTAAGGGTCTGTTCTTTGAGATACCGATTCCTGTCAGACAGGTGGAAAGAGATACAATGGAACACAACTTACTGCTACAACTTACCTTTGTCCCCGTGGTGGTCCCTGGTCTCGTTCAATCTCGTGGCCGGTCGAGGGTTATATGGGGAAAATATATATAATAATAAGGGACAACCGACGTGGTCTGGACCGAGAGGGTAGACAGCTATATACGTTCCCAACAAAAATACTTCGCCGCGCGCGAAATCCCTACACAAACAAAGGCACGGGTAATTCACAGTACCAATCACTGATGGCGAACGTAATTTGTTAACGAGTAACGATGGGTTAACTATCTGGTAAATCCAACAAAATCAAAGCAATACCACCTTAATACGTTTAGCCATGTCAATCACATCTTTTCCAGTCAGTGTCAACGTCAACTCTATCAAAAGCTGTCAAATCGATGACAGCGAGCTGACACAGTGTTGCAACAAAATAAAAAAAAGGAACGAAACGTTTGGTTCCGAACAGAGACTGTCGTACACAATCACATCAATGGCCAAAGTACATATTTCAACTATCTATAAAAGCTTGTTCTATTTGGATCAGTTTGTATTTGTGCCATGTTGTATCGGCCATCTGTCGCGTCATCGGGTGCCCGACAGATAACGCCACTACGGTAACGGCTAACGGTACTCATGTACGGCTCTGATCTCTCGTGCTATTTGATCAGCATGATTATAGCGAACGGTTTGTTTGCTGTACTGTAGATTGTACAGCCTGTCTATTGTGTGATTAATTGAATCCTTCTTCTTCACTTTGATTGTGGCACGCATAAAAAGTTTCATGTTTTAAATCTGACCGCAGGAGAAGGCGATTCTCACTGAACCTACTAAATTGAACTCAAGTCATTGTAAGTTGTAAGCGTTAGTTTATTGAACGTACTAAAACGCTTGTCCTTATGAATTGTTATGGTACAACTTCTATATAAAGTGTCCGGGCTTGTAATAATAAAACTTTAAGCCAAATGGGTTTTTATTCCAATTCTTAAATTTCTGCAAAAATCATAAAGCAAAAATCTGCAGGGGTTATTTTAAGGCAACAATAAAATTAAAATTAATTGGCTTGGAGCTGTGATAGCTGCCAGTGTATAAAATAACTCAAAAAGTAACAAAAAAACACCATAAAAGATATATGTTAAACCTTAATTTTTTTTGCAGAATTTTATGCAATGCAATAAAAAGATTTGAAATTATGTTTAAAGATTGACGTTTGAGTGTTAGTTGAATATTTTTTTAGATCCTATATGCTTTTTGCGCGTTAAAATAACATTAAATGTGCGCTTCTATGAGACCTTGGTCCATAGTTATGGTTGTTACTGTTGTAAGACCATGTGGATATAGTAATTAGAAAGACAGGTACTAAAATTGCTCTATGTTTGAGGTTTTACAGTCTTAAAGTTTATTACTACAAGTCCGGACATATTGCAAATAGCTATATATAGCTAGCTTCTTCTTGAACTCCTGTACAGATGTGCCTCGGAGTTTAGGATAAGTGTAGGTAGTAGATAGTGGATACAAATCCAATGGACGCACGCATCTTGAAGGCACGCTGTAGGAATATCGTGAGCCTGCCTTAACTAATTCTAAGCGTCACATTTACATGAATACTTACCTTAATATATACCGAGAGCAGTGGTGGCCTAACGGCCGTGATTTACAAGTTTTAGAGCGGTTACGCACTCCGTCCGATCCGAATCCGAGAAATTTCGGTTCCGAAGTAGCCGTGGTACTTCTTGTAGGGAAACTTACGCACTACATCCAAACTCTATCCGTCATAATTTATAATTCAGAACATTTTAAATTCAGATAGAACTCGGACTCTTTACCTTGTGTGAATGATTTCATCACCACTGCTCTCAAAATGGTGAAGGACATGGAGGAGGAAACTGGCTTGTTCTAGAACCAAAAAATTCGATGATATGTGACATCCACCAACCCGCACTGGGCCAGCGTGATAGATTACGTACCACTTCCTCTCATAGAGAGGTGGTATGTGACCCAGCAGTAGGAATATTAAAGGCTAATTATGTTAATGCTTACCTAAATATTATACGCTGTGGGATTTTCATCTCTTCAAACAGCTTCCACATCAGCTAAGTGTAGCAAATCCAACAGTGCGCTTTTATTTAGGCATTAATTTAGGTGTCATCTAGTGTTGGCATTAGAAGCACGTTGTGGCAGCATCAGAGGCACGTTGTAGAACAAAACATTAATTCAGTGGTGAGTCAACACCCGGCTCCGGTGGCGCAAGGATTACTATGCCACAGGATCGTGCAGAAGGACCATTTTTATGAGGAAGGTGTGGCGAATACAGTCAGTTCATAAATAGGAGAACAGTGACAACCCGTGTCTTTGTGTGGATGGCTAAGATACAAAAACTTATTGAATCTTTGTTTGGTAATAAAATTTTACAGTATTGGCAATAATGTTTCTTTCTTTCTCAATGTACAAAGCTTGGTGATCAGGTAAAACACTAGGAAGTTGTAGGAAGTCAATAAATATCAAGCACAAGTTCAATCATACATGGAGTATTGTTCTCATTGTCCTATGACGGACCTGCCAAATACCAGCTTGATGCACTAGAGTCGATCGAAAAGCGTGCCAAGAAGCTCAACAATGATGAGGGACTGGTTAAGTCAAAGCTCCAGAGCCTCGAACATCGCCGCCGAGTTGTCGGCTTGTCAGTTTTTTATCGGTTGCATTTCGAGGAATGTGCGATGGAGTTGCATGATCTAATGCCATCCAGCCCGTTTCATCATCGGACTACCAGACGTACGGCAATGCGCCATCGGTACATGGTGGACATCCGGGTGGTATGTCCACGCATAAACGCGATACGCACTAAACGTTTTGAGAATACTTTTATTATGCGTACAGCTAAGGAGTGCCATTCCCTGCCGGAGTCTGTGTTTCCCGATAGCTTCAATCTAGGAGTCTTTAAGTCAAGAGTGAATAGGTTGCTTCTAGGTAAGGGTGCCGACCACATCGTCGCTTACAATCAGGTGAGATAGTGGTCAAGCGCGAGCCTATTCTAAATAAAATAGTCGGTTTAGAGACTTTCTTAAAGTTCTACAGTACAAGTCACAGTTACAATCTTGTTTACTAATTACGGACTGACAGTG
Organism: Orthosia gracilis; assembly: GCA_947562075.1. Lineage (NCBI taxonomy): Eukaryota > Metazoa > Arthropoda > Insecta > Lepidoptera > Noctuidae > Orthosia > Orthosia gracilis. The sequence continues at coordinate 49,637,267 of OX387271.1, read as the reverse complement.
ATTTTACGATGTCTTAGCTCTAAGGAGGTCAGTACTCAACTGCTATATTCTGCAGTCACCACCATGCAAGTAGTTAGAAAAAGCACGCCTATGCGTTGTTGTTCATGATTTGCCGTCTGGGGGCATGCTTGTGCTTTGTTTTGACGTCCGTACTATTCACTAAACCCGAAATATACATATTATGTATTTATGTATGTAAATATATTTTATTTAATTCGTCATATGTTATTTACTAGCTCGCCTTTGTACATGTACTTTATTATCACACTGCATGTAATGTTGTTTTGGTGTGCAATAAAGAATTAAGAATAGTACAAAGAAAAAATGAAAAATTAAGCCAGTGTCTCAGCTCTGCCTCATTTGTATGAATTACCTTTAATTTGATTTGATACCAAATTATTAGAAGTCATTTTGGGGACTATACAAAGTTGAATGTTTTATAAATTCTTCTGAGTTAATGTTTTGCTCGCAAAGTTTCGACCTAGAGCTCTGGTTATTTTTAATTTTATTATGATCGAAAGCGATCAATAGGACTGTTTTTGATAGGTTTACCTTGCTGAAGGAAATGCTAACGCTGTCGATGTGGTTAAATTTTGGGTAAAAGAGGACCACATTAGCATCTTTTCATTAAACAGACAAAAATATTTCAATTACTAGGTTCACGTGCATACCAGTCAAATAGCTCGTGCAAAGTGAACCTTCTGCTTCCATCTAAGGTATCTTGCAGAGAGGCGCTAATCGAACGGGATTGGTTTCATCGCCGCTCACGCTGATTTACAGCCCACCTGACCTGCGGGGTGAGGGAGGGAGGGGTGTCTGGTGTGGGCGGAGGGGAGACAAGGAGCAGTTTCTATAAGTCAGATTGCCAATTGTAATGTGGAACTGTCTTTTTAGTCGAAGTGAGGAGTTTAACTCGTTATGTTGGAAGATTATAGAACGTGGGTTCTATTTTAAAATTGGTTGATTTTAACACTTAAAAGTAAAGTAGAATAAGATAAAAGGAAAATTTGCTAACAGAATGTTCGTGAGTATTACTACGATACGCTATAGCAACTAAACGCACGAATCAGATTCATGATCCAATCTGATGGGAGATTAGAATCATTGTATTTAGGTACCTAGTGGTAGGTTACAATATTCTATACCGTATAGTCTGAGCTATAATCTAACAAAAATATCTGTATACCTTTGATGCCTAATTACGTTTAATTGACATAATTTAGTTCAATGCACTTGTAATGCAGACTTTTTACTTCTAAACCCACACATATTTGCCCATATCATGTGTTTAGTAAACTCATATCGTCAATGCATCTCAGACGTATTTGCGCAGATATTTGTCCAGACGCAAATTGAATTCTTTTTCAATCACACGGCGCCTAGAGAAATCATTTCATTTACTAGATTGATCGCTGACTCAGTTTAATGTGCAGGATCACAAAATGTTCCATGTTATGAGCTTACCATTGGTTTGACGACATTTCTTTTAGGCATTTTCTTAGTGTGTAGTAGTCAAAATCAAAGTTAAATTTCTTTATTTCAATTAGGCCACATTAGGCGGAACTTTTGAAAGCCAAAACTTTAAAAAATAATTGATTCTACCATCCATTCGGAAAAGTAGCTTCTTATGGAGAAGAACGGACAAGAAACTCCAAACTTATTTTTATTCACTATATTCATAAACATACATTATACGTGAGGACGATGCACCCAGACTAACACTACTATACAACGTACAGATATAATGACAAGTATTACAAACACTAACAGGTAAATTCATTCATTTGATAAATATGCAAATGGTCCTCACATACTTACAAATATTGCAAACATAGGTAAATTACCAAATTCAACAACAACGAAATAGTGTGTGAGTCAATTTCTTAAACAAAAAAGAAGAAAATGTAAATAAAAAAACAAAAAAATACTATAGTTATGAATACATAGATTAACCAGTTTGATTGCATGTTTCCAAGCATTATTATCTTCTTTTTCTTGCTTTCTTATCTAATTTCTAATTTAAGAGATTATCGATGACTTAGCTCTGACAGCTCTCTTATTTAATGTTAATATAAATTCAATGTCAGCCGCCCGACCCACAGCAAAATACCATATGATATAATGCTGTGAAAGGAACTAAAATAGACCAAACGTGCGGTTTCTAAATCTGATAACTGTCTTATCTTGGCTAAGTCGGTCGAGTCGAACTTCTGCCGCCCCTCACTACCACCACTGCTGAAACCCGACGGGTCGCTGGCTCACTCCGCTGAGGAGAAGGCAAATTTATTTGCCTCTCTTTTTGCGGAATCTTCACGTCTGAATCCTGGTGACGCGCGGCCCCTTCTTTCTCCTGATGGATGCGAGACGAGTATGTCGGACATTCGCATCCATCAAAAGGACGTCCGTAGGGTGCTGCACAACCTCGACGTGAACAAGGCTAGCGGCCCTGACGGAATACCAGCTATAGTTCTTAGAACCTGTGCGCCTGAACTGTCTCCGATCTTGACACGCCTATTCCGCCTTTCGTATGAGGCTGCAAAAGTGCCGAATGCTTGGAAGCAAGCTAATGTACAGCCCGTGATCAAGAAGGGCAGTCGAGCTGACCCGGCCAACTACAGACCCATATCTGTAACCTCCATACTCTGTAAGAGTATGGAACGTGTACTCAATATTAAGCTCCTGGCATACCTAGAAGCAAACGATATCCTTAGTGACCGCCAGTATGGCTTCCGCCGAAATCGGTCTACTGGGGATCTTCTAGCGTATGCCATTCACATCTGGAGTGAGGCCATCGAGAGGCACGGGGAGGCGCTTGCCGTCTCCCTCGACATCTCGAAGGCTTTTTATAGGGTCTGCCATGAAAGCCTTATTGGTAAGCTTCCTTCATTCGGTTTGCCCGGTGGTCTGTGTGATTGGATTGCAGACTTCCTGAGAGATCGGTCCATTCGAGTGGTTATCGATGGCTGCTCGTCGGACCAATTGGATATCAATGCCGGGGTCCCTCAGGGGTCGGTTCTCTCAGCAACTTTATTCTTGCTGCACATTAACGATCTGCTAAAACCCGGTACCTTTGGGTATGCTGACGACAGCACTGTTGCTGAGAGATACTTGTCCAACGCTCGTGCTACCGGGCCTCAGATTCAGTCTCTCCGGGAGGCCATGGTGGAGCGCTTGAACCTGTCCTTGCAGGCAGTCTCCGAATGGGGCGATGCCAATCTGGTCAGGTTTAATGCTGCTAAAACCCAGGCGTGTCTTTTTTCCGCTAAAAAGAGCCAATTTCACCCGGCTCCAACTTTCCGAGATGTGACCGTGCCAATAACTGACCATCTTGAGCTTCTTGGCGTTACGTTGACATCGACTCTCAATTTTGGGCCATACATTGAGGCAAAGGCTCAGCTGGCTGCCAAAAAGCTGGGAATCCTTGCAAAGGTGAGAAGGTACTTCACGCCAGAACAGCTGCTCAGCTTGTATCAAGCGCAAGTTCGATCATGCATGGAGTACTGTTCTCATCTCTGGGACGGATCTGCCAAATACCAGCTTGATGCACTAGAGTCGATCGAAAAGCGGGCCAAGAGGCTCATCGGCGATAAGGCACTGGTTAAGTCAAAGCTCCAGAGCCTTGAACACCGTCGCCGAGTTGCCAGCTTGTCGGTTTTTTATCGGTTACATTTTGGGGAGTGTGCGATGGAATTGCATGATCTAATTCCGCCCAGCCCGTTTCATCATCGAACTACCAGACGTACGGCGATGCGCCATCGATACATGGTGGACATCCCATCCATACGCACTAAACGTTTTGAGGATCTACTATTATTATACGTACTTTTATTATACGAACAGCTAAGGAGTGGAATTCCCTGCCAGCGTCTATGTTTCCCGATAGCGATCTAGGGGTCTTTAAGTCAAGAGTGAATAGGTTACTTCTAGGCAAGCGTTCTCCACCGTCGACCACATCATCGCTTACCATCAGGTGAGATAGTGGTCAAGCTCGAGCCTAAAACAAATAAAAAAAAAAAAAAAAAACTTTCTAACAGCGGCTGAGCATAGCCTACCCACAAGAGATGTTATGTGAGGACCCTATTGTAATTTGTCGAAATTCCTAGGCACAGTTTGCCTGATTTATAAAACCCAGCTTGTTTGGTTTATAAAATCCAACTTTTCTCCATTCAATATGCTTTTGCATTCGCTACTTCTAACATTCGGTAATGTGTATCTAATACATTTGTTTTTTTTTTTCATTTAGTACCAATGTTGCTGTGAATCAATATTGGACCTGATGAATAGAGTTATTCACATCATCAAGGTTTTAAATATCAAGTATGTGTCATCAGAAAATAACACCATCTTTGGTTGATTTTGTAGTAAATGGTGCACATCGTTAGTGTAAACCAAAAAGAGGAATGGACCCAATATCAGGCCTTGAGAAACGCTTATTGCCCAGTGAGTTTACGTCATTTATCTGAACTTTAACTTGTCTGTCTTTCAAATATGATCTAAGTAACTTAAGAATCGTATGTCTAATCCCATAGTGATCTTTAACAAGTGTCTGTGTCATGGTTAACGCAATCGAACGCCATCGAGAGGTTGACTGGTGCTTCTACCCGGGCGTTAAAGATGTTCTTTATTAGGATGACACCAGCGTTAGTTCTGCAACGCCCTTTGGTGAAACCGTACTGTTGATCTTAAAATATGGTATGTTTGTTAAAATGACGCATCAATTGGTTGAGCATTAACTTTTCGAAGACCTTATTGAAAACCGGCACAATTGACACAGGCCTATAATTATTGAATACCTTGCTATCCTCGGATATAAACAATGGAACTACTTTAGTGTATTTCATGAGGTCCGGCAGAACTCCTTGATCGACACTAGTGTAAAATATGAACGCAAAATAGGGAGCAATATTTTCAATGATTGATTTACAGACTTCAACAAATAGTCCCCAAAGATATTCTGTTGATTTAATTTTAAGATCTTTAAAAGCTTTTAAAATAGTCTAAGGGTTAGTATGTTGAAACTTAAACTCCGATGAGCACGAATTTCATTCGCGCGGATGAGGAGTTTAAAGCTGCTGTAGTTTTAAGAGGAATATTAACAAAAAAGTTTTCAAATGCCTGAGCTACCTCTACATCTGAGATTATGGGGCCATGTGCAGTCTCTTAAATTCAGTATTACGCTGTTTTTTCCTAGTGCGCTACTTTTCATTATTTATAATTTTTCAGGTAGTTTTTATTTTATCGTCTGCTGAATTTATTTTATTGCTTATATTCAGTACTTTAGCTATTTTGCATGCAATTTTAAAGGTTTTTGATTATTTTTCATCAAATTTTTAAAGCTTGTATTATTCATTTATGTTGTTTTAGGCCATAAAGTTCATAAAGCTTATCCCTGCTTTTACGAAAGCTTGATGTCACCCAATTGCTAAATACGAACTTTTTGCTTTAATTGGAAAAGTGTCATTAAATTGCGTGTTTTGTACTTTAAAAAACTCGGCATAGAATTCATTTGAGTCATATTTATTATTAAAGTTTTTTAAATACATTATTTACTATTCAAGGTATTATTAATTTTGTCTAAATTTGGACATGTAATTACACGTAAAAAAAAATCCAAAAAAGGTATGTAAGTGTTATAGGTTATTGTTTGTCCACTGTGATCAGGTGCTAACTTGTTTACAATTTCTTAATATAAGTAATCACAATTACAAAAAAACATTATCTGTACAAGTCGCAAAAGAAGCTGTTTCTCTGGTTGGCTCCATAAAAACATTTGCCAGATTGAATGATTTAAAAATACCCAATAACCTGATAATGTTAGAATAACTTTCGAATAAGTAAGTGTTAGAATCGCCAAATATGACTATTGATTTACTACGAGTACTAACTTTTTTTAACACATCCTCCATTACAGAGTCAAAAAAAGACTGATACTGGCAACTTGGAGGCTGTAAACGCATACTACAACATGCTTATCAAGCTCAACACAATACAATTCAATGATGTTTTCAACAGACAGTCTAACAATGTATTTTCTTTCTTTAGATTTAATAGAGTTTTTAATAAGTAGCCACGTATCATATGTTGTCTGCTGAAATTGCTAACTACACAATAATTTTCGGAATTAATGGACATTACTTGGTGATCTTTTTGAAAGAGCAACCTTGAATGTTCTGATTTAATAGTTTTAAAGAGTATTGCTCTCCACTCAGCTTTGTACCAACTAAATAGTTTGCCAGAAGATACCTTTTTTCTATGTACTAATAATAACTGATCTTTTGTAGGGGTAACTTCTGTTGTCTTATGGACTAGTTTATGTCTATGTTGCTCAAAAAAAAAAAACAAAATAGTTTATTTCAAATAAACCTTAAAGGTACTTTTGAATTGTCAAACAACAAAAAAATATGACTCTAGATGCAAATTCGCAAACGTCAGTAGATCTCAATGGAGAAGAATTTGCAAGAAACTCCACGGACACTCTTTTCCAACAGTTTCAATTACAAGTTTTTGGTTACATCATTCTTGTTTAAAAAATTAATACATATATGTGAGAACGATGCAAAAAGACGTGCACGTCAAAGCGTCTAGAGTAACAAACAATTTCAACATAAAAATGCAATGACAGGCCGAGGCAGACTGATGGCGCCCGTTCACGAACATGACGCATGGATCAGCACCACTCAGCTCAACCATTATGGAGGGAACCGAATGATCCAACACATGTGCCACCATCAGAGAGAAATTAGAGAGAGCATGACACACTCAAATGCCAGGGCACACAGAAGTCAACCAACGACATATAGGTAGATTTACAGTCGGAACATAGTACTCACACATGTGCAGTGCAGTTATATAATACTAAAAGAAATTGAGTTTATACAATACAAATATATTCATACAGTCTTCAGCAGCTCCAACAATACTTCAAAACTTTTCTGCCCATCACTAATTGTTCTTGCGCCCTAATGGCTGCGGAGCGGGACCAGCATCTAGTTGAACTAGGCAACACAGGCTCATCTTATATCTATCTATCTTCTTCTTCTTCCTGCCCTTGTCCCATGTTACTTGGGGTCGGCGCAACACGTTTTCTTCTTCCATACCGTCCTGTCCCCCGTCACGCTATCACTGACTCCCTTTTCTTTCATATCACTCCTCACACAGTCCATCCATCTTTTCTTTGGCCGTCCCCTCCCTCTCCATCCATCCACATTTATATTCATAACTCTTTTAGTATCATGCGTTTCATCCCTCCTCATCATATGACCATACCAGGACAAACGGTTTCCTTTCAACTTTTCTGTCACTGGCGCCACTTTCAAACTTCCTCTAATATACTTATTTCTCACTTTATCCATTCTCGTCACTCCACACATCCATCTCAACATTCTCATCTCTGCTACATGCAATCTCTTTTCATCCATCTTTTTCACAGCCCAACATTCTGATCCATACAGTACGACAGGTCTAATCACGGACTTGTAGATTTTCCCCTTTAACTTTAGGGGCATCCGTGGGTCGCAAGTTGTTCCAGTGACCTGTCGCCATTTCATCCATCCCGAGTTGATCCGGTGCGTTACGTCTCGGTCTATTTCGCCATCCCCTTGGATAAGCGACCCTAGGTACCGGAAGTCGGAGCACATCGGTATTTGTGTTCCAGCGTGGGCTAAAGGCACGGAACTGGAGAGACCGCCAAAATCGCAGAACAAGTATTCGGTTTTAGATCTGCTCAATTTCAAGCCAACACTCTCCAGTCTGTGCCACCACATCTCCAATCTACTCTGGACCTCTAGGCCACTCTCGGCAACCAGCACAATGTCATCGGCAAACAGCATACACCATGGTGCCTCTTCCTGTATGTCCGACGTCAGCGCGTCCATTATCATCAGGAAGAGGTAAGGACTGAGAGCCGACCCTTGGTGCAAGCCGACTGCCACACTGAAGCTGCCAGTAGTTCTCACTGTAGATCGGACTTGGGTACTGCATCGACTGTACATCGCTCGGACCAACTGTACATACTTCCCAGTACTGCATCGACTGTACATCGCTCGGACCAACTGTACATACTTCCCAGGCACACCTTTCTTCTTAAGGGCCCACCACAAAACCTCACGGGGCACCCGGTCGTATGCCTTTTCGAGGTCAATGAATACCATGTGCAAGTTTTTATGTGCACTTCTATATTTCTCGCACAACTGGCGGATTGCGAAAATGGCATCCGTTGTTCCCCGACCAGGCATAAAACCGAATTGGTTCTGCGATATTTCACTCTCTTCTCTCAGCCGCCTTTCAATCACTTTCTCCCATGCTTTCATACTATGTGACATTAGCTTTATTCCTCTATAGTTGCTGCACTCCAGCACATCCCCTTTGTTTTTAAAGATGGGCACTAGCGAACTATTGCACCATTCATCAGGTATGGCTTCTTCCTGTAACAACTTATTGAAGAATAAAGCTAACCACGTCCATCCATCTACGCGCAATGTCTTCCACACTTCAACTGGTATTCCGTCCGGACCAACCGCTTTGCCATTCTTCATTCCATTTACTGCTATTCTTACTTCCTCCATACTAACCATTCTCACTAACCCCTCATTCACAGGTTTATTTTCTAACATACCAATCCAGTTATTTTCCTCATTCATCAGTTTCTCAAAGTATTCCTTCCACCTATCCTTAATTTTTTCATCATCAGATAGAATCATTCCAGCCTCATCTTTTATACATCTTATCTGACAGACATCTCTCGCCCTTTTCTCCCTAGCTCTAGCAACCCGGTACAGATCCTTTTGGCCTGCTGGACTATCCAGCGCGTCGTATAGCTTGTCCTGAGCTTTTGCTCTCGCTATAGCCACAGCTTTCTTAGCTTTTTCTTTGCAGTATCATACTCACCCTTTTTTGCAACTTTCAAACTAGGATTATCTTGTTCTACACTTTGCCATTCCTTAAATTTTTTCTTCTTTTCCTTTAACACATTCTGTATTTCTGTTGACCACCACCATGTATCCCTATCTATTGTGCCCCTACCTTTCGTCTCTCCCAAAATATCCTTCCCCGCACACCTAATACACCCAGCCATCTCCTTCCAACTTTCGTTTACACTTCGATCTTCCATGTCTCCCATCTCTATCATTTTGTCTACGACTCGTTCTCGAAACTTTTTCGCACAATCATTCTTCTCTAGCATATGCCATTTTATTTTAGGAGGGGGACGCTCTTTGCTTTTGGTACACTGTTTTTTTACTACTTGTGTCATAACCAGGAGTCTGTGCTGAGACACCAAGTCTTCTCCTGGCAGCACTTTGCAATCTTTGACGTGCTGTATGCTGTTACGTCTGACGAGAAGGTAGTCGATTTGGGTTTTGTGGTTACTACTTTTGTAAGTGATGAGATGTTCGTCTTTTTTCTGGAACCAAGTGTTAGCTACTGCCAGGTCAGGTCAGGTCCCAGGTCAGTCAGTCCATATCTATCTATCTATCTATACATATAAAATGCTTTGTCCTGAATGACTGACTGACGGATCAACGCACAGCCTAAACCGCTGATCGTGGAGACCTGAAACTTAGAGGGTGTGTTCTTTCTATGACGTAGGCATCCGATAAGAAAGGATTTTTGGAAATTCCACCCCTAAGGGAGTAAAAAAGGGGTTGCAAGTTTGTATGAAAAATCTCATTCCTTCGGCCAAAATTGTTGATACTTCGTACAAATAGTAATCTAAGTAAATGATAAAGGTTGTCACTATTAGATTTTCGACACGACCCCCAACTGATAATTTAGGGGGTGTTGAAGTTTTTATGTAAGAATCTGATTTATTGGGTCAATAAACTTGAAACTTGACATAAATATCAACCTAAATAAAGAATAAAGGTTTTCATTATTAATATTATTTGCAAAACTACCCCCAAAATATTATTTAGGGTTTGTTATTTTTTGGGTTAATAAACATGAAACTTGACATAAATAAACAATTAAGGTTATCATTATTAGTCTTTTGAAACAGCCCCCAAAAGACGATTAGGGGGTATAAAAGTGTTATTAAAGAATCTTATTTCTTGGGTTAATAAATTTGAAAGTTGACATAAATACCAACCTAAGCAAACAATAAAGGTTGTCATTATTAGTTTTTTGAATCTGCCCCCAAAAAGCGACACACCCTATGGTGTGTTAATGTTTTCTTGGAGAATCATATTTGTTGGGATAAAAAACTTGAAGCTTGACGTAGGTACCAACCTATGAAAACAATAAAGGTTGGGGTTAAGATAAGAATCATACTGGACAGGTTTTCGTTTTTGACGTAGGGTTCTAGGGGAGCAGGATTCAAGGAGCAAGCAGACATTTTCAGCAATTCAACCTGAAAGACCTAGAAAGAGGGTGAAAAGGGGCAGCATTTGTTTGTATGAAAAATTTAATTCCTTGGGGATAAAGTAAATAATTGAAATTTACATACAACTTTTTTAAAACTACCCACCGGATAGGGTTATTTATTTATTTATTATATACTTTATTGTACACCACTTAAATAATTACAGGTAAAAACATTATAAAGATCAGTGTACAATGGGCGGTCTTATCGCACAAGGCAATCTCTTCCAGACAACCTTTGGATGGACAAAACGAGAGGAGATAGACATAGGGCTGTCAGTGTACAAAAACTATATTAAATAATATTACTTAGATACAACATAAAATACATACATACAAATAAAATAATATACTAATACATATAAAAAAATAGGGCAGAGAAAGGAGAAGAATAGTTACAAAGAAAGGAAATGCTCCTTCACCATTTTTTTAAATGAAGGTAATGTTTGCGCACGCCTTACCTCAATAGGTAATGCATTCCACAAACGAGCTGCTTGAACCGTGAAAGATTTGTCGAAGAAGGATGTGGAATGCATACGAATGCTTAATTTTAGGTTTTCCGATGATCTCAAGGACCGAGAATGTGTGTCACAGAGGAACTGAAAGCGTTCTTTAAGATAAAAAGGACTAGAAGGATTAAAGAGCACATTATATAGCAATGAAAGTATGTGGGCATTCCGGCGAAGGCGAATAGGAAGCCATTTGAGCTTGGTTCGAAATTCAGAAACATGGTCATACTTGCGCAAGCTAAGGAACAAAAGGCTACACAGCCTAAAAAAAGGGTACAGGCTTGGGTTAGGGAGTGTTAAAGTTTTTTTGAGGAATCTTACTGCGGAATCTTGCTAAGAACGAACTACGAAAAATAGAAAGAGAAGCAAAGAGTGAATAACATATTTGGGTTGTTCAAAACTCTAACTTCAACGGGGCAAAATGGGGTTATTAAGTTTTTCGGGGAGGTTTTTACTTTGTGGCGGTACCCTAAAATTTTTCTTATTTAAGTCAAATAACGAATCTTCCCAAACCAATAAACCCTGTATATGTACGATACCCCATTTTTTATTGATTTAATAATAGCTTATTTTTAGTCGCCTTCACTAAATGCACATAAGAGTCATTTATAGGATAAACAAAATCACGCGAACGAAGTCGCGGGCGAAGTGCTAGTATACATATAAAATGCTTTGTCCTGAATGACTGACTGACGGATCAACGCACAGCCTAAACTGCTGATCGTAGAGACCTGAAACTTGGATGGTGTGTTCTTTCTATGACGTAGGCATCCGATAAGAAATATTATTTGGAAATTCCACCCCTAAGCGGGTAAAAAAGGGGTTGAAAGTTTGTATGAAAAATGTTATTCTTTCGGCCAAAATTTTTGATACTTGGTACAAATAGTAATCTAAGTAAATGATAAAGGTTCTCATTATAAGTTTTTCAAAACTAACCACAAGCTAAGAATCTTACTGGACAGGTTTTCGTTTTTGGCTTAGGGCTCTAAGGGAGCACCAAGCAGGAATTTTCGGAAATTCAAACTTTTAGGGGGTGAAAAGGGGCAAAATTTGATTGTATAAAAAATGTAATTCCTTGGAGATAAAGTAAATAATCGAAATTTACATAAAACGGATTTAAAACTACCTCCCAGATAGGGTTAAGGGGGTTTAAAGTTTTTTTGAGGAATCTTCAATCTTAATAATATAAACAAACAATAAAAAAGAAAAGAAAATAGTGAATAACTTATTTGGGTTATTCAAAACTCGACCCTCAAAGGGGCAAAGTGGGGTTATTAAGTTTTTAGGGGGGGATTTTACTTTGTGGCGGTAACCTTAAATTTATTATTCTTTAAGTCAAATAACGAATCGTCCCAAACCTATAAACCCTGTTTATTTACGATAACCCATTTTTTATTGATTTAATAATATCTTACTTTTGGTCGCCTTCACTAACTTCACGTAAGAGATTCATTCATAGGATAAACGAAATCACGCTGACGAAGTCGCGAGCGAAGTGCTAGTCAATTAATGTAACATTTGATAGATTTACTATAACTTCATTTAAAGAATATGCTATCAACATAGCAATCGTACGCCTACACCTAGGTGACAGAGAAAAAGTTCTCTGAGTTACATGGAGCCCACTAATAAATCTATTAGTATCATAATACAACAACTTGTTTGTTGTCATACAAATCAACATTTGAAAAATGTAATTTGACTTAAAAATACGATTGTTCTCCTGGTCTACGGCGTGCGTGTATGAATGTAAACGAAGCAAAAGAGTACAGTAGTCACAGCGGATCTTTGTGTCTCTGAAGTTGGCTGCAAGACCCTGCGCAGTTGCTAGTTTTGTGTCAATGATGAAGTAGAAGACAGCATTATATAACTGACTATTTCAGTCGCTTACGTTTGTCGCATCGTCCTGTCTCGCTTACTCTATGCAGTATCCTCGATGACAAACTGTTTCTTGCGCAATGGTTCGCAGAGCTAACTTCAGAGACACAAAGATCCGCTGTGACTACTATACTTATGTACGGATCGTAGCTGGTGGCGTTCTGTAGTGTCTGCCTACTCCCATGGGAAAAAGGCGTGAGGGTATATATTAAATATGTCTTGCTTAGTTAACGTTATTTAAAGTAAGCACATTTTTAGTATTTCACGTTTCACTATATCGAAGAGAGCAATAAATTGTTTACTTATGAATGAAACGGTCAGGATCTGGAATATTTCAATTTAAAATGTTTACCTACCGAATTATACCAATAAACGGTGTTTTATTACTTACAAACAAATATTTGATTATAACAGTCATTACACAATTCCGGGGGAAAAGAATTGCAAGTTTTTGAGTGCTACGTGAAATGTAAATGAGGGGTAGGGTTGGCACCGGCGACCAACTAAATGAGTTATTTTCCGTGTAAGGTTGAGCCCCACAGAAGAAGAGAAAGAAGGCTCACTTACAGGATTAAAGCAACTAAACTACAATGGTACGAGATTAATTTAAGCCGACAGACGTTTTGAGTAAAACGCCAACAGAAGTTAATGCAAAATAGGCGATGATGCGATTGAACGTTCAGAGTACACCTTGAAAGCTCAATCGTATCATCGTCTCATCGCCTCTTACTGTGAACTACCAATATCAACATTGCGTATGCGCGGGGACATTGTTTGAGGTGTGATAGTCGCTGTCATTGTCACGTTTTTACCTGTTACCAAGAACGGTCGCAAGTAGGTACAAGTGAGGATGGTAACCATCCATGTGACTACATTCGTCACTTCCAACTACAATCTACCGAGTACTTTAGAGTTAACCTTCTGGACCGTTCTACGTAGTGTTGAGGCTTTTTGCTTGCGGCGCTATCAGGATTTACGTCCCCAGCCGGGGCCTATTATACCCGCTATCATAATTACGGGGCCGATCGCACACCCGTACACTCGCACACTGGTACACGCTGGTACACTGGTACAGTACACCTGTCCCAGCGCACTCGCCGTGGATGTTTTACAACAGTCATAAGGCGTCATTACACGCTATAGTCACCCTTATTGTGCGAACAATTGCTACTTTAGAAAATTAACATTATTTAGTTGGTTTATTTCTGAGATGGTTAAATGATGATTCGTTTACAAATTAAGTAACGTATTGACGGTGGAATATTGCCTTTATGACCATAACAATGGGTTACCTATCATAAGTTCGAAATATGTTTGACCGAATTTCATTTCATCTAAAACTTTTCAACTATCATCGTATCGTTTTTTTTTATTTCATCGAAGTCACGTCTGCCAGTGTCTCAGTTGATCTATTATCATTTCGATTATATTCGTTACTCCGACGTTTCATGTGGCCGAAAAACAATTTACCGAAGTTACACGTAGCCGTTATAATAACATTTGCTCGAAGTGTTATGTTCCCGAACATTCATTATACCACTGTTTTAATTACCATATTTTCATTTCACCAAAGGCATAGAAAGTTTGTGCACACTTTTTCATGGTTCCCTATCCATTTGCATAAAATTTTAAGACATACTATAACATGGCATAATTTTTACCCTAATTATATATACGCAAAACAGCTTACGCATACTTTTTTAAGCTTAATTTCTCTAATCATAATGATATTTAAGCATAACATTCTACAGCATCAATTTATTTAACCTTAATGATATTAAAAATTATTTTTTATACGCATATCAAATACGCATAATAATTAACTCCTATTGCCTCCTAACTCCTCCTATGCTGAACACTAAAACACTGAATATGCCTTACTGAAATACTAAGTGAGTGAGAAAGAAACAGTGGGCGAATACAAATGTATAAAAAGCAAATTGAAAAAAATGGCCTCCTATTTCTGTTTGCAGGGTCTAAAGTAAACTAACATGAAGTAGATGACGGGAGCTGAGTTCGCACGCTTTGCTCGCTCACTTTAGCTGCGGTCAACCTCTTCGAACCTAACCTATCCGTGTCGGGCTGCCCTAAATTCCCGAGCTCGCTTCGCTCGCTCTTGGACTAATTCGTTGAATTAATCAAATCATTTGCATGAAAATTCAGAATTATTACGTAAACAAACACAAGACTACGTGAAGTCGGTTTTGCAGCGATTTGCTGTCACTAAATTTGTAGCACAACATATTGACTTTGTATGACACTATTTCAATTTTAAATTGAAAATTCTACCAAGTAACCGGCAATTAAATTTGTGACCAAATAATATTCCGTAAAATGTTGTTTCGGTGTAATGAAAATATGGCAAAAAAAATCATTTGACAAATGGGAAAAGTTTAAAAGAGGAGAGTTTAAATAGTTATTTTGAAAATCGGCGAAATGTAGTTCGGTAAAATAATACATATGCCGCATGATACTTCGATGATCTGAAAATACGTCAAATAATGCATATAGCAAAAAAGACGTCGGTCAATAACGAAATCCGAACAAAAAAAAATCTTAAGAGTGATCGGTTCCCAAAATAATGGTATTGTTACGTTAGATTAGATCATCATCATCTACATCATCAGACTTCACGAAGATACTGTTCATTACATCACGGGCTGTTCTACATTAATATTTAAAGTAGGTAGAGCAATTTACAGTTATGATTCAATGTAATCATAACGTACTGAAAAAATCCTGTATGCCTATTAGTATCAATTAATTCTGCATCGTATACTGAAACATTGAATAGTCATAGTTAGTAATATATACCTACTAGCACTAATGACTCAGTAATTACTGGCCGGGCAGTCGAGCTGAGGTCAGTGCAGTCATCATAATGTGATACACTACTGACAGCTATTAACAGAGACTAGAGATTAATGGAACAGAAGCTACCTTGCTAATGGCCAAGTATTTTCAGGCATAAAGAAGAATACTGCCTTTAATCTATGTCGAAAGGCGATGGGATGCAAATTTCAGTGAAAAGAAAAGGTCCCTTGAAAATAAAACAAGAGATAGCTATGCAGTTGACATAACATAACATCAAACCTGCATGTGCCGAAAGCTCATTGCCATCAACCGGGCCCATTTTCAGTAGCCGGGCTACTACTGAGAAATTCTAGACGGAGAAACCCAAAAACCCAGGCCATGGTGCTCAGCAGTTGCGCTTGTGACAACTAGACGAACGAGGCCGCAAATAGTTCACTTAAAATAAAATTGTGTTAACATTTTGAAACAAATATTTTCAAGCAGAACACTTAGTACTTTATAATACTCGTTCTCTGCGCTCTCAAAATAATAAAACGTGCTCTACAACGAGACTTGCTCTCTATTCCTCTTACAATAATCGCAGAAAACGCTGCACGAATTAAAGATTTTTGTGCAGGTACCGCAAGGATCCTTGTTCTTGTGGAAGTACTTACTTGCTTACGAGTTAGTACTTACAAGAAGCTCAAAGAATGCTAGAACGGAGGGAAGGTGCTAGAGGCTAAATAGGGTACCTTTTATAACAGAACTTTTTATGTCATAATATTATAATGCATAACAATGGAAAGCATAAACTTCATTTCGCAGAAACTCGTTTGGCATACACTCATTTATCATACATTCAAAACTCATAATTTTGTAAGTCAGAATAATTTTTGGTATAAATTTCATATCGATAATCATTATAAGGCAGAACTATCATATCGTAGAAAGTTCACAGTCAGAATCGTCTTTTGGCATACATTTCTATATTAATTGAAATACTCATCTATCACATTACAGGAAATTCATAGAATAATTTTGTATTTTTTACCATAATAATAAATTGGGATCCACTACACTTGTCATGACCATAGCTTGTTTTTTTTTTCGCTGTATGAAGCATGCAAACATGCAAACAATCATACACCATGCATGCAGCAAGTATGCAGCATGCAAGCGAACATGCAGCAAGCATGCAGCATGCAAGCGAGCATGCAGCAGGCATGGTTTCTGTCACGGCTCCGGCGTAAGAGAAATGAGCATTAAATATCTAATATTTTGGTACGTTTTTATATAATTCGATTTATCTAAATTACTTTTTTGTCTACTTATATTCTGTAGGGGTTCTTGATCACGCCTACACTTGGATGATAAATGATATGTGACTGCTGATAAGGATGTCGACAGAAGGATCGTGTAATAAATGATAACTACACAACTCCCGGTGCGAACTATTTAATTGATACTTATTGATACAAAATGATTAAGTGCAGTGAACAAATAATGCTAAAGTTACAATATTCATATTGATCATCTTCAAATACCGTAAAAAGTGCTGACGCGCGCCGCGACGCTAGTTATGTATATAAAACTAAATTAAACCTGTACAGTTGTCTCTACATGCTGCCGCGGCGCAAAGAAGGAATTACTACCTAACAAATTAATTACATAAAAGGAACCCTCTAACTTTCACATAAAGGAATGTTAAACTTAATTGAATGCAAGTTAGGGGTTGATGTGCTCTCGGTGATCTTCCGTGGGGCGGGCTGCGGATCGCTGATAGTCTGAAGTCCTGCTAGTTCCAATCTTGACACCAATGTCGATTGCTGTCTCCGCTTTCGTCGGATCCACATGACGACTAAGATAAAGCCCGTGAGGATCGCTCCGCCCATCAGCAAGTAGAGCACGCTGTACTGATGCACGTCGTGGACACTGATTGTTTGTGTCGACTGTTGCTTAAGATCGTCTAGTTCAGATCTCAACTGATTCCACATAGTGTGATGATCCTCTGGTGCAAAGGGCTCAACAGAAGAGATGCTTGTGTTGACTATTTCATTGACTACAGACATCTGTGGAAGCTGCATCTCTTCTGTATAATAGTCAACGTGATTGATGAAGTTCTTATGAGAGTAAATCTTGAAAGACTCTCCTTTAAGTATGCATCCTGGACAAAGGCTGATTATGCCATTTCCTGTTAAAGTTTTAACTTCCGTGCTACGGGTGCTAAATATGCGTATAGTGCATTGCTGACAACATTGATACAGCCAGTCGTTCGGGCGTCGTAACTTGACCCACTTATTTTCGCACCTTGCTTGTTTGTAAATACAGGCCGGTGATATAATATCATTAATTTTAACATCACAAATGGATTATTTTTCTCGAATTTCATAGATTGGCTTATCAATGGAACATAATATCTTCTCTGGGTTTGCGTGAAGGCACTGTTGTAGGTCGTTTTCTGTTAAGAATAACACCAAGTCCTTCCTCAAATTAAATGCCAAATATGGATAAGTCGATATAACTTGATAGTTTTGTCCTGATTCTTCTCTTTGTAGGGGAATAACTTTGTCCAGTTCATATTTTTCTGTAGTAACCAGAAGTATCTTGATTTCCATTATAAGATAGTCGTTATATACTTGAGCGTACACCCGCAGTAATTTATAAAGACTTTTGATACTTGATTTGTCTAGTGGCATATTGAGATCATATTGAGATCATCCTGTACCTCCCGTGTAATGATATTTATCTGTGCTTCCAACTCTTCAGGCGGGAGCAGATGAGTGTCTATGCGCCCATGATAGATATCGGTGATCACATCGATGAGGCCTTGCTGCATACGTCGTAAGGTTGATAGAACGGCATATGCTGATAGTGCTGATGACGTTAAATAAAGGCCTTTCGTTGTGTCCGCTTGCAAGTTGTTTACTTCCTTTAATAAAGTCTTCATTTGTTTATCCATAGAAGTAAATTGTTGATTCATTATGGCCTCGTTTCTTCTAATAATGCTGTATTCCGATTTGATTATTGTAGTTTGATTTTTAATAAGGCTCTGTAAATGATTTTCATTCAGTGATATTTGCTCAATATCTCGTTTATACTGCTCTGCAAACATGTCGTCTAAAACCCCAAACAAGTAGTTAGCCAGGTTGCCAATCCCATTTATTATTGCTCTCTTGTATCGTTTGTTAGGATTTCGCAGTAAAGAATTATAATGTTGAAGTTCGGTCAACTCATGTTGCAGTTGTAATATGATAGTTCCGTACGGTATTCCTGATTGTGGTAGGCACGTATACTGACACAGTTGATTTAAATGTCGAACATATGTTTCCAAGTCAGTGAATCCAGACCAATATGTAGACATGTTGTAGTAGACTATTAACTTCCATTCGTCCTTGGTGTGTTGGAGTTCTGATACCTTGTCGAAAAGCATATTCCTTTGACTGTCCAGGTTCGTGATATTGTATGATATAGTTGATTGCTGTATGCTTGGTGATATTGTCATCATTAACAGAAGAAGTGCTGATGTTAATAATGATTTCATGCTGAATTTTGACCGATTGCGATGCCCGTGGGCTGTTTCTTGAGGCTCATTCAAGGAGGGTGTTCGCAAGGTACTATTTTCTTGTACTGGCAAAGGAATAAGTTTGTTGACCGGCTGTTTGATAGTATTGTTGGCCGTTTTCAGCGTTACAACTCTTACACACCCATCTGAACCGGGATGTAGAGCCTGAACTCGCGCCATCGCCCACTTGCCAGGTGGTATGTTGTCTTCTTTGATAAGAACCACGTCATCTAGTTTAAGAATTTCCTTAGTAGTACGCCATTTTGTTCTTGACTGAAGCTGTTAAAGATACTCCGTGGACCACCTTTTCCAAAACTGTTTATTCATTGCCTGAATCAATTGCCAACGTTTAGTCAGGTTCATATGATCAGGATCAGTCTGAGATCGTGATAGCAAGGATCCACCAATAAGGAAATGACCAGGGGTGAGATAGGTATCGTCTTGGTTTTCCGTGAGCGCGCAGAGAGGCCTCGAATTAAGTCAAGCTTCAATTTGACACAGCAGCGTGGTGAACTCTTCATAGGTTAATTTTTGATGGCCAAGCACACGCTTTAAATGAAATTTCAAACTTTTCACCGCCGCTTCCCATAGACCTCCTGCATTTGGCCAGGCGGGAGCATTGAAGTGCCAATGTATCTCCATGTTGTTGATGTCACTGATAGCGTTTGGGTTGATTGAGGCAATGATCTCTCTGTGCTCTTGATTCAGGAGTCGTGAAGCGCCCACAAAGTTCGTACCATTATCGCTATAGATTTTCTTGGGTACTCCACGCCTGGAGCACATTCTTCTTAATGCTGCCAGAAAGGATGCTGTGCTGAGATCAGACACTAGTTCCAAATGCACGGCCTTGGTGGCCAGGCAGACGAATACTGCTATGTATCCCTTGGTGGTCTTGATGCCTCGTCCCTTGTTGGATTTTATGTCCACATGCCCTGTGAAGTCTATACCCACATTAGTAAAGGGCCGGGACGGTGTGATTCTAGGCTTTGGAAGGTCAGCCATGTGTTGTTGATATGATTCTTGACTATAACTCCGGCACTTAACGCAAGATCTGATGTGCTTTTTGACGCTGCTGATGCCACTAATCAGCCAATATTTCTCCCTGATGAATGATAAAGTAAGTCGTGGCCCGCCGTGAAGCGTAGTGATATGAGCTTGCTGAATGATTAACTCTGCCAATCGACTTCCAGGTGATATTATGACAGGATGCTTCGCCGTGTATGTGATATTGGCTTGCTCAAGGCGTCCGCCGACTCTTAGTATCCCGTGTTCGTCTAAGAATGGTCGCAAGCAGGACAATTTGCTGTTGCTGCGGACGAAGCCCTTTTTCTTCAAATGCTGTATATCTTCCTTAAAATCTATACCTTGAACATGTTTGATAACAAGATACAGTGCGTTTTGTATTTCGAAACCGGACAGTGAACTTCTCGCTGCACGTGAGTTTTTATTGTGCAGGCTAGCGATGTAACGTGACACCCATGCCACTGTTCGTGCAACCTTAGTTAGTGAATTGAATTTATTTAGTAATTCAATTATACAAGAGCAGGTGTTTTGACATAAAGCTGTGTGTACAATGGGTTTTTTCATTTCTGCTGTTGGAGTTTGATATTCGGTTGTAAGGGTATGATTCGAGTTAAAATTAAGAAGCCATTCTGGCCCTTCCCACCACAAGCGATCTCTTGACAGACTTTCAGAGGTCAATCCACGCGTAGCACAGTCTGCTGCATTGTCGCACGACCTGACGTGACGCCAGTTTGATGCTGGGATGATCTTTGTGATTTTTAGTACACGGTTAGCCACAAATTGCTTCCATTTTGATAAATCCCCGTGTAGCCAGCCCATTACAACCATCGAGTCAGTCCAGGCGAAGATCTCTATTGGCTCAGAAAAAATTGTCTGAAGAAGTTTCTCCATCAAATGTGATAATAAAAGTGCACCTAGTAGCTCAAGCCTAGGTAACGTGATTGATTTATTGACTGGCGCAACCTTTGTTTTTGCTGTTACTAGCTTCGATGTGCGCTTGCCATTATGATCATTTGTTACAATATAAATTGCGCATGCATAAGCCTTTTCCGAGGCGTCACAGAATGCATGTATTTGTATGTTTTTTTTCCATATGACCTATATATCTAGGTATTTGAAAAATGTTGATATTTCTTAGGTCATCTCGTAACCTTTTCCATTCTAATGATATGTCGGCCGGTAGTCCTTCATCCCATGTCAGTTGCGCAGTCCAAGTGGTCTGGAATAATATTTTTGCTCTGATAGTGAGCGGTGATAACCAGCCAATGGGGTCAAATATTTTTGAAATATCTGACAATAATTGCCGCTTCGTAAAAGGCTTATCGCTGTCTTGATGTTCGATTCTAGTGTCGAAGGTAAACATGTCACTTGAGGGGATCCATCGCAGACCTAGTGTTTTTCGAGATTCACTATCCTTGAACTCGAAGGGGGCGTTTATATGTTCTGGTTGTAAGGTTTCGATCAGCTGAGGTTCATTGCTAGACCATTTCCTTAGATTCATGCCAGCATTTTTTAAGACTGCTATTAAATCGAGTTGTAGTTGTCTGGCATGCTCGATGGTATTGCTTCCTCCCATATAGTCGTCCATATAGAAAGATGATTCCAGGGCGGCCGCTGCTAACGGATGTTGCTCAGCATGATCGATGCCAATTTGCTTCAAGGTTCTCATCGCCAAGAACGGAGCTGCTCTTGTTCCGTATGTAACAATAGTGAGATTATATTCTTGAAGTAATTCACGAAGATGACTTCTCCACATTATAGATTGAAGAAGCTGATCTTGCAGTCTTACAAGGATTGCGCGAAACATTTTTTCTACATCCGCAGTGACTACGTACTTATATTGTCGCCACTTTAGGATGAGATTTTGAAGGTCTTGTTGAAGGTTCGGTCCGTTATACATCAAGTCATTTAAGCTACGTCCAGATGACATCTTAGACGAAGCATTGAATACAACACGCAGAGCCGTAGTTGTAGAGTCTGATTTCAGTACGCCGTGATGAGGTAAGTAGCATGCTGTGTGATCTTGTTGCTCGACTTGCCGCATGTGACCTAGTTCTTCATACTCGCGCATCAATTTGCGATAGCCTTGTGCTAGTGATGGATTTTTGCTCATCTTCTTTTCTTGTTGAATAAATTGAGCGACAGCCTTTGATTTTGATGCACCTATTTCTTGTTCGAAGTTAGGTTTCATAGGTAATGCTACTTCATACTGGCCCGAGTCCAACCTCTTGGTGGTCGCTTGATAAAATTCCTCACAATATTGATCTGCCGATGATAATGAGGCTGTGGGCTCGTGTATGTCTTCAACCTCCCAGAACTTGGAGATGCTGTCTACATCGTTGATAACAACATGACATGAAAACGTCTTTACGTTGCCTGATAATATCCACCCAAGTTTTGTTTGCTGCGCGATAGGAGATTGGACTGGTCCTTTGATAAGACCACTCATGATGATAGCTGAATAGACACTGGCGTCCAAGAGCAAGTCAATTGGCTTAGAAAGGTTATACTCAGGATCTGCCAGTCTAGTGTGTGATAAATGGGGCCAAGTTTGCTTCTTGAACGAAGTATTAGGCAAGTTATTTATAACTCGGGATACGGCTAGGTTCTAAAATGATAGTCGTCGTAAATTGATATGCAGTCAAGCGACACTAAGCCTCTGCTTTGTTTTTGTGTCGACCCAATTCCTGATACAGCTGCTTGATATGATTGCCTTTTCAACCCTAATAATTGGGCGGCATTTTCCGATATAAGTAATACTTGCGACCCTTGATCTAGAAGGGCTCTGAATCGCACATTGCTGCCATCTGAGGCGCTGATATCCAATGCTACAGTAGTCAGAAGAACTTCTTCATTTTCGCTTGCAACATGGTTCACATTGTGACTATTGCGCGATGTTGAAGTGGAGTCCGATGACGAAGGAGACTGCTGAGTCTGAGGTTTGTCTGGTTGTTCCAGTGAATCACGTCGCATGGTCGAAAATGCGTCATGCATAATCGAATTATGATCACCGTTGCATTCTTTGCACCTTTTTGTAGAAATGCACATTTTGTCATAATGCTTGTAAAGGCAGTTACGGCAAATATTATGTTGCGATATTGTCCTCATTTTCGCGTCCGGTGATTGCGCAAGGAAGCGCTTGCATTGATACAAATTATGAGACTGCTTACAAACTGGGCAAAATCTCTTCTTATTTGTAGCGTTTGACTGATATTTCTTGTAATGAGATGCATTCCCTGAGGAGTTGTTATGATGATGGTATTTTGGTTGGCTTGAGCTCGACTTGTGAGAATCTGATGTTGCAGGCTTCTCCTTCTTGCCTACAGGCTCTCGGGCCATGAATTTATTTTCAAGGATATTCAGGAGCTCGGTATATGATGTGAGATCTCGAGGCGACACCCGCGACTCCATATAGTCAGTACGCATTTCGTCGTCCAGTTTCTTTAATAAAAGATGAACTATAATTGGATCCCAGGTAGCGATGTCAATGCCTAGGTTCCGTATGCTGTTGATACACTGTGTTGTAGTATCGTTTAGCTTCTTGAATGCGTGGTATGATGATTGTTTATTGATCGGTGGTTGATTCAGAAAAATATCCATCTGAGTTGAAAATAAAATCTGTGGATTGTTATAACGATGAGTGAGGATATCCCATGCCGTATCGTAATTTTCTGCAGATATATTTAGATGCTGTATTAAGCCTTCTGCCTCACCCTTGACCTTTCCTTTCAAATGTTGCATTTTCTGCGCCTTAGAAATACATTTGTTATTATGTATTGTTTCGGTAAATAGGTCGAAGAAGGTCGGCCACTGCGTAAATTTTCCGAAAAATGTCGGGACTTCTAATTTGGGTGTGGCCTGCTCAAGGTGAGCAGTGGAGTTTAATTTTCTGTTCAACTCCCTCTTAGCGCTCTTCAATCTGCAGAAACTTGGTTTCATATTCCTCGTCGCTTCCTTTTAATTGGTTATCGAGACGTAGATGAGTAGTGTCAATGACCTTCCATAGATGTTGAAGATTGTTTAGTCCATCCTGAAGTTCCCATTTTTCCTCTAAGTTTTCAATGTTGATTCTCTTCATGAGTCGCTCCAGTGCTCTTATATTGGTGTTCTGCTGACCAAGCAGATCATCGCCTTGATAAGAATGATAAGAATATTCTTCAAAGGTGGGTAAGGATAATGTCGGAAATTTAGGCTCCTTATACTGTATGATGACACCATTTCCTTGGTTTTGATATAATACTCCTTCATGTACCCATAAATCTTTTTTTTGAAATATTCATATTGATCATCTTCAAACTCCAACAGCTTGATGTGATTTTCTTCAAACTCCTGCCAGCATTTATCAAGCGCGGCTAAACGACTGTGAAGGTATTCAGGTGTCTTCCTGCTGGAACTATCCTTCCGAAAATTAGTATGTATTCTCTCAATTTCCTTGGTGAGTAAGGTCTGGCGTTCGAACATTGATTGTATGCCCTCCATGTACCTGAGTTACGCTGATACTGATATATGATATTCTCCTCTGATACTGATGGTAAAGTGATACTTTCTTGTTTGATGTTGATGCTTAGTGCTTCTGTAATCTCCAGCACGATATGTGCGACTTCTCAATCCTACTGGTGAGACCCGCTTGTGGGAGGCCAGCGGACCGATTCGCTATCGTACCGGAAATCTTCAGATCACAAGTCTTGATGGTGATACACCTGATAACTGGATCCGTAGGTCACTGCTTCAGATCCGGCTCGAAGGACCATTAAATGTAGGGGTTCTTGATCACGCCTACACTTGGATGATAAATGATATGTGACTGCTGATAAGGATGTCGACAGAAGGATCGTGTAATAAATGATAACTACACAACTCCCGGTGCGAACTATTTAATTGATACTTATTGATACAAAATGATTAAGTGCAATGAACAAATATTGCTAAAGTTACAATATAAATACCGTAAAAAAAGCTGACGCGCGCCGCGACGCTAGTTATGTATATAAAACTAAATTAAACCTGTACAGTTGTCTGTACATATTCCATTTTGGAGTTAAGCTCGCCCTTGTACATGAATATTGATTTCACTTTCTGTAAATGTATTGTTTTGGTGTACAATAAAGAATTAAGATTAAGATTAAGATTGATTGATCAATTGTTGTGCTTTCTTCAATATGAGTAGGCAATATGATAAAAACTATTGAAATAATTAAATTGACCGGGCTTTCTGAATAATAAAAAAATAATGCCCATAACGTATTGGGCCGGGTAATAGAAAGATGTTTTTATTTTAATTTTGACATTGGTTTTAAACACACACAACACACTCACATAGCACAGTTAGTAGATGCACGCGTAATTGTCCTTCGAGCCAACGGAGCGGGACCATACTAACTGTGCTGAGTGAGTATCTCGCCTGAAACTTAGTTCGTCATCCTGCTGATCCTGATTGAACCTGGTTTATACGAAAGCATCGCGTCATCTCATCGTGCTGTTACTCCAGGTTGATTCTTGTAGCCATCGCAAGGACATTTGATCTTGTACCTTGCCTAAGCCAGACTGGCCTACTCTTAACCAAATAACTCTTGCAGATCCCGAATTTTACAAAAGTAGGCCTATTGATATCTTATTTGGGGCAGATATCTATTCCATTATCCTTATGGACGGTATCTGTCGACCAGAAGGTGTGTAGCCCATTGCCCAACAAACCCAGTTGGGATGGATCTTAAGCGGCAACTACAAAACGTACCATTGCAATATGACCCTAAATAATATCGAAGAGATTCAGTAATTTTGGGCAGTGGAGGACATAAATGAATCTCTAGCGATATCAGAAGAAGATCAAAATTGCATCGAGTTTTACCAATATTCGACCTCCAGATGAACAGATGGAAGCTACGTCGTTAAAATACCCTTCAAAAAAGATTTTAATTTAATTTAATTTTGTTTTAAATAACGTTGCCCCACACTAGGAATTTTTTCCTGTATCGTGGGTGCGTTTACAAACATATAAACTCACATACACAAACACCCAGAGCCGGAACAACTATTTTTAGGTCATATAAATATTTGTTCCGTGCGGGAACCGAACCCGCGACACGCATCGCAGCGGTCAATCGCTCAACCACTGCGCCAAGCGTGCGCCCAAACAACAAGTTTTTGAGAACAATGTTTGCGAGTCGAAAACAAAATCGATTGATCATTTTTTCCAAATAGAGCGGAAATTAAGTAAGCAACCAGCACTGGCATGTCACTCGAAAATGTTTATTTCTGAATACTTATGGCTTGGACATATTATTATGACACCCGTTGCGCCACACGTACAGCCGTACTGCTACTTATCGCACCATTGCGTCCAACGATCTGAGTCATCAACTACCAAATTGCGAGTTGTCTTTAATAACTCGGCAAAAACCTCGAGTGGATACAGCCTCAATGATCTTATGTGCCGAGGACCCAATTTACAATAAGACCTTCAGAGCCTTATCTTAAAATGGAGACAATTTAGATACGCTTTTACAGCAGATATAGAAAAAATGTTTAGCAAAATCTGCCTTCATCCCGATGACCAGAAATATCAGCAAATTATCTGGCAAAACCATCAATCTCAACCTTTAAAAGAATACCAGTTAGCGACAGTGACCTACGGCACAAAAGCCGCACCTTTTTTGGCCAAAATGACACTGAAACAACTGGCCATCGATGAAAGACCAAACTATCCATCCACAAATTTGCGCTCCTGACATTTTTTTTTAACGTTCGCTAGTTTCTTTATTCAATTATCTCAATTAAAATTTACACAGTATAACATACTTAATTAACAATAACTACCTATATATACACTAAAATAAAAATAATAATGACCCTGCCCTTTTATACGAGTTCGTAGTTTTATTAACTACGAACTCGTATAAAAGGGCAGGGTCATAGGGCGTCAAAACATTCGTCCACATCGCTATCAGCGTGAAAAGTGCCCTCTTGGATTTAATGTATCAACCCCAAACAGCTAAAATATATAACTTAGATGAATTATAATATATTATAATATAATAATATATGTATATATAGATAAACATTTTTACTACACCACGAACTTGTATGTCATGGTGGAGTAAAAATGACTACTGGATTTATAAGACACATACTGGATTCTGGGAAGAAACAGAGTCACAAAGAAACGAATAAGAATGTGTGTCAAATGTAAAAGAAATAATCCAATACCACAACATCAAATTATGGGTGACCAACCTCCAGCACGATTGATTCCTAACAGACCTTTTTACCACACAGGAATAGATTATGCGCCCGCTCGATACCAACATATCAATATTGAACCACCTTTTGAACAGTTTTGTTTGCAAAATATAATTTTAACATCCAAGTCGTTTTGGAGGAGTAGGTACCCAAAAGTTGCGAAAAAATAACGTGTTGTTAATAATTTTTTTAAAGCAAAACTATTAATTACACGAAAAAACCTTGTTTCAAAAATAATGTACATAATCCAATAATATTTGTTCAAACCTTTTAACCTAGCCTAAGTTACTAAGGAGAATGCTTTAGAAAGTAACCATTTTAAGGCACTAAAGCGGCGAAAGGCTCTTAAGGAAAACAAAGATCGTGGCATTCAAACCAGTAAAGGAATGTCGCAGTTTTTGTTTGTATGGCACTAAAGCCATAAATTTAGAAATCGTCTCAGATCTCACAGCGTCAGCTTTTATTGCTGCGCTTCGAATGTCGGCTAGAAGAGGAGTTCCTGGGCACATCTATAGTGATCAGGGAACCAACTTCATAGGAGCCAACAAAATTTTAAAACAAGAGCTTGCTGAAATCTCCTACATCTTGTCGGACCAAGGAGTAACCTCGACACTAGCCATCTGCTGGCGGACTCTGGGAAGCTGCAGTGAAGAGCCTAAAACATCATCTCAAGCGGGTCGTGGGAGAGCAAAAATTAACCTTCGAGGAATATATTACCCTGCTAGCCCAAATAGAGGCTTATTTGAACTCCAGACCACTGAGTCCTCTGACAGAAGACCCAGAGGATTTGGACTTTTTGACCCCGGCTCACTTCTTATTAAGTGGCCCCAACTTAATGACTTTTTAAACAACAGAGCATAATTTCAGAACACGGTGGCACTTGACGCAAAAAATATATCAAGACATTTATGTGGAAGACTGACTACCTCTCGCAGCTTTCTAGGAGAGCCAAATGGCGACAGCAACAAAAGAATCTCAGTCTTAACGACATCGTTATTATAAAGTACGACAACCTTCAACCAGGAAAATGGAGTCGAGGTCGCATAGTAGCGCTGCATTTTGGAAGTGACAGACACATAAGGTTCGTCTCACTTAAAACCAAAAACGGGCATGTTGTAAAACTGTCCTTACAGCCAAAAAATAAAAATGATCAAGATCCAAATGGCCCAAAGGTCGATAATAAACTGCCAGCAGCAAAAAAAAAGGTGCTATCTCATTTTCAGCAATGGTTTTATCTCTAACATTATTTATGCTGTCACTAATAAACTTCACTCAAGCATCCGACAACTTCACGCTGCTGACAAACAAGAGTGTCTACTTCGACAAAATATCTAATATGCATTTAATTAGAGATGATTGGCATTTAATAGTCTATTATGACACAAATCCATATCAAGAAGGAATGGCGGCTTTATCAAGTATCTTGAAACCTTATGCTCTAAGATTAGAACACAAACACCTTGCGACGGCGTCATGTTGCAACTAACGCGTTCGAAGAGATTAAACATTACGATAATATTGTCATGATACATGACTCGTAGCAATGCGGCTTGCTAGACGTGGTAGGCCGTAGGCGTCGTTGCAAACAGTTTATTCGGAGTGTTGGACCAACGATTTGCAGAAAAATATGAGAAGGATATTGACCTTTAAAAGCATAATGAGGTTGTATAAAACCAAACGTCGGTCGTAGAAGCTGAATTTAATCTCATGAAAAGGATGGAGAGTACCAAAAACAAACATCAAAAAATAATAAATCAAATCTCTTCAAGATTCTTATAAAAATCTCGCTCAGCAAGTGCAAAACATAACCAACCATCACAGACTCTATAACCTCGGCTTTCACTGCCAACAACTTGTTGTATACCCTTCGACGAATCAAGGACTCAATTTTAGATACAGTTAATGATATTTATAGTGGAAAATTAGGTTTTCACTTGATATCTGCGAAACAACTCAGATCAGAGCTAAGCATAATATCAGTACAAATATCTGGAGACTTGGTAGTTCCTGTCGATAAATTTAATCTCAAAGATCCGTACAGCTTGCTCAAAGTAAGAGCCAAATACTCTGGCAAATACCTTATAATAGAAATAAAAATACCCCTGATTGAAACGGATATTTACGAGGTATTCAATCTTATTCCGATTCCGCGCATTGTGAAAGATAACAGGATGATGAAGGTCGAAACTATTTCTGAATTAGCAGCCATCGACATGAGAAAGGATTCGTATTTAACTGTCACAGACACGGATCTGTAGTCATACGTATTACAAAACCTGTGACTATTCTGTGTCATATCAGAAAGCTTATCACCACATGAAAGATGATCATAGCCTTTGCGAGACGATCCCAGGCACAAGTACTTGTAAAACTAAAACTACCAGCTGCAAGAATGACTGGAGAGAGTTAACACCAGAAAACAAATATTATTGTTTATGCTGCAATGAATGTAACTTCTGTGTGAACGTAACCTTTGTGAACGTAACAGATGCTCGTCAGTTGCGTGTCGGGGAAGGCTGTTTAGTAAAAACAGAAAATTTTATGGTGTACACAAACAAAAGATTGTCTAGTAAAATTAGTACGCCGAAAAAGATTATCTCGCCTGAAATATCAACAATTAAGAAATCTCATATGAGCTTAATACCAATAACTCAGATAACCTCAGGCAATTTGAAGTCATTAAGAGAAGTCTTGAGATCATGAAGCAGGGTGAACCTTTAAGCACTATTATCTCGTTCCACGACGTCCGCCAGTATACCTCTACCTCATCATATTGGGCATCTTGTTATTGGTGGCAGCTTGCTGTTTTAAACGTTAGCGTCAAAGGGAACGTAAAGGAAATCGATTCACTTCTGCAGCAGAGCGGTTTGCAGCCTGTGCGGCGGCTGCGTTGTAATCTGCACACACCGTTGCTGAAAGTGTTTTGATTGAGTGAAGTGAAATTAGGGAAAATGGGCAATCTAGTAGTAAACCAGTTAAAAATGATCCTAAGCGACTAGCTCTATCTAGTGAGTGCTTACAAAATAGGAAGATAGAGGTTCTTCACCGAACTTTCGCGTGTTCTCTCTTCCTGATTTTCACTGTAGCGATTCTATTTGATTTGAAATGTTACATTAATCTCAGCTTCTAACATAACTTACCCCACATAACTATTTTAGTATTAGTTGATTTTTTTTTTCACTTTGTTAATATTAATTCCATTAACCATCTAAATATACCTACTTACTAACCTCATCTTTTTCTCCCTCGGGAGCATGTTCGGGTCAATCACCGAACAGTAATAAACATGTCAGCGTGCTTGCGACACCGCGCTCTATGCCTTGAATATTTTATCTCAATCTCATCTCATTCACCTCATTTGTTCTAATTGTTATCCCATTTGATTTACTGAAATATAGTTATCTTTATATTCTTAGTTTATCTTAAACTCATCCTAACCCCGAACAAAATGGGTAAGTACTATTACTATTTAAGCATTAAAGTAGAGCTTATTTCTGTCTGCTGGGTCTAAAGTAATCTAATATAAAGATGACGGGCGCTGAGTTTGCTCACTTTGTTCGCTCACTTCTGCTACCGTCATCTCCTTCAAACCTATCCTATCCGTGTTGGGATGCCCTAAGCTCCCGAGCTCGCTTCGCTCGCTCTTTGACCATAATTATCAAATTGCCCAACCGTTACGTAATAGATAAAAAACCGGCCAAGTGCGAGTCTGACTCGCGCACGAAGAGTTCCGTACCATTATCGTAAAAAACCGACAAATAATCTCGTTTGTTGTATGAGAGCCCCAATCAAATATTTATTTTATTCTGTTTTTAGTATTTGTTGTTATAGCGGCAACAGAAATACATCTGTGAAAATTTCAACTGTCTAGCCATCACAGTTCTTGACATACAGCCTGGTGACGGACGAACAGACAGACAGACAGATAGACGGACCGCGGAGTCTTAGTAATAGGGTCCCGTTTTTACCCTTTGGGTACAGAACCCTAAAAAGAGGATCAAATATTATTTTTGTATACCAAACATTAATTGAGTATTTGTAAACATAATAATCATGTTACCTTGAATGCAGTTCATTTATAATTTATTTGTAGATCAACTAGAATAGATGCAATAATTAATGTAAAGATTAAACATAAAAAATACTTCATTTATTTTTAAAAGTGCTCATGTACAATAGATTAATTAGTTTGAAGAAGATCAAATAATATTGACCCATAAAATTATTCCAAATGAATATCTGCCAACTTCATAATATGCCAATTTAAATTATGCCAAATAAAATTCTGTCATCTTAAAAGTGAATTCGGATATATAAACATTCAGCCGAACAATAATTATATGAAATAATTTTCGTGCCTTAAAAAAATTCGTTTAAAGAAGATTATGCCAAGTGTGTTATGCAAAATAAATTTCGGAGCATCAAGATTCTGCCAGATAGAGGGAACCCGGCTAAATAATATAAGCCGCACGAGTTGATCTTAAGGGTTAAACATAGGTTATTGAGGTCTGGCAGTGGACGAGTGACCATCTATTCTATACTGAGACTAAGTTAAGCCGTTGGTACCGGTTGTTATTTGAAGATCTTTGGCAGGCCTTATGGGTAGCAAGAAGCCACGAAATATAATATTAGTCTTGCTTATTGTGTCCCAGTCCCAGTTGCTGGGTTGTGGAGGTCAAATAGGTAGTCAAGTTATGTAAAATACTAGTATTCAGCTGAATCCGGATAGATTGAAATCCGATGCCAAGCCTGCGAAGCATGAGTTTCTAGAAATACATCATTTGCAATTGTTTTTTTTTTATGGTTTAACATACCGTATGGTGTCGGACGTAAGGAATTTCACCATCCCATATTATCTTCCCGTGAGTGTCGTAAGAGACGTTTTATTGGCACACCAGAGAGTGGGCAGCAGCGTTCTCTGTGCACTTTTACTACAAACAGCGATCGCTAACCCGCCTGCCAAGCGTGGCGATTACGCCAAACCCCCCCTCCCCAAACTGAAATGAATAACACAAAGACAAAACGGCCCCTAGTGCCCGGCAACCCGATTACCCTCGACTACGGTAGCAATCGAGGCTATGGCGTGGCTAGGGGTGCTAAAATCCCCGGAGTGGATCCGGCTACCTGAATAAACACCGACGACTGGACCTGGCAACATATAATACGCGAACACTCAGAACTAACGAGAAGCAGCCGAACTCGAGGAAGAATTGAGTGGGTTACGATGGAGTATCTGAAGTCTGAAGAGCGGGGGAGGAGTCGATAATCCTCAAACCCGTTCATCGTTATCATATCAGCTGAAAGACGTCCACTGCTAGACATAGGCCACCCCCAAACGTCGTCACGTCGACCGGTCCCATGCGTCCCGCATCCAACATCCCGCAACCTTCAGCAGGTCATCGGTCCACCAAAAGACGTTGCGTTGGAAGGCCTCCCACCAGGGAGGCTTTCCAACGCAAACATGACAGACATGGCTAAGAAGTGAGACGGGCCTATAGTTCCTCACTAAGGCATTGTCACGCTTCTTGAAGAAGAGTACCACCACACCCCTGCACCATGCCCGTGGCGTTTTTTTCTTGAGTATGACGGAATCAGCTTCTGAAGGGCCTTCTCACTTCTTAGCCATTTCTACAAGCTGTTTTGAAGAGTCATCACGAATTGTCTCGCGCGCAGGTTTGACGTTTACTAGCATTCCGAACAAGCCGGATTCCGAAAAGGCTTTAGCACCGAAGTCCTTATACATACGCTGCGGCAGGTTATACAGAAGACCGAAGAGCTGCCTCTCTGTTTAGCGCTTGTGGACTACGAAAAAGCCTTCAATTCGATCGAGACTTGGACTGTACTGCAGTCTCTCCAACGGTGCCAGATCGTCCCCCGGTACATGGAAGTGTTGAAGTGTTTGTACAAAAACGCCACCATGTCAGTCCGTCTTCAGGATCAGACCTCGAATTTAAACATAATAATATAAGTGTTATATATTTTTGAAATCACCTCTTAAAATCCTTTATTTTGATACCCCGCACGAAATGGTTGAAATAAATTTGGGGCCCCACAATATGACGTCCAAAAGCTGCCATATTTCAATTTTCCAATTTTAATGTAGCCAGTGACACTTTCAGGGTTGAAAAAATCGATTGACGTAAGAATCATCAAAATCTACCAACGCATTTGGCTCTATAACACCACATAGGAACAAACATACATACATAGACTGATAAACACATTACCCTCCTTCAGCAGTCGGGTAAAAAACGGAGGTGCTATACTAAAATAAGCTTCAAAGAGCTAAGTTGGTGTCTACTTTTCATTTTACCCACCGTTTCTATACGTTCACACCTGAAAATAGTTAAACATTACTGGATGTGTAAACATAGCAGGTCTTATTCAGTGAAAAATATGGAACGAATAAAACTACACAAACGCGTACATACCAAACCATTATTTAATGAAATAAGTGTAATTGTAAAACGCGCGTCAAACTAATTGTGTCATCTAGTGTAACGTGTAAGTGCTCTATTATGTTCAGTTCGACACAACACCCATACACTGTGTTCAGTTGTTCACGCACTGAACAGCGTTCCCATGTCACAATAATTTTATTACTAATATCGAAAACCGAATTATACAGGGCTAATTTGCCGTAGATCTCATTACCAGATAGGTGGATTTATGGAAACGGCTCGAATGAGCGCGCTTGCTAATTGCTTTACAATGTTTGCGATATTCCAGTTTTGTCATAACAGTGTTTTGCTATTTATCGCCGGTTCTGTGCCGCATCTAGATAATAGTTTGTATCCTGGACATATTTGTAAATACAGTTTGATTCAAACTCCTGTTTTGCTATTTTGTAGGTACAACGTTGTGTTTCTTCTTTGTCTAAATAGTTTTACTACACCACGGGGTCCCACCGCTAAGAAGAAAAATTTGTTTCAAATAAATGTCACTAGATGGCGCGATATGCACCGACTTCTTATTGAATTGTGTGTAAAATTAACATTTTCTGGAATTGATCATAAAAATTGTATGTTCTTGCTTAGTCAACTCTCCTAAGCACAAAATTATGGAATATTGGGCACTCAATTCACATTTCAAAAATTATTTAAAAAGAGCATTTAAAATTTAAATTTCATTTCTGAGGCATTACACTCGATTGTTTAAATTGTATTGTATCACATTTTGGTGTAATGAAACTGTAAAAACGTGCAAAAAAATAGATACTAAACTAAAAAAATAAAACAAATCGTCAATGTATTATGGAAAAAAATATTAACAAACCGAGTAAACCCTGTTTCTTGCAAGTCGCTGCTAACACCATCTATCTATCGCCGTGGAACGGAACCGAACGCGATAAATATACAAAAAATTATCAATTTAATAGTTAATTCGGCATCGTTTCTTTGTATGGGATGAGGCATATACTCGTATGTGCTAGTATTACATTATCTGTGACTATATACAGAAAAATATGTAGTTAATTTTGAAATTTGCTTTATGTACCCAGAGAAAACTCAGAAACCACGAAGAAATGTAGCGCGTTCAATTAAGTATTGTGGAGTAACTACAACCTTTTCATATACAAGTGTTCAATAAAATGCATTTAAAATTAAACCAGTTTCCCTTTAAAATTAATCCATGTGAAGTGCAAAATACCGCAAATAGCAGAAATTCTAACGATACATTATATTATTGGTTACGGACTGGCGACGGCGACGCGGCGACGTCATGGCGTCATCGCCCGCCCTTCAATGAGTGAATGAGTATCGAGGGATGAAATCGAAGCGAAGAAATTACTCGAATAAACTAACGCGATCAAATCAAATGCACACATCCCTCATGCGATACAAACCACGGTCACAAATTGATCCAGCTCTATATTTGTTTGATTCTGTTCAAAATGACTCAATTCTGTACCTAAAAGACTGACATGCTGGAAAGCTTGAACCACAAATTTGCTAGCGTCAGTTTCTCTATTGTTTACAGTAAAATTTCTTTTACCGTCAGTTGAAAGTTGGAAGTCACAGTCGAATTCAGAGCACTATAACTACAGGTTTCTCGCCGCAATCGGTGTAGCGACCTAGTGCTCCTTAAATACTCGTATTCAAAGAGTTTTTCATCGACACGAAAATAACGAAAAAACTTTTTTACAAAAAAATACTACCGACTTCCAAATAAGAATACTACAAAGTGAAAAATAACTTTCATTCGTACGTACCATTTTTTTTGCGCTATGGACACAGACATCCAAAAATAAAGTTATTTTTCACTTTGTAGTTTTCTTATTTGTAAGTCGGTAGTATTTGTTTGTAAAAAAGTTTTTTATTTTCTCTTTTTAGTTGTACCTACCTAATAGGCAAGTTGTTTAGTAAGTTACCTTAACGCCAGAATAGATAACCCGAAAATCATGAAACTTGAACATAACCGGTGAAATGAGAGATTTGCGTACCCCTTAAGAGCGTACTGGCGTGATGTTATGTTATTAAATGGTATAATCAATAAACAGACATGCGATTGCAGCAATCCCGTGAGATTTGCCGTTATTAATTGAAGAGTTCTGTCGTATATCTTAGGAGTTCTTCATCAGATCTTCACCAAATTAAAATGGAACCAATTTTGAAAAATACTCCTTTAAACAAAAGAATTTTCAAAATCGGTCTACAACTGACGGAGATATCGGTTAAAATACACAAAAAAAAATGAAGTCGAATATAGAACTTGCTCTCGCACTTTTGGTAAGTGGTCGGTTAAAAAGAAGGCTCTTTGTTTATATTGTTCTTTTGACATATAGTAGAAGATCCGAACCTACTTCGACCTTTACCGAGCTGATAATAGAACGAAACATATTTTATCATGAATTTAGTATATTAAAAATGGAATATATTTAGTATATTAGAAAATATATTAAAAATGGGTTGGCTAAAAAATCCTGGGCAGACAATTTTTAATTATTTTTCAAAAAATGATTTTTAATTAAATGTTGCAACATCAGGATAATAAAAAAAATTTGTCCTGACTGAAAGTATCAAACGTATAGAATGTGCAGCCGTTGGGTTGTCTACTATTTACCTGGGCGAACTACTGGGTTGTCAGGTATAAACAGGTATATCGATGCCAGTTACTTTCACTGGATTGGATACTTTAAAAAAAATTATATCATCATAAGCGCTGTTTTATTGCGAACACGTTGATATAGGGTTGTCTGCGAAAATTCCGGTCCTATTAGGGGTTTGCGAATTTTAAAGATTTTAATTTCAACGCGCGTGGAAATGTGTGACAGAGAGATCCGAGGTAAGTATACTGTGTAATAATAAAGGACCCAACATCGCAGTCAAATAATAAAATTCATTTTATTTATAAAATGAATTTTATTATTTCAGGGAGCATCAACATCAACAGCATCGTCGTCCAACATAAGTAGATGCTTGTTTTGCAATTGTGTAAGAAAAACTTCCGGGAAGAAATAACAGAATTACATTCCCTCAGAGTGGCCATGTTAATTAATTATTTTTTTGCAACTTAAATATCAGTTGCTCCAAAATAGCACGCACTGTTTACTATATGAAGGGTAGTAGAGGTACCTCTACCCTCCATAGTTTACACACCGAGCATGGGCACTTTCTACTATTCAGGGTCGCATCATAAGCGACTGCGATGTTGGGTCCTTTATTAT
Source organism: Orthosia gracilis (assembly GCA_947562075.1). Taxonomy (NCBI): domain Eukaryota; kingdom Metazoa; phylum Arthropoda; class Insecta; order Lepidoptera; family Noctuidae; genus Orthosia; species Orthosia gracilis. The sequence continues at coordinate 49,600,240 of OX387271.1, read as the reverse complement.
TACACAGTATACTTACCTCGGATCTCTCTGTCATACAATTCCACGCGCGTTGAAATTAAAATCTTTAAAATTCGCAAACCCCTAATAGGACCAGAATTTTCGCAGACAACCCTATATCAACGTGTTCGCAATAAAACAGCGCTTATGATGATATATTTTTTTTTAAATTATCCAATCCAGTGAAAGTAACTGGCATCGATATACCTGTTTATACCTGACAACCCAGTAGTTCGCCCAGGTAGTAGACAACCCAACGGCTGCACATTCTATACGTTTGATGCTTTCAGTCAGGACAATTTTTTTTTTATTATCCTGATGTTGCAACATTTAATTAAAAATCATTTTTTGAAAAATAATTAAAAATAGTCTGCCCAGGATTTTTTTAGCCAACCCATTTTTAATATGTTTTCTAATATACTAAATTCATGATAAAATATGTTTCGTTCTATTATCAGCTCGGTGAAGGTCGATGTAGGTTCGGATCTTAGACTAATATATAAAAATAAAACTTGCAAAATTCTATCAGAATATCGCGACTCGTAGTTTGAATATGTCAAATAAAGCCCAGCATATTATTTAACTGTAAATTAATTAATTTGCTTTCACCTGTTACACACGTGTTAAATTATTTTATTAAATGTGAGGTGATGAGAAAGTGCAGTAACGGCATGCCTCTCGAGTAATTAGAATATTTCGATGAATGATGTACCCGGTAATCAATTAGCGCAAACTAAACAAAACACGGCTCCACTCGTAATTACATTACATGCTGAATTGTATGAACTAATGTAATAGTATTTTGAAACATTACTGAGCATTATGATCTAAATTAGTTTTGATGCAATTTAAACTCAAATATTGTGAAGGGCACAACTTACAGAGGTCAAGCTTGTTTAGAAGAGCTGTACATTTTGATTACAATATGAAATCTGAAATGCTTTTCAGAATGTAGAAGCCTGTTAAGCTGACAGCTCACACGCTCATAGGCAATTATGCTCAATCGTCCGAAGTCGTCCTTCTAAACAACAACCTCAACGCTGCCAAATGGTTGAACAATAACAATTGCCACTTATTTATTCATTCGCCACAAGATTTACACCAAAAAAAAAATCCGCTTTCATATAAAAAATATCATTTTCCTTCACGTTAGAGGGGATTCGGGGATTCCGATGACGGCGACATACTATATGCGGATAATGTCACATGAAAATGACGAAAACGACACTTGAACGATGCCACATTATCTGTTCACTTTATGTAAGCTCTATGTATGTTTGGATAGGGTTTATAATTGCTAGTGTGAGTTTGTCGTGTGGTTTGTGTTTGAGTAATGTCAGGCTAAATGTAGCGAGCGTAGTTTTCGGTCAAGTCCGTTGATCCTATTACGATAGCGGAGGCTGTGAGACAATGGCGGCGATGTGCTGAGTTATGTGCTGGAGGCTGCGGCTGGGGCTGGATTCATTTTGGTTAAAAATGTGCAGGTGAGGTGGTCTGGTGTAGTTGTGATGAATCTATTTCAATGTATCGGTTGATAGATTCACGTGGTTTTTATGTAGTGTTGCTCCAGACAATGTCGAGAGATTCTTCCTTCTGCTTCAACGCCAGCAGCTAGAATTACTTCTTTTATTTTATTAACCTTTGATACTGCTGGACAGAGGCTTCTCCCATATGTTCCCTGTTAACTTTATCTCCTGTCTTTTCAGGCTAATCTGAATGACTTCTATGCTGCTGTAATTTTTGTATAATACAGTACGAATATTATTTAATGAGCATTTTTTCGTTTAAGATGAAAATAACTTAACCAAAGATGTTTACGTAAATAAAATAAGTATAAAACGGAAATCGTATTAAGGCGAATTTGTGAACATTTTTTATAACTCGCTAACAGCCCAGCGAGACAGGCCCTATCCGTTAATTTGTCAATTAACTCCGCAATTGACTTATAAGTTGTTGCGACAGCTTCATTCGAGGCGTCAAGAATTCTGTTTCTAATCTATTCAGAACTGGAAACTTCATCCTTCACTTTGCATGGCCATGGAGGCAGAGCCTTCACATGTACACAAAGCAAATCAGATAGGTTTGCAGGGCACACCAACATAGATGTTTCGTGTGCGTAGAATCAACGGGTGTAGTACTTCGCCTATTCTTGTCACTTTAATGTTGCGGGTAATATGAAGCATAAATAGTCGAGCGTGGGGTATATAATATCTTACGCCCTGGCGCTGTAAGATCGAATCCGACTGCCGACGACTAATGTTTTGGTATGTATTTACAAAATATTTTACAGTTCTTTCTTCAATTCATTGCTAAACTATTAGCAAAGCTTCTTTATTTTTGAGTTGGAATATATTAATTGTCTACCCTCTAAAAATGACAAATCATATATAGGTTAGTAGTTTAAGTTCATCGTCATAATGCTATTGACTATCGGGCTTTCGTTACGTTTTTAGACATTATACCCTGCGTGTTTTGAGAAGTGCTTTTATTTGTGAATCATTATGAATCACTTAACTACACTTTTAAGAGCTGAGATAATTGTTTTGCTTGACCAAAACGTTTCAGTTAGTGATATTGCGAGGCGTTTAATGATATCGGTGAGTAACAAAATGTTATTATTATGTTAAGAAGTTTAATATGTTTAAATAATACATATGTTGTTATTATTGGTTTTTGTAACAATATTTTATTATTGTTCACAGAGAAGAACTGTGCAATTGTGGGCCCATCAGTATGCAGATTCGGGAAACATTGGTCCTCGCCTGCCGGGATCAAAAGCTGGATTTGTATACGAAGATGCCAATGCGCGGCATCGTGATATAGTTGCTAGACATATAGTTGAGCCCTTCCTCACTAATTGTTCCACGGCGACTAAACATGGCGTGACATTACAAACTGTACGGAACCACTTGCGTCCTGCTGGTGTGAAATGTCATAGGTCAGCCAAGAAAATTTTACTGACAGATATTCGCAGGCAAAACCGGGTACGTTTCGCAACAGAATATTTGGTGGATTTCGATTGATGCAATAATATAGTTATATTTAGCGATGAAAAATGTTTTAACGCAAAATTTTGTGGCGAAAAGATGGTGAGCGCTTTAATTAAACTTGGGAATCGTTTCGTGGAAGTGACTTATGTTGGAATATGGTTGTTAGCATGAGAACACGATTGCAACAAAACAACAATAGTGAGATTACAATTAAGGATACCTGTATCTTAATATATATCTTACTGTAACATGTTTATTCATATCACTAATAAATAAATTACCCACTTGATTATGAAAAATAACTTTAATTCTTGTCCGACTTAGAATTTTTGTAATGCACCAAACTTTATAATTTGTAATTATAATTTAAAAAAACCTAGTCAATAAATATTGTGAATTTCTTATTAAACATTGTTTAATTTTTACTTCCTAATATTTTTTGTCAAATAATATTATTATAATCAAGCAAATTACAAAAATAAAAGTTCATCGAAATTAAGTTTATAATAATGCAAAAAGTTGGTGGCGGCGAGACTATCCTAAGATATTTGATTTACCAGGCGAATGCTTATACAGCTATGCCACGGGTCCCTTTAATTACATAGTGAAATTTATGCGTCATAATCTTTGCTTCATATAGTGTGAAGCAAACAATAATAAATAGGAGAAGTAATACATTCGTTGATTTTACGCACACTAATATCTATCTCGGTGTGCCCTGCAAACCTTCTCTGGTCTGATTTGCTTCGTGTACGCTTTTGAAAAGTTGTATAATTATTTTCTAGAAATTGTAACTATGCGATTTACCTATAACTTAAATAACATCGATCACTTGCACTAAAATACGCAGAAACTTCTCGAAAGAGTTTTATTCAATATTATATTAAAATATTCTTCATTATTATTAGGTCACTGATTGTGTGTTGTTATAATACTGGACTGCAGTTTGTATAGGAAGCTTAATTGATACAATTTGCTTGTTATTAATTATTTAATTTTCACTTACATGAAAACATGTTCGCTTATCGAGTCCACAGTAGCAGAGAGCTTTTGATAGCTCTTTACCACAAATTTTAAATGTCATAGTTAAACTAAAAATAATAATAACTTCGTGTTGCCATTAACACAAGTCTCGTAAATTATTAATACCATACTCCACAAACTGTTTAAAAAAAAACTATTAAATAAGTATTTCTGTTATATTTTCACGTCTGAGCCTTGATAAAACTTGACATAGGACATTATTTATATAACAGCTAAGTTCTATTGGCACATTAAAATACCTTTCTATATTCCATAGTTTATAATTATGCTTCAAAGAGTAGTGCTATTTATTGTCTATCTAGCTTTCTCTGTGCTGTGGCACTAAGATTAAAAACCAATAGAAGTTAACTATCTCACCCAACCGCTAACAACTCCAGCTCATTTTTCACTAATAGCTCAACAGTTATCTGCTTCATTTACTCCCCATTAAAAGAAAACAAGTTCAGTTCCCCATCGCACAACGCGCACAATGAAGCCATCTCCACAGTAGACACAAAGATCAAATGTGTGTATTGTTTACCTACAACAAAAACATTAATCACGACCGGGAATCGAACGCGGACCATCGCGCCCGCCGCCCGCACAAAGGACTCGGTCTTGTTGAGTACCGTCGCTCCACGAATACTGATCAATATGGCTCTTCTTGGAAACACGAGACGAGCAGATTTCTGCGTATTGGAATGAGCATTCAGTAGTGATTAATATTGGTATTATGTTTGAATGTATTGTGAAAGGTTTTTCAGAAATATATTTTTTTAGGTATCAGGGCACATTGATCGCACAACGGTTGGCCGATGGGGCAGAAAGGTTCTGGAATGGCGCCCGCGAACCGGATGACGTTGCGTTGGAAGGCCTTCCACTATGTGGACCGATGACCTGGTGAAGGTTGCGGGGCTCTGTTGGTTGCGAGACGCACGGGACCGGTCAATGTGGCGGCGCTTGAGGGAGGCCTATGTCCAGCAGTGGACGTCTTTCGGCTGATTTGATGATGATGATAATGAGGTATCGTAGTTGTTTCGCGGTAAAGTAAATCCGAATAACATTTATATTAATTTCGTTTTTTTTTTGTCCAGAGTCAGGCGATGTCAATGACTATTTGAAAATCATTAGTGCGCAAGAGCTGAAAAAACAATATGCAAGACTTGTTATCATGTTTATGTCTCCAGATTGCTCCAGTGGCATGTTCTGTAAGTTCCCATTACGTGACTTCTGGATTGGGACGCGGGCACAAAAACTAAATGAGCGAGCTTGTTCGCTCGGCTTGATTTACGCGTCGCCATTCCGAACCGCACCTTGCTTTTTGTCGCCAACCTGTGTTACACCGACCATTGCCCATTACGCCAATTCCAATTTGGTAACCCTTAAAATTCAGTATCGTCTACAAGTCTACAGCAATGAATATTAAATGCGAGTTCCCTTAAATTCACTAAATTTAATTACTGACGCATCGCAGTAAATTAATTTCTTAATGCAAAATACTAAAAAAACTAAATCAGTTTCAGTACGCGTTACATAATCTCAATAAAATAGCAAGTCGAGAAGCCGTACTAACTTCATATCATGCATACGTGTCTTCTACGTTACGTTATGGCATGTTTTGGGGAACATTCATCAGATAGAGAGCTAGTGTTTAAGGCACAAAAAAAGTGTTTAAGAGCAGTATGCGAAGTAAAAGCTACTGATAGTTGTAGACCACACTTTATTGAGCTAAAAATAATGACATTTCCTTCTCTATATGCATTTGAAATAGCAATGTTTGTTAAAAAACACTTCAATTTATTTGAAACCTCACTTTGAAAACTAGTAAACATCACCGAGACAAAATTCACGTTTTGCCTCATAAAACAGCATAATACGCAAAAAACTTTCTGGGAATGGCTCCAAAAAATTATAATAAGATACCCACGACTATAAGAGCTGAGAATGATATTAACAAATTCAAAAGAATGCTAACAGATTTAATGGTTAAAAAGCGTACTATTCCATTGGTGAATTCTTAATAGACAATTCAAATAAATAATAATTATATATGTCGTTGTTTGAGTCAAATGTCCGAATTATTAATGTTCAATTCGATCTAATGAATCTAATTATTAGTACCTTATTTAATTTTAATAATAATTCAATTGATACAATGCATTAATATATATTTTTTAAAATTATAATTATAAATGTATCCAAAATGAGTATGCCTATTAAGTTAAACATAGCGCTCCTGACATTAGAATAAGATCTTATTATTTTATATTGTACCTATGTTTTTACAAATAAATAATTTGAATTTGAAAGCTTTTGTTAGAAATGGTAATATTAAGGGATAGCTTGGATTAAGTATCTAAACAAAAACAAAAGAAAACTTGTCATTTTTTGAAACAAATGAACTATTATAACAAATTGAACACGACGAGGGTATTAACAGTGGATTAAACAAAAAAAATGTGTAACAAACATTTTGGTCACATTATTTAAAATTAAAAAGAGTCATTAATTTTGTATGGACAACGAAAGTTTGGAGTGGATATCGATCGAACCGGTCAACTTACAGACTCAAATGAAAATACTTACAAAGCATTGTGGATAGCTCGTTGCGAGGAAAAAAACAACAACCAAAGTTAATATCGAGTGAGAATGCACAGAATACCCGAGAGTATTTGGCAGGTATTTTCACATCACGGGTATTATTGGGCGTTTCACCGTAATCTCTTTATGCGAGCGCTGCGCCTTTTTACATTTTAATCCGAAGCTCGCTTGCCGCCCGACGGTTTCACAACCAGTAGCCTGATGGACCAAATGAACTCACTACCTAAAAAAAACAACTAATTAAAATTCCAATTTCGTCCTACTTATTTAAAGTGTGATTTGAATTGTTATTAGAGATTGCTGTAAGTCGGGGATAAGTATCCATGGAGATTGACTTATCCTCATCCCAATTCTAATTACTATAGATCTTTATCTGAGGGGGTGGGTACCCAGCTCTCGGCTAAACAAATGAGTGTTGTCTGTGTCAGGGCGAAGCGATAATGTAGTGTGTGTGACGTCATTAATACGGCGTCTTGTTCGCGCCGGTAACCTTAACCGGACTTATGAAGAGTAATGACCAACTCATCGTCTTTGAGTTTATCGGTAGGTATGGTGTAGGAGGTGGAGTCTAAGGTGTGAGGGTCGAAGTAACAGTATGGTTACCTAAGACTAGACATGCTGCTAGTGTTTATGTTCTCGAATCTAGGAGTAAAAATATAAGTTTTTTTAAACAAGGCTCTAGTCAAGTAACTTACTCAAAGAAAACGACGCGGTGTCAAAAATTTATGAGATTACAAAGAGCTATAGAAATGTCACGTGACCGATCCTTTACATTTTGGCATTTGAACAATCGCCATCGCTGGTAGAATGTCACATAGTCTAGACGCTAAATTTAAATTCGCTATTCATAGTAAATGTGAGATTTAGACTGTCAAATGACCGAAAGGTTCAGGAGTGGCGACCCCGTACCGGAAGACGCAGTGTTGGAAGGCCTCCCACAAGGTATATCAATTTCCTGGTTAAGGTCGCGGCAATCCACTAGATACGACATGCACAAGACCGGTTGATATAGCGTGAACGTTTTTTGGCTAAAATGATGATCAATAGTTAAAAGTGACTCATATTTTCTGAATTTTTCTTATTTTATTATATTCAGTCAAATATCTATGCTACGTACCTGTGCCACAAATACTCGTTAACACAGGAACACTGAAAGTTCGGAACTATCAGTAAAGTGGTCACATACATACGTAAGGCGAGTGTTTAGCGAGTCGTGCGACAAAGTTAGTCAAGTACCTCCGCGTATTACGAGCGTGGAGCGAAACTTGTCTTGCGACCGCGGTAGCGTCGCGAACACACACACGTATCCCGGAAACGCAGTGGACAATGAAACATACATACATAAACACACACGTTATTTCCATGGGGTGTCCAGAAACTACAAAACGCCTGTATTAGACCATCCTTACATAATCCTCTTGCTTCACTTACGTTCATACATCTCGTACACCCACGCCGGTTATGAGTACTGCACACCTTGCATTTCTGAAAGACACCACTAATAAGATCAATCTAGGACGTCCCTTTCAAGCATATGCATTCGCGTCTGCCTTGTAAATACCTATTGTTAGTCGCATTTTATTCATCATCTCAACATGACCAAACCATCTAAGAATTCTCTTTTAAATGTTCATCACTATATCATCTTTTAAACCACAACGTACTTGTATCTATCAAAATTCGCACATACTAAGTCAAGAGTAAATAGGTTAGTTCTAGGCAAGCATGCTTTACCGTCGACAACTTCATCGCTTACCACCAGGCGAGATAAAAGTCAAACGCGAGAAAATCAGAAAAAAAAGATTGTTCGCAAGGAACGCATTTGGCAGAGAGGCGTCTTTTTGACGACTTTTCCATAATTATTGATGTAGCTTAAGCAAGTATTAGTTATTTTATGACAATTAAACACTTTCGCTATCATAGTAATAAAAATCGGGATTACGTAACCAACTATTTGCAAATCGCTCAGTGTTTGTCAAATGCACTTATTTCGAAAGAAAACCGCCAGACTCTAAAAATTCTGTACTTAGCAAAATGGGAGAGGTGGGCAATCGACCAACAACAAGAGAAAAAAATATCACAATTTGACCGTCATATTTGCTCGCCATAATCACTATCATCCTATGTTCAAATGAACATTTTAGTAAGCTAATTGTTCCATAATGTTATTGGACGCTGAAAGAGATCATAAAATCTAGAGGTCTAGGCATTGCTATAAAACGGAAAGTCTTCAAAACCTGTATTTTACCTTCTATTTCTTACGAATGTGAAACATGAGCACCCACAAAACACCACATAAATAAACTGCAGTGCTGTCAAATATCAATGGAACGAAGTATGGCAGGAAAATGTAAGATGGACCGAATAAGAAATGAAGAACTAAGAGCGAAAACAAAAGTGACGCATATCTTGACTAAAATTGATCACCAAAAGTGGCGCTAGACTGACCGTTTGATAAGAACAAAACAGTAGGAATGGAGCAAAACAATTAAGGATTGGTCCCAGAAATGGTAAACAGATCAGGGGCAAATCAGTTAAGAGATAGGAGGACGGAGTAAGACTTACAGCGGGCCCTAACTGGAGTAGAGTGGCCTGAGATAGAGTAGAATGGAAACAGCTAGAGGAGGCCTTTGCCAAGAGGCGTGCTAAATTAAGAGATATATTTTAAAAATACACATAAACACAGGCAAATTCAGAATAGAAGGGCTAATAAATAAAACAAATGTTCCGTAGAGGCAGCACTGTCGAAAACTTGTTATGTTGCGGCTATCGCTGATACTTAATTCGGATTCGCAATTAAAGAGCAACTGTTCCGCAATCATTTTTGTCGTTTTGTTCTTGCAAGATACGTTGTTACGTATCTTGCAAGAACTGAAGCCTGCCAGATGGCCGGACGCGGGGATCACTCGCCTGTATTCCCCGGAGGGTTAGGTAGAGGTCCATCTATACTACACTTATATTTCGCCAGTTAAGTTTAAGTCCCACGTAATAGAGGGTGATCCTATTGCCATCTGCCAAACATAAGTCCAGACTTCGAGCTGCTACTGAGAAAAACCCAATAACACTTTACTTAACCCGGTAATCGAATCCAGGATCTCATGCTCAGCAGTAGAACTTTCGACCACTAGATCAACGAGGCATTCATTTTACTCCTATAACATTTTGCAATCGATTGAAATTTTGATCTTTTGTCAGTAAGCGACTGACCATATCACGATCTCATCTACATTAAATTTGACAACTACCTATCATCACTTTGTACAAAGGCAGCTGAGCTCACACCTCTTCTCCACCCTACACAGTGGCTCACCGATCTTTTCCACCCTACACAGTGGTCTTCCCGTCGCGTCACGGAGTTGAGCAAACACTTCTTCTGCGACTTGATGTTTAATTATCATAATTGGACACATTCCTCTTTGTCTTGCGCACAAGTGTGATAAAACCAATCAAGTTTCTGCCAGCTTCCGATTGCATTCCAATTCAGCAAGTGGTGGGGAAGTTTATTATTAAAAAGTTTAACTTTAGACGCCTTGAAGGAAAATAAGAGCAGTGGTAGCCCAAGTGGTGGCCGTGGTAACGGCCACCACTTACGTGTCGTAGGTCGTGAGTTCGAACCCAGGCAGGCGCTCTACTTTGTGTAATTTATTTTGCTCTTCAAACAGTGAAGGAAACCATCGTGAGGAAACCCACATGTCCCCTCTCTCACAGAGAGGATGCCTGTGTCCCAGCAGTGGGAACATTAGAAGGCTAATGATGATGATGAAAGGAAAATTGCTTTACTGTGTAAGTTTTTCTACATTGGATTAGCAGACAAACCGCCTTGCCTTGCTAGTAAGTTTTACTTTTAACTCATCTGCAAGGTTTTAGAGAAAAACCAATAAGATAAATTGAGTTTCCTGTTCCTGGTTTTCATCGGATTGTATCCTATACATTCTATATCATACATCAGTCACAAAGCAGACAAGTGATAATCTCACTCACTTACAGTAACTATTCCGTCGCGATCGGAGTGGATCCGTCCCCCTGAATTTCCCTTTGATGGGTGTTAAAGTGCCGCCAAGGAAATTTAATCGTTCTCACACTGTTACAAGACATGACGTCATTACCGCACAGATTGCCGCCAGTAATGCCAGCAGTGATTGAATATCCTCCCCTCCCCCTTCACTCCTCCTCCACTCAGCTATGCACTATCGAGAATTTATTTTATTAGCGACTAATCTGATTGCTGAGCCTGACGGTATTTATGTAAAAGTAAACAAAAGTAAAGCTTATTATAAAGGTTTTTAAAAGCGTTCTGAAAGCTTTTAGGTAAAACGCTTTCGTTTTGGATTTTACCGTTTTGATGACTTTTGTCGCTGTGTATTTTGAGAAAATAAAAAGTTATAAAGAACTGAATGAACTATTTCTGAAACGCAAAAAAATTAAAAAAAAAACTGTTTAACAAAAATTAAACGGACTTCCAAAACAAAACTCTACAAAGCGACAAATAACTTTCTTTTCGGAAGTCGATGTCTTTGGTACTTGTTTTTATTAGTTTTTGACACCGAGAAAGTGTTTGGTAGAACTCGGCCCGATATAGTGACAGGCCGATTTAGCGGCAAAACAAATACATTCAAAAACGTCCACCCACACCGGCGCCGTGATGTCGCACCGCGCCGGTTTTGGTTTTCAAGATATATTGCGTGGCCATGGAAATACACATTATTAAGAATTACTCAAAAACTGGGGCAATTAACCGGGACCACATGAGAAGCATCTACTTTCAAATAAAATAAAATCATCAAAATTGGTTCATAAGTGGCGGAGTAATTAAGTAACAAACATACAAAAACATACAGTCGAATTGAGAATCTCCTCCTTTTTGAAGTCGGTTGAAAATCATATCCGCTTGATTTCACAAAAAGCCTAAAAAATCATAAAGTGCGTGGATCCGGACAGCCGGACAGACGCACAATAAGACCGGTTGTGTCGTCACATCACGTGCCGGCTCGCACATAAAACCAAATGACTAATCCAATTACGGGGCGAAAGGCCAATCTGCCTTCTCATGCCCATAATTATACTAACCTTAGCTTTTTGAGCGGCTAATAAAGGCCCCCGTATTCTGTGTGTAAAATAAAACCGGTGGGCCTTTATTAGTGATTCCTCGTGTGTTCTCATTTTTGTCCTTGTAAGTAGGTGCCGAGGTTCGGTTATTTTCGGAAGTTGCTCCGAGTTTAATTAGAAAGAGGATTTAACTGAATTTTGGGACATGTTGCTTGTAAATTAGTACTGTGTCGTCGCCTGTCTGTGTCTCGACTAACTGTCAGGAGGGAGTTATAGGACTGTGGCAAAGGGTTTCTGTTCTCAAAATTTCTGGATCGAAATATTTTAGACGGCAGTGGTGGCTCAGTGGTAACGGCCCCGACTTACGTGTCGCAGGTCATGAGCTCGAACCCAGGCAAGTGCTTTACTTTGTGTAAATTATTTCATTGCTACTAAAACTGTGAAGAGAGACATCGTGAGGCAACCGGCTTGTCCTAGAACCAAAAGTTCGAAGACATGTGACATCCACCAACCCGCACTGGGCCCGCGTGGTGGTTTACGGCCCATGATCTCTCTCACAGAGAGGATGCCTGTGGCCCAGCAGTGGGAACATTATAAGGCTGATGATGAAATATTTTAGAGGTCCTTGTTCTTATCTTAAGGGCTGTCTCTTTGACGAATGGAGACTCTACTCGTGAGATATATGCAAGCATAAAGTTGCAGTGCAATTGGCTCATTAGTAAAGGCTGGATGATAGTGCACCATTGTCGAGTCTCCGCGTAGTTATTAAAAGTATCAGTTCCTTATTAAATCAAGCTCAGTTCTAATAATAAAAAGTCTAGACAATGTTGCTCCTTGAAGTTTAAGACTTTAGTTTTTACCCAGAAACTACCAACAGAATTAAACGATTTCAATAAAATATTTTATTAAATCTCATCATAGCGACTAATATTGAACAAGATAATTATGTTATTAGCTTTTGCCAGCAGATTCGCCCGCGTGAATATCGAAAATTATCCCAAGGAAATATATTCCTGGAATAAAAAGTATTCTATAAAGTATACCAGACTATAATCTATGTCTGTGCCAAAAGTTCATCCAGATCCGTTCAGAATCTTTTGCGTGAAAGAGTAACAAACATACAAACACACACTCTCACAAACTTTCTCCTTTATAATATCCGTAGGATTACTGTGCCAAATGTAAACATTTATTTAATGATTCTGCTTTTAAATGAGTCGTCAAGGAAACAGTTCCTATTGAAGTATAACTTATTAGGAAGCAGTCAAACGATGGGTCTCTTCTTATCAATCAACGAAATTATTTTACGAGAAACGAAAGACCATCAAAGTTACAAAACTTTTCCATAGATTTTGGGTTCCGGCACTTTTACTTTTAAGACTGAGTAAATAAATATACATCATTGGCCGTGTTAGCTATTATCTTTGAGTTAGTAAGATAGCCCAGGGTGGCACAAGTAGGCCTAATTGTAGTGTAATGTGTTTCTTAAACCATTTAATAACATTCTTTACACGGTTAATTATTCAGCAAGAAGCTTTAACCGTTAGTAGTAAGGCAATGAGACGCATAAGAGGATCAAATCATTTATACATTACAATTAAACAACAATTCAAAGCGATTATCAATGAAATCCTCCGCGAGCACCCTCCGACCAACACTCTGCACTGGAGCAAATAGGGTGGTTCCACGTTTAACTACGATTCAATGCATAAGACTGTTCTTTCCGAATGAATTAAGTCCCTCCGAATTTCTCTTTGATGATGTCTTGAGGGTAGAGAAGCACTTTAATCGCTGCTCACCCGCTTTTTATTAGAAGGACGATGCTATGCTCCGGCACGGCTTGCCTCCAGTAATAAGTTTAGTGATTTAATTTCCTTTGCCCATACAAAGTTACTGTTCACATAACAAGCTAAATTAAACTCTATGACTTTCTCGTTAAAAGTTATGAAGTTGAAATGCGGAAGGCTTATGATGAAAGCATATTATTGAATCGCTATTGACGGTATTATTTTCCGGAAGTCGACGACTTCCGTAGGAACTAATGCAGGAATGTGACTTGATATTATTAAGAAGGAAGTCGGATCTGAAACAATTTTGCTCAATGTTCAGCCGGAAGAGTTGCACATAAAAACTGGAAGCGAACTGTTGTAAACTTCCTGAAGTTTTAACGCTGGCAGTAACATTATCCTCACGCTTATTAGCTTATCAAAATGAACAGAGGCGAAAGTAAGATTGTGGTCTATAGAACTTATGTGGTAACGTAGTCCCTCTTTTTAGATAGCTTGTGATACCTAATACATGTTATAAAATAATTACACTGGATTCTTTTTAAAGCATATTTTTTTGTTAAAAAGTTTTTTACACGTGCAGCCCGTGGACCAACTAACAGACTTTCTAGTTTAGGTCTAAAAGGATATTGCTTGTCCAAAATAAAGTATATTTTATTTGTTTTGAATAGGTATTGTATGTGTTTGCCTAGTTGATGTTTTTAGAGTTCCGTACCCAAAGGGTAAAAACGGGACCCTATTACTAAGACTCCACTGTCCGTCTGTCTGTCTATCTGTCTGTTACCAAGCTGTATCTCATGAACCGTGATAGCTGGACAGCTGAAATGTTCACAGATAATATATTTCTGTTGCCGCTATAACAACAAATACTAATTACCGACTTCCGAAAGGAAAGTTATTTTTCGCTTTGTAGTGTTTTGTTTTGGCACTCGGTTTGAATTTTTGTTCAAATTCAAATTATTTATTTGTAAAAACATAGGTACAATATAATATAATAAGATCTTATTCTAATGTCAGGAGCGCTATGTTTAACCTATTAGGCATACAAATTTTGGATACGTTTCTAATTACAATTTTAAAATATATATTTTTATGCATTGTATTAATTAAATTATTATTAAGATTAAATTAGGTACTAATAATTAGATTCATTTGATCGAATTGAACATAAATAAATCGGACATTTGACTCACACAACGATATACATAATTATTATTTATTTGAATTGTCTGTTAAGAATTCACCAATGGAATAGTATGCTTGTTTAACCATAAAATCTGTTAGCATTCTTTTGAATTTGTTAGTATCATTCTCCGCTCTTATAGTCGTAGGTATCTTGTTATATATTTTTGGAGCCATTCCCAGAAAGCTTTATGCGTATAATGCTGTTTTATGAGGCAAAACGTGAATTTTGTCCCGGTGACGTTTACTAGTCAGGCTTACAAATAAATTGAAAAATTGCTGCTTTTTAGTTTTGGTATGTACCTCCAATTAACATGGAAATCATTTATAGCCAAAGTACATCTCATGTCGATTCCAATAAGCCCAGTCACGACGAGGATACATTGTTTTATTTCGGAGTGCCAGTGGCCAATGTTGTCTTCATCATCAGTTCTACTTCACCAAATGATACTTTTTGAGTGCAAATGATTGCATTATTGATGAAAATACCAAAATCGATATATGTATGCCTATAATGTTTGAGGAATTCTCTCGATTTCTCTAGGATCCCATCATCAGATCCTGGTTTCCTTATCATGGTACCATCCTTGGAATATCTCATTTCTAATAAAAAATAATCATCAAAATCGGTTCATAAACGACGAAGTTATCCGCGAACACAAATAAAAAAAAATTAAAAATATACCTCCTCCTTTTTGGGAAGTCGGTTAAAAACAGCATAAAATATATATTTAAGTGGGGCTCCGATACAACAAACGTGATTTTTATGCCGTTTTTTGCGATAGTGGTATGGAGCCCTTCGTTTTTTGGGAAAATAACAGTAAGTTACAAAAAAAAAAAAGTTACAAAACATTTTATTTAATTTTCCCATACATTTCAGTTACTTAACTCAACCGAACAATTATTATTAAACCCCGCAAAACTGTGCAACAAACAAAACTGTATAATTGATTGTGTTCCAGTCCATTCCAGACCAGCATTCAAACGAGTACAAATCAATATTGATATGAATTGTGCAATCAGTCGCGATCGGCGTCACATCGCCATCAAACGGCCACGCACTTCGTAGGCAGCAGTGTGGCGACCACAATACTTGACAAAGAGAGATATTATTGAACACTGAAATTGTGCACTGTTTAGTAAGTAGAAAATTAATGTGAAATGAACGTCCTGTGATTTTGTGAATAGACAAACCTAGGTACACTTTCTGAGGCAGAAGAGAGTTCCTTAGTAGTACAACAGTTGTAGTACTCGTAATTTAGGTAAGAAATTGATAGCTAATCATGTTTTTGGGCTGATCTTTCTGTGCTTTTACTTATTGGAACAGGTCTCGACGACTGGACGTCACCAGTACCAAAAATATCTCCATAATTTCCTCCTAATTCCTTATTTTGGGTTGGCACACCATCAGATCTTCTTCCAAACATATCAATCAGTCATCATCTCATAACCATCCATTCTAGACATTCATCTTTTTCACACACAATTATTATAATTATTCATCCATTGTTTCTGTGTTCTTCTTCTACTATATTGAAAGCTATAGTAATTTCAGTGATTTCACTTCAGATAGCTGTAAAATATAGTTGATTGGAAGCCAGCCCAAGTTATTGTTGCCATGTGAGTGCACCGGTAATGAGCGACTATTTAGCGACGGTGCGCAGTGTGTTGTGGCAATATTGTGACGTGCCCGCTCACCCGAAGTGATGGTGTGATGCCACACTGCCACTGAACCCACGTGCTTCGTGAAGTTCATTGATTTATTTGTTTTATTCAGGTACAAATAATAATGATGAGCAGATGCATTGACCATTAAATAATCTATAATCGCCCATCTGCAGGGCAAAGGCGTCTTCTCATACTGAGAAGGCACGAGCATTTATCACCAAGCTTGCTCAAGACGGGTTGCTGATTTCAAAGTCCAGCGTTCCTCACGATGTTTTCCTTCACCGATGTAAGCGATATCCAAGATTAACTTAGAAAGTACATATGAATTGAAAAGTGTCATTGGGCGTGCTTTTAACGCTCGACTTCAGCTCGATACGTGACTTAGCCATTGGACATTATAGAAAAAAATTGAAGAAAGATAGAAAATATTTATTTGGCGCAGACTGAAAAGGCACAAAAAAAATTAAAATAAGTAGCACTGAAGAAAATACTTAAAAATAATAAAAAAGAAACAAAGACCAACACACTCTGACAGATAATATACTAAACATCCCGATACTCAGATGGATCTGCAAAGAAGAAAAATAAAAGCTAGAGTATGTTCTCCTGTAAGTCGCTTAAAATGTGATTTCATAGAGAAAAACTGCGTAACTTGCTTTAGGGTAAGGACGGACTTGCAATGACATCATTAATAAATCATTGCCCGCACCTTTTCCGGAAACATTGCGAGGCCCATGAGTTTCAAAAGCAAAAAACTTCGATGGCAGAAAATCCATTAACGATAATGTCCCATTCGAATACGCACATTGAAATATCACGATAATGACGTCACTACATCACCTGTATGGACCACAGCGGGGGTGAGGTCACTGCGCGGGCGGGGAGGGAGGCGTGGGAGGAAAGAGGCGAAAATACACCGCTCTGAAATGCGTATTCATAGTGGATTAACGACCGACGATAGTGGGCCTTTCACGCCATTAAAAGTGTTAAAAAGCGAGCTGGTTCGATACCACCGCGCAGTGCCTCTGCGCGCGGGTTTGACACCGGATCTTTGTGGCATCACTTGGGTATAATATATTATCCAGCTGTTTCTTTTAAAGTTTTTCTTAAACCTTGTGTTTATTTCTACAAGCCTAAAAAAAAACTTATTTTCTTAGATATATCTTATGAAAAACTACATATTCAGGTCTTAATGGACATGGTTACATGGTTCTTCTTGTAGCAAGACTAGTCCAGAACAATCAAGCATACAAAAGACCATAAAGGGTGTAGTTATTTTTTAATTTAGGTACGTGTAATTTAATAATGATTCAAATAATTGAACACAGTTTATGTAGAGGTAGACATTTCAATTCTAATGTCTGATAACTTAAAGGTGACAATGAGTCAGAAGTCGGTAGTCACAACTTAACCCGACGCTCTTCTATCAGGGATGGCGATGGCCATCATCATCATTTCAGCCGAAGCGTCTCGCATCCAGCGGCTTCCCGCAACCTTAACCAGGTCACCGGACCACCTAGTGGGAGTCCTTCCAACGTATCGTCTTCCGGTCGCCATTCCAGAACTTTTCGGCAGCATCGGCCATCCGTTCTGCGAGCAATGTGCCCTGCCCACTGCCACTTAAGTTTGGCAATTCTTCGGGCTATGTCGGTAAATTTGGTTCTCCTGCGAATATTCTCATTTCTGACGTGATCACGCAAGGAAACTCCGAGCATAGCCCTCTCCATTGCTCTTTGGGTGACTTTAAGCTTTCTGATAAGGCCCATTGTGAGCGACCAAGTCTCAGTTCCATAGGTGATCACTGGCAAAACACACTGATCAAAGACTTTTATCTTGAGACACTGCGGTAAATTGGACGAGAAGATACTACATATGGACGAGAATAGGATTATAGATGGCGATGGTTGAAATGCCAAAATGTAAGGCATTGATCACGTGGCATTTTGACTGCCGAAGGAGGGTAATGTGTTTATCAGTCTATGTATGTATGTACCACAATAGATCCCAATGGGTCGAAGTGTCCGAGTTATTTCTCGGCCCCTCCACAAGATAAGATATGATATGTATGTATGTTTGTTCTTATGTGGCGTTCTAGAGACCAAACGCGTTGGCCGATTTTGATGATTCTCACGTCAATCGATTCGTCATAACCCTACGAGTGTGCACTGGCTACATTAAAATTGGAAAATAGAAAAATGGCGCCATATTGTGGGGGCCCAATTTATTTTTCTTCCAAACCCATCGTGAGATGTACCAAACTAAAGGATTTTAAGAGGTGATTACAAAAATATATAACACTTATATGTTTAAATGTAATTAATTCAAAAAAAAAAAATAACTAAAAAGTTGTAAATAAAAAATAAAATTACAAAAAACCCGACTGCTTCAAAAGCAAACTAAAAAGACAGAAACAAGAAGAAAATCATGCTGTGTAGTCGGAGGATACATCTGGTTTTGGTCAGCCAGCTTGCGCATATGTATCCTCCGACTGCACAGCATGATTTTCTTGTTTCCGTCTTTTTAGTTTGCTTTTGAAGCAATCGGGTTTTTTGTTATTTTAATCTATTTTTTTATTCTAGACGCTATCGCGACGCTTTTCTCGATATAATGTCACTAACTTGTCTAGAATTTATGATATCCCGCTACCACTGGCGATCCGCAAAACAAGCCATTTTTCCATAGGCACAATATATTACACGGGCGGCATGTACAAAGGCTTTAGAATCGTGCCGGTCCCGCTCAGAGGTAAAACAGATCGCCGCTCGGTATCCCTGTACCTCTGTTAGCTCCATAGGTCCTGCAATAACATTCATGGCCTACGTTCGCTGCCACTTCTTACTTATTGCTTTGACACAAGCTTATAAGTAAGGTTTTACGAATTTAAGGATGTTTTTTGAGAATTTTGACGGACTAAACTAAGACGAGAGCAGTGGTGGCCCAATGGTAACGGCCCTGATTTAGGTGTCGTGAGTTCGAACCCAGGCAGGCGCTGTAATTTGTGTAAATTATTTCATCACCACTGCTCTTAAAACAGTGAAGGAAAACAACGTGAGGAAGCGTGTCTAAGAACCAAAAATTCGAAGAATTATGACATTCACCAACCCGCTGCCTGCGATGCCTGTGTCCCAGCTGTGGGAACATTTTAAGACTGATGATGATGAAACTAAGACTGTTTAGTTAACACTATGAGATAAAGGAGATTAGGTATTCTCTTTTAATATCTCCTTCATTGCCATCACTAGGCAAGACCAGTCTTGTAATTTGACGTGTATGAAAATAACTGATAATTAACATCAAAGAATACATTTTACAAGTCGCAGCCATCTGGTTAAATTAGCCAGCTAATTGGAAGCCGAAACTCAACTCAAGTCGTTTGAACTTTTGAGCGAAGAGCAAAAAAAACTGAAATAAATTTGAATTACTTGGCTGAGTTTTGGTCAGTCATCTTCAAAGAGCTGACTTACAATATCGCAAGTTGTTACACGTTGAATGATTCTAGTTCAAATAACTATCGGCGTTTTATGAATGGCCTGAGTGTCCAATTAGCTGGCTTAACGGGGACATGGCCTAAGGGGACAACGGGAACACACCTATTTAACCAGATGGCTATGACATACAGAGAACCATGATTTGGATTGAGAGCTGAGACACGATTTAGCAGTTTATTTTTGCAAAATTTAAGTCATTGTAAATCCAAGATTGTGTAAGAATTGGAGCATGTGAATTTCTGTAGTTTCTTGCGTGCGGCGTGAGTAATTACTGGTCTATATTGTATGTGTATCATTTATCATTGTGGTTCCTCCAATAAACTATAAAACGAGACGGAGGCTTCATTTTAATTCCGTCAATGGAGCTCGCCCCATCCCGGCGGCGGCGGCGGTGTCTCTCTCAAACAGAGCTGTGTGCACAGCGTGGTATCTATCATCATCTATCAGCGCCGTTTGTTGTTACGTCCGCCGCCACCCGGCCGGCCAGCCGGCAACCACACAGGCACGGGCAGAAAGCTTACATGCTATCTAAGAAATAGCCTGTAATATTACCTACAGCAAAGGCCACATTCTACTTTTTACATACAGTGAGAGAGCGATTAGGAAAAAGAAGAATGGGCCATTTACAGTGAAGAAGTCAAGCTCGTCCCACCATTTTACAAAGAACGAGATGAAGCCAATTTTCAATTGTTTGAGGTTATAGTATAATTGCCTGGTGTTAAGTGGTCTGTCTGTACTAGTTTGTTTTACTGTCATCTACTCTACTCTCGTATCTCTTGTATCGAAAAAGCCAGTTGTAGGAATTATTGGCAATGCATTCAATTTGAAATTCGACGAAGACACTCTTGATCTCAAGAACAAAACCTTTTCTTGCTTCCACGTATTTCAAAAAATGGGACTACTGATCTACTGGCTGTTGTGAAACCCAGCCACTCGGCACTTTTTGTAGCGATACTAAGTGACGACTGTGTTGTGAGACTCGACTATTATGTCCTGATCATAATCCTTTGTAAACAAGCCGCTGATTTGAAAAGTTCAGGCTTTACTCACAAGCTAATGATAGAGTTTAGGGAATATTACTCATGGTGAGGTGGGAAGCCAGGTGGTTAATCTTGCCAATCGTGTACTTAGTTACTGGTTGTAAAACTCATGTGCTTATAAAACTCATATGTTTTATGTAAATTACGCAACAGGCCAAAGACCTACTGCCAACGTATTGATCAAAACTGCTATTTATTTTATGCTTGTTCAGTCCCACTGCAGGGAAAAAGCCCTCCCTTTCTTCCTTACCTTTGAGTTAAAATCAGGAACTATTTGAGGTAGCTATAAATCAGAAATTTCGAAGAGCCAATACAAAGATAGATATAAAGAGCCAATCTCTAACGACAACGTCCCGCAACCTTCACCTCAGTAGTACTTCCTAACAATGTCCGACTTCCAAACAAACCTTTCCTACATCGTCGGTCGCACTAGTGGGAGTGTCAGCCATTTCCCTAAATACTTCAAGTACGTTTCCTATTACTTGTATAAAGCGAGCCGTGCCGTCAGGTAGCGCAACGCTACGACATCGCACAGATTCGCTTCATATAATATGCATTCAAATCCGGCCGGCGCCGCGCGGCGGGCAACTACCGCCTGTCTCGCTGCAGAATACATTCGGATTGGAATAACAATACTGTTCGCTTGCTCAGAGAGGAGATAGCAAGGTTGTGGTGGAATTACGTAGAATGCGAATATACACTGTGAGAATCAGATCTAAAACAAGCGAATTTAGTGTCATTTATTTATCGACTACCCAACAATTTGTGATCACAATATATTTACATTTCTTTTGATCACTGTACATTTATAAGTAATTAGCTTCTGCCAGCGGCTTCAGCCGCGTGTATGTAAAAAATTATCCCAACTTATGCCCGAGATAGAATGTATCGTATGTGCTATTCCAGACTATAATTTATCTCTGTGCCAAATTTCATCTATATCCGTTCAGAAGTTTCTGTGTAAAAGAATAAAAAACATACAAACACACGTACATACTCACAAACTTTTGCCTTTATAATATTACTAGCTTCTGCTAGCGGCTTCGCCCGTGTGAATTACGAAAATTATTACAAAGGAACATATGCCTAGGATAAAAAGTATCCTTTGTGCGTACTATTCCAGATTATAAACTATCTCTGTGCCAAATTTCATCCAGACGCGTTCAGTTGTTTTTGCGTGAAAGAGTAACAAACATACAAACACACTTCCATACTCACAAACTTTTGCCTTTATTATTAGTGTGATAGTGTGACTAGCTTCTGCCAGCGGCTTCGCCCCGAGATAGTTGGAGATTTTATCTCAAGGGAATATATTCCCGAGATAAAAAGTGTTAGTGTGCACTAAATAAAAAGTAACACTTTGCACACATCCTATGGACACGACCTACTCGTGCTGTGCCAAGTTTCACCCAAACCCGTTGAGCCTTGAAAAGGTAATAAACAGACAGAGGCAAAGTTACTTTCGCATTTATAATATTAGTATGGAAGTATGGTTTATTTTTTTGGTTACCCGACTGCGTGAAGGTAATGTTTTTCGAGTGTATGTATGTATGTCCATTTTTATGGCACGCTCTACAGCCCAAACGGCTTGACCGATTATGACATAGGTGTCGTTGGATTCGTCTCAATTGTGGGACAAAGGCTATATATTTTTTTAAATGGCGACCCTCCCCTCCCCCAGAAAAGGGGAACATACAGTCGGTAATAGCGGTTATCTGACCCACCCTAAAACGATCGCATTTGAACCCTCCGGCTGTAACATTAAGGATTATTAAATTTGTATGAGTTTATCAGACTAGCGCTACTCGATGAACAAATACAATAATAATGCACATACGCAAATTTGATCTTTAAAATGTTAGCGTTTGGATATTTATAACTATTTATTCTGCGATTTTGACTTTTATGCTGTAAGACTAAAAGTTTATCAGAGTATTGTAATATATTTAGTGCCATTGCATTGCATTAATGTGCTGTATTGATTATTTTAATGATTATATTCAAGTAGGTCTAGTCTTGTAGTTCGTATATAAGGCTGAGGCGAACAAGATGCGAGTTCAAATCCTGCGTCGAGGATGTTATTGTTTTGCTTTCAATTTAGATTCTATTCAATAATAAGTATTTATTACATTATTGTAAGGAAATATAGACGGGCACAATCTTCAAATATAAAATTTCTAAATTGGTAACATTACCGCTTAACTTGTAATAAGTGGGTAGACAAATATGGGTATTCATTAAAAAACTGGTAGTCAAATGTTACTAATGTTAAGGGTAGGGAAACAAAAATGAACTGTGACAATAAAAGTAAAGCCAGTCTATGCACAATTCTCTTTCGTCCGTGCTGTCGTACAGAGCAGACGTTTGCGATTTTTTTAAATCTATTATTAACGCACAAATTGTGTGAAGTTATTCAAAACTGTTACTTATTTTAGTAGTATTAAACTTAATAATCGCGAACAGAACAATAAAAGTGAAAGGCAGGTTACGGTACGCGGAGTGCCTGTGCGAGTAGGACGGTCGCCATAATTGCGGTCTCTGTCACACGGTGACTACAACGCATACGGCGCGCTTGCTACGCGACTGACTTCACCAGCTACGAAGTGCGAAGATAACGCTACACAGCGATACATAGCGAAATATTCCGGACAAGAACAATCGTATATATTATTAAATTTCTTTACAATGCCTCGCAGGCAACGATCGCCTCCGGCCTCACTATCACTTAGCTCAAGTGTTTCACAAGTAAAATCTGACTCTGACATTCCTCAGTCTGTATCTAGCAGCCCCTTTGAAGGTGTTAACACAACATCGCGAAACAAGCGACCGTGCCCAGCCTTTTCACCTGGAAGTGAACTTCAAGATCTCAAGCATGAAATTCTCGAGATGCTTTCTATATGGAAAAAAGAACAAGAACAAAAGATTCTCAAAATTCACCAGCGACCAGAATTCTACCCTCACGAAACTTGCTGCTGAATTAGCTGAAGTCAAACTACAAAACGCTATACAAAAATCCAGCAACGAAATGGAAAAAACAGTGATGTTTATCAGCAAGCAGTACGATGATTTGATGAAGGATATTGACGCCTTGAAAAAAGAGCATCAAGCTCAAAGTAACAGTAAACATACAAAATCTCGAAGTAAAAATACAGGATCTTAAGCAATTATCCCGTACATCAAGTATCGAAATACGGAATATACCTCCAATAGATAACGAGACAGTATCAGATTTAACTACGATAGTTACCAAGGTTGGTGTTGTGGCTAATGTGCCACTCAATGACACCCAAATACGTGATACATACCGATTACCTGGCAAGCCAGGCACCGTTAGACCAATCATTGCTGAGTTTACAAATGTACATATTAAGAATCAAGTTCTCAGCAGCCTTCGCACCTACAACAAAAATAACCCTAACGACGGCCATTTGAATACCACTTGCGTCGGATTACCAGGAGATCGACGTCCAGTCTACGTTGCAGAATACTTGCCCGCTAGTTCAAGAAAACTTTTCTTTCAGGCGAGGGAGTTCGCAAAACTAAGGGGGTATAAATTTTGTTGGACTATGAATGGAAGTATTTTTATCAAGAAAGAACAAGGAGCGAAACAAATTCTCATTAGAACTGAGAGAACCCTATATGATCTACAATCGGTAACTAACCTTTGACTTATTTCTAGAGTAAATATGGATGTTACTAAAGATATGTCAATTTTAAAATTTACATTTAAAATACAAATTGTTTCCAAGTTACCTAAATTGTATAACAACAGTAGATTTTCTATTTGCTCTAAATTTTATAGTAAACTTATATTGTTACCTCAATCAAACATAACACGTACAAACTCACTCACATACAATCTACATATAAAATCAGTCACAAAAACCTGGCGCAACTTAGTATATCACACACACTCGCTACCTCCTCACTACTCGCAATTAAGAACACAGAAAGAACTAACAGACCGAGACACCCCACACTCAAATTCTGACTTCTTTACCGAGTACACACGTTATTCTGTAGACATCTCTAGACCTACTTTTAACTCTGGACAAACTATATGGTATACGCAACGATCACAAAGAATAAATGTATGCTCTATACTATACAAAAGACCCATTCTTCGTGGATCTAATTACCAGTTATTCATGTCATGCTTTCTACATATATTACAATTATCTACACAGACTCCAATCATTCACTCAAACATTCACAGATTAATTTTTATCGGGAGGTATTTGAATCAATCATCTGTGATAGTTTACCTGAATAGTCCATTATGCTATTACACTTGCATCCTTTCAGGACCTATACAAGCACACCGACTATTATTTTCCAATGACTAATATTGCAGAAATAATTGATGACATGGACAACACAACTTTTACAACTACTTTGAAACTGAATTCTATAGGTTAATGCAGTCTTCATCTTGGTGATACCAGAAAACAGTATACTGCAATAGTACAAAATATACGCAGCATAAATAAGAATTTCGATGAATTCACTGTCCTCCTTAGCCGACTACACTTCTCTCCAGACATAATCATTCTAACTGAATGCTGGCTTGACAACTCTCCGTGTTATTATGAAATTAATAATTATGACTATTACTGTTCAAAAACGTACCTAAATCAAAACGATGGCATCGTTGTCTACGTTAAAACGAATCTTCAAGCTTCCGTGAAAGAACTCTTCAAAGATTCTAACTGTTTGCTCGTTGAAGTCGGTAGTGATTTGTCTCTGATCGTTTTATATAGGTCTCCATCGTATTACAATATAAATAATTTCTTAGATTCTTTGTCAGAGGTAATGTCTGCTTGTAGAGCTGACACTTGTGCTATCGTAGGTGACCTAAACATCGACATTAAACCTGGACACACGGATAGACGTGCTTCCGATTATCTAGACATGGTTGGCCATTACGGTTATTTTCCGGGACATACTTTACCTACTCGTGGTAACAACTGTCTTGATCACGTCATGCTGAACACTCGAAAACCAGCTATAGTGATGATCTGTGAAACTGGTATAACAGACCACGAGACGATTGTGTTTGGCATTGACAGACAGACTCCAGGGAACTCGGATGAGAAAATAAGCACACGTGTCGATTACCCAAATTTAATAAAAGATATTGAGACAGAGTCATGGGATTGGATTTATGAGTGCACTGATGTTAATACAGCATTTGAGCAGTTTATTAAAGAACTCTCCAATAAAATAAATAACCACACTACCAAACGGATCTCAGATAACTCAAATCACATTTTAAAACCTTGGGTAACCAACAATCTCTTAAAATGCATAAAACGCCGGGATCGAATGCACAATCACGCAAAGAAAAAAGAAAATCGGGATAACATTGTCATACAGCAGCAATATAAAAAATACCGCAATTACTGCAACAATATACTAACAAATTTAAAATTACACTATGATAGAAAATTACTAAAACAAACAAACGGCAATCCTAAACAGTTATGGCACGAGATGCGCTGGAATGGTTCAGTTCTTACCTTTGTAACAGAACGCAAAGAGTTGTTCTTGCGGATCACTATAGCGACTCTACTATAGTTAATTTTGGCGTGCCACAGGGCAGCGTATTAGGCCCCACCTTGTTTATAATTTATATAAATGGGCTCTGCTCCATTGAACTACCTCAGGCTAAAATATGTACATACGCAGACGATACTGCATTAATATTCTATGGGGAAACTTGGCCAGAAGTACATCGTAATGCGGAAAACGGGCTTAAGGTAGTGGCACATTGGCTACAGCAAAACTTACTAACGCTAAATATTGAAAAAACTAAAGCATTAAATTTCCCAGTTTCTAAGCGTTCCTGCCCTAGTGACAACAAGGACCTGCGCCTTCATGCCTGTAGTAATATGATTAACTGCTGCACTTGTCCACACATTGCTGTTACAGAGTCTCTAAAATACCTCGGAGTACATTTGCATAACAGAATGAACTGGCTCACACATTTAAATTATTTAAGTAATAGGATAAGGAAGCTACTACATATATTTAAGCGTCTAGGAGAGATTGCTGATGATTCCATTGTAAAAATGGTCTACTTCTCCCTGTGTCAGTCAATTCTCCAATACCGTATCTCGTCATGGGGCATATCTGGCAAAACTTATCTTTTAAATGTTGAAAGAGCGCAACGTGCTATTTTAAAAGTGGCATACCGACGTCCGTTCCGTTACCCCACTGATCAGCTGTACTCGGAGGTGTCAGTGCTTCGAGTGAGACAGCTTTATATACTCAGCGTTGCTTTACGTTTCCATAAAACCTCGCTGCACTTGATTTCCCATAGTCGTTCACATAGGAAGGTTAAGTGGGACAGATATAGATGTCATAAAACTATAGGTAGAAGATCTTTTGGTTTTATGGGACCGTTTATTTATGAAAAAATAAATAATCTTCACAGAATCCTAAAAGTGACAAAAAATTAATTAAAAAAAATAGTTTCAAACTGGCTCCTTAAACTAAATTACAACATGACTGAAGGCTTTCTAAATATTATCCAATAATATTTACACAAAAACTAGTACCGAAGATAATTTCATACAAATTAGGAACAAGTATGGAACCTGCTTGACTTGGATACACTTTGTATACACATCACACACTGAGATCAGACATTTCTATACCATTCACATATAATGCTCACACTCGCACGCATTGTTTTCTCGACTCTTGCTATCTGCCTCCCCCCCTCCACACCCCCCCACACACGTACCCCTCCCATACACACATAAAACACCTACACTCCACACACACATACACTCCACACACACACACACATACACCCCCCACACACTAACACATGAGATGAAACACTAAGGCACTACACAACATAATATAAACATAACTCAGAGTAACTATTTTGTTGAATACCCACTTATCTTTCCAATTATCTTTTCTATTAGGAATAAAAATAAAATGTATATGTTAGTGTGTCATACTATGTTGGTTACCTATATTATAAGTTAATTCTGTACACGGTACGCAGAGTTTAGATCCCACAACAAAGGGGATCCTAGTGTGGGATCTAGGGCCCCAACTAATATTGTAAGACTCTTTGAGTAAATAAACATTTTCATTTTTCCTTTTTATTTTCAATTGCAGTGACTACGCGCAAACATTTTTTACCTTGCCTCAATAAATTTAAACCCGTCGCGAAACTAGCAAAAATCCTAGAGCTATATTGACCCGAAAATGCCGGACGTCAGCCTGTACGAGATTAGGATGGCTCTTCAACAGCTGAAGAACAGCAAGGCACCGAGTGATGACGGAATTACAGCAGAACTCCTGAAGGTGGGTGAAAAACGAATACTTAAGGCCCTTCAGAAGCTGTTTGATTCCGTCATCATCGAGGGGAAAACACCACAGGCATGGTGCAGGGTTATGGTGGTGCTCTTCTCCAAGAAGGTTTACAATGATCTACTGAAGAGCTATAGGCCTATCTCACTGCTCAGCCATGTCTACAAGCTGTTTTCAAGAGTCATCACGAATCGTCTCGCGCGCAGGTTTGACGATTTCCAGCCTCCCGAAATAGCCGGATTCTGTAAAGGCACCGTCGACCACATACATACGCTGCAGCAGGTTATACAGAAGACCGAAGAGTACAACCTGCCTCTCTGTATAGCGTTTGTGGACTACGAGAATGCCTTCAATTCGATCGAGACTTGGACTGTACTGCAATCTCCCCAACGGTGCCAAATTGACTACCGGTACATCGAACTGTTTAAGTGTTTGTACAAAAACGCCACCTAAACGGCACCTATCCTTCTGCAGCGAGGTGTGAAACGTCTATGTCGGTGTGAGATGTCTTCAAGGTTCTGGACTGGAGTGGGCTAAGCATCAACATCAATGACGAGTACATCACTCCCTGTACATGGCTGAGACCATGGAGGACTTCAGTACAATGCTCGATGACCTCAGTAGTGCTTCCGAAAGAGTGGGTCTTAGGATGAACATAGACAAAACCAAGGTGATGTTGAATGCCCATGTTACACCCACTCCTATCCAGGTCGGAGACTCTACACTCGAAGTTGTGGGCGACTATGTCTACCTGAGACAAACGATCCAGTTGGGTAGGGCCAACTTCGGGAAAGAGGTCAACCGTCGAACCCGACTCGGCTGGGCAGCGTTCGGGAAGTTGCGCGGAATCTTCTCGTCCAACTTACCAAAGTATTCCAAGACGAAAGTCTATGACCTGTCCATGTCTATGAATGTGGCGACGCTTGGAGGAGGCCTATGTCCAGCAATGGACGTCTTTCGGCTGATATGATGATGATGATGAAAGCAACAAGAATTGAAGGTTAGTTTTGAATCGCAACCATGTTGACATAGGTTCACTGATGCAACCACTAGACCAAATCGATTTAACAAAATATATTGTTGAAATTAACAAGTCCATCATGGTAATAAAACAGTATTCAAACACTTACCTACCCTAGCGTTACGTGTTAAAGATAAAATTTGCATAACTGTATTCTATATTTGCGTACCTTGAACGAGTATTTCTATTTCGACAAGCTCATGCGTATCGAATAACACTTATCTACTCCTAATTGTAGTAGGTTCAAAATCGTCTACCTTTTAGTGGGTCAGCTAACGGCAGGATTAGTCGGTAACAAGTATTACCGAGTATATATTTTTTTTCGTATCATAACAATATGGGTATCAAATGAAAGTTATTAAATAGACCATTCCAATAAAATGTCTTAACACTTTTATGTTACTATTTTGGCACAAATTCAAGATAAACGTACTCGTAACTTATATAGCAAAATAAATAATCTTTTTCCACATAACTTAGTTGCTGAACTCGTTCATTAATAAAACTGAAAAGCCTGAAATAAAACAAATTATAATAAAATCAAATAAGTGAAAAACACGTATTACGTATAATTTATACATTAAAACGATGAGTCGTTGACAAACGAATTTTTGATAAGCTTTTGTATAATTTTTGTTTGTCCCCGCTGCAGCAACTCATAATATTAAATGTATATTGTATTATACCCGTTGTGAACCTACTAGTACTTGTTTTTAATTTTTCAGTCGGATTTTTTGTTTTATAATAATTCGTTTTATTCTCACCATATTATATTTTCAACATCATTCATTAATGGTCTACTAAGGTATATCTACATTATTATTTGCTCTTGTAAGCGTTATAGAATTTCGCACATAATTTTATTGGATCAGAAATTCAGGACCGGAACAGCGGTATCAAAGAAAGAGGAATTAATTACTTAAGGTCAATATTTATACGGTAGATTCGTTTTTAAGATAATATTTGAGGAATTAATTTTCGGACTGTTATATATTAAGTAGGTTATTTTATGTGGTATTTTATTGAATTATATAATAACGTATTATATTTTGTGGGAGGAGCCAGGATCTGCTAGGTTAAGCAATGCTTGCCGAGGTCGGTCCGTGGGTGGGTGACCATCTTACATAGCGAGATTCCCGCATTGGTCCCAGCTGTCATTTGAAGACCTTTGCCAGTCGTTACGGGTATTCTGAGATCTGACACCAGTCTGGCCAACGGGTATCGTGTAACCCAGTTATTAGGATGTGAGGGATACTGGTACTCAGCTGAATCCGGTTAGCCTGGAAGCCAACCCCAACATTATTGGGCACATTCATGCAGATTGATGAAAATTATGAGCCATGTCAGTCAGTTTTAAAAAACATAAACGTAAAATAGAGAACACTGCATCTCTCTAAAGTTAAGATGGCCTTGAAAAAGACTTGAGTGATGTTCCTCAAAAGATCAAGTTTCTTAAATATGGGCTTTTGGCTCAAAGCCCGCCAAAGTAAGATAAGATCTTGAAAAGTCCAAACTTCATTAGTTACTTAATAATAAACGTTGTACATCTTTACTTACATAATGAATTATCGTGGAGAGCCAAGAGTGAGCCACAAGCCCGATGCTAATGAATAAAAGTGGCATGTCATTACTACAAAATATTTTTTTTATTTTGGTCACAGATAATACAATAGTTTTGATATTGTATAGATTTGACATGCACAGGAGACTGTTTGAGATACCTAACGAAACTGGAGTCACAAGTACCTAGCTTCCCATTTTACTAATGGCGAACTTTGACATTCATACAAAAAGGTTTGTGAAACTTTCAATTATCATGTTGTGTTTATACATATCAAAATGAAACGATTACTTTAGACTTTTCTACAAGTAAGAAAGAAACAATTCCCAACAAAACACATTCAATTTAGTAGAAATTCAAATTGTAATTGGCAGTAGTTGTTGTATTTGTTTCCGCGAGTGTTCGGCTGAGACTCGCCAACTTCGCAACTTAAAAGAAACTTGAATTAAACAATGAATATTACAACAAATCAGGCACGTTAACAACCGTACCTTTACTTAACGAAATATGTTTATTTTTGTTTGTACACAACTCGAGGTGCGCGGCCCGAGAACTTCCTAACACCATTTACAACACCCCCATACAGTTGGCCGAAGCCAATGTCTATTCTACTCCACTTGTAATAAGATCGTCGCTATGTTTATAAGTTAGGTGGTAGTTCGTAAGTCGTAAAGCCCACTAGCACAATAAATAAATAGTTGTAGGTCTAAAGTTGTGAACAAACTTGGGCACGTCTTCTCGATTTTTCCTCCGCTCGTGAATTATTTACCTTCCCCTTGTTCAATAGTTGGCAACTCGCGCTCTGGAAACAATATCATTGGGAATTATTTTCATAAATATGTATGTATTTTATGGCCGTAAACGTCCCTGACCTTTGTACATGAATTTTCTTATAGCCTCCTGTAACTCTTAAATTATAGGGTACCATTGAGAGCTGTCTCGTGTTACTATGATCAAATGTGAAAGGCCTTAGTAATAAACGA
This sequence comes from Orthosia gracilis, assembly GCA_947562075.1. Taxonomy (NCBI): domain Eukaryota; kingdom Metazoa; phylum Arthropoda; class Insecta; order Lepidoptera; family Noctuidae; genus Orthosia; species Orthosia gracilis. The sequence goes on along the minus strand of OX387271.1, from coordinate 49,568,521 downwards.
TTTCATTATGATAGTGATTGTAGGGGTCAGTTCCTAAATAGAGAATTTGGAGTTAGTCCTACTTTATTACGTGTGAAACCTCGCTGTTATGCCAAAGAAGTTGATTAAGAAGAGACAAATACTCAACTTCATATTGTTAGTCAGAAACTGAGGGGTGACTTTAATATTTAAAGGGGCACCTTTAATGTTTTAAACACATCATTTGAAAAGGCAACGATTTTAGGAACACAATCAATGAATGAATGAATAACAATTCGTGAAGGTTGACATTTTGAAAACATAAATAACTACTACAAAATCCCGATGTAGCACAAATATATGTACAGCACACAGTTTTGTGACGATTATTATACGCTATTCGCTGAAAGAGTCAATCAGCTGAATAAAAATGTATGGAGGACTGGATCGAGCGTATATCGTAGGGCGTAGAAAAGCAAAGTATCATCTAAAGAACCTTTAACCACCAAACTGTCTATCAAAAAATATTTTAAATATCATAGCCGTTTAGGAGGAGTATGCAAAAGTAGCGAATAGAGATCGTGTTGTTAAATATTTTTTTAAGGCAAAACTATAAGTCACACTAAAAACCAGGTTTAAAAAATAATGTACATGGTAAATAAATAATATATTAACCTTTTAATCTAGAAAAAAAGAAAGAAAGAAATCATTTATTTTCTGATAATTTAGGTATACATACAAGTTGGAATATTAATAAATTGTCCCAATACATTGTGCCTCACGGCATGCAAAATTTAACATTTAATCTTAATAATATATTTACAAACATCACAATTATTATTAACACCAGTCAGAATTCAATAGATAGGTACAGATGAGTTAAAAAAAAATGAATTAATGAAATGTGAATCTCACGCTTATCATGCAATGAAGAACATAAATGTCATAATGTGTAGTGTCAAAATCAAAATTAAAAATTAAAATAGGTAGGTAGTTTATTTCAAATAAACCTTAGAGGTACTTTTGAATTGTCAATTTTGAAAAAAATTATAGAATAAAGATAATATCGTTATGTGAAGGTAATGTCAATTACTGTAATGTCAAATTATGTTAGATGTCGACATAGTTACTCCAACGTAATAAAACACATAGAAAAATAATAATAGGCATAAAAACTTCATCATAATAGTTATAAACATTCAAAATTGCAAAGACAAGTTTTTTTTTTCAAACAACAACCTTTTACTATAGAGTTTTGTCATTTAAAAAGTCTTTAATTGTGTAATAACATTTCTCCAGAAATAGTTTTGTTGATTGTTTTTTAAAAAAAATTATGGGTAGGTCTTTTAAATTTTCAGGTAATTTATTATATATAAGCGGTCCCATGGAAAGGATATTATTTTTTAATAAGGCTGTTTTATGACCACCTATGTACAATTGGTTTTTATACTGCGATCTCATTGGTACTGTGCGTTTTCTTATTTCAACCATTGAGTTAAATGAGTGTTTGTTTATCGTAACGAATAGGGCAACTTCTAGTATATATAAACAAGGTAATGTCAGAACTTTTAGGGATTTAAATACGGGTTGACAACTTTCAGTAGACTTAAGACCTGTCATTGATCTAAGGCAGTTAAGGTCGTTTTTGTGCCTTAAATATTCTTTCTTTCTCACTGCAGTTACCCCTAAAAATTACACCGTATCTCAACATTGAAGCTATTAATCCAAGATACGCTAACACTAATGTATCTATGTTTACTTTATTTGAGAGATTAAAGAGTACATATGAAGATTTACTTAATTTTTGGCATGAGATTTCCATGACAATGTATTGTCAATATGCACTCTTAAGAATTTTGTCATTAAAGTTGTATCTACGATTTGGCAATTATATTCAGTAATTAATTTTTTGGCTGTAACCTCTGGTGAAAATGCATGACTTTAGTTTTCTCTAAATTTATGACTAGATTATTTTTATTAAGCCAATATATTATCGTTTTAAGTGTGCTGTTTATTTCTTCTTCGTAGTTCGTCTCATTGTTACATTCGACTATAACAGTGCTGTCGTCAGCAAATAATGTCATTGGTTGACAAATTTCACGGGGTAGGTCATTAATGTAATGTAGAAATAGTAATGGACCTAGCACACTGCCCTGTGGAACTCCGAATTCTGTTACTCTACAACTAGATAGATATTTCAGTTCACGCTTGGTTTTAGTACAGATTCTAGATATTTCTGTGTATTGTTTTCTATCCGTGAGATATGACTTACGGCATACGTTTTCTCGTATGCCGTAATCGCTAAGTTTTTTTAAGAGAGTATCGTGTTTTACATAATCGAATGCTATTGCACATGAAGGGTTTTCTTATCGATTTTATTCATGATTAGTTTTAAAAGATCGAATATTGCCATGTTGATATTTTTATTTTAACGAAAGTCCTTTTGTACTTCACATAAAATGCCATTTTTAGTTATAAAAGTGTAAATAGAATCGTATATTATTTTTTCAAGTTGCCTAGCCGTGTACGAAGAAGTATGCTTGGGAAAGTAACCGTTTTCGTCACTAAATCGCACTAAGAGCCTTAATTGTACAAAGGGAAGGAAGGGCACTACTTTGGAGGCGTCAAAATAAATTTTGACGAATAAATTACTTTTTTGGTTTTATTGAACCAGTACTTTTTACACAGAAAGTATTTACTGTAAAAATAATCGAATGTTGAAATTATCTGTCGGCTGATATCGTTATTATCTTCTTTGCATATCACACTCAATTTGTACAAAATAATCCGACTGTCACGGAGCTAATACACTTTCCTCTTTACTTTAAATTGCTAGATTATCTTCCAAATAAGCTAGTTAACGATGTTGGAGATTCGAAGCGTCGGCTCTTACAGTCTTACATCTGCTGATTGGCTTTGGATCGAACGAATCGGTTATTAGCCGGTGTCTCGGGGAAAGGAGAGGTATTTTAATGAAAGTTTTATGATGTATTATAATTATAATACTTCGTCATTATTGCAACTACTACAACTTTAATCGTATCATAAATGCAATCGTATCGTAGATCACTGATCAAGTGTAACTTTGATTAACTAAATGTATTTCACATAAACTTGATTCAAATCCAATCAAGCATGGGGTCAAAATTTTAATTCTATATGTTTGTTGATTGAGTGTTTAGTTCGCTGTCGATGACGAATTTGCTTAATTTATTTAGAATTGGCATGTCCATTTAGAAATTCAAATAATATTGATATAATGAGTTAGACCAAATAAAGAAACAAATTATTTACAAATCATTTATTTGATTATGATTGCTACAAATCTCTATTTATTGTGTTAGTTAATTTCTGCAATGGTTCGTGAATGGCTTTTGCAGATTTTCGATTATTGGAGTATGGCTTGATAACGTACGATCAGATGTTGATGATATTAATAGCAATCTACCCACTCGGCTCGAGTCCCGACACATCTTACAAGCAGGACGCGCCCGCCGGGACGCTCTCCGATAAATATCCAAAACATGTTTACGACCCTCCTGAAGCCCTCCTCAAGGCGTTCACAATGTAATTTTCTTCAGCAATCTGTTCGGGAATATTACCGCGTATTTATGCCTGGGCTCATTACAGTCGCGGGATCCAATCGTGGGATAAGATTCCCGACGCCGGGATCGCATTGGTCGCGCACTCCCTAGAGTCAAGTTGAGATTTGAGTCACCAGTTAATCTGGACCTATTCTTCTAACACTATCTAACAAGTTGTATCTTGGCAGAAGGGTCTTGTTTGGTTGGTTGTGGGGTTATGATTCGATATAGCGGTTATTGGGGGCGTCGAGGATACTCCCGTGTGATCGAGGTGTCGCAAAATAGTTTTTCCGGTTCGTTTTGCAGTCTCGTCGTGTTTACGTCTTGTCTGATCTGTAGGTATGTATGTACACTGCACGTGCTGCTGTCATAGCCTGCGTGAGCATATAAGTAGATTATATTTGCAGACCATCATGAGAAAATTGTTGAAGAAATAATTAAATATTAAGTTTGAAATTAGTTTCAGGAGCAATTTAATTTTAGATGGTATGCTCATGATATTGCTTGGAGATACGGTGTTGCTAAGCTTAAATGAAATAAATAGTTCGTAGAAACTAGCATCAATTTACTTTTATTAGGTACCTACTTAAGTTCATTCCATCAAATATTAAACATATCAATCCTGTCTATTCTACGCTTCTATAAAACTCATATCATTTTTCTACGAACCGACAGACGCGGACGGATCCTTTACAAGTCCTTTCAAAAACTAATTTGAATACGTTGCATGTCTGAAGGGAACCTAACAACCAAACTTTTGCAGTTTGCATTATCTTACATACTTTCGCCGACTTTTTATATAAACTTTGATTTTTCACCTTTCTGACAGAGATGGAAGTTTCACGGCGACCTATAAAAATAAACTGCTGCGAGCTGACGGGATGGCGAAGTTGGTAAAGTCGTGAGCTTACCGGTTCGGCGCCGCTCGGCAACTCTCGGCAACGCTCGGCACGGATCGGATGCTGTCTGCGTGCGTGACCGGCATACCGGAGCTCCAGATTCCCTAATGTTGCACCTGATGACATTATTTGTTTAATTTTAATTTAAACGCTGTGTTTTGTAAAATAAATAAACTGTTTATGTTATAAGACACGTATTCGTGAAGTTTTCCGTCAATGTTTCGACTTCATGCCTCCGGACGTGAGCGAAAAAATTACGTAATATACAGAAATAAGTTATATGGGTAAGGAACGTTTTGAGAAGAAGTTTTTTATTGTTTATGTTATAAGAAAGATAAAGACTAGTAAAACGACTGACCAGCTTCTTAAAAACGGACATTATTTTTAGTATGAGACTTAGGAATATCTAGGTGATTTCAATATACCTTTGTTTTGAAGAAGTAGACTAATAGTCTTACCTATAATACTGAAACAAGTATCTAAACAGTTATGTAGTCACAGTGGTCAATGCATAATACAAAACATGATAACATCGAACAATACAAAAGGCTATCAAAATAAACTAGCCGTTTGGGAGAGAATAGCCAGCAATACTTTTATGAGGCAGTGCGGAGGCGCGGCAGGTTCGCCCGAATAATGCTGTCACGCCGAGAGGTAATCTCCAGCAAAAGTATGGAAACGGCCATCTGTACTGTAGTGGAACGTTCACCAGCGCGCCACGGCCGCGCACCAGGTCGGCAAAACGTTGCGGATTTTCGCCGGAGTTTATTTTATGCTCAGTTTTAGTATTGGTCAAATTTCGGGTCAGTATTACTAATGGCTGTCTGTTTCTCTTTAGACCATTTCACCAACGTGACTGCAAAGCGTTAGATCCTGGGTTTCGTCGTCGGTTCAGGAAATGTTATTGAATTTCCACCCACGTGTTGTTCCGATTTATTTATAAGCTTCATGCAACATACAGGTACATAAGCAAACTTAATGCCTGAGGCAATTTCTACCAGTCAAACAAAGGTGGTGTAGAGATAACATGGCAGGTGCATAAAGAAAAGAAATAATAACTACTGAATTAAAATGGGTACATAAGTATACATACTTAATTATATTTGTGAAATCTTAGAAATAACCGCACCACATATTTCAAAGCAAAACCAAATCTTATCGTCGTCGAATAACTTCATCATTTTAAAATTACGGTTAGGAATCGCACTTCTTAAATATTATTAAATAAAATAATAAATGCGAAAAATAAAATACATTTAATTTGAATATGTTGAGCGTTACAGGATAAAAGTCCAATACTATTAATGAGCTAATGAATTTCAGGTATCGTCTATACTAATACAACGGTATTGGAGCAGTCAAGTTCTACGATATGACACAGTTCAATGAGAAATTCAGTGGATCCTGTTACTCACGACGTACAATTCATTTGTGGTCTCTCACGACCAACATCTCAGAATACTGTTGAATTAAAACTCGCAGTTCTATTATTCATACGAATTGCACAAAGGGAAATTCTTAGAAAAGGATTACTCGACAAAGCAAACTCCCTAGAAATAGAGTGTCAACGATCAAGTAAATTGTGTCATTATTCTTGCTTTTCCTAACGTTAATTTCAAGACCCCCTTGAGCTACCAGTGTGCTTCTAAATCTACCTAATTGCGTAATAATGTTTACTTTTGAAGTAGATTTTTTGTAAGCATTATAAATGCACTTTGTATTAGCAATCAAGATGTATGCAACAACCCGTTGCCAATCTAAAATCCATTTTTTCAAGTCACATTATAATGTAGCTGAAGTTGTTCACAAAACAACGTATTATTTAAGCTAACCAAACTAGTGGGCAAAGGCCTCTAAACGAAGACAGAAGTCATCCCGCTATCTCCTTCGTGGTCTACCACGGCTCCATTTTTTGCAATAATCGCAGCTTTTTCTCAATCCAGTGCGTCCCATTGACCGCAACTCCGAACTTGTTGTGCGTACATGAGCGGCATTCCTTTGCGGTAAATATAACCGTTTTAAACGCCGCCGCCGCTCCAGGCCCACTTCTTAATTTGTTTGCTAGCCAGCCCCGACATCATTTGACTAATTGTACAGGTAAATCTTTGCCTCTTCCTTATTTTTTTCGGTCTTAAAACGACACCTTGGGTGGAAAGAAATCTTAATTATTTTAAAGCATTTTGTATGAAAATGGAATGGTTTCATTTTAGCATCTTGAAAGTCATACATAGCTGACCTTGTAAAGGGAATTCATTGGGTGCGAAAAACACATAGCTGGTTGATGTGGCGATACCTTGGAGGGAACCATAAGTATGTCGTTGTCGTGGCTTAGGACGTTGTACCAGTATAGAGATAGATTAAACATGGTATGGTTTGGTTTGCTTAATGACAATATCTTTTTACTAAGAATTTATAATAAATAAATTATCAGTTACTGCAGACAATTTCTATATGTTTACCTAAATTTATGTACTTCCTTCATTTGAGTGGTCATATTCTATCTTTGCAGCTTTTACATAATTTCAATAGTGAATGCTAGTGTGGTCTCGAGGTCGGGCTATGAGCGAGTGTAAGTGAACCCTATGAAGTCATCAGCAAAGGTCGCGATTTATCTTTCAGCACTTCTTGAATATTCCGCGTGGTTTCGCCTGAATTTCTAAAGTGCTGAAATCCCCGACGTGCTGAAATAAACGGTTTAACACGTAACTAAACTACTTTTACGTTTATAACTTTCAAGGTCAGTCACGTTGTTCTGGTACTTGGTTCATGCGCCTGTGCTTTTGGGCGGAGCCCGAATGAGTGTCTGCTCTGAGTTCAGCAAATAGTCATTTGTGTTGCTTTCAAACGCACCATTGACACCGCTATTGCTGAGCGTGATCATTTCTAGGTACGATTATCGTATCAAGAAACTTGTTTTGGATTTTTCCATCTGGAATTTGTAATCAACAGGCCGCAGTCAGAATGTATGCCCGCTTACTAAATGATACTTCAACAAGACTGGCGAAATGTGGGTAAGCTACAACTCGGTCTATGCCTTCGGGGAATGCAGGCGTGAAAAGCAATAAACTGCATGGTTCAAAATAATTGTTCACAAACGAGGTCACTATAGCCGAACAGAGCGTTTCACTAGACTCACGGTTTACGTTCGTCACAGTCCACAGTTAAACACAGAGACACATCCACAAAGAAATTAGCGCGTAACTGTGTCATCAGCAGCCTGTGACATGACATTGTGTCGCTCGTGCACTTTATGTCGCATCTCGTGTCGTACGTGTCGTGTCGTGTCGTGTCGGTGATTACACCCGCATCTGGTTTGTATGTCAACAGATTTACTGTCGGCACAATGACATCTTTTACTATGTTATTTTGTGATGTAAGCTTTTATAAACCCCTTTTTTATACATAAATGTAGGTTGTTAGTTAAGGATTTATATTTATGTATAATAACGTATGCAAGAGCAGTGGTGAACATGTCGTAGGTCTTGGGTTCGATCCCAGGCTGGCGTTTTTCTTTGTATAAATTATTTTATCTCGACTGTTCCCAAAACATCTTGAGGAAACTGGCATGTCCTTAAACCAAAAATTCGAAGACATATGACATCCACGTGGATTACGGTCCCTTCTCTCTCACAGAGTGGAGGCCTGTGTTCCAGCAGTGGGATAATTAAAAGGCTGACGAAAACCAAACAGTGCTTAGTCAGTCTTAGTGCCAATCATTACTTGCTCCAATTTTATTTTATGCCACTGACAATAAATTTGCATCATGATATTGGGACATAATCAGTCGATCCAGTATTAGGTACAAGAAGTACGTAATGCTATGTCCTAAAACATAATCATCATCATGTCAGCCGAAAGACGTCCACTGCTGGATAAAGGCCTCCCCCGAGCATCGCCACATTGACCAATACCGTGCGTCAGCGTCACCAGATTTTTCTAAAACAGTATTAAATTAACCCATAGATCTACATTTTGTTTTCTAAAAATGGTCAGTGCCAAAACAAGTAGTTAAGATCCACCGCAAATTTAATGTGCATTTACTAGTACATAATAATGGCAATTAATATCACTATCAGCAGAACACTGAGCGTGCGATTGCGGCCCTATCAAGATAGCGTAATGTCTGTGTCACTTGCGATAATGTCGTAAAGCTGCACAATGCTGTGCTTTTGCCAAATAAGTCATGTTACACGATAACGTTATTGCGGTCACGGTAATTAATATCAATTGTGATTTAGCAACATTTTTAAGGGCTTTATTTTAAAGTACATTGCAGTTTGATACTTATAATCCATTTGGACGTAGGTCTCCCTTACCCCCCAGTGGGTGCCCGCATTGTCAAGGTTGGGGCGTGGGCAGTAGCCGGGGCTTGATCACGCACGGTGAAGCGATGAAGAACCCGAGGAGGGACTGCTCGTCAGGACTTTTCTCTTCTTGACTTTTTTCAGGCCGATAAGCCGACGATGTAGCAGCCAACATGTAGGTTGCGGTGCCGCCTGGGCTACATTGCAACAGAGGCGGGCCGCGAAGTCGTATGGGAGGCCATACCCATAAGATATCGCGGCTGAGGGTTGAAGGCCGCGGCGGGGGAGGAGTATTGCGGTGCGTCGCTCTCCTTACCTTCCACGGCCTGGACGGGGTCGCTACCGTCTGATGACGGACGCGGTGGAGCCGCAGAGGAGGAGTGTCGGTATAGCGTTAGCCGCTCTCCCTACCTCCTGCGGCCGAAAAATAGTAGGTGGCGGGGCCACTGACCTTGACCTGTCACAAGGCGGCTAAGGGTGCCATACACGGGGTCATCTGTCGCCCATGTGCTGGTTTGGTCCCTGGGGTAGTCACGGCGTATAGTGTGTTCTGGTGCGCCGGTGATGGAGGGTAATCCCCAGAGGAGGGTCCGGTGACGGACAGCCGCGGCGGGTTTGCGGTGAGTGCTAACGTGTGCCCGTGTACCTGCCATAAGTGGCACAGGAGGACATCGTGGAGATTTAGTGGGTTGGAGTCCCACATAACTGCGCTATCCATGGTGGCGTTGTATGCACTAAGCTAAAAAAAAGGCCTCCCTTAAGTGTCAGCATCACCTATTCCTTCGCGTATTGCATCTTTCCTTTATGCCTTCAGGCCTTAACCAGGTCATCGGTCCACCTTGAGGCCTTCCAAATCCGCTTCTACTGGTAAATCGTCATTACGTCAGTCTTTCGGTCCAGTCGACTGCGAGCAAATTATCCTGCCCACTGCCACTTTAGTTTAATCCTACGCGCTGTGTCGATAATCTTGTTACCTAGTCCTCTTTTAGGTCAACTTAGTTAAATACTATATAAAGTGGGCAACAGAAACCCATTTCAGTGTCTAAAACTTAAGTAATCTTTAAATTACATCTTATCTCCTATGTATCATATAATATACTTTCCAAGTTTCCTAAGTTATAGGAGAACACCTACTTAAATCCTCCTCTCTTATTGAAGCGCTGACCAGGGGTTTTGAAACCGCGGGGCGCATAATACGACTAAATCGTGCGCCGCCGCGAGGCCACCACGCGGTGTGAACGCGGGCGTCTCGTCAGACCGAGCGGATTAATCTAAACAATCTTAACTAAGTTCAGTGCGTCTCTCGGGAGCATGCCGGTGGACAACGGTACAAGTGAAGAACGAACAGCGACAAAAATGAATAAATACCCGAAGAATTTTGAAGCAAAATTTGCATCCAAGATTGAGATCTATAAACGTTTCTTAAAATTTGCCAGGTCTATTTCTGTCACTTGCCGATAAGTTTCAAATCAAATACAAGTACAAGATGGAGATGAGAACACATTTAAGCAAAGGCAAGAGCTATGTGACATTTCTAAGTTTGCACTTCTATCTGAATGATAAGTTATTATAATTAGGCATAGAACGATGATGCACATACAAGTTAAGTAAAAGACTCTAATTTAAGTAGTGAATGCAAAAAAATATGCGTTCTCTTTCCAAAATTAGTTTGCACCGGACAAGGTGTGTATCAAAACTATTCGAGTTGTATCGCTTTCTCCAAATTATAAATGCAGCAATTAATTTCACATTGAGCTATCCGCTTTCGCCCGTGACTCAAGGCGCGTGAGAAGCCGTCGTTGCGAGCGACGGGAGAGCGCACCTGGCTGCGCGTCTGAACTAGTGTTAAACAACTATTAAGGGGCGGCGCCCCCGCGAAGCTGTACACCTCTGCATCTGTGCTCTGCTACAAACGTGCAACTGCAAACAATGCTTGCATTTCTTGGATATGGAAACAAAAACAGATACGAGAAAAACATCAATTGGCTCGCAGTTGAACGGCAACACAGTAATATGGTCCTGTATTTAGGCAAATGAACAAGTAAATACAGATGTATGTATTGGTAAAAAAGCCCTCGTACTGTCGTGTAATTAACAAGCGTAGTTTAAATACATATACATTCATCATTTCAGAACATAGGCATCCCCCAAGTCGCACATTGGCACCGCATCGATAAATATCCCCATATAAATAAGTGTCAATACCGAATCAGGTTTTGATAAAATATACCTGGTTTAAATATCCACCAGAAACACAGCGTTATAGTTAGAAAGCTGTAACGATGAGTGACGCTGCGCAGCAGGGTATACATCTAATAACGGAGGCGTCTAGACTCTGCCTGCCTCGCCTCGGCCTGCCTCGCTGCCTCGCCTCGTCCTGCCTCGCTGCCTCGCCTAGCGCCAGGACGTGAGAACGTGTCCCGCTGCTCCTAAGCGACACTGATAATGTATCACACAGAGACTCCACTTCCTATACGCGTTGCTAAAATGCTAAACGCAGACACACATCCATGATGGAACTTCGCGCGTAGTCCAACGCGAGACCTAGAGTCCTGCTCCCCTAGCCAAGTTACAAACGTTTCGTATCGAATCTCTTTCTAGAATCGTTAACGCCTTCTATTTGTATGGTCTGACCACGTGGCTTAACGTTTAGATGTGCCATTGCCATACTTTGATTCGTTTTCTACTAGCGTTATCGATTGTAGATTTTCAATTTGGCTTAAGGTGCTGGGTTATATGAGTTCCGAGCCATTATTAAAAAAATTATAATTAAAAAGCCTTTATTCTACCATAAATATAAAGAGAATTTTAGCATAGTAATGAATATTTTCTATCACAAAATTTTCTAAGATTATTATTATATTATTAATAAGTATTACTATAACATAATTTTGTATTCATTAAATCATCATTGAATATTATTAATTATTATTTGCGATAAATTGTTATATTTATATAAATTATTACTAGTAGCATGCACGTGGAATCAATTATTTATTTATGGAAGTCGCCTCTGCGGCGTAGGCCTCCCCCAACTTTCTCCATTTTTCCTTATCTCTAGCTAGTCTCATCCAGTCTGGTCCACATCTTTCTTTAAATATATCTTCCCAGCGTTTCCGCGGCCTTCCTCGTTTTCTTTTTCCATCTCTAGGTATCCACTCAATGATTTTCTTTGTCCATCTTTCGTTTTCCAATCTACAGATGTGCCCCGCCCATTTCCATTTCAGACTTCTTATTCTCTCTACTATGTCAGCTATTTTGGTTTTCTTCCTTATTTCTTCATTTGTAATTCTGTCGGACAATTTTATACCCCCGTCGCTGTCGCGAACCCTTAGCGTACGGTTGAGTTTACCGATCCGCTTCTGTGTTTATTAGTTTCGCGTATAGTTCACCTATCTTTATAATCTAAAATGGAAAGTGGAGAAGACGAAGATGGAAGTGATATGGAAATTTTACTTAATTGTGAAAAGGATCGAGACAAATCCTTGGAACCTAAAATTACGCGAGTTGAAATACATAAAGAAAGTGAAAAGAAAATACCTGAGAAGAGAAAGGAGAGAAAAAAAAAAAAAAAAATGTTTATTGGTGCAAAAAAGGTTACATTACAGTTTACGTACAGCTATATTGTAAGAATTATTCCATTGTAACCATTTTGAGTAACGAACCCTGCCTCTCAAACTAGGGCAACCTGTATCTTGAGAGACAGTATTCAGGTAGGATTTTATACAATATTAGCAAAAATTTATACAGTAGGTGGTAAATATATAGTCGTAGCAATCACAATTTAATATCAATAAACTATTAAAGGATAAGATTAATTAATTAATTATCTTACTAAAAATCAATCAATTACAATGAATAAATAACAGTCAAAGTCACAACGACACGTCATACAGCATTTTCTTAAAACTAGTCTAATAACCCGCCCCTCACTGTTCCCGGCGCAAAGGTGCCCATAACGCTTGCTGCATTGCCACGTTGGATGGCAATGGCTAACCTTTGCACCAAGAACGAGCCGGAGCGGGAGTCACCCGTTTTGTCACGGAGTTTGTGCCCTATCTCACGAATGAGCCTCTTGGCCTCAGTGCCCCAACCACCCATTGTCTCAACAGCAATGGGCACAAAATGGTACCGGCCCTCCAACGGTGCGTACTTCACCCTCTTCTTCTCAGCGGCGTCTTCCGCCGCTGCTGACGGCGAGAGGACGGTGCGACCAAGGTGGCTGGCGGCAACAGTGCTGACGCAAGTTGCGTCCCATATTAAGCACTTTCCATTTTTCCAAGGCACCAGGGTCAGTCCATCCGGCCTTCTGCCGTCAGTCCTACACAGACCCGGAGGCTCCAGCACGCAGGGGACATCTGCCGAAACCAATGCCCTCCGCACAATATCGTTGAGCGCATGGTGACGCGGGAACCTCCCAGAGCAACGACGACAACTTAAAGCGTGATGGCCATCGGCCTCCACCATGGAACCGCAAGTGCATCTGTGGGGTTCACACACCCTGCAGCCCAGGCGAAGGGCCACCGCCACCCGCAAAGAGTCGTCATCAAGCAACGTGCCCAGGTGAGGCGAAGGAAGCGCGTGCAACCATGCCCCCGATTCCGGCTGCGACACAGCCCTGAGTCTGGCTAAATCAGCTCCCGAGGAACCCACCAACATCCGTTCCTGGATCAGCCTAGACGTGACGTCGTCCCACGCGCGCTGAACATGTGTTGCTTCAGGACCCGCTGCCCCCATGCTGAGAACGGACCAAGCGGACCCGGCATCCAACATAAATGGTATTTTTGCCCTGTCACCATTGAAATCTAAAATTACAGAGACAAGGTCAGCCACCCCATGTGTCGACGCCAAGAAAGCCGGCAGGCCCACATCCCGTACGCACCGCACCCCAAGACCCCCGTACCGGACAGGAAGAGTCGCCTGCCCCCACTGCACATCATTAAAGGAGACATTTAGGATCGACTCAACCGTTGATTTCAGAGCACAATCATAAGAACATACTTCCTCAGGACATAGCCAGGTAGGGGCGGTCCGTAAGAGATACGTTACCTTGGGTAAGGCAAAACACATACGCAACAACAAAATCGCAACGTGCGCGGAGAGATCCTTGAGACGCTCCCGTGCAGCAAGGAGAAGCTGCTTACGGGAGGAAATGGCCTCTGGCACTCCGTCAAGAAAAATGGGAGATCCCAAAAGGGAAAAAGAAAGGGGAGAAAGTTCCTTGAGGCCAGGTAAATGAGAACCGAAGCGTGAGAAATGTGTACGAGCTCCAACACCACAGGGGAAAAATTCACATTTGGAGGGATTCACTTCCAGACCCAGCTCCTTGAATTGAGGAACAAGAACCTCCAGGTCCCGGAAAACCTCTTCCGGTGATCCACCAATAATACCATCATCTAGGTACCACAGGTTCAGAGACGATTTCAATCCAGAGATGACTTTGTGGATTGCTAAACTGAAAACAAGTGGTCCCAATGGGTCCCCCTGCTGCGCTCCCACTTGAGATGAAATGAGACTATCACTAAAGAATAGATTAGAAGGAAAGTAATATACCTGATAGAGAAAGGGGTATAGAGAAGGAATTTTATCCATGACCTCACTCAGAAGGACGTCTCTTTCTAGGGTGTTAAAAGCATTGCTAATATCGAGTTTCAGCACCACGCAGTCCGAGTTGGCAGGGTCCATGACGAATGCACGCGTCGCGTGGATTGCGGCCTCGCACCCCCGACGCGTCCCGAACCCTAGTTGATGCGGCTGCAAGTATTCGGACATAGCTACCCTTACAGACCGGCACGCCAGCTTGGCCGTCAATCTCCTAAACACACTGCCTATGGCTATTGGTCTCAGCCCTCCGTCTTTTTTCTTGAGTGCGCAAAGAGAGGCACCATACAAATAAGGACAAACTACCGGGTTGAGCTGACCACTCATTAAGAAGTTTGCGAGCCCCGTCAAACACCCCAGCAAACGCCGCCCACTTTCACCCGCCGAACCAGATATTAGCTCTTTCAAATGCCCAGGACGAATCCCATCCATGCCTGCCGCAGAACCACTATAAAAAGAGCTCAGGGCCAGCGCGACGTCCTCCTCTGACGCTGTAGCACTCGGAAATGACGAGTCCGGCGCTGATCGAAAATTTAGCGGACGTGATGGGCCTGGATGCTTGGCCGCAAGGGCGCTTAGAGTGTCAGGGTCGCGATGCGCGAACGAGTCCTCCGAAACCAGCAACCGAACCGCCCCTCGGAGGTCCCCCTCGAACACCTTAGACTCGATGGCTTTTCGAATCCCACGCGACTTAGAAAATCCTGCCACACAATCCGACTCATCCACAAGCTGGCCAGCACTAACTAACTCGATGTTCGCCTTCACCTTTGCTGTCATGTTTCCGGGAGCGTCCCTCGAAGGAACTCTCAGCCCACCATACGCAAAAGTGAGAAGCGCGCCCCAGTCTTCCACACCATTATCGGCAACACACTTATCAATAATGTCGCACAGCTTGGCCGCCGCCTGGTTCCGCGCACCCTTAGGAACGTGCCTAAGTATTGGCGTATTCACCTTCAAGGCCGAGAGCCTCTCCAGGGGGCAAGGGTGTAAAACCGGTGGCACCTGACTCACTGGCAGGGAATCGGTGACAGCAGACGCAGTCCGAGGAGCGGCAACAGGCTGACGCGCACTCCTGTGCATACGGCCCACATGGACTTTGAGCCCATGCGAGCTAAACGCACGTGAAGACCCAGGACAGTGAGGACAAGAAAACATTGCGGACAGAGCACTCATTCATATACACCATATAAACAAACAATATTCTCGTTAACAACAAATACTAAGATTTACATCTGGCTACAACCAATATTACATAAAGCTCTGACAATAATAAAATTTGAATATTAGTTCTAGTTATAAATGTAAAAAGTTAAAATATTTTTGATCATTATTATTTAATGTCTAATTATTAAATAATTATTAGATAAGGTATATAAAGGACAATATTAAAGTGGGCTTTGAAATATCATAGGTTTGTTTTGGTACCATTAGTGCCCTCTATTGACGAAGCTCCGTACTCATAGCCCAAATGGAAGTCTTGATCGATAGGTGATTGCGGGTCGAAGTTTATTGCCGTAGTACTTGCAGTTTTGAAGAGATGGCGCTAGGAACGTTCCAAAGCTGACGTCTTGCAGTCATGGATTAGAATATTAAAACAATATTTAAATTTTGTTTTAGCTTCCACAAATGTTATTTAAGACTAGACCACACTTTTTTCACGGCTTCACACGGTAATTAATGTTTCGGGGTGATAGCGAGGTAGCACTCTGTGCGATATCTTTCGCTCGTATTATTTTCACAATTTAGCACCATTCACTTGTTAAAGATCAGTGTCCACAATGTATGTTATACAGCTTTGGGTCTTTTAACCCTTTTCTTCATTTCACGAAGTATCCGTACTTAATTTGTTTTTTATAATGTAATATAATACTTATCGTTACTCACCTATCTCTCTTAGATAAATGATTAACACCTCAAACCTTACTATTAAAGGACATTATTAATTAATTTAAATTTAATAAAAATAACAGTTAAAAGAAAAAAATAAATACAATATAATAAAATGAAGTAAAATCTGTGTAGGGTGAGTACTGGGATGTGGAGTGGAGTGTGTGTTTTTTAGGTTTGAGGTGTTAATCATTTATCTAAGAGAGATAGGTGAGTAACGATTCCGTGTAGGAATAGTCCTGGTGTAGTAACCACTCAGTGACTTTACATTTAAGTGTGTGTCTGTTTAGGTCTTGTATGCTGAGTTGTTTGTGAATTTGATTGTATATGTGGGTGCATAGTGTGAAATGTTGATGCCTCGCAAACGTGGTTTTATGCTGTGTAAACGTGGTTGGGATCCGCCGTTTGTTATTTTTGGTAGTGGGTATTTTGGAATGTGTTCTGAGGGTGGATTTAAGCACATAGAGTTGTCGAACTGTTAATACTTTGCAGTCCGAGTATAAATCTGTGGTTGGGTATCTGAATGGTTTTCTGGTCATAACTTTAAGAATCGCTCTCTGGGCACGTTCAAGCCTCAGAAAATTGGTCTTTGTAGCACCGCCCCATACGGAAATACAATAGCCTAGGATCGATTGACACAATGCAAGATAAACCATATTCAGCGTACCACGGTTTGCAGACTCTCTTAATGACTTAAAAATATGGATAAGTCGCATGGTTCTAGTGACGAGGGCGTCAAGTTGTTTATCCCAACGTAGTCCGTCGTCTATTTTGACACCCAAGTACCTAACGCTATCGGTTCTAGTGAGCGCTGGACATCGACAGGAGGCAGAGGGGTTAGGACAAGTATGGGCTGTTAAAAGGAATGAGCAGGGCGGTGAGGTGTTACGCCTAATAGCAAAAGGGACGTAAACTGTTTTTTGAACGTTAAGTGTGAGCAGATTTGCGTTGAGCCAAGCCATAACCTCAGCCAATGCCGATTCAGCATTGGACTTTACAATGTCCCAGGTACGTCCACAAACAAGAATAGCGGTATCATCCGCATATGAATAAATTTTACAATTGGGGAGACACATATTGCAGAGGTCATTCACGTATATGAGGAACAGTAAAGGCCCCAGAATACTACCCTGAGGCACTCCATATGTCATTGTTCTCTCACTGCTAAGGTACGTATCAATTTTTACCTGCTGCTTTCGATTTCTGAGATAGTCCTTGAAAATATCGAGTGTGATGCCACGAATACCAAGGTTTTCCAACTTTGAAATAAGAAGGGGAACAGAAACTGTGTCGAACGCCTTCGAGAGGTCCAGAAATATCCCCAGACATTTCATTTTTCCGTCGAGATTAGTCGCGATGTATTGAGTGAGATCAAGTACAGCATCCTCTGTCGAGATTCCGGTCCGGAAGCCATATTGATTATCCGACAGGAGATGATATTTATTTAAAAAATTTCTAAGACACTTGTTCAGGATCCTCTCCAAGATTTTGGAGAGAGCAGGCAAAACCGATATGGGCCTATAGTTACTGACACAGCTTCTGTTCCCCCCTTTGTGGATGGGATGAACTATAGCTTTTTTCAGTACATCCGGAAACACTCCCGTACGAAGGCAGAGATTGAAGAGGTGAGTGATTGGCGGCACCAGCACATGGCGGCAAGTCTTCAGTAAATTCGGGCCCTACACCATCCCAACCGATAGCACAGTCGTTGCGCAATTGCATCACAAGAGACTCAACCTCCGCTTGATCCACTTCTAAAACCGCAAGAGTGTTCAGAGGGGGGCGATTTCTGGAGGAAGGTGGAGGAGAGTTTGCTGAAGAGATATGCAGATTAGGAGCCACGGGAAGGGTAGAATGGGATAATATGTTCGCTGCCAAGTTACTTCCCATATTGGTAAAGTACTCACAAACCTCGTCAACAGATGACCCGGGACTCACACCTATTTCAAGCAGCTCAGAAGGACCAGAATGTGTCTTACTTGCGTTGGTGATATTTTTAATTGTCCTCCACAAGGCTTTAGGATTATTCTGGGCTTTTTCAAGCTCATTTCTCTCATACGCTACTTTTAGTTTTCTTAACAGAGAATTACAGAAGTTCCTATATCGACAGTAGGTGGTTTTGAGAACTAAGTTGTCAGGCGCTTTTCTGGATTTAATATGCAGCTTATCACGGTTCCCTATACATTTAAGAAGGCCAGGAGTTATCCATGGCTTAATAGTTCTACGTTTACGTGGTATTGCGATATGCTGTGTATGTTTGGTTGCCACTTCGGTTATCATATTAACAAATTTAGTCATTAAGACATTTGCGCCATCTTCTTTGTACAGAATCGCAAAGTCCGTTTTTTCCAGTTCTATCTTTATATCTTCATAATTTATGCGTGTGGAAATGTAACAAGAATTGCGAACGGGGGAAGCATTGGAAAGGGTTATCAATATCGGTTTGTGGTCTGTTATATATGATTCCAATACGAGAGTGGTAGCAGGCAGAGTGGTCTTAAGAAAAGTGTGGTCCAGACAACCTTCAAGCCGAGTGGGGAACAGATGGGAGGGGAGAAGCCCATGCGATGCGTTTAGTGCCACATAATTAACATTCCGGCCACACCCATATCCCTGGCTAAGATCAATATTAAGGTCACCAACAAGCGCGATATTCTTGCAGCTAGACAATTTATCGTAGACACAATTCAAACTAGACAAAAAGTTGTCAAAATTATCTTTGGAGTTGTATGAGGGGGATCGGTAAACAGCAACAACAGCTAATTTGTTATCTATTTGGCAAACCAGACAGTTTCCGCCCCTGAAATCCGGCTCCCATGACGTACGCTGTAGTCCAAGCTTTGTATATATTACAACACCATCATTTTGGTTACAATTGATGCCAGTAGCAAAGGAGTGGAAACCATTCAGTATCGGTAGATTGGTTACTTTGCTGAGCCAACATTCGGTCAAGACAACCACGTCAACGGCAACCTTGATAGACTGCAATAGTAGCTGAAGCTGGTCGAAGTTTTTATTAATGCTACGTACATTCATATGAAATATGGAAACATCGCTGTCAGAACCTCTGACAAATCTCAGGCAGTCCTCAGGACTGCATTTAAAAGAATTACCTATGGTTATATGGTCAAGTTCCTCACTTATACTGTTTATGTTAGCCATTAATAGATTTTATAATTACCAAAACAATGAGGCACAAAGATAGGAGAATACCTGAGCAAGTTGAAGAGATTCTTTGCGAAAGCGGATTTTGCTTGAAGATGAAATACATTACGAGTAACGGATGAGTGCAACGGAATCGGTGAGTGAGTAAGTGTATACGTCAACAAGTTAAAAGTCAGTGTATGCCATTTAAAATAGACATGAACCTTAAAAGAACCGTGGGTCAGTGGTCGCCCATATAAGTACGCGCGTAAACAGATAATATTTGGGGATGCGGGTATCTGTCTGTTAACGTTTGAGTAATTTACAGAAATTGAACCGCCAATGGATAGGTAGGCGGTATATGTTAAAATATTAGAAATTGCGCAGGTATACACAAAAGTGTGTGACGTGACCGCATAGACTCCTCCTGCCGTGCTAATTACGTATTTATTTATAGTTTTATTTAAGTTGGGGTCATGTATATTTATTATTGTTGATGTGATTCTTAAAAAAGAAAGATATGTGTTAAAAATTACGAATGTTACCAAAAGTGTTTGAATGTGTTTTTTCAATTCATTTTGCGAAGAGAGTGAGGTTAATATGTGCAGTAAACAATTTAAGTTGTACAAATTATCGTGTAGTGGTGCTGTGTTTATTTTAGAAGGTAAGTTGTGTAGTAAGTGCAGGAGTATTGTTCTAGCGTAAGTAGTGACTGTGGTGAATGGATTGGTGTTTAAATGACCAAATGTAGTAGTTTTATGGAAACATTTTGTATTTGTGTTTATTTTGTATTTGCGTGTGTGGGCTTGTGTTTGTATGCGATATTTTATTGAGTGATGTTTATTGACGTATGGATTACCTAAGAATAGGTGGTAAGGTATACATGTTATTTCTACAACTAGGACTGTGATTAACAATAAACGAAGTAAGAAAACTGGCAAGTGGAAAGAAACATTCAGAGTTAGTCACATATCTCCACTTTGATTCTCCGAGAGATCAAGACATTTTTCGGATCTAACGAGAACTTGTTTCTCACCTTCTTTCTTGCGAATAAATATATTTCCATTGGTGATCCAGCAGAACTTAAAACCATTTTTCGTAGCAAACTCCCTGGCTAGATAGAACAGCTTTTTGGTGCTGGGTGGCAGGTGTTCAGCGACGTACACCGGTCGACGATCGCCAGGCAAACCCACCGCTGTTGTGTTCAATTTTTCGTCTCTTCCTCGTCTTTTGTTGTATGTGCGCACAGCCGAGATGAGAGTCTGTTTAGTTTGCACGGTAGTGAACTCGGCAACTATTGGAAGTGGGGTGGATGAGGGGTTCAATTTCCGTGGCATACGATAGATATCGCGAAGTTCTGTTTCAGCGATGCGTACGCCAACAGTTGTACCAATGTTACACACCGTTTTAATGAGACTGGCGCTAGATTCAGCAGCCTCCTGCGGGATGTTACGCAATTCAATGCCAGAGGATCTCGATTTATGCTGAAGATCGGTTATTTTCTGCTCCAGATTTAGAATATATATTTGTTGGTCACGTCGCTCTTTTCTCAAAGTATCAACCTCCGTTTTTAAATCTTCGAATTGTTTGTTGAAAAATTCGATAGATTGAACGATTTCGGCGTTTGACTTGCGGATGTCTGCATTGGACTCCTGTATCTGGTTGTTTTGGCTCTTGATATCGCCTACATCCGATGACAGCTTAGCAATTAGCTTAGTTTGGTCCACCAGCTGTTTTGCAATTATACTGTCTTGCTCCTTCTTCCATTTCGTTGGGCTTTTCTCATCCGATTCGCCTTGTGGCGAGACATCGCTGCGTGGACGCTTAAACCTGGTAGTGTTTACATAGCCACACTCAGTTACGGCCGTGGTGATATCCGGTTCCGATCGTGTTTCCGAACTACCCATAGAACTAAACTGTGTTTTGGGCGTAGTCGGAGGGCTGCGCACGTTCATCATGTTAAAGGATAATAGATCTCGTAAATATCGTGAGCAAGTATTAGTAAACAGCAAGTTATCCCAAGGGCAAGTAACTATTTCACGCCGAAATAAATGAATGGCATTAGAATTTTAGAATTCACAAAAAGTGACATTCAGCTTAGCCGGGGCTCGAACTTGAATTCAACGGATTATGATGCGATGTCGTCTGCTCCGCCACCGAACAAAACCAACTCAGCCAACTGGGGTGAAATTGAGCATAGTATTTAATAGTTGTGATATTCAAACAAAACAAAACGGTTATAGATGACTCATGAGGCTAGTTTTTTTCCACTGTGTTCAACATTTTAGTCACTTTGTCTTTATTTGAATTTTTACACTTTTTATTGCACTGTTTTATTGTTTGTGTATCATAAATTGTTTATTTGTAGGTTTATAACAAGGTCACTGTTCCGGTTATCACTGCGCTTGATTTCCAATCATTGATCTTTGTTTGTATAAAGTTTTGTTTACTCTGTTTTATAGACTAGATACTGTTCGATTTTCTCCGAGATAATACTATCACTTATTAATTGAAACTTGTTAAACTGTTTTTATTAGAAAAAAAAACTCAAAAAATAAGTTTTACTATTTTAAAACAATTTAAGCTACAGAGCGGAGTCGAACTCGGGGTCGGTCGCGCGGGGGGAGAGAGAAGATGATTTTAATGAGGATGATGACTTTATTACTGTGAGTAGGAGAAAGCCTAAAAGATTAATTAGAAGTAACTCACCAGAGTCTCAAAATCAATTGAGGGTAGATGGGGAAAAAAAAGATGATGAAATAAATAACATTGAAAATCACGAAGTGTGTGTAACTTCATTAGAGAGCATGCCTAAACAAATGGCATTTGCACGATTATTGAGAAGTGAAAATATTGAGAATGTTACAAGAATAAAATATAAAAGTTATAACAAAGTTTTAATTCAGTTTCAAGAAAAAGAAGATGCCACTAGATTAATAGAATGCAAAAATTTTAAGATATGGGTTGCAGATGCCAACTAATACATGAGTTTTCCCTATCCTACGGAGTGGTGAAAGGGGTGGATCTAGATTTAAAAGAAAAGGATATAATGGATATTTTGGAATGCACTACAGAGATAGTATCCGTCAAACGACTGAGACGAGTTAATTCGGAGAACAAATGGGTTGACTGTGAATCTACAAGAGTCTGTTTTAAAAGTAATAACCTCCCATCCCATGTTTATGCGTATGGTTGCCGCTTAAAAGTTGAACCGTATGTGTTCCCCGTGACACAGTGCTCTGGATGTTGGCAATTCGGACATGAATTAAAATACTGTCCAACATAGAAGAAAATATGTGCCAAATGTGGTGGGGACCACGAAAATTGTGATATAAGTAATATTTCATGCTTAAATTGTAGAGGAAATCACTTTGTACTGCATAAAAAATGTCCCTTATATTTAAAAGAAAAAGATATAAGAAATATCATGAGCACAGAGCAGGTACCCTACAGAAAAGCACTTCAGCTACTCCTTGTAAAACAACGAGAAGACCCTATTTCTCAAGATATGCTGCAAAAGTCGTCGCTCACTACAAGTACACTAAAGGAATCTCAAACATATAGTAGTGTACTTATTCATTCCCTACAAAAACGTGGGCCGGAGACATCTACTCACACTGTTCAGGAGAAGGAAAGAAATGACGTTCAAAGGAAGCAAGACACCGCAAAGAAGTCATCTGAGGAAAAGTTAACCAAACTTATACAAGGGAAGAAAAGCCAACTATTGACTGAAAAGGATAATAATTATGAGAGTTTTCCATCGCAAACTGAAGAGAAAGACTACCAAAGAGATGAACACTTAATTGAAAGATTTGAATTTAGAAAATTTCTAATCAACATTAAGAGAATATTCACATCAGAAGGAACATTTGAAGAAAAGATATTGTTGTTGTTTAAAAATATTTATGAAGAACTGAAGAAGATTGTACTAAGTTGTCTGCTAAAAGGAAACTGGTTAGATAAAATTATTAATGTTATAAATGGATAAGGTAGACAAAAATATAGAAATCAACATTATTCAGTGGAACGCACAATCTCTGCGACCCAAAATGATTTCATTTGCAGAATTGTTAAATAAGGAAAAAAATCATATAGCGATCCTGAGTGAAACATGGATAAACAATGAAGTGTACTTAAATGTAAGTGGCTATAACATTTATCGAAAAGACAGATATGATTCCTACGGTGGGGTTGCTATTTTCGTTCATAAATCTATCCGGTCATATTTAAATTTTACTCAGGTTTTAAATCCAGGAATAGAAATAGTAAGTGCTAAATTAATCACTTGTAAAGATTTAGAAAATGTTGTTGCAATTTATTGTCCATCTTCAGTCGCTACACAACCTTCAGACTGGGACCAAATTTTTTCTCATTTTTCATATAAAACTTTAATAGCCGGTGACTTCAACGGCCATCACTCTAACTGGTCTATCAAAACCGATTCAAGGGGCACTCAAATAATGGATTCTTCGCTTGAAAATGCCTTAATTTCGCTTAATAATTGCTCGCCAACAAGAATTAAACTAGTTAATGGGACTTTACAAAAAACTTCACCGGATATATCATTTGCTACATCTGATATAGCAACAAAATTTGACTGGAAAGTTCTCAATGAAAATCTTGGTAGTGATCACCTAATAATTAAAATGATAATCACAATACCTGGTGATTTCACTATAAATAAAAAAAGGAAATTACAATAAGGCCAATTGGAAAGAATATACGGATTTTTTATCTATCTCTAAGTTTTGATGTGCAGTGCGATGACTCAGATGTTCAAGAAATGTATGACTTTTTTATAAATCAAATAAATTTAGCTGCTGATAAATATATCCCTTTCATTAAATTTAGTTCTAAGCCCACAAAAGACTTCAAACCAAAAAATTATTGGACACCTGAGTTATCACACATTGTGGCGCAGCGAAGGTTGTCTCTAGCAAAGTTTCGTCGTAATCCAACCCCTGATAACTTGTCCAAATTAGAAGAAAAATTAAAGAATTTCATGAAGCAAGTCAAAAAGCGAAATCATTGGGTTGGCACAAATTTTGTGATTCCATTGACCATGTAGTATCAGTTTATGACATGTGGCGACGTATGCGGTGGATAAAGGGTTATAAACAGTCTACCAGCTACCCTCCTATCGATAAACAAAGGAGTTACTAAGGTCACTGTCACCTGACTATGTAACAAACAAAACACCAATGTTTGTATCTAAGAATGAAACTTTAGAGTGTGATTTTAGTATGCAGGAACTGCAAAATTGTTTGATAAAGAAGGATTCTGCACCTGGTGAGGACGGTATTTCATATTCCATGATTTATAATCTCCCCAATTCCGCAAGAGCTTATTTACTATATCTATATAATAAAATCTTTAGTTCAGGTATTGTACCTTTCCAGTGGCGCAACATCCAGATAATACCAATTCCTAAAGCTAATAATACAGATGCTGATCCTAAATTAAGGCCCATATCTCTAATTTCATGTTTATGCAAAATATTTCATTTAATGTTAATACGACGTCTAGAATGGTATACTGAGAGGGGAAAAATACTATCACCACTCAACATTGGATTTAGAAAATCCCTGTCCTGTTTAGATTCATTGAGTCGCCTAGTTACTTATGTACAAAATGGTTTTTCTAAGAATTTACCTACGTTAGCGTGTTTCCTGGATATTAGAAATGCGTATAACAATGTATCTGTTGATGCAGTAGTTAAAGTTTTGGATGAACTTCTAATTGGATCAAAATTCTGTACTTATATATGGTCATTCTTGAATGAGAGGCATCTTAAAATTAAAACAGAATACAGTGATTTAATAACAGATCGATGGAGTAATAAAGGTTTAGCTCAAGGAGACCCTTTATCCCCGCTACTATTTAATTTAATTACATATAAAGTATGTCAACAACATCTTAATACAGTAGTAGTGTCACAGTATGCAGATGATTTTGTTATTTATGTTAAAGATAAGGACATTATGAAATGTGAAATGTATATTCAAAATGCGTTAGATCATATTGTGACGTCTTTAGCCGAACTTGGTCTCGAACTATCACCCAATAAGTCTACATATTGCTTATTTAGTAGAGGCAGACGCAGAATACTACCTTCTCTTAAAATCAATGAACAGCCAATAATATTTTCACCATGTATTAAATATTTGGGTATCTGGTTAGACCAAAGTTTGCGTTGGAGTAAACACGTTAATGAAACCATCGCGAAAAGTTCTAAGTTTTTGAATATTTTAAAACTATTAACAGGAAGCTCATGGGGTATACATACTAAACATATACGAAAACTGTACATATCCTTAATTAGAAGTCGCCTGGATTATGGTTCGTTCCTCTATGACTGTAGTGCTAAAACACATTTATTGAAACTAGACAAACTGCAAAATCAAGCCCTAAGAATAATAGGGGGTTACATTAAAAGCTCCCCTATTCATGTGATGGAATCAGATTTATGTATCTCACCTTTATATTTAAGAAGAAAATATTTAGCATACAAATATTGTCTAAAAAGCCGATCATGGTCAAATAATGTCACAATTAGTCTTATATCCGAGTTGAGCGACTATTGTCGTACTTCTTATTGGCAAAACAAAGAAAAACCATTACTGGTGAAAGTATACAATGACGTTAGACATTTAAAAATTACAGCATCAGAATATCTGAAAATGTTTAGCTTAGAAATATGGACATCCTATATTCAAAAAAATATTATAATTGAACTTAAAAGTTTAAACACTTCTAAACGTAACTATAATCCAAATATGTTACTGAGTGATATTGTAGCAGAACTGAACACAATATATTTCGGATGGCATAAAATTTACACTGATGCGTCTAAAAGTACTCAGGGACAAGGAGCGGGGTTATTTGACCAGAGTTTAGGAAACATGTTTGGATATAAAATTAATTGTGATATATCAATTATGTCACTGGAACTCATAGCAATTTACAAAGCAATTAACTACGTCTTGACTCAAAATTTAAATAAAGTAGTATTTTTTTCAGATTGCAAAAGTGCACTTCAGCATATCGCTCGATGCGCCTCTGGCTACAGCAGAGGCGCATCGATAGCGTATGATATTTTAAAACTTATAATTATACTTAAAAACAATAATATTGAGTGTAGATTGCAATGGGTTCCAGCACATATTGGATTAAGAGGTAACGAGGAGGCTGACCGTATATCCAAATCGGGATCCCTTCTTTTCGCATAATGTTCTTTGTCCTAATATACTTCGGCATAACGATATTGGCACAATTTGTTTTGGCATAATAATACTTCGGCATAATTTTTTTAGGCATAAATTTTATGTTGGCATAATCATCTTAAAGACTAATTTGTTTTGGCATAAATTTGATTCGCATAACGTTAGTAGGCCTAATGACTATTAGCATAACGATAGTAGGCCTAATGACTATTAGCATAATAATATTTAGTCATACAATTAATATAAATAACAAATACAATTTTCATGCAAATGATTTATACATAACATTATGTAACTTAAACGATTTTTCAATCGCGAGATAACTTTTATCTGAAGAATATATTAGATGTTTTGACAGTTTTTGTATAAAAAAATATATCAATCAGTTAACTTCTATAATGAGAAATAAATATGGCGGTTATTCCTCAGATAGAAGTTAACTGATTGAAACAGTGGTCCTTACTTATGTATAATTATTTATTTTAGGTGTATATTTTTAGCAATTGCTTGCAAATATGCTAGTTTAGAAGTATACTCATCTTTTTTACTAATAATTTTTTCAATTCTTTTGGTTTTGTCCGTGTATTTTTCTTTTTTTTTGGTATAAGTGATGTTCAGACATCCAGTTTATCTATTTAAATGGTTTGATGTTTTATTTCTTGAATGATCTTTTTTCCCAAAAAATAAAATCCAGGATGGTGTTTTCCCACAAAATGTGCAAATCTATTGTGCCATGCCTCTGCATGATTTTGTGTCCTAGGTCTATTTTCCTTTTCTAGTAGATACGTACTCCAGACTTTGGGTGGAAATGGTGGTGGTGAACTTGTAGTGCCCCATACATAATTCTGATCAAACCAATTTGCTATAGTTTCTGTAACAATTAAATAATATTGATGGGTAAAAATGTAATATGATGTGCAACAAAAGTTAGTGACAGAACCGAATTGCTGCAAAACCGACTCTACGTAGTCTTGTTTGTCCTACCCCTAGAGAGTAATTTAAAATCGCGTAGGCGCGTAGGGGCGAGGCGGCCCACGGGCTGAGGAGCAGGCGGCTGAGGCTGAGCACGCGTGGGGCCGCCGGAGGCCCGCAGCGCCGGAGCCGAGACAGAAACCCTGCCTGCTGCATGTTTGCTTGCATGCTGCATGCTTGCTTGCATGCTTGCTTGCATGCTTGCTTGCATGCTTGCTTGCATGCTTGCTTGCATGCTTGCTTGCATGCTTGCTTGCATGCTTGCTTGCATGCTTGCTTGCATGCTTGCTTGCATGCTTGCTTGCATGCTACATGCTTGCTTGTTTGCTGCATGCTTGCTTGCATGCTTGCTTGCATGCTGTATGCTTGCTTGCATGTTATATGTGTAAATAAATTTATGCTTTAGGATATTATGCTTAAAAAAGTTATGCTTTAGAACTTTATGCTTAGTAAATTTATGCTTTAGAATATTATGCTTAATCATTATTATGGTTAGAGAAATTATGCTTAAAAAAATTATGCGTAAGCTGTTATGCGTAATTATATTATGCGAAAATGTAATTATGCCAAACAAAATTATGCTAGGATATATTAGGTCTTAAAATTTTATGCAAATGGATAGGGAACCATCCAAATCAGCGGTAATAGACGGATATGTAATTAATTATGTACCTGATTACTGGGAATATACAACTAAATATAAATCTGCATGCTTTGATTCCTGGAAAGAACATTTTCTCAAAATATCTCTGGATAAAGGCATTTGGTACAAAAGCATTCAAGGTCAACCATCTCGTGTTCCTTGGTTCGAGAATACTAAATTAGATAGAAATTATGTTAAATTGATATTAAGACTCCGTTCTGGGCACTATCCATCGGCAAAATTTGCATTTCTTATGAAAAAGGCTGATTCTCCTAATTGCACAGTTTGCAATAAAATCGAAGACGTACAACATTTGCTGATGGAGTGTGCTCGGAACGGAGTAGAACGTGAGTTATTCGTAAAGGATTTTAAAATAAATAAATTTGATGTAGGCATAATCCAATCCATCTTATCTATACCATCTTCGGAGATTATTAAAAAGTTGTGCCAATTAATTATTGTCCTGCACGAATAACTCTAATGCATTATTATAAACTAATACCATTTAAGTGAGCATATTAATGTAAAAGGGTACAATGGGGCTGACATATCTTTGATAAAAGCCCCTAAATAAATAAAGAATAAAAAAATAAAAAATAAAAATTATACCCAACATGCTTATCTCCATTTTTCTTTGCATAACTCCGAGTTTGTGTTCATCTTTTGTCCGTAGAGACCATGTTTGGCATCCATATGTAAGGCATGCAAGGATTGCTATCTCGTACAATTTTCTTTTCAAATTCATGCTTATCTTGTTGTTCTTCATGATTTCTTTATAGCTCCAGTATTTTTTCCATGAAATTGCTATTCTCCTATTTATTTCTTTTTCCGTTTGGTCTTCAAATGAAATGGATTGTCCCAAATAGATGTATGCCTTAACATATTCTATTTCCTGTCCATCTATTAGAATTGGTACTTCTGGTCCGTTTGTTATAATATTGGTCTTTGTAGCGTTCATTGTCAATCCAACCTTCTTGCTTTCGTCCGCAAGCTCTTGCAGCATGTTCTCCATCTGTGTGGACTCTTCTGTAAACACAACGATGTCGTCTGCAAAACGCAAGTGGTTTAAATATTCGCCATCTATTTTCACGCCTTTGCATTCCCAGTCTAGGTTTCTAAATATTGACTGCAGAACCGACGAAAATATTTTAGGTGATAGCGGGTCGCCCTGCCTGCCCCGCCTTTTCTAGTAGGAAAAGTTGATCCTTCCGATTCTAACTTTATTCTTGCTGAATTTTTTGAATAGATGCTATGGAGTATCTCTACATATTTTATGTCTATTCCTTGTTCTACTAGTGTATTCCATATTGCACCATGTTCCAGAGAATCGAATGCCTAAGTGTAGTCGATGAAGCATAAATATAGAGTCTTGCCATATTCTTTGGCTTTCTCTACTATTTGTGTTACCACTTGGATGTGGTCAGTTGTTGAGTAGTGTTTGCGGAATCCAGCTTGTTCGCGAGGTTGATTTTCATCTAGAGTAATTGTGAGCCTATTTAATAGTATTTTTGAGAAAATTTTATAGAAGTTTGTCATAAGGCTAATTGGTCTGTAGTTACTGAGGTCACATCTATCTCCTTTTTTGTGAAGAAGAGTTATTGACGAGTCGGACCATTGCTTTGGAGTTTCTCTTCTTTCTAGAATGTTATTAATCAAGATTTCCAGTGGGTGTTGTAAGGATTCTGATAGAGCCTTCAGTATCTCATTTGTTATCTTGTCATCTCCGGGTGCTTTGTCTTTTTTCTGAGTTTCTATAGAAAAATTGATCTCTGATCTTAGTATTTCGGGCAACGATTCATTGACATAGGCTTTATTTCTGACGTGCTGCGTTATACTGGATCTTTCTTGTGATGAGTACAGATTCTGATAAAAGTCAGTTGCTTCTGTTATTATATCTGACCTTCTTGAGACAATCCTTCCTTTCTTGCCCATCATGTTTGTCGGCCATTTTGTTGTACTTTGAAGAACCTTGTATGCCTTTTTAATGGCTCCCTTCTTGGATAAGTATTCTTCAAAAACATTTTGCCTGTGCTTTTTTCTATTCTTGGAGATTTCTTTATTTATGTCCTTACTTATCTGCGTAATTTTTCTTTTTATTTCCTTTGTTCTTTTTCTTTGTATAGTTGTTTTCTATCTTCAAGTAGTTGACGTGTGTGTGCACTTATCGGGTATTTTTGTTTGTTCTTTTCGCATGGTATTTGCGTTAATAAATGTTTCATACCTCTTAGGAAATGATCATACTGTGTTTGAACTTGTGGGGATATTTTGATCAATTCAATATATTCATTTTCCCAGTGCATACCGTCTTCTCTTGTTAGTGTTGGCAAGTTTCTTGTACAATGTGTGTTAATAGATTTGTAGCTTCGTTTTCTAGTGTTATCCAATTTTATTTTGCACCTTATCATTCTGTGGTCTGTGTTAAAATTAAGGTTTTTAATTATGTCGAAAGCAAAAATTTCTGAACCTTTGTTTGTTAGGATGAAATCGATTTCATTATGATACTTTCCATTCGGCGATACCCATGTCCATTTTTTGCTTTCTTTTGTTTTAAACATGGTATTTACGAATTTTATGTTTTTTTCATGAGCAAACTCTATCAACCTCTGGCCATGCTTTGATCTTTTGCCTTGTGAGTATCTGCCAAATACAGTTTCCTCGCCTTGTTGTGCTGTCCCTATTTGGGCATTGAAATCACCCATTATAATGAGGTTTCTTGCGTTTAAGGTCTCTATAGCGGTTTCTAAGGTTCTGTAGAACTCGCTCAACTCATCTTCGTCACACAATTCGGTTGGTGCATATACTTGTACTATAGACCATGCGTTATTATCGGACATATCTAACTCTAGGGTCGCAATTCTATCTGAATGGCATTTAAAACCAATTATGTTCTTTTTTAGGTACTTTTTTATAATAAATCCTACACCACATCTCCCTTTTGTTGCCTTACTATTGTAAAATATGAAATCAGGGTATTCTTCTATACTTTCTTCACTTCTTCTTGTTTCACATAACCCAATAACATCCCATAGTAATTTCTCAGTAGCATGATTCAGCTCTGTAATCCTTGTCTCTGAAAGTAAGGTTCTAACGTTTAAACTCGCAACACATAAGTGGCTTGATGTTGCCTGTTTTTTAGGTATTTTGTTTGGGGGGTTTTGGTCGTAATTCTCCACGGGGACCAGCCGGCTTGGAGAATGAGAAGAGAGGGAATTTAATTTTTATTCCTGAGTCGGTTTTGAAAAGTAGTCGAGCATATTTCTTGTGTTTGGTTTTTTAGGAATTTTAGGTGTATCTACTGTATTTTCCTTTATCTTAATGAAGTCGTTTTGAGCTGTTGGGGAGACTGAATCTTCAAGCTTCCGTTTATCACGATTGATACCGTCTTTCACTACTAGTTTGTTGTATTTAATGTAAGCGATGCGACCTCTTTCTCTTTCCTCTGTCAGCTGCGACTGTAGTTTCTTTCGAGTTTCCAAGACCTGTTTGGAAAATCTTCTTGGATGTATATACCCTTGGGCAGTTTCTTTTTGTTTTTAAGTATTTCATTTTTCCTCCAGTTTGTTGTTAGGCTTACCAAGATTGGACGAGTTTTGTTCTGAGTTTTCTTTCCCAGTCTATATGTTTTGTTTATTTCCTGTGGGTTAATTTTAATTCCCAAGTTCGATTCGATAAGGTCTTCAACTACTTCTATAATATTCATTGTTGTTTCGTGTTGCTGTTCCTGTATGCCAGATATTATAAAATTATTTTTCTTCTTCTCTTGCTCCAAAATTTTAATCTTTTCTTGCAGTGTTTTTATCTCAGTCTTCATCATTTTATTTTCTTCTATAACTGAAGTTAGTTTCTCATCCAATTTTTCGAAAACATTTCTTGTTACTGTTTCAGAAATAATAAGCGTTTGCTGGTCTAGTTTTTCTTGTATTTTTTCGAAAAAGGATTGCATTTGTGCTTCCATATTCGTATTAATTATTTTTATAATTCGTATAAATAAAATATAAATTTCTTCTGATTCGTTCCGTATTCGTTTTATTTAGTTTGGTTTGTTTACATTTGACGCCACAGCAAAATCATGTAGGTAGTGACATCTGTTGTTTAGTTTAAGTGTGATAAGCGGTGTTGAAATTTTGAAGCTTCTGACACCTCGGGTCGATTGGACTTACGTATTGACAATGCTTATAGAGGTATAGCACAATGCCAATAGATGGCGCTGTTATCAATTGGCCTGCAATTATTATGCAAATTCTTGACTATTTTTCTTTTTGTGTAATATTTATTTATTTCCAGTGATTCGATTCCGAGCCATTACTACGGAGAAATTTATCACAGATAAATACAATAAAACTTTTGCCTGATCCGGGAATCAAACCCAAGACAGGACCCAACAGTAGCGCTAGCGATCACTAGACTAAATGTGTTAAGCAGTATGATTTTTATTTTTACCTTGCACAATCATTCATAAATTTATTTTTTCACCTAACTAGAATAAGAAGAACTGTATAAGCACATAATAATACTTCAGTTTTTAATAATGCGTTATACGATATACTTTAGCAGAGGATATACTTAAATAATTTTTTTTTTTTAAAAGATCCAAACTTTGTAGCACCCTCGTAGTCAGTTCTACGAAACCCATAGCACCACACTACGAGTCTACGAGGCTAAGTGTTTATGAAATTAATATTAAAATTCATTTGAACTAGATTAAAATTTTCATTACGTTAATTAATAAGATTTCAGTCATTATAAAGTAAGGTGATAATAAGATTAAATAAGAATTAAAATGTTTTGTATGTAATAAAAAATATTAGGTACATAATACAACATTATTTTAATATTTATTTTACATTGTATAGGTACTAAAAATTAAGTTCGAACAAATTTTGTTCTCAGTTGAATTCAATGCTATCTCAATTATTGAGATGTCTACCCGATTTACAAGCAATGTTAATGCAGCAGCAAAATGTTATCATCAAATTATTTGAGACTTGTCAAGCCCACATATTTTGAACTTATTGAGAATCGTCATCGCTGATAAAACATATCACGTTGTCACTTACAGGTACCGTGTCCAGTGACATGGAAGCTAATAAAGCCAGCCAGTATCCAATGACCGCTGCAGCCCTCCGCCGCCGCCGGTCACCGCCGTTGCCGCAATGAGACGCGCCCTATATCACCGGCGCAATTTAAACGTCGGCCCGCCTACTCGCTGGAATAAATTCAGCAAAGTGTCAAACAAACGGACAACTTTCGCACCTGGGCACACGGCCGCGCACCGGCTCTGTGCCACAACCCATGAGCGCAGCGTGTACGAGCGTTGGAGCAGCTTGATGCGGTAAACGAGCACATATAACTTTCATCATTGCAGCCGAGAGACGTCCACTGCTGAACACAGAGCTCCCCAAGTGTCGGCACATGGACTGGTCCTGTGCGTATCGCATCCATCGGAGTCCTGCAGTCTTAACCAGCTCATCGGACCACGTAGAGGGCGGCATTCCAAAGCAGCTTTGTTTTCTATACTTCTATACTATAATAATATATCTATATTATATATCCTATAATATTATAAACTACGAGGCAATATTTGTATTTTTGTATGTAACAAATAAACTTAAAAACTACTGGACCGATTTCAAAAATTCTTTCACCGTTGGGAAGCTTCACTACCCGCGGGTGACATAGGCTACTTTTTATCCCTATATTCCCACGAGAACGGGCACTACGTGGGTGAAACCGCGAGGCTGCCGCTATTATCATATAAGTTTGATTTAAATAGTTGAAAACCTCTTAAAAAAATCTTAAATTTCAATTTATTTTTAATTTTCTTTTTAAGAGGTTTTCATCAAACTATGATTAGTAACATTCTTGATGATGTTGATTTAAAAAAGCACCTTTCTATGGGACCGCAGGCCTTTGTTTTTGATATGAATTTAAGCTTCATACCTCTTACCCTTTAAGTTAAAGGGTGCTGGCAGACAGGCATAAAAGTAAACCTAGAAACTACTACAAAAGACCCGTTTTTTTCCTTTTGAGATACCCTCACCTCACCAATGATTTTCACCGCTTTTCTTACACTTATTAAATATCTGTTGTCCATTGACGAAACATGGGCTCATTCCGTGTAAAGATTCGCTTCATGTTATGACTTGTAGCAGCGGTCAGCTATTCAAAAACATCTTAGTTGAGAGCCATCCACAAAAAATAGGTCCCGTGCGACACACCGCCTGTTTTTAAGAAAACTGCCTTCAAATTACAGCCAGGGCTAGTCGACTCTGATGAACAGTTGTACTTTGATTACGTTGGGGCTCGAAATAAGAAATCGTTGCCAAGAAGAAATCGAAGAATGTGAAAGAAGTTACTTAAAAAAAAGTGAAACTTTCTCATTAAATAATTTTTGGTGTGCGATGAAATATACTTACATCGTAATCAGTATCACACTAATATTATAAAGGCGAAAGTTTGTGAGTGTGTTTGTATGTTCGTTACTCTTTCACGCAAAAACTCCTGAACGCGGATCTGGATTAAATCAGGCACAGAGATAGATTATAGTCTGAAATAGTACATCCTCCTTTCGACCTAAAACTAACCGGTAACGTCTCGGCCCAACGCAATCTCAGGTTGGACCGCACTTGAAGGGCTGCGCTCAGATGTGCTGACCAACCAAATCGTCTCATCCCCGACACAGACCGTGGCACCGCCAGTAACACACACGCCAGTAGCTATACTAACGAAAACAGGAACACCGACTTCCGAAATTGTTTTTTTTTTTTTCACTTTGTAGTGTTTTTGTTTGGATGTCGGTTGTAATATTTGTAAAACAGATTTTTAAAATTATTATTTTGGATATGCACGCGCTTGACCTTTATCTCACCTAATGGTAAGCGATGATGTGGTCGACGGTGAAGCACGCTTGCCTAGAAGTAACCTTTTCACTCTTGACTTAATGACAAAGAAAATACAGATTCCGGCAGGGAATTCCACTCCTAGGCTGTACGCATTATGGAAAATTAAAATCAATAAAATAAAATCAGGTGAACGTAAATGAAGCAAAAGGATACTCCTTTACACATAGGGATCGCAACAGGTAGCGTTCTGTAGTTTCTGCCTACCTCCTTGAGAAAAGGCATGAGTTTACGTATTTACGTATTACGAGTTTACGTATTTAAACTCAATATACTTACTACATTAAACTTTTGCCTGCGTAAAAGAATAATAATCCCAACAAAAAGGGTCTAGAAAATAATACCAAATACATTTATAGATACGAAAGAGTGCCAAATTAAACGCGTTTAAAAGCCCACTTAGATTCTGTGAGTGAGTTCACAAAAAACCCATTAGGTATTGAGCTACTGATAATGTAGGTATATTAATTATATGTAGTTAATTTACATTTTGTGTAGCTAAGGTAGGCATTAAACAGAGAATCCTATTTAATGTCTGCAACCCGATTAATAGAATAAGGTCTTTCTATTCATTACCTTTGCCGACATCATACAGGCAGGCAGCGGTACTTACCTACACAAATTTGATAACATTCGTATTAGCTATTATGTCGATTTATCACTAAAAAGTGTATTCATAATGAGACTTTACCCGACTACGGCGAAACCAAAAGGAGGGGTATGATTTTATCCAGTAAGTAGGTATGTATTTAAAAAAAGAAACAAAAGCCCGATATTTCCACTCCAACCGCATGGACATTATTTACAGACTATTTCGAAAAAGCTCAAAGTCACAAAGCGACAGTTTAAATTGGTGACGTCACACATTAACGAGCATTGTGATGTCATGAGACTCGTCGTTTGTATGGAAAGCGCAAGTACTGCCCAGATTTTTATTAATTGAAGCTTTAAATTGGGGATGCAGTGGTATTTTTTAAAATCTTGTAATTTTACGTTACGTTGATTTTGTTAGTTTTCAAAGGGGATTTCAAAAAAAGAATATTCCATGGTCATGATTGAACACAAAAGCTTACTAACACCCGTCGTTAAAAACCGTCGCGACTCAACCAGAATTAGAATAAGTGGAAAACGTCTAATTGTCGTCGTCATATCATCTATGAGACGTCCACAGTTGGACATAGGCTATCCTGAAGCATCGCCCCATCAATCGTTCATATGGTTTTTGTATCCAGTGGACTCTTGCAGCCCAGACTAGGCACCATTCGGAACCATCGGTCCACCATTGGGAAGGCCTTCTAACGCTGCATGCTGTATTCTGATCGTCCCTGGGGATTCAAAGTACGCTTTACCTAGACCGCTGCAGT
Source organism: Orthosia gracilis (assembly GCA_947562075.1). Classification (NCBI taxonomy): domain Eukaryota; kingdom Metazoa; phylum Arthropoda; class Insecta; order Lepidoptera; family Noctuidae; genus Orthosia; species Orthosia gracilis. The sequence continues at coordinate 49,532,043 of OX387271.1, read as the reverse complement.
ACCAAGCGTTGTAGCAGAACATAATTTCAAAATTCAACCAATCAGGATACAGTCTAATGATAACCAAACCAATAGCGGCACTTGATCATAATCGTCTCTCTCAACTAATTACCGGCGCAACTGTTGGCAATTAAACGTCGCCGAGTTGTTCTTTGCTTTATTAATGATTTATTGCCAGCGCCGCCCGGCCTGCGCGCGCCCGATAGCGATGCCGACGAATTAATAACTAAATACTTATGTCTCACTGACCGGAAGCCTTATTACGTATAAATAGCGATAATGGCGCAACTATCGCGCAATCAATCGCTTGACGTCATAGGTAAACACCGATTTTGTCTAAAATTTGTTTGCTAATCCTTATTGCTATGATTCTATCGCCAGAAACAGTCAAGTGACTAACCTAATAGGTACGTAGGTCAACTCTCAAATACATTTGAAAAAGTTTTTTAATGAAAAAAACATAAAAATCCATGGACACATTTTAGTTAACCGATTGTTCAGGCATAGAGGCAGCACAGTCGCAAAATTGCTATGGTTTATGTACTGTGGCTATCAATCCATCTGTCTAGCCTTGCCTCTACTCATCATAGTAGAGAAAAGATCGGCTTATAGTCTCACTTGAAGTACTCGTATTTTAATTTGAGCGACTGCCTCTCTAATCTGCACAACCTAGGAACTGGGTACTACGATACCACTTTCGTAAGACTGGTGTCACATTTGCTGGTTTCTGGTGTGGCTATCGCTGAAACAAAATACTGATTTGCGATTAAAGAGCAATTAACATTAACATTATAATCGGGATATTTACCATGTTTACTGTTTGTTTCGAGTTTCCGATATTTCGGTGCTGTTGCAAGCACCATGATCACGGATAAACACCTTATCACCTTAACAGTTTATCCGTGATCATGGTGCTTGCAACGGCTCCGAAATATCGGAAACTTGTAAAAAACAGTAAACATGGTAAATATCCTGATTATAATGTTAATGTTAGTGTGAGTGACCCTGACAGTTTAAAAACTTATAACGAGCTATTATTGCGTAAACGATCGTTTTGCTTTTGCAAGATACGTAATAAGCCTGCCTGCGCTGGGGACCAGGGACTGGGAACTGGGAACTTGGTGACAACCCGTTCACGATGTGCGCCAGTTACGGCTTTGTGTTTGAGTTCGAAGGGTATTTATAGATCGCAGAAGAGATTGTGGCAAGTGAAACAGCTAGTCTGTTTAAAAATATAGAAATCTGAAGCTTTTGAAACGGTGGATGGGTTATGTGAAAGATGGTGATCCTAAATAATTTGGAATATGTAGGTAAATGCATCGTATTTGGTCGACATCCTCAGAAGTGAAGGAACGACGAACATGAAGAAAGCAATGACCCGGCAATGACGATATCAGCAGCATTACTGCTTCCACGACATACGTCATATTATGAAGTAATATAAATTTACTAGCTGTCCCACGCGGCTTCGCTACCTACACTACATACATGATTGTTGCGTAACACCTTTACAATATTAATATATAGTATAGATTATCTTTCCTTTTCCTTTTTTCCACTAGAATTAGAAATTCCTCGAAGCTGTTGTACCAACTATGTTCTTCAGTATATGTTTACACAGATTTTCTCCGTTACTGGAAATTCTTGATATTCACATTATGTGTTTGTTTAATAACTTTGTTCGTTGCTGGATAATAAAGAGAAATGTTCACCATTTGTTTAACCTATGTGTACAAAAATAATAAAAAAAAACACAGGCAGATCCTAATTTAAAGTCAACGACTTCATTGATTTAATTACCACATTTTATCCTCACGATAAATATGTAAAACTCATCTTATTTAGTGTACCCTCTTTGAAGTAGGTTAAATGTCCATTAAATTATTAATTTCGTTCCCCGTAGCACCCCGCAGGCCTCCGGCTATGCTGAAATGAGTGCAGCCCGGGCAACGCAGCGCTTAATCGGGCATTATTTAAATTTGTGTATTTTGGGGTATTTCTATCAGATATAGCCTATAGGCACGCATTCTGCGCGATGGAGTCGTTGATAGAGTTATGGGTTTGTTTACGTTAGTGTAGCGGTTGTTTTACAAGGGGCAATCATTCCCCAGTTATGTTGATCGCTGAATTAAGTGAAAGGAATAATGTTGTTTGAGTGAAACCAGAGAAACAGCTGGAGTAAACAAAGCTTATCTGATGCTGAAGAACGGTCAATTTTAACGTTGAAAACTGGTTTAAAAAGACAATAAATCGGGAACAATAGAAGATTGCGGGGGATATCCAGCAGTGGGAAAAATCACCATCAGGTGAGCTAGTGGTCAAGCGCGAGCCTAGAAAAAAAAAATAGGTTGAAAAAAAGCTCATGTTTTCTGTGGCAGTTGACCATTTTATTAAAATGTTAGTATGAGCGACCTCTCCCTTGATGAAAAATATAATTTAGAAATCATCTACATTTAATATCTTCTCAATATTTATATTAGACCTAAACGGAGTTCTCAAACATTTTGATAAACCCTTCACAGACATCCCTCACTCAAACTGCATCACGGCGGGTGGCAGACAAGTGGGTGGGCAGGAGGCCAGGCCCCTCCTGTGATAACACTCCCTTGTCGAAGAAATCGCACACTTCACTACGCACCGCGGCGAAAAAATTAATCTCTAGGGGAGGCCATGTGTGAGCTGTGAGAGGTTCAGGCATAATATTAAATTGTGAGGTAAATATTGAAATGTGCATGTTTTGCGTGCCGGCCAAATTGGATAGAGTTGTGTATTTTATTTAATAAAAAAGTCTTTGAGTTTTATTTATTAAGATTACAGAGAGCGGAGTACCTGCTGAGTTTAGTGCAGAAGGGGAATAGCCTCCACTAACATTATAGTGAGCCTCTAACGCGAACCCTTCTCTGCTATCGCAGCAGCCAGATACTGCACCACTACAACCTACTGGAGCATAACAATATGAAGCATACGCCTCACTGGGGAATCACCGCAAACAGTTCAAACTCACAATGTACTATGGTCTTGAAACTTTACAGTGGCCTGGCAAGAAACACGGGATGTATGGACGACTCGACCTTCACTTTCAGAGGAGAGTAATGTAGCGACATCTATCTCGCTGTATGGAAAACTACGCAACTAGAGAACTGCAAGTCAAATATGTGAGTACCGGTGTACTGTGCGTTCACTAAATGTGATTTCTATTCCTCCAAGAGAGATCTTGAACGATCTTCAGATCTGATATAAGAAGACTGGTTCACGTCTTCTTTGCTATAAGAGAGACTCTCTGAGCAGACTACCGCCATCCAGCCAGAAATTGCTACACAACTTCACAAACTTCCCCACAAAATGATCACTCCAAACTTTACAGGAAAAAGCCAGCCGGTTCTATTTAAAAGTAGCTGATTCCACAAGAATGGCTTCGCTTATAAATAATTCCATGAGTATTATCGATTCCGTACTAATTAATAAACGTATCTTCGTGAGTCGGACCGGGCCGGAGCCGGGAATAAAACCCGGATTAGCGGAGAAGCGATGCCGCGGGATTAAGCAGTAGTTATTAAATAAGTTGGGCAGGTTCACAGCCGGCCAGACAGACTCTATGTACCTTATATATTAGATTTTATAACTGAAAGGAATGCTAGCTATGTTGTCTAGGCTATTTTCAGCGCAAGTAATTATTATTCTCGGTAGAATCTTTAGAGAGTTTGCTAAGAGTTGTTACTATAATTGAAGATGTTAATCTTCTAAGAATTATAGTGCTATGATAATAATTATGATGTTAACATCACTCTCATGAAAATTGAGAAGCTAGAGTCTTATTTGTAATAAGCAGACTGTTCTGCATATTTTTATTATAACCCACTAGATATTACCAGATTATCTTTTTTCATTTTAAATTGATAAACCTTTTGTTTTTTTTTTTATTGCCGATGAACTCGCTTTTGACCACGATTTCACCTGATGTTAAGCGCTAAGAGGTCGACGGTGAAGAACGCTTGCCTTGAAGTTACCTATTCACTCTTGACTAAAATAGGATGTAGGTACCAGGAAACACAGACTTCGGCAGGGAATTCTACTCCTTAGGATTCCTTTCCTTCCCTGCTTAACGCACACTTTAAATAATTGTAAAAATATTGCACACGGGTACAGCCAATGCCTGTAGATCATCACAATTTAAGACATAGGTAATAACGACTCAGTCACATTATATTATTCACAACAGCCAGCAACTAAAAAAAATTAAAGTCCTGAGTGTAATTTATATCTATGTTTAGATGTTCATATTATCATTTAGCATGCGGGCTCGGAGATAATTACCACTTGTAATGTATTTATCTTACTTAAAAGCGACTGATGTTAGTAATTTCTTTATTTAAATACGCCCGGGGGAAGAATTACGGTGTACTACGAAATAAGGCTCGTTAAGGACGGGGCAGTACGGTTACCAATCATGATACTGCCTAGGTAAACTCAAATAAATGTTCTACATTAAAATAAATTAAAAGCACGATGAAATAGTGTCCATACAGAAATCTAGATTGAGATTTTTAAAAGCCAGAGCTAACTTTGTTTCTCGGTCTAATGCTAAATTTGATGGTCGGCGATCAGTTTGCGGCTACCTTAAGTAACGCTAGCCGCAGACTGATCGCAGACTTGTGGTTAGAACCAATAGCTACCGTCAACTTGAATTACCACTGTTCTCAGTTCAACCTTAGACATTAACTGAATTTAATACACACCATCTCTAGGTACAAGACATTTAAGTTCTACCTAAATGTCTTGTACCTAGAAATGGTGTGTGGTTGGTAGTCATCGTGTGAATCAAAGCCCGTATGTGTCAAGCCCAATAGAAACATTAAAAGGGATTTGATATTGAAATAAAAAAGAAATGCCTGCTATTGCTAATACTATACGTATAAAAAAATGGTAGTAAACGCCTAAGGCATTAAGTCCTCTGTACGTTTTTTGTGTGCTTAAGGTATTAAAAAAGAACTATTAGCCATTTCATTTTGCTTTTCCTAGAACTATCGTATTCTAATTTCAAATCATTTGCTTCCATGGTTCATTAAAGCCTAAAGCATACACGCGGAACTCAAGAAGCGATACGAACGAAATATAAATCGGATTATGATTAATTCGGCAGCGGCCCCGGACAGAGCGGCTTACAGACGGAGACAGCGCTTTATAGCGTTGGATTATACAATAGAGACATTCAGAAGGTCAATGTAAATAAAAAAGTCAATATCTACGACATGACAAAATGGAAGTCTAACATGTGCTTGTCCAAAGTCGGAGCAAAGGCCGCCATATTCTTTTTTCAATACAATTTTCAAGGTATTGTTTTTAATTTATTGTTTTTACCAAAAAAATACCTTAACGCTCACCTGACAATGTCATTCAAAAGCCAAGCCAGATCTTTGTAGCACTGTAAACTATACTTGACTTGATATGTTGATGTTGTTGTTTTGAGTCATGTCTCAATTTTTTTATTAAAAAATATGGCCTATCACACTAAATATTATAAAGGAAAAACGTTTGAGTGTGTGTGTGTTTTTGTATGTTTGTTACTTCTTCGCGCTCAAATGGCTGGAAGGATCTGGATGAAATTTGGCACAAGGACAGATTATAGTCAGGAATAGCACATAGGATCCTTTTTATCCCGGAAATATGTTACCTCGGGATAATTTACGACTTTCAAGCGGGCGAAGCCGCTGGCAGAAGCTAGTTTCATCATAACTCTAAAAACGCAGTTTCATTTCGAAAAGCAACTCTAATTGTTTTTTTAAGATCCACGATATAACCGCTTATTTTACGAACTTATCCTTCTGACCCTCTCAATTATATCACAGTGTCTCCACAGTACACAGTTTTACGAGGTGACAATTGCGCTTTAATTTGATCGAATCGCTTGAGAGTCGGCCCTTGTTTATTGGGCACGAGTCGACTGATGCTAGCTCGCAATTGTACTCCGAGGCTTATCACCATCGAGAACGGTTCGAGATTTTTTTAAATCCTTCGTTACTGAAGCGTTCTTTTGTTTGGTTTTCTTTGAAGGCAGAGGGCAAATATAATGTTAATAATGTTGCTTTGGTAGCAATAAATTGTCTGCTATTTTTGTACTGCCAATTATTAATTGTGTTGGGCTTAACGAGCTAAGGCTCTAGAAAAAATATTGTCATCTACCAAATTGTTAGTCGTCAGGATTGCAAATAATTTTTATTTTGATTTTTTATATCTACGTATTCCTTTACTGTGATTAATATTATTTTACAGATAATGTTTATTTTTTATCAAGTGTTGCAGAGTTGATTTCTATGACAGCAAAGCTAAGAAACGCAGCATACACGTAATTTAAACCTACAGCTTCGGGTTCCCTCTATCTGGCAGAATCTTGTTGCTCCGAAATTTATTTGGCATGACACACTTGTCATAATCTTCTTTAAACCTGGGATCCCGGTCCTTTGAAAGCCGTGGGAGGGGCCGAAGCCAACTTGCAGAGGCCTTGTTAGGCATGTATCAGGAAATGTGACTCTTCTAGTCCGTATGCTAAGTCAATAAAAATATACAACAAATTACCGGAATACATAAAACAAGTAAGTAAAATCAATGTTTTTATTAATAAATTAAAACAATTCTTTATTAGAAAAAGCTATTACACAATTGACGAATATCTGACGGATAAATTCAATTAAAATAATGACAACTGTTAACTCGATAAGTATAATGACATTAATAAATAATTGACTCAAAATATAATATGGACATTTTAAATTTTATTATCAATTATACTTACTGTAATTTAAACACTTAAACGAATAATTAACATTTGAGAATCATATTTGATTTGACATGCGAATAAAAAAGAATACGTATTAGTGCATTAAATCAAATAAATACAGATACAAAGGGAGTAAATAACTAAAATGTTAATTGATAAAGCAGACATACAACGCTACTCCTCTCTCCTAGACACTGACTGTATCTAGAATGTTGCTGTGCCCGACAGGGTCCATAATTGTTTCTGATACTGATATTTACCACCTGTGTACATCATGATATTAGATATTAGATTCCTCAACTTTACCCCAAATTACACAAAACAAGTAGGTGAATTTACTCAATAAAATATATATTTTATAAAAGAAATTGAGACGCGCGTGGGTATTAATTACAACTTACTTGTTGGTCAAGCTTACGCTTTACTTTCTTCATTCTCGCGCTCTCTGAGTTCCTTCCGACGTCGGTAGCTGACACGGGACAGGACTCGCTCCAAAGCTTCACTCCTCAGCTGCTTCTGCATCCAGTTTGTGTGGCATCGCTTGTACAGGCAGAAGAATCCGATCAGTACCGCTAACAGCATACAGGCGCATATTATGGACAGAAGAATGTTGTTCGTCTGAAGGTGTTCCGCCGTCGCTTGTGCGTGGTTGTCTCCAGCTGCAGACTGCGCAATAATCACTTGCTCCTTGCTTTTCGTAGTTCCCATAGTCTTTCGATGTCCTAAATTGCAAAATCTCGAAGCTCGGTGCGACGTTTCAAAAACTTAAGGATGCCGTTGAAGGTCGTTGATTGTGAACTTTATCTACTATAACAGTACTGTAATTTGAGTGGCACGTAGACTGGCAGAGTCGTTGCAGTATGTTAGAGTGACACGAGGACTGGCAGAGTATTTGCAGTATGGTAGAGCGACATGAATCCTGGCAGGGTCGCCATGTAGTGTGATCAGGTCGTTAAGTTGGAAGAGTTAAAATGATACGTCTGGTTGGTTTCATGGTCCGATTTAATGTCTTAAAATACATACAATTTATTATAAAACAGTATTGCTGAAGAAGCACTTTAAATAAGGCTGTCTACATACATACTTATTATTACTTACACACTACATTGTTTTACGCATAGAAAAGGTTATGTGGCGTGGCAGCAGATACAAGAGAACCAGGACACCTACACGGGCCTTCGAGCTCGAATACTCTCGGACCGGACAATCAGGGCAGTTACTCTGTTTCTCTTAATTTTATGACAACTAACATGAAAGAAATGACATTTATTTCTTCAGACTAAAACTACAAATTTTGCATCCATTACATCGTGCAAGAAATTTAAATAACATTTAAATCTACCTTCTTTTGATCCCGATGATGCCATTAAAAGTGTCATGTTGACGATTTTAAGTCTGAATATTAAGCATCAAGTCTAATCGTATTGCATCATTTGAATATGCATCCTGATTGTATGATGACCTTGCTGCTATGTGAAGTATACGAGCAACAAGAAAAGCAGCTTGGCCAAATGGGCATCGTGTAAACGGGAGTTGGCGATGAAGGCTGTTGGCGTGAAAGTGACCGGGCTGCATTTGGTGGACGCCGTGAAATCAGGTTTGTTGGACTTTCGAATTAAATCAGATTTGTGACAGTAACAGTAAACCCAGTAAATGATTCTGCTAAAAGACACAATATTCATGCTAAAAGAATTAAATGTCAAATGTGCTCTACTCTTAAGGATTCCCCTACTAATAGTGAATTTGACTTTTGCAAAAATTCTTGCTTCAAACTAATAAAGCAAACAATCGGTTAAATTCTTAATTATTGCGAATAGCCGATGGTCTCTACTTTATCTGTCTCATTGACAGTTGAGCAAAAAGATCATTGATGCGTTAGTCTTGGAGATTCCACCAGTGGCAAAATATTTATCAAAATGATATTATGCGGCGTTGGAGGAAATAAATTTAGTTCTACTATTATCAAAACTAGTCGAATTTGTGTTAATGACCGGAATTTAGAGCTTGAGCTCGTATTGGTGCCTGGTAACTATATTCAATTTGTTATTTATTCCTTTTGGGTGAGAAACTTTTTGACATTCCTGGCATACAAGTAGTATTTATTATCCAAAATTTCTCCAAAACTACTTAAATCAATAATTTTGTTGAAAAAAATAATTGCAAAACCTATATTGATATTGATGTGGATTCAATTTTAAAAGTTCGTTTACTTAATAAATCGGTATCTTATTTTGACCTTTTTAAACCCAGTAACAAAAATAAGTACAAAAGCACTGACCATTTATATCGTATTGATATATCTAGCGAATGTCAAAATGATGGTGCAAGTTTTGTAAGATAATGGGATCATTCGTGTCAGTAAAAGTCTTTTCTCTAGCCCTATTTTGTTGGTTCAAAAACAAAAGCTAGCTACAGGCTCTGTCTCGATCAAAGAACTTCTCCAACTCTTGTCCATGGAGGTCTTGATAGTTTGAGAGAATGTATACCTCATTCTGTAAAGGGGACTGGTTTTTAGTTTATCCTAATTTCTCAAAATACAAATTAAATACCTGAGTAGAATTATTTCCAATGGCATGGTTAGACTCAGTCCTAGGAAAGTAAAAACCATTATGAAGTATCACTGTTTGTCACACGGGTTCGCCAATTTTGCGACCTTCCAGGATATTTTAGAAAGTTTTACTGAACTTTTCTCAAACGATGAGTCCTTTACATAATAATAGCGATTTTGGGTGTGCGTTGATCGATCAGTCAGTTTCTTATTTTATATATAGATAATTAAGGCAGATACCAAATGGAACTAGATATCAAACATTATCTCTATTCTGAGCCAACATTGTCCACATATGACCCAACTACGTTTTGGTGCTGTTCTATTCCAAAAACGTGATAGTCGACTAAGAGTCGTACAGTGCTACGGCGTGCACATCACCAATACCGAAAAGTGATAACAATAATTGTGCTGTACCGGGTCGACGTTTTGGGCTCGAAACTGATTGTAATCCCGTGTTCATTGATGGTGGGCATACTTGCAATCATTCGGCTTTGAGATTTGATATCGTAAAGGAAAGCGCATACCTCCCTCTAATATTTGATAGATTCAATAAAGCTGCCAGTATAAAAAAAAAATGGCTCCAAGCAATGATACAATAATGTATAGAATTTGTTATAAAAAGATTTTATTTATTTATTTAAGTATACATGTACAACTTTACAGGTCACACCTAAGGCGTTATAAAATGAGAAAAAAACACTAAAACGAAACATACGGGAATTAATCAAAATTAAATATGTCTATTTACAAATAAAAACTAATTAAAAAAAACATCTAACAAAAACATTGAAGAAAAAAATACAAAAAAGAAGAAATGACCGAAAAAACATACAGAAGTAAAAATTTACAAAGAATACCATACAATTATTCACTAATCTAACTTTCATCCATCTTCTCACAAAAACTTAAACATTCACGACACACATCTGTCCATCTCCCAGCAAACAAGTCACACTCCGGTGCTGATGTCAGAAGAAGAAGAAGATACCATCATCATCATCATCTGCCTGCACTTGTCCCATGTTACTTGGTGTCGGCGCAACACGTTATCTTCTTTCATATCGTCCTGTCCCCCGTCACGCTATCACTGACTCCCTTTTCTTTCATATCACTCGTCATACATCAACATCTGCCTGCCCTTGTCCCCCGTCACGCTATCACTGACTCCCTTTTCTTTCATATCACTCGTCATACATCAACATCTGCCTGCACTTGTCCCATGTTACTTGGTGTCGGCGCAACACGTTATCTTCTTCCATACCGTCCTGTCCCCCGTCACGCTATCACTGACTCCTTTTTCTTTCATATCACTCGTCATACATCAACATCTGCCTGCGCTTGTCCCCCGTCACGCTATCACTGACTCCCTTTTCTTTCATATCACTCGTCATACATCAACATCTGCCTGCCCTTGTCCCCCGTCACGCTATCACTGACTCCCTTTTCTTTCATATCACTCGTCATACATCAACATCTGCCTGCACTTGTCCCATGTTACTTGGTGTCGGCGCAACACGTTATCTTCTTCCATACCGTCCTGTCCCCCGTCACGCTATCACTGACTCCCTTTTCTTTCATATCACTCGTCATACATCAACATCTGCCTGCCCTTGTCCCCCGTCACGCTATCACTGACTCCCTTTTCTTTCATATCACTCGTCATACATCAACATCTGCCTGCCCTTGTCCCCCGTCACGCTATCACTGACTCCCTTTTCTTTCATATCACTCCTCACACAGTCCATCCATCTTTTCTTTGGCCGTCCTCTCCCTCTCCATCCATCCACATTTAAATTCATAAATCTTTTAGTAACATGCTTTTCATCCCTCCTCATCAGATTACCATACCAGGACAAACGGTTTCCTTTCAACTTTTATGTCACTGGCGCCACTTTCAAACTTTCTCTTATATACTCATTTCTCACTTTATCCATTCTCGTCACTCCGCACATCCATCTCAACATTCTCATCTCTGCTACATGCAATCTCTTTTCATCCATCTATTTTACAGCCCAAAATTCTGATCCATACAGTATGACAGGTCTAATCACGGACTTGTAGATTTTCCCCTTTAACTTTAGGGTTAACCCGTCGGTCCCGGCTGCTATTGAAAGATCATTGACAGTCGTTACGGTTAGTCGGAAGCCTAAAATCTGACAAGTCTTGTCAAAGGGTATTGGAGTGGCGTGAAAATAGCCAACACCTTTTTTGTACTTCGTACTAAATTATTTTTCGGGAATACCTATAAAAAGGGCTAATCTTCCCTGTGAACCTACAGGTATCCAACAAGAAACATAAGTATTTCCATAGTGCAGTATTAAATGCGCTCACTCACCTTGTCATCGAATCAGTGTCGCTTCCAATACTCCTCGAGAGAAGACCACGAGGATGAGCAGGACTCAGGAGTTGCATGAAATCGCCGGCGAACAGTCCAAATGACGAATAGTAGATAAAGTTCACAACCAACAGCAATGTCAACTCAATTAAACTCACAAAGCACAGCCGCGCTATAAATAAATGCAACAGAACAGTTTGTAATGTCTCTTATACAGGATTATAAGACCAAAGAGAGGATTATAAGAGTTGTTGCCTGTCTTCAAAAGACTCGTGAAGGAGCATTACCTGTCGCTGTGATTATGAATTGACTGTCATCATTTTATTTATTGCCTTTATATTTTAGTATGTATGTATTTATGTATATATTATGTAGCATATGTTATATCTGCATATCTTTAATAATATATATATATATATATTTTTTTTTTTTTGACACTGTTATTTTCACACCATTAACAGCCCCACTTCGTGTCCAGTAATTATTGTCCATGCCTGGTTGCCTGAAAGAGATCGCGGAATGCGATAAGGTTGCCCATTGTATGTATTTTTAGTTTTAAGTTTCCTTTGTAAATGTTACTTATGGTGTACAATAAAGTATATAATAAATAATAAATAAATTATAGGATATTTCACAGCAAAAGTTCACGTCCGTTCAAATCGAACAAGACCCGACTCGAATCTTAGATTTACCGACACTAAAACAAAGCGAAGTCGAGGCATACGCAACCAATCGCGTCGCAGATAACTTCAACAAAACGCGACGGCTAACGCCATCTCTGAGCTCGATGGTTACAACTCTTGAACGAATCCATTGACAAGTGAGCGTTGCACTGTACTAAAGTTTTCGTGTTGGATAAGTATTAACGGATGTAAATTAAATAAACACAGTCTGATAAAAATATGAATATTATGTAAATTACTATTTAAATTTTAAAGAAGCCATGGCGCTTCTCCAGGTATTGTGTTACCCAGTCAGTAGATTGTGGAGGTCACATAGGCAGTCGCTCCATGTAAAATACTAGTACTCTGGTAAAATCAGTTGAACTGGAAGCCGACCTCAACAAAGTTGAGAAAAGGCTAGACTGATTGATTTTTGTTTGATAACACCTGTGACTAACCCAACTGCAAATTCTTTCGTAAACTATCTGAAAGATTTTATCTTTACTTTCGGAGCGTACAATAGAATAATTTGTGACCAAGCGACGTCATACACTGGAAAATAATTATGGATTTTTGCCAAAACTGGTCAATTTATTACATTGCATCGCAACTGGCGTCAGTCGTGAAAATGGTCATGTCGAAAGGCTAATGAAAGTCCTCACTAACTGTTTCACGGTAGTCAAAAATACCTCCCCCAAGAAGCTGGAAGTAAGCAATTGGGGAAGTCCAACTTGCAATTAATTGTACATTTAATAAAACCTTTGGACAAAGTCCCTTTCAGCTTTTTATGAGTCGCGATGAATTGCCTTCAGTTATTTCTGGACTAAATTATGTTGTTTTATTTTATTTTATAAATGATGTTAAACACTTGGACCTTATGCTTATCGGGAAGTGGTGAAACTTCGTAATCGATGATATGGTTTTAATGAAGTAACATTCACATGCTATTGTGAAACTCCTTTCATAAGGGTCCATGCGTTATATCTTATATTCATGACAATGAATGATACATTATAAAAGTGCACAGTACTGGAAATAATTATTAGTATGTTTCTCACGAAAATCGGAGATTTGCTTCTGCAGTATGCTGTGAGCTGGCAGAATCACTAGGTTCTGGACAGTATTATTGTTGACTTTAGTTACTTTTTGCCTCGTACGCGCCCGTAACATTCTGGCCACGTGTTGGGTGAGTGCTTGGTAATGAGTATGCTATATCATTTATGCCGCGCCTTATTTAAGGCTTTTTACCGAGGCAATATTATCACGTTATTTTATGCCGCGCCTTCATGTAAGGCTTATTACCGAGAAATGTTTATGATTTTTGATAAATGCCGCGCCTTATTGCAAGGCTTTTTACCGAGGCAATGTTATCACGTTATATTAAGCCGCACCTTCATGTAAGGCTTATTACCGAGAAATGTTTATGATTTTTGATAAATGCCGCGCCTTATTGCAAGGCTTTTTACCGGGGCAGTGTTATCACGTCATTTTAAGCCGCGCCTTCATGTAAGGCTTATTGCCGAGAAATGTTTATGATTTGTGATAAATGCCGCGCCTTATTGCAAGTCTTTTTACCGGGGCAGTGTTATCACGTTATTTTAAGCCACGCCTTAATGAATGCTTTGCCTTTACCGAGGCAATGTTTATTATTTGTGGTTTATGATTCAGTGCTTTAAGCCATGCCTACATGCGAGGTTTTTACCGAGGCCATCTTTTGGTGATTATTCTTTTTGATTTATTTAAATTGTTAATCACCTATGGAATTGTTATGTTATAATGAACCACTAAAATTACGAGTACGCATATCATCTAATTGTTATTCACGAGCCGTACCGACTGCTCGTCAGAACGGCCGTGTGGGCGAAATAACTAATTCCTATTTTTTATAATATTTGATAAATTTTGGTATATTTTGAGTTACTTTCTGTTTAATAAATTGGTGTATTGACTACGTGCTCCCTGCATATGACAAGCAAGCCGCATTATATAAGAGTGCGCAAGAGGCTTGGTCGTTCAATTTTGGCTTGACTTCGGACTTGAACGGTCAGGTACGTTTTGATTGCTCTTGATTTATTATTAATGTTATAAATGTGATTATGTTGTGTACTGAAGATTTTCATTATTAATGTGCGTGTAAATTTTACGCAGTAATATTGTGGCAAGAATTGTACTGAAGTTATTATGCTGCTTTGATTAAAAATATGGTCTAATTTATGCATTGGTTGTATTCCGTTAAGTTTTACCCCCACATTTTAATACTTACTTTCACATACATTTCGTTTTTATCTATCTATCTAATCTAATACCATTAAACAAGCAATTCTTATATATATATAATCGGAATCTCGGAAAAGGCTCCAAAAAATTTCATGAAATTTAGTATACAGGGCCTTTCGGGGCGATAAATCGATCTAGCTTAGCTTTAGGTTTTATTTTTAGAAAACGTCGTTTTCTCTTTTTTCACCCGAGCACAGCTCGGTAGCCCAGGTACTAAAGTCATAAGAGAGAAAGTAAAAGGATTGCATCGCGACAACGATTGTCAAGCGCTAATGTAGGTTTGCGCTTGACCACTATCTCACCTAATGGTAAGCGATAATGTGGTCGACGGTGAAGCACGCTTGCCTAGAAAAAACCTATTCAATCTTGACTTAAAGACTCCCAGGTTATAGCTACGAGTATTAGGAACATACAGACTCCGGCAGGGAATTCCACTCTTTTGCTGTGCGCATAATAAAAGTATTCCCAAACGTTTGGTGCGTGTGGGTGGGAGGTCCACCATGTACCGATGCAGCATCGCCGCACGTCTTTTAGTCCGATGATGGAACGGGCTAGAATTAGTTCATGCAATTCCAACGCACACTCCCCGAAATGTAACCGATAAAAAACCGATAGACTGGTAACTCGGCGCCGATGTTCAAGGCTCTGGAGCCCAGACACGACCAGTATCTCATCGCCGATAAGCCTCCTGGCCCGTTTTTCGATCGACTCAAGTGCATCCAGCTGGTATTTGGCAGATCCGACCCAGAGATGACAGCAGTACTCCATGCATTCTAACTTGCGCTTGATACAAATGTAACAACTGTTCTGGGCTGAAAAACCGTCTCACCTTCGCAAGGATCCCCAACTTTTTCCAGCCAGCTGAGTTTTTTCCTCAATGAATGGACCTAAATTGAGGATTGATGTCAACGTAACGCCAAGAAGCTCAAGTCAGTCCGTTATCGGCACAATTAGATCATCTAAGGTACAATTCGACCATCGCCACTGCAGATAGAATGACCCTTAGTCTTGGCTCCGGATTCTAGATACTTAGGTAAGTACATGAAATTTTTGCCTGGACCTAAACTTAACAAGTCCTAGGTAGTTCAATAAGTGAACCAGCTAGAAAGTCGCGGCTAAACTTTCCACTATGGGCCGCTCATTTGGAAGTTCATTTTTTTTTTGTAGATAGTATTCATAAATAGAAAGCTATTTACGAATTTTCCAGACTCGGAAATTTTATTCAATTTTATGTCATGTTTTTACTTAAATATAGCTAATTCGTGATATAAAAAAATGTGAATTAGTCCAAGAGCGAGCGAAGCGAGGTCGGGAGCTTAGGGCACCCTGACACGGACAGGTTAGGTTCGAAGAGATGGCGGGAGCTGAAGTGAGCGAGCAAAGCGAGCGAACTCAGCACCCGTCATCTCCTTCGTGTTAGGTTACTTTAGACCCTTCAGACAGAAATATGAGACCCGCGCAGCGGGGCTCCGTCGACATTGTTGTTAGATAGTAATTGTAAAAACTCTAACCATGGATATCTCTATAACCATGGGGTTCCGCCGGGTGGGGATGATACAGTGGGGTAGCCCACCTACTCCTCCATTTCCCTACGCCTTCCCTACCCCAAAAATCGATGGATATTTTTGGAACTTTTTATTCTAACCTAAAAACTTTAACCATGGATATCTTCATAACCATGGGGCTCCGAGTGGTGGGGATGGTATAGGGGGGCAGACCCGATACCTCCTTCCCCCTCCCCTCCATCCCCACGCCAAAAATCAGCGGCCCATAATCGAAAGTTTAACCAAAGTCATGTCATCGTCCGTGCCATTAATACATTCGAATAAAGTTCTACCCTCCTCCCTCGGCTAGCGGTCGTAATTGAGTGACGAACAAACATGCAAACACACTTTCACTTTCTTACTGTAATCTACACAACACACATATCATGAACATCGCCGTTTTCTTTCTTGGACGTTTTGAAGGTCTTATGATAACTCTGATTTTATAAATGTTAAGCGACAGATAGTGTGAGATGACATTACATTGAGGGAATGGTAGTTGTTTGCGCCTAATGTCGATTGTTTTTGTAGCGTGTGCGAGGATAGGAAGAAAAACGCGAGTCCATAATCGCTTGTCATTCCTTTCGATCGAAACCATTCTATCGCAATTATCTGCTGTGCTTCTAACCCGTGCATCCAGAAGATTTCTTAAATTACCAAACTAAATAAAACATAGTAAGGCGTTCTTAACGATATGGACAATAAGCGAAACTTGAGAAATTCAACATCTTCTCACCTGAAAATTAAATAGGCATTTCTAAAACACAAACACAAAAATCTAACTTTTGGTGTTACGAAATAACTGCATCTGAGAGTGCAGTAATAGCGTGGGTCGTCCAACGTTACGCAGTATGTACTGAGAGGTTTGTTACGTTTCATGTTGTGTATATACGTGTCGCAGCGGTCATGTAGATACATACAAAAACGAATTTCGTGCGTAGCGTAGCCGTGGACGCTGTGGTACGGCACCTTTACTATAAATGGTTAAACACAGCCTGTGAAAACACCTCGGGAACGCAGTAACGCCAATCTCATTGTTCTGTTCATATTATTATTGATCTTTCTTGTTTCATACATAATGGAGCCGCCTGGTCTGCCAACTTAATTGTTTCATTGTTCCACGCGAAACAATATAGCAAATAAAAACTCTCCCAACCTGTTTATAAATTGTTTGTTAAACAATTTAATTAAGTATGAATGATGTCGTCGCCATAGCGACCGGTATTCAATGGTCAGAGAGTTATTAAATAAGTTTCGAGAAGTTTCCTCGATTCGCGAGTACTTTACAAGTTTTCATTTATTTATTGCCGATTTATACAGCAGCGAGACGTAATGCGGCTCCGGGATGAACTCGTACTCGTACTCGTATTTACTTCATGTACACGGGACCGGGTGATGTTGTGTTATTATAAAATAGAAGAGGTGAAACGTTGACTCGCTTTTGCTATAGTTGCTGCTGCCGGAGGTAAAATAAAATTAACATTGAAGTCAATTATTATTGATAATAAACGAAAGCTTTTAGTTTAGTACAAGATGAAAGAGATATTTCCTTTTATAATTGTTTTTCTTTTGTTTTTGATCAATTCATATGTACTTTCCAGGTTTATCTTGGACATCGCTGACCATTGTGAAGGAAAATATCGTGAGAATCTATAGTATTTTGAAAAAAACAAAAAAACCAAAAAAATAATCATAAGAGTCAAAAAAATTCAAAATATTCAATTCAATAGCCGAAAAATTGGGCATTTTCATAAAAAACATTAAAACTCGAAAATCTCGAAAACCGTTAAGTTTAGGATGGGGGGTTCCATAGTGAAATCATTCAGAAATGATGTGTACTACACGCCCTTAACGGATCTAGGTCGACTTTTCCTGTAACCCTGTATACTGTGTGTGATAGTGCTCAGAGTGACTTTAATTACCCGCGACCTAGCTGTGGATCTACTTAAATATATGTATTAACTTGTCCAGCTGTTTCACTCATCTTCTACCTAACTACCTACTTATCAGTAGCGCCCTGCGCCGCTTACTCTGTGCAGCCCTAGCCTTTACAATACGAATATTATATTGGAATGGATTCCAAGAAATAAATGTATGATCGGAGTAGTGTTTGTTCCTATTAAATAATACGCCTTGATAAAATAAATAACACAAACCAAATAATCCATTCATACAGTTTTACTTGTGTTGTTCATACATACATAACATCACGCCCGTATCCCCTGAGGCGCTAAGCAGAGGTGCACCTATAGTTCCAACCACATTTCGCCATTTATGTTTTAAGTCTGGGTCCAGACTCCAATCTGCTTCTGAGAAATTCCAGATGGAAAAGCCAATAAACTCTTTACTCGACCCGGGCATCGAACCCAGGACCTCTTGCTCAGCAGAAGCGCTTGCGACCACGAGACCAACAAAGCATGTGGCTATATAGTTTCCTACATAATTATGTTATCATTGAAAAAGACTAAATTACAACCCACTTCAGTATAACAAACTCCACATAATAATCTTAGCTTGTCGCGAACTATCCAAGTTCCGCCATCTGTCGGACGCCATCAAAATGCAACTTATTGAAGCTCAACAAATATGTAGATTGGCTCCAACGCGCGACACGCGACGGACGGCGAAAAAGACAAAGACAGTTAATATAATTTGAATACTTGGAAGTTGATCCTCGTCGTGGGTAGGTAGGTATGTAGACAGGTAGGTGGGTACCGATTGGGACAAGTTCGGTACTTGAAAAGGTTGCAGGAACAGGTTGCGAAAGTTAGGAGCGTGTTAAGGTAAAAGGATGGAGATTCTTATAATTATTATTATCATCTTCGATTTCCATTTCAGTAACAGACTAGCTGGATGTTATTTACCTAGAACTTTCAGCTTCTTATTTTAAAACTCTATAGCTACAAGCCATATTTGCCCAGGGAGTCGATACTGACCCAAAAGTACTTTCGCAGCCATTATCTAAGACTATCAATAAATGCCATTTTGTGAAAATTTATAAACATTGGTGGTAAAACTACGTATTTTTCTCAACTTGTGCAAAATCAAGAGGTCATTATTACAAGAAATATTTCAGCTTCAAGACCACAGAGCAATTAATTGGCTGGAACCTGTGCAGCCCGTCAACCTGTCAAAATTTAAATACTCTGTGTTCAAGTCTAAATTTATTAATTTCATTATGAATCTACGCAGCATTATTATCACTCACCGCACTTCTAATCCCCAATCAACAATTGTTGTTTAAAATAATAAAACATGTATTTTAGCTAATACTAAGTAAGTATACAGGTATAACGTACATACATGATATACTTACCTTGACATGTCATACGAAGGTGTGAACCCCACTACACGTGTCCCGCTCGCGTACATATTGATAGCCTTATCTTTTCGATTTCACGCCTCATAAATCTGTTATCCTTTCCGAAAGTTTGCAATCTCTACCGCATAAATGTATTATAACTGTCCAAGATCGTAAAACTACAGGATATGTTTCGTTTGACAAGATCTAGTTTTGAAATATAAATCAACGCGTTCCAGTGAAATTGTACTTATTTCGAAGCCTGTACTTTTATATCTTAGAACGATTGCTACTCTCAGTAGGTAAGTACCTATCTAGATATTTTAATTACTAAATGATGTAGGAGTACTTAAAGATGAGTTATTTTTCTCTTCACATAAACAGCATGAGAACTTATATATTAAACGTTTGTTTTATACACAATGCAAAGGTATATACCATTGGCATATCCTTTTTACTACAATCTTAGCGCCGATTTTCATAGGTAATGCATCATGGGTGTCCTTCTCAGTATGGCATTCCCTCACGTGTTTGTTGTATGATCTCATGTTAAGATTTCGAATGGTACAGTTTAGACATTGAACAAAAATACAGACACAACTAATAACAAACAATGTATAAAGTAATCTTTGGATAAATTCACCTAGTTTCGCCCTTGAAGCTGTTGGATCGACATAGCCATAAGAGAGATAAACATAAGTACTTACATACTCCCACCCCAAGTATTTAAAACCCATTGCACAGCTAACAAAAAGCTTTGTAAGAAACTAAAAAACCTCACCATAATCCTCAAATCATCCCATTACAGGCACATAACCCCACCTGGCGGACAACCCCACGCGCCATGAACGCGGCGTGGACGGAAGTTATTCAATTACGGCGCGTCACACGGCCGCAGCCGCACGCCCCGCTCGCCCGCGCCCGCTTTTTATACCCACTCGTCTGAACGACTTAGTGCTAATTAATTGCTTCACCATTGTAGGCTCGGTGAAATAGGGTTGGATGAGTTTATACAATTTACAAAGAAAAATAATGCAAACGTTTTAACATCACACAATTAAAGAGTTTCATGGACCATTGTTCCTATCATATTGCTGCATGTTTCGTAAAGAAACGTAGAAATAAATACAGTCACAAAAAGCAGCAGTAAGTTTGTTTGTCCAAATAGTTATTCAAATTTACTGAAAGTCCAGTTGACATTTCATATTCATTTAATATTAATATTAAAATTTCATTTATTATTATTTTAATATTTATTTATTTATAATATACTTTATTGTACACCATAAGTAACATTTACAAAGGAAACTTAAAACTAAAAATACATACAATGGGCGGCCTTATCGCATTCCACGATCTCTTCCAGGCAACAAGGCATGGACAATAATTACTGGACACGAAGTGGGGCTGTTAATGGTGCGACAATAACAGTGTCAAAAAAAAAAAAAATATATATATATATATATTATTAAAGATATGCAGATACATACATATGCTACATAATATATACATAAATACATACATACTAAAATATAAAGGCAATAAATAAAATGATGACAGTCAATTCATAATCACAGCGACAGGTAATGCTCCTTCACGAGTCTTTATCAGCCAAAGTAGCTTTATTTACCAGTAATAAACAAAAAGTAGAGTAAGTATTATATCATGTCCCATAGTAATCACAGCCTTCAATACCAAGCCCACAGCCAATGAATCGAAAACATTATTTAATGTATATGTTAAAATGAGATTAAAATAGTCATCAGTTAACAAACTAAACAGATTTGACTAACAAACAGGGATAACACAGACGTGGATGGCATTCAGTCCAGGCTAGTTATAACTACATTAATCCGACTACAACTGGTTCAAACTGGATCTGACAGTTAATCACAACTCGAACTAGTATTTACGAGCACAGACAGACGAACCTACTTAATTGCATAATGTTGCCATGATCGCAGGCAGAAGCCGCGGGACAACTTTTGATTGGCATCGAGCAGACTTACGGGTGAATCAATACTCTATAGGCAACATATTACACTCATTAATTAATTTCTCATTGGATTTCGTAAATTAAAAGGAAAACTTTGTTTGATTTTGCTGTATGTTGAGGCTAAAAGACTGTTCACTTACATATCGACACTCCTCCGTGCATTGGAAAGCACGTTAAGTCGTTGGTTTCAGCTGACACAGATTTTTTTTGCCAGTTTTGTGGTCAGATAGGCAGCAATTGGTGCAATTGATGGTTTGGTCAGATTGACGACACGGTTGGCGTAGTGGTTGTGCGATCGGCTGCTGCGCTGCGTGTACAAATATTTGTGTGGCCTACAGATAGTTTTGCCCGATCTGGCTGTTTTGTGTATGTGAGTTTAAATGTTTGTAAACGCACCCACGATACTGGAAGACATTCCTAGTGTGGGGCAAAGTTAAAAAAAGCGTTTATAAATACTGGTACCTTGCTCTCTTTATCGACGTTCTTGTATGGCTTGTAGAAAAAGTAATTAAGGATTCTAGAAAAAAAAAAAAATTAGAACTACTGGTTTACATAATAAAGGCCATTCTATCTATGTGCCTGTAAGATTAACTCCGGTCTCCGTTTTACGGTTAACATACGGAGATTGGAGTAAGGTTAATCTATTATTTGCTAGAAATCACACAGAATATCTCGATAATTCTTGATATAGAGGCCTCTTTGTAACGTATTACATATATATATGTATATATATGTGGCAGGTCTATTGTTAGAGGTGTGAGACGAAGGTTCGCGTCAATGCTGCCGAGGGGAATCATTTGATTTAGGCTCCACAAATACTTGGAGTTACGTATTATCTGCCACTAGTACCTATTGGAGGTACAGAATAATCGTTTAATTAAAGGTAGTAAACGAATTGATCTTTGATGTGAGAAGCCTTCGTGAAAGCGTCCGTTTGGGAAGTAAAATGGGAAATAAATCGTAATGAAGCCCTGAAATTTTAAAATAGTTAAAGAGTTCTTACACAATATTTACCACGTAGAGATATAACGGTTTTCGGCTGAAAGATTTAGGTATTTTCCATGTTAACGAAACATTTTAAGTATCAATTGCTTTTTAGGGTTCCGTACCCAAAGGGTAAAAACGTGACCCCATTACTAAGACTCCACGGTCTGTCTGTCTGTCACCAGGCTGTATCTCATGAACCGTGATAGCTAGTCAGTTCAAATTTTCACAGATGACGTATTTCTGTTGCCGCTATAACAATAAATAAAATATATATTCAAGTGAGGCTCCCACACAACAAACCTGATTTTTTTACCCGTTTTTTGTGATAACGGTACGGAACCCTTTGTGCGCGAGTCCGACTCGCACTTGACCGGTTTTTTGTTGATTCTGAACTCAATATCAACTTACCTAGGCTTGTTAACTACGTTGGGGTCGGCTAAAATTTATTCTGGTAATAATGTTGATTCGACAATAATTTAGTTATTTACTTATGTAACTTTCAAGATAAAACTGTATGTGACGTGTATCTCTGCATACATCACAAGAGTCTTCGCTTATTCAAGTTCAGAGAATCTTAGATTCTGAACTCGCAATCTGTTACCACGTTTACTAAAAGAACTTTGATAAAATAGCGCAGTTCAAACTTGTGTTGAAGGAGTTTCTCAAGTTTTCAACTAAGGTAGGAGCAGCATAAATATATACCATGCTCAAAAAAAATGTGTTACACATTTTCTCATTAAAAATTCGTATAAATATTCTATACGACTTTTCAATTTGTGTACGTGACAATCTCCCTACATACGCACTTCTAATATTACGTCGCCATAAACATTGACTCAGCGGGTACATGGACCCTCTTCATTCCCATGGCAACGGCGACAACATATTTCGTGTGAAAATTATAAGTCGCACATGAATGGTGATCGCTAGGTAACGAGGCCGGGTTCCGACTGGCACATATACAGGGCAAACTGAAGAGTATCAATAAAATTTCTTATAACGCACACGAGCGCGAATCAGTCATCGATTTGTAAAGAAACGTGCCTCAGGCAACAAATTGCATCGTTATTAGGTTATTTTTATTACGTCTGTTATGCATTTTTTTTCTAATAATAAAACTGCGCTTACGTTCTTATAGTTGTTGAATTGTTAAATACATGAGTCATGTATCAAGACACGTTATTTCTCAAGAAACTCTTTGTTCTTCAAGGCTAATATGCCTCTTTAAAACTTGACCTGGACAATCAACACTTACAATATTAATAGATGTATCTACCTTTTGATCTGTTGGTAGCAAAAGCTTCTGTTGAGCATGTGTTCATGGTTTAAAACTACGGTACACGCACCCTAATTTTTGCGTGGGGTAAGACCATTTTTATTTATATCTTTGAAGGTTAGTAAAATATGCAATAGAATGCGTTTAAATATTGTTATGTATTTATTTGTTTCTATAAATATTATGGCACTTTAAAATTTTATTTTAATTAAACCCAAAGAAAAAGTATTCATATATTTTCGGTTTTTTTTATTATTATTGAAAACAATTTTTATTCGTTTTGATAACATTATGAGCAAACTAGGACTTGGTGATCCGGAAAAATCTATATTTTGCACGTTTTGCAGAATTTCCTCCATTTTTGTTCCATGCATTATCTACTCTCTCCGCTGTGCTTCTTTCTTCCGTTTCTTCTGAGCTATTTTCATATTCTTGCTCTGTTTCAAGTCATGGTTTAGCTCTGTAATAAACCCCTCTTCATTATCTTCGGTACTGTAGAGGCTTTCCACATAGGACAAGCAACCTGTTCGGCCGCTGACACCTAATACTGGCGACTTATAAGTTTGGAAGGAAATCGAATACAGAATATTTGAAATATATCGAACGCGTGTAGTTTTTTGTTTAGCTGGGACTTCTGTAAAAGCCGCCCGAAGGCAGGCACGTTGTTGATTCAATACAAGTTAAAAGTAATTTCTGCTTATTATTAGAGCTCCCTGAGTTACACCTTCACATATTGGTGGAGGCGCCGTGTAACTCAGGGAGCGTGATAAGCTCTGGATAAAGTTCAATGATAGGTTTAGAAGATTCGATGCGATCCAGCCTTTCCTTCTCTGGCCTGATAAATGCTTGAGGATGAAATATTGTATCACGTTTGAATTTCACATAATTAAACCCCATCCGGGTAGATGTGAGTTATCACATCATTTCTGTTAGGTATGAGGCCGCCTTGTTACTTTTTCGGAGGTTTTGTGCAAGGAGGTTCAAGCATGACGGCGTTGACTTGTTAATGCATGTGCACTTATTAGCTGAAGTTAGAGTAAATATCGGAGAATCCGGTAATTCGTTTGCCATGACTTGAGCCTTCCCCTTGTAAGGGAAGGACCTCAGATTAATTCCTCCGTTAGGTAAAGGTGGTAGGTAAGAGTGATTTTCCTTCCAAAGTTGAGAATAGCTGCGCTTCACATGATTCTGCGCATCTATTCGAAGGGGCGTAGCTCATGTAGAGGCTTTCCACATAGGACAAGCAACCTGTTCGGCCGCTGACACCTAATACTGGCGACTTATAATTTTGGAAGGAAATCGAATACAGAATATTTGAAATATATCGAACGCGTGTAGTTTTTTGTTTAGCTGGGACTTCTGTAAAAGCCGCCCGAAGGCAGGCATGTTGTTGATTCAATACAAGTTAAAAGTAATTTCTGCTTATTATTAGAGCTCCCTGAGTTACCCCTTCACAGTACCTATCGCTAGCTGCGATATAACTTTCAACCTCTATGTCTTCTTCTAACCAGCTTCGTATCTTATGTTTGTTCATAATGACGACAAACCTGTAATAAATAATACACAGTTACTAGTATAATATGCAATGATCTTACAAAAAGTGTAAACATCTTAAATAGATGATAAATAAAAGCAATACTTACAAGAAACACTTCAAAATCGAACGAGATAATTTATAACGCCGATGAGTGCGGGCGCCACGCGAGTGCGGGTGCCACGCGAGTGTGGGCGCCAGGCGAGTGTGGGCGCCACGCGAGTGTGGGCGCCAGGCGAGTGCGGGCGCCACGCGAGTGTGGGCGCCACGCGAGTGCGTTGGGCGAAATTCCGTCACAAGCACATTCTAGCCTTTTTATAGCCACTTGCGCCCGCGCCGATTGCCGGCAGCGTACTGACATTGAACCTTGTTTGCTTGACTAGGTCACAGTATAAATATGGACGAACAGTACGGGAACTACCTACAAACGCTCGAAACGGCACACTCACACAAACATGCGCATCGACGAGACCCCTAAGCGGCACGCACTACTGACAGCACCGCGACAACCGCTTAGCGGTTTCGTCGATGCGCATGTTTGTGTGAGTGTGCTGTTTCGAGCGTTTGTAGGTAGTTCCCGTACTGTTCGTCCATATTTATACTGTGACCTAGTCAAGCAAACAAGGTAATATGGATGAAAGCATTGGTCTGGGGCGAATATTTACCCCGCGCGTGTACTACAGTGTTAATTCTCTAGTTGGGTTTAAAATTATTGCGTTTTTCCATTGTTAATTTTTATGAAATTATGAATTATGAGGGTGATCCTACTGAGCGAATATGTAACCCGTCAAGAATAGATGTTATATTGTGTTCTGAAATCCTTTTTGAATCAGTTTTCTTCACATGAGCAAAGACCAAGTGTTATAAACTTCTAATCTGAAACTTTAAACTTTATTAAGACTTCAGGATGAACTCTTATTAAAACTTACCATAACGTGAAGCTTGGTGCAGTAAAGTGATACTAAAGCGTTCGTGTGCACTAGTGACACTGCAGTTGGGCGTACACGTACGAGTAGGTAGCTGCTAGCAGTCAGAAGCGGGTAATATCTGTGCGACTTACCCACTCAGATTATTTGGGGCCACGACACCACAGGTGATGAACTCAAAATAACTATTAGTAATATTTAGAAAGAATACTCGTGAACCTGTAGGTAGTCTACAAGGTACACTGATGACCACTGCAATGATGGTCTAGAGCAGTTGCCTCGAAACTTGCTCCATTTGCGACATCCAATTTTCTAATAAAATCACAATGTGCGGTTTGGATGGAATCCCTGGTATACATAGAGAATTCTCTGGATGTAAGAAACGCAGAACCGGTCGTTGTGGCTATGCTTGGGGCAAGGTGTCCAGCTGTGGACGTCGTTCGTTGAATGATGTTGATAATGATACATATAAAGATACTGGTCGATGATAAACAAAAAACTCTTTTGGAAGTTAAGAACGTTCAGAGGAAAGTAAATTACAAAATGAGTATCGTGTTTTAAACTTTTCAGTCTTTCAAGATATCTTGAATATTTCTAACATTTGTAAAAGTTAACGTTTATTAATATACTGCTACGAAGATTGATAGAGCTTATGTAGAGGTTGAAGTTAAATCAATTCAGAGTATCTCAAACTTGCTGAAATGATTTTGAATTGCTAATTAGAACTGCGTCAATTTATGGTTAAAATCTCAATATAAGAACGAGTGCGATATTGACGAAGAAAAAAATATTTGCTTAATAACCAACTTCATAGCTGTATTCAATGTTTGTCACATTTTTATGTCACATTTGAACCATAAAAACATAAAAACGCACCAGTAAATATAATGCATTTTTATTTTATTAAGTCACCTTTCATTATTGATATTCTAAAGTCCGATTTCTGAATAAAGTATTTGAAGCTATCACGTGTCGAACCCTATTTTGTTGCCAAAGTTTGCCATCAAATTTAAGTTCTTAATTCAAAAAGCAAAAAACTTTGCACTTTTTTAACAAACAAAAGTACATTTTCAAAATCGCAGTTTCTCTAGCCCCATAAGTCCGAGACGCCCAAGAATGGAGGTTCAATCGCTCTCCTTACCTGGCCCCGTTAGCTTACCTAGCCTTGTCTGGACCTTCTTCGCACTAAGACATTTTATATTCTGTATGAATGGACTTTAGTAACTACTGACCTACTGGAAATGTGGTGTTGAGTTCATGATATTTGGTACGACTCGCTGTCATATCTACGTGGGTACTTTTGTGTTTATATTTCTGCACAAAGGATATGATAAAGACATAAGCTAGTAGTGAGTTTTGAATGTAACCTGACAGGATTACCTTTGTCATCATTATCAGCCTTTTAACGTTCCCACTGCCAGGACACAGGTTACCTTTCTATGAGAGATGGAATGGAATCCATCACGCCGGGTTGGTAGATGTCACATGATTTTTTGGTTCTAGGACATGCCGGTTTCGTCACGATGATTTCGTGCATCGTTTTAGAGCAGTGGTGAGTGAATGATTTACACAAAATAAAGCGTATGCCGAAAAAAAATCCACAAGAATAGCAGAAATAGAGTAAAACTAGAGACAACTGGCCCCGGGGTGGTTCCCAGTGAAAAGAGGAGTAAAACAAGGCGACCCACTTTCCCCAAAATTATTCATAGCCACACTAGAATCAATAATTAACACACTAGACTGGAGGGGATACGGCGTTAAGATTAAAAATGACCACCTAAGCCACTTACGATTACCGATGACACAGTGCTTATTTTAGAAACTAGATATCAACTACAAACCATGATAGAATCATTAAACGAAGCTAGCAAGAAAGTAAGCTTGGAAATGAACCGTTCTTAAACTATGCCTAACAACACAAAGGCACCAATATCAGTCGAAGGCAAACCTCTAAAGTACACAGAAGCATATACATACCTTGATAAACAAATAGGGTTCAACCGAAATTACAGTGACCTAGAAGTAAACCGTAAAATACAACTATCATGGAACAAATCTTGGAGTTTAAGACAAATATTCAAAAGTAACCTACCTACTTATCTCAAAACTAAAGTCTTAAATTCTTGCCTTCTGCCTTGCCAGTTACTCGGATGCCAAACATGGAATATCAGCAACAACGTAAAAAACAAAAAGTCATATGCCAAAGAGGAATGGAGCGTAGCATGCAATTTAAAGAAAATGTAGAAAATCCAACACTCAAAAATTAGAGAAATTACCAAAGCAACTGATGTATTAGTTCAACCCTTAACTTTAAAATGGAAACGGGCTGGACATGCAGTACGCCTTCAGGACCAGAAATGGTCAAAAAAGTTACAATGTGGAAGGGCCCACTAGGAAAAAGAAAGAAGGGAAGACCACATACTAGATGAAAGAAAGTAGCAACTACAAATTGGGTTAAAATCGCCCTATCTCGAGAAGATTGGGTATCTTTGGAGGGGGCCTACTTTACCCGAGCAGGGTTTCTTTCAAGTGGAAATAGTACCTAAAATTATTACAACAAACATTATTTGTTAATCACATAGATTCAATTTAGATTCAATTTTGTTTTGTAAGATACTTGCATGAAATAAAAGGCATTTTTATTTATTTTAAATATTAAGTCGGGGCAGAGGAGAAACCCAATATCACATTGGATGCACAGGACAATGGACTGATTCCGAATTAGATATCGAACCCAGGACCTCATACTCAACAACAGCGTTTACGACAATAACAAGCAAATAAATTTAACAACTATTTATGGTGAGTTTATTGTTACTTTAATTTGTGCAGTTTACAAGCCACCTACCATGACACGACACTACCTACTAACTAACGTACTAACATGACAGCGGTAAAGTCTGTACCGGAAGGCAGCTCCCACCTGCCACAATGCTTAGCACGAACAAGAAAATAGCATAACAAAACATTATGGTGACACACGTTCCTAGCTGTCCTAATTATAAACCAGAAAACCTCAACAAGAAAAGCTTGGAAACATAAATCCGAAGCCTTTTAGTTCTGCACTACGAACAGAGTCGTCATCTTTATCATAATACTCATAATAATTAGCAGACAAGAAAACCAGAAAGAAAGTATTATGAAAAAGATAAGTTTCTTTGTTTCAAAATGCTCGGGAAATAATGTACATTGTAGGTCAGAGCGAGTGCTGCGAACAACTTCTTAGATATAAGTTGATCTTATTTTTATTATTTGAGTACAACCGGGAGTGGAATAGACTGTACGTCTGTACTCTTTTTGCTTGTCGACTGAGAGAAAAATCCTTCATATAACACAAATATAAATAAGTAATATTATTTGTAGGATTTTAGTGCAACAAAGAATCCACACTCCGATTGTTATGAGTAGTAAATATTTATTTATTTATTAGTTTATCCTCGCACTGGAACGCCTTGCAGCAATTACACCAATGAAGCACAATCTTATAAACTCAATATAAGTCTAGGTTTCCTCACGATGTTTTCCTTCACCGTTGTCAGCAATGTCCAAGATAAACTTGGAAAGTACATATAAATTTGAAAAAGTCACATTGGTATTTGCCCGGATTCGAACCCACGACCTCAAGCACGAGAGGCGAGGTGTTTAGCCACTGGGCCATCACGACGAAAAAAAAAAAAAACTATAAATCAAAATGAACGGTGAAGTGAATTTTATGATTTAATCACCCACGTTGAAGCGAAGAGGTACCTGAGGGGCCGCTCGTCAGGGCTTTTGCCGAAACACGACGACGTAGCGGCCAACAAGTAGGTTGCGGTGCCGCTTGGGCGACATCGCAACTGAGGCGGGGCGCTATGTCGTATGGGGTCTCCCATACCCATACGATATCCTGGCTGAGGGTTGGAGGCCGCGGCGGGAGAGAAGTGCCGGTATTGCGGAGCACCGCTCTCCCTACCTTCGCTGCAAGGGAGGAGGAGTGTCGGTAAAGTGTTGGCCGCTTTCCCTATCTAAATGGTAGGTGACGGGACCATTGAACTTGACCCGTCACAGAGGGACCAAGTGTGCCATACACGGGCAGAAGTGAAGTGTTGTAAATTTTGAGTTTCATGACTTTGAAGTTTGAATTGTTTTGTGAAGGTTTGGCGTAGTCTGGCGCCCATGCGCTGGTTTGATCCCTGGGGTGGCCATGGCGTACAGTGTGAACTGGTGCGCCGGTGATGAGGGTTACTCCCCAGAGAAGGGTCCGGTGCCGGACAGCCGCGGCAGTTCGCGGTGAGTGCTAACGCGTGCCCGTGTTTCCGCCATAAGCGGCACTGGAGGACACCGTGGGATTTAGTGTGTTGGAGTCCCACTAATGCATTGTCGGCCCGTTGTAGTGCAGTATGCATGAGCATTAATCCAAGAATAAAATAAAGTTTACAAGAGGTCTGTGGAAGTTTTATAACATAACCGGACAACTCACGTTTATTTAAACGTTATAGTTTATAAGTTTCATTTAAAAACTGACAAGCTATGACGAAGAGTAAACCCACCATAAGCGTTCCCATTGTAACCATCTTCTGCATCCTAACAAAAGACCATTTTAAACGAACGACACAACTTCACCAGAGACAATTAAAAATAATTGAGTGAAATCAGTCCCAGTTCACATAGATCGCACCGCACGAGTCCGAACAGAAACTCCTATTCACTATTTCGGACTTCGAAATTCGGCCCATCGGATGCAAAGTACTACATCAATGGTACAGTGGCAAGTTAAGCTTAACCGAAACTATCGGCTATGCGAAATAAAAATTTAACCGTAACCAAATCCGAAATTTTGGATGGGGGCAGAGTCTAAATGAGATGTTTTGCTGCCCGGCCGAGCCGACACATTAGCCCTTTTATTATAAAATCAAATATCTGTAACCGAAACGATCCGAACCTTACAGATAATTCAAAATAATTTCATATCCGTGACCGTATCCGAAACCGAATAATATTATTTCTGTATCCGTATCCGTATCCTGATGCAAAATTTCATACCCATATAACATCTCTGACTGGCACACCCAACTCCATTGAGAAGTTTAAACTAAGCCTTCTGTCCTCCAGCCCCAAGTTGTCTCTCAAAGTGGGCAAAGTGGACTAAGATAGAGAACATTTTATGTCGGAGGGTATTGGATCGCTCCCAAAATATACTGGTTTAGTTACAACTTCGATTATGAAGTGTTGTAAATTTTCAGTTTCATGACTTCCTGTTTGGAAGTTTGAATTGTTTTGTGAAGGTCGTGGAAGTAAACAGGGAAATTATTAATAGTTAGTTTCGGTGATAAAATTATTTCATTATTCATAATGACAATCCCACTTTTCCGAAGTTGTACCTACTTACGAGTATACATATATATACTACGCTAAAGTATCTTTACAAAAAATGTCCCAATACTTCATGGTTTTCAATAAAACATTTTTTTGAACAAAGTTAGTACGGTAATTAAATCACGGCAAGGTCAAAATTAAGTAACGAAACCATGAAAAATACGCTATTCAAAATAATTTAAATTGTTATATATTTACAAAACTAAATAAACGCCAATTATACCTCGTATTCTATACAAACAAGTTCCCTTACTAAATTCGATAAATATACGCCCAATCTCCTATGTCTGATCGTATCACCAAGCCTGTACGTAAAATAAACTAAATTAACAATTTACTTGCAATAGGCCACGCGTGACGATAAAACCGACGCGTCGATGAGACGTAACGACTGACGACGACGCGCCGATTATACCGAGCCTTTAAACTCGCAGATAGTAAAAAAGAATGCTCTGCAGAGGAAGAAGTTAACATAATAACACGACTGCTTCGCTTTAGAAGTTAGGTAGAGTTGCACATACATGTGTCTAATAATATTTAAGTCCTATGTAACAGCCATAAATCGTGGTGGCCCTGTGGCTAAGACCTCGCCTCTTTTGCTTGAGGTTGTGAGTCGATTCCGGGCAAGTACCATTGTGACTTTTTCATTTCATACGAGAATGTACTTTCTTAGTTTATCTTGGACATTGCTGACAACGTTGAAGGAAAACATCGTGAGGAAACCTGGACTTTTAGGTGAGTTTATTATAAGATTGTGCTCCATTGGTGTAAGTACTGCAAGGCGTTCCAATGCGAGGATAAACAGTGGGCATTGATATTGCCATTAACTAGGCACATATTCAGACCGTAGAGACAGTACACTTGCGGTCATTGGACAAACGAAGCAGACTATGGAATTAGGTACTTAAAAATATTCTCAAAATGACAGACTACGTTATTATTTTGATGAACACATGAATTCTAGTACTAATAATACCTCATATACGCTTTCATCAATCATGAGTTACTAGATCCATTAGAAAATATTTTAATGGTTCTCAAAATACTTTGAGATAGTTATAAATATGACGAATAGCTTCTAATGACCGTTATGTTGAAAACGTGTATTAAGAAACATTCGACTAGTTTAGACTCAAACAACCATGATCATGTAATACGATACGCTGTAGAACATGCAGTATCAGTTTTATTGATCCGTGGCCATGAGGATTGACAACGATCCCTCAGTTCCCACACCAGCCCTCAATGGATCTATAACACATCAGTTTGCACGCTACGCTTACCACAATCAAATACGCTAAGCTTAGGTTCCCTCGTGTGGCTTTCAAGTCCACTTTACTCGAATATAGTTCTTATTAGGAAACCAGAACTATGAAAGCCTGGCAAATTATTTGGGAAACTGGTTTGAAGGATTATTTTGGGTTTATTAGTATAATCTTCTCAGGGTTTTAGCGAAAAGGAGAGAAAGGGATACGGCATTTATGGGAATGTTAGTTGAATATAACTACTTATAGAAAGTTTTTTAGGATGTAGGAGGTCTTACTGTAACGTGTTAAATTCACTATAGTTCTTTCATGAGAGAAAGACAGAGCCATACTGGATCAGAATCAGAATCTTTATTTGTAAACAGAGGGGGGTTTACACAGAGTGTGACATGTTACAATATTAAGTAAGTTCTCTTTGTTTTGGCATGAGCGTAAAAATATTATTAACTAGTTGCCGCCCGCGGCTCCGCCTGCATGGTATTAGTATTTCTCCCAATATCTTTATACATTAAAGCCTATGTGTTATGATGATGTAAAAGCTATATTTCTGTAAAGTTTCATCAAAATCCATTCAGTAGTTTTAATGCCTAATTATATGCCGTTGCATACAATATTTTATCTTCACTCATACAGTTGAAATAAAACAAAAGTGGAAACGGAAAAATAATTGGTATGGCGGGCAATTTAGTTTCTCACTGTCACATGACTGCGCAGCGCGCGCATCCATAGACAATGACACTATTTTTCTATATTAAATCAATGAGCCCATATTCGCCAATAAATTAAAAAGTAAAAGTGTGCTATAAAAATTAAAAATGGAAAATATTGCACTGTAATGGTTTTTTTTTTAATTTTACCTATCCACGAATTAAAGTACGTGTTTATACAATATTTTTTGAATTCATATTTGGAAGAATACGTTGTGAGTGTAGATAAATACAATTAATATGAATATGTTATAATGCACAGATATTAATACTCGTATCCGTTATTACCAGCAGAAACACGATGCAATTGACACGTCGTAGTAAGGGCCCTGCATAGGACTTGCTAAACCTATACTGTTGGACATGGGCCTCTCCAAAGCGTCGCCATGACTGATTTTGTGTTATTCATATCGAGCCTCTGCCGACCCATCTTAAAACTGTTAAGTCTATAGCTGAAATATCCACCTAGTATAGAAAACTCTTAGTCATAAACTAATATTCGTTTTGGCTAGCTCTTATCTAGAAAGGGAACGTTTTCTGACCGGCTATAGTAGGTATAAGATAGTGCCAAACTACGACCATAAAATACATATTTGTGTTATAATATTTCCTGCTTGACAAACACGAGCCAATTTGTCTAAATAAGGAACTTAGCAAAATATAGAATCATAAATTTGTCTAATTAAGGCACTGAGCGAAATATAGAATCCTATATGGATAGTAGGCAGTAACTTGTCAATTCCCTAAGAAGTTTCGTTGCTTTTGATTGCCAGTCCAAACTTGCACAATATAAATTTGTTTAACCTTGTTTAGGCATTTTTAACATAATATTAACGCCTGTATTTTCAGAAGGGGTAAGCAGAAGTGTAAATGTATCTGTAGTACACAAACATTTCGTCTGTTTTGTTTAAATTCCATACTATTAGCGACGAACCTATCCATCAACGGACACAAATCAATAACCCGGGATCCACATGTAAAAACCCTATAACACTTTATCCGACCCAGGAAACGAACATTAGACCCACATGCGCAGCAGTAGCATTTCCGACCACTTGACCAACAAGACATATCTTATTCAAAACAACCAGTCTTTCCAACAATGTTTACATTTTCTGCTCCCCATAAGATACACATCACATAAAAATTAAGGGTGTCCCAATAAAATGGTAATGTGGTGTTTGTTGCCGGGTGTTTGGGGGCGGTCAGAGGGCTGGGTTGCTGGCCCGGACAATAATTAGTACTGCGCCGGTTGTGTTAATAGATACAGTGTTTATTGCTATTTATTAGCACCACGCAGCTAATAGAAATTGGTTGGTTTATGTTGATGTAGGGCTTTGCTGCAGAGTGTGCTTTATTTGTTCAATTTGTATAGACAAATTAGTACAATACTCATAAATGTCAAGGAATATTTAAAAAAATATCGGTCCACAATAGGACAATAACTTATTTGAATTTTCAATACCCATTCCAAAACAAACAAAATTTTAGAGCATCAGTCCCATTTTTTCGTGCTCATCGAATTATTTGCTCACCATCTCGAACAGTAAACATTGTATGACAATCCAAATGAAATTTGTCAAAGTATTCGCAGTTCTCAACAACAAAGCGCTTGCCAGTGAGTCGCTCTCGCGAATCAATTCGACTCGTCTAAGCCTTCGCTCAAATCGCTCGCGAAAACGTAAACACAGTATAAAGTATTCATTCCGTTGAGCTCCGTACTTAACGCGACGGAGCCGAAAAACAAATCCCTTCGCACAATAGACACGACCCCACAATAAAACCTATAAAATTTATATCTAACCTCGATATCAGTAGAGAGAATACGTAATGAACATTAGGAACAAAGGCGTGTGAAAAGAGCCGATACCGAAT
The DNA here is from genome assembly GCA_947562075.1 of Orthosia gracilis. Taxonomy (NCBI): domain Eukaryota; kingdom Metazoa; phylum Arthropoda; class Insecta; order Lepidoptera; family Noctuidae; genus Orthosia; species Orthosia gracilis. The sequence continues at coordinate 49,496,677 of OX387271.1, read as the reverse complement.
TGTGTAGGTGAGAAATTGATACCTACCATTTGTGCGACACTCGAAATGTTATGCTACATAGCAGGCAATAAAGTTCACTTTTAATTGCAACCATATGCAACAATGTTGCCAACAAAATATATTGGACTTAAGTAAACAAGAAAATAGAGTCTATTTTGGTGTATCAGACGTGCACTATAGAAAAAGCAAGAATCGAAGATAAGTGAGGTGGCGCGGCTCTCGCTCTGAAATATTAGTGTTCTGAAGGTTTTCTTTGAAATCGCGTGTTGGTGCAGCGAACTCTTTTGTAGCTTCCCGTTTGAACATTTATATCAGCTACGGCGTAGCACAACAGCTCGGCGCTACGCCGTAGCGCTACGAGGGCGCTACGATACATAGCTTTCATAGCGGGAGTTATTTCCGAATGAATATACTCTATAATTTTACGGTGTTGCGTTTTTGGTAACTAAGTTAAAAAGAATATTACAATTAGAATTGTTTATTTTTAGGATATCTAGAAATGCTTATCCCCGATTACGATAATTCTTTGACTTAAATAAAGCTACAATATCAATCTGTCATAGGTTAATTTTGATAACGGAAAAATGTACGGTTATGGAAGCTACGGGAAAAGCTAGTTTAAGATTATTGGGCTTTTTAAAGGCTTGTATCATAAATCGCGAGACTATACCTAAAAGTACAATATCGAAAAGGTAACCTTTGTTTAATTTCATTTTGTCAATTTTTCTTATCCATAATGGTATAGATTTGCCGAATAGGACAAATATTTGTATGATCTAGAGATATCTATCCCGTGTTTGTGTGCTTGAGATGTGTGTGTAATGGCGGGCACATTACCGACGGTACCAGGAGACCATGAATGTGAAGCGTTATTTATTTACGACATTGTACTGTTCCCCGAATCAATTTCAGTATTGCTTACACACATTTTTATAGATCTGAAGATTGCTTGGAAAAAGTTCTTTAGGCATTTTCTGTGGTTTTGTAAAGTCGAACTGTTTATATTTTTCCAGTTTTAAAACTACTTAACATTATCAAGTCAACTCTACCTTTTGAAACTTTATCACTGAGCTGATGTGCTGCATAGAAAAATCACTTAAAATCGAAAGTCAAAATAGCATAACCAAACGAAACTAAAATAGGTTTCGTTTGGTTATGCTATATATAAATAGCCTGGCCGTTTTCTGAGACATGAAAAAATCTGTTTATTTAATTACCAGTGTCAAATCAGTCGGTTGTAGTGCCAGAGAATATAGCTGAGGCACAGAATGTCGTTTTGCAACTGATTATATCATGCATGAAAAACAACAACTTAAGGTAAGTTTATATTATAATTTTTTACCATCACTGTTCAATAAATTAAATGAACAAATGAGTAGAGAGATAAAATATGAGATAATTAATGCCTCGTATTTTTGGTAGTTGTTTAAATAATACCAGTGAAACGAAAATTTAATATTTACATTGCATTTAAATAATACTGTGGGGTTTTGTGTCCTCATTATTTATTTTTATTCAAAATTGAATCAATTTGTGCATTTTCTAACTAAATTGAAAATTTACTTAAAATTTGCTGTAGTCACTGAGGTATTATTAAAATTTAAGCAAGCTGAAGTGCCTGTGGGATTGTCATTACCATACGCAGACGATACTTTGAGTGGAGACCGCGTATCAGCAGCGCAGTGTGGGAAACTTCACGGCTAGATAGAACGAGGACGTCAAAAAGGCGGCCAAGTTATACGGGATAGGAGGATCACCTGTCAGTTTTAATAAATCTAGTGTAATCTAACGTCTTGTATTATTGAAAACCCGTTCTAGACACACCATGACAAGTGACCTAGACCTCCTCACACATAACCTAGGTGCCCCTTTACCACTGATGCGCTGTCTATTATACTAAAGAGAGGTTTTGTCCCAGCTGTGACCAGCTGTGGTTAAATCTCTCCTAGTTCCTTATACCAAGAATTAACAGCTTTATTTTTTAAACTTGCTCCCATGACTAGAGTAAACTTTAATTAGTAGATTCTATAAGAATATAATGTACTATCCGTGTTGTTTAATCATATAGTTAGATAAGCCTTGTGCGTTAAGCCTTGTCTCCCAGTGGGGTGATGACAATCTGGTCTCCTTTAACGCCACCAAAACACAGGCGTGTCTTTTTACCGCTAAAATGAGTATTTTCGAACAAACGCCTACTTTTCGGGGTGCGTCTGTTCCTGTGACTGATCGGCTCGAACTCCTAGGCATGGAGCCCAAATTGCGGCCAAAAAACTGGGCATCCTTAATAGAGTGAAGCGATACTTTACGCCTGGACAGCTTTTTACCCTATACAAAGCGCAAGTCCGATCCTGCATGGAGTATTGCAGCCACCTTTGGGATGGCTCAGCTAAGTATCAGCTTGCCGCGCTTGACTCGGTGGAACGCAAAGCCAAGAGGCTCATCGGCGACGTTAAACTGGTAAATGCCAAGCTTCACAGCTTGGCTCATCGCCGCAAGGTTGCCTGCTTGTCGGTCTTCTACAGACTGTACTTCGGTGAGTGTGCTCAAGAACTTCTCGATCTTATCCCACCAGCCCCCTTCTACCATCGGACATCTAGACGCACTGCAAGTTACCATCCTTACCTTGTTGCCATTCCACCAATTCGCACCAAGCGCTTCCAAACATCCTTTATAATGCGCACAGCGAATGAATGGAACTCACTACCTGCGTCAGTGTTTCCGAACGCATTTAACCCGAATCTCTTCAAAGTTAAAGTGAACAGGCTTCTTCTGGGTAAGCTCACTCCATCGTCGACTCTGTCTCTGTCATTGACCTAGACTAGAGTCAAGAGCAAACCCATCAAAAGTAAAAAAAAAAAAAAGATAGTTTTTGTAAATAAAGCCACAAGATAATTATTCTTTAGCTATATTGTGCTATGCCTACTAAATTATGCGAACAAATTGGTAAATATTATGTTGATACGGAGAATATAACGATATAAATATCTGTAATTCCATGTGCATTGCATTAACATATTTCGCATTGGATATTACATTTTCCGAACGCCAATCCGCCTAAGTAACGCTTATAACTGGGTTGTAGAAACGATCATACGCGTAATAAAATACCACACATTTAAATATGCACAATACGATGTAAAATCCCCGAATTATCGAAAGGTACGGTTAAACTCACAGAGTTGGGGCATATTAAATATTTATCCAGCCCCCGCATCAACAAAGTTTTAAGAAAGGACATCGAGAGAATGGATTTGTCAATCTTTCCGATCGAGAGTGTTCGAGAGTCACTTGTTTGATTTGTTAATCGGGGAAAGTGAGGAGAGTGGGCAGGGACAACGCCCCGGTCTCCCCTTCACCATTATTTTGAAAACGGCTCTCCACAAAGTAACGCCTGATTCAATAAATTATTAGTAGTAGCCCATTCTTTTCTTAGTCGGCTTTAACGGCCCGCGCCGTAATAATCTCTTAAGTTATTTTTTGTTTCAAGATCAAAGGAATAAAACTAGCCGCCGGATAATTATTTGGACCGCCACTCCCAGTTATGGTACTGGGGTGAATAAGTTTATAGAGAAAACTTTATAAGCTTATAAAGTCAATGACCTTAAAGGATCCTGGTACATTATCAAGATCTTTACCTTGCCTCTACTTTACATTTATTATACGCTCATACGGAATAGATATTATAAAGAAACTGCAAGATGTAGCAATCACTAATCAACCAATCCTGGTGAGCAGGAATGTATGCCACTGAATCACAAACAAATTCCTTGATTATAATGTTCATGCTTCCATGGAATTAAACCTGAACTCCGCTAATACACCGCTGATCTCACTATAACCACGCCAATAATTCTCGTATTTATCTAAAACAAACGATACTATAATATTGGTACACGCATTGTAAGAACGTCACAGAAGTTATGAGAGAACTGTATTTTTCTTCTTCATTTCGATATTTAATGAATAATCTCTTACAGTGGGTGGCCACATTTATAGCGGTATCAATGGCGTCCATCAAGTCCTATAGAGTGCAGGTGAGGCCAAACGGGGACTGCTTAGATGCAGTAATCAGTAATCAACCTTGTGAGGAGAATTATACACCAACGAATGAGAAACAAGTCTCTTAATTATAATGTTTATCCCTTACATTAGAATTAAACCATACTAATATTCAGTTGATTTCCCTGCGAATACGCCAATAATTATCGTATTATCTATTATCTATCTCGTATAAAAACGATAGTATAATATTGATACGTAGCGATCCATTACTATTTAGAGTATGAATAGTGCTGCTCTTTTCCTCGCGGAGAGAATCCCCGGCGGCGCCGGTTGAGCGGCGCTACACGCCACACCGCTGCTCGCTGGGTATGTATCAGTACATAGCCGCTATTAGCCATATCATAGGATTATGTTATCCGTTCGCTAGACCCGGTGTTCTGGCTATCTTATTGACTATACACAATACAATATACTATGACTTGTCGGTCTCTTCTTCTTCCCGCTGTAACCCATTTTTTTATAACTAGCTGTAACTCATGTTTGACCACTATCTCACCTGCTGGTAAGCGATGATGTGGTCGACGGCGAAGCACGCTTGCCTAGAAAAAACCTATTCATTCTTGTCTTAAAGTCCCCTAGATTGTAGCTATCGGGAAAATATATTCCGGCTCCATGTACCGATGGCGCATCGCCTCACATCACTTCATCATCATGATTTTAGAAGGATTCGGCTCTCCTAATTTTCTGGGTCCAGGACAATCAGTCTTGGGGCGTCGTGTTGGGCAGCTCTCCCGCCAATATCAAGCCACATGAGCGAAGCCGCGGGCAGAGCTGGTACATTTATTTTTATTTTTAACAGACTTCAAAAAAAGGAGGAGGTTCACAATTCGTCGGAATCTTTTTCTTTTTTTTTATGTATGTTCCCCTATTACTCAAAAATGCCTGGACCGATTTAAAAAGATCTTCTTTTGTTTGAAAGGGTATACTTCTCAGTTGGTCCCATAGTCATCAAATCAGGATCTGATGATGGGATCCTGGAGAAATCGAGGGAACTCCCCAAATTTTATAGGCATACATATAGCGATTTTGGTATTTTCATCAACAATACAATTATTTTCTCTCGGAAAGTGTCGTTTTGTGAAGTGGAACTGATGAAGAAGACAGATGACAGATGGTCACTGAAATTCTTTAATGATAAGTATATCACGGATATAAGATATATCGAATAGTCAACCGACTATAATGAAGCAAATACTTATAAATAAATGGTACAGTGGTGATGAAAATGGTACTATCGAACTGATCTGATACTCAAGCCGGAATGTAGGCACTGGAATTCCAAAATAAAATAATGTAACCTAGTCGGAATCTTATTGGAATCGTCATTGGATTTACGTTGGCTATCAATGGTAATTGGAGGTACCTACCAAAACTAAAAAGATAAATAAAAAATCTCTGCCTCATTAGATTAGGAATTACAAGCACAACTGCTGTATGGGTGGTCCTAAGTTCGGTCTCAGGTCGTACAAAGTCTTAATAGATTTTCTTTTTAACGATTCTTCAATAGTAGCTTTAGTTTCTGTAGTTACTGTATTTATCTTCAATTGCTGACGAGATTTCTGATCTGTTAAATGGGACTTAAACATAACTGTCAAAATGTCAATGAACCTTACACCTCTGCCTGACACTTCGAACAGTACATCGGCGCGTAGTTATCCCAATTACAAACGAATCGTTTAAAATTCAATTAATAATGTCTGGTATTCCAATAACAATCAGACTGGTAAATTCTAGAAATTGACAACTGTTTGCGAAGGTTAGAACAAATAGTTTGATAGGTACCCCGATCAATCAATTAGCTTAATTTGTTGCAGCCCAATTATTGTTTATGGATTGACGCGAAAACTTCTCACAATATCGACCTACGATGTGTGGTCTCCGACCTTGAGTTAGCGTTGAGATAAACTAAATATAGCAAATTTTATAAGCTCCTGATCACCTAGTATATGGTGTACTCGTACTCGTATGTATACTAACCTCGACAATTATGAGCATTAAGTTTTAACTCATAGAACAGCCATGCATTCGAGAGGAGAGCCTCAGTAAAGAGAGAGTAAAAGCTACACGTGCGTGTATTGCACATTGTACTGGCGATATGGACTTAGTGGTATTTGACTGCGAGAGTACTAGAACTACTTCAAAACTGCCTCAAAGAAATTAGAGCACTGAATGTTCATTAAAGGTCGTCTCTGAAGAAAGGTTTGGTCTTGTTAAATTTATTTCGATAACATTCCTTAAGGAGAGTTTAATTCATTAGCAATTTTTCAGAAAATAGACTTAAATACATTTTGTTTGATTAATCCGAATGTTTTGATTATATTTTTAAGATCTAAATTCTTCCTCTTCGTTTGCAGTATCATAATAGAGTATCGCCTTTTTTATACTAACTAAATTAGAATACAGTTAAACAAGTGTTTATTTCTTAATTTCTTCATCAGAGTTGGTCCCATTGTAAAAGTGGTCTATATTTCACCGCCTGAAAGATAGCCAATGGATCAAAAGTCATCCTGTATGTTCTTTAAAAGTTATAATGGCACATTCATGAGAATGCTCAGGTCACACAATAGTTGCACGCTGTCCCGCGAGTGCCCTGAGACCGAGCGCGACGCACTACTTCCAACTGAGCGAGAGCGCGAGGACCGTCTTGTCGTGACTTCTCCGAGCACTAAACTAGCACCTCAGGCACCGGCTGCATATTCAACGACCTAGACTCACTTTGATTTCATAGTTTGACCAGAACGGTATTTAATTTTTTTTAAGTTGTACTTTCATCGCATATATCGCTGAAGAATTTTCAGGACCTTTGTAGAGAAAAATTTAACAAAGTAATTTTCTTGGGTTATTGCTCCTTTACTACTTTCTTGGAATACTGTGTTATTTTTGTTTAGATCACAAGTAACGAAGTACAAAAATAAAAGAATACATGGTAATAAGTTCCATAAACGGCGGCAAGAGAAATAATGTATGAAAATAAGCAAAAACGCTTTGAGCCCGCTTCGTTTGATGTTCGGTTGTACTGGAACGTGGCAAAAAAGCAAATTTTTCATCTACCCTCAACTTAAAATAGAATCTACATAAACGTTTATATCTGAAAATAAATGAACAACCTTGCACGCGTTCTTCATAAATTATTGCAAAGGAGTCATTAGAGGCCGATAAAAGTAAGATAACTAATAAGTGAACGAGCAGCACTTAAGTCCTGAGGGTGAGAGAGCGGCCATTGAAGCTCACTGACAGAGAATGGTTTCTTCTCTGATGTGATTTTTTTTGTGTGCCGAATTGCAGCGGGGCGTGTGCGGGTGTGAGGCGCGGGGAGGGGCTGGCCGGGCTCAGGCGTGCGCACCCGGCAGTGTCTAGCCGGTCGGCGGAGCGCACGCACGTCCGCGCCGTGCCTCTCTCGCGACGGTACCACGTTGGGCGCCATCAATCTATACCGCGATGTCGGCGTGTTATCGCCGCGTGTCAAACTAAAGCCTTATCACGAGTGCCACTGTGAGGCCAGTGCTCAGTGACGGATCTACTGCAATTAAAAGTTCAAGTGTAAGTGTTTACATAACAAAGATTTAAGAGAAAAAGTTAAAAACGAAAAATTCAGAAGAGCGTTAATTGATTAAAACAAACAAAATTGTGAAAACAAAAGCATCGCAGTGGTAAAGTTCTTTAGTAAGAAACAATACAAGTGAAGTGGCACGTGATATTTTCCCTCTCGAACGGAACTTCACAGAATAGGTAAGTCTTTCTCAGTAAGTAAGTTTACGATACATTGCGGATGATTGATAGAGCAAACTTACTGGGCCAGTGGGCCGAATAAATGTTTATTATCAATAAACAAACTTCTGGCTATTTCTGAAAAAGCATCACGCAGCGGCTCAAAGGAAATAAATACAAACATGTCGTCAGTAACAGATGACAGACGGTTAATGACCCGTTGCGTTATGATATCACTCTCACTAAAATAAATAGGTCAAGCCTTATGTTCAAACTCTCTCTTGAAATTAGAGAGCCTCGGCGAAGATCCTCAAATTGTTTTTAGAGCATTGTGTTCCATTGAAAAGGCGCCAGCCACTGAGGAAATTATGTGAACAGAAATGGGAACAAATTATAAGTAGAGTTGAGTGTCCCCCGACGAGCTCAGCCAGCATTATTTGCTTCCTAACTTAACAAACTTTTTTTTTTCATATTCCCCAAGGAATTAATTAAGTAAGGATCACTTTGCGAACAAAGAGATTCGTATTTCTTCGGTTCATTATCTCCATTTTGGAAAATAGCTTGTAATTTAATATTCTTTTTTGCGACAATACTTGAGGGACCTTCGTTAAAATGACATTGCTTTAAAAAGATTTTCAGATTACGGAGTCAACGGTACTGATTCTTTTTTTTTTTCAATTTACCCGAAATCTGGGTCCGAACCCCTCACACTCCCCTCACTTGTTACTAATTATATTTCAATTTTGTCTACAACGTCTTCATCGGAGTCAATATTAAACAATCATTGTCTAGTTCCTTCTGAAACCCTCAGAAGTGCACAATCAGCGTCAATTCATCAAAATCTCTTGAAATATACTTGTCATGAGTATTATTAAAGAAACAAAAAGCAATTTTCGGCGTTACGCGAAGCAATCTGTCACCGCGCGCGAACAGGCATAAGTCAACAAAACAAAAGTTGTCAGTCAGGGAGTCGCGAGTCGCGGGACGGGGAGCTCAATACAACATTCAGTATTAATATTAAATACCGATTGTATGAATTGGCATCGAGCCTTCGAGGCTTCCTCGCTTTGTATATACTCGCGCCATGATTGGTGGATCGGTCATTTCAGTTCGCATTATTGCGAAGAAAAATATCACATGAAAGGGTACGGGAAACATAGACATACTCGTCCGGGGCGTTCTTGATGAGATTGACGAAGCAGATAAGGGTCTGTTATGCGTTTGTGGGTTTATTATGTTCGTTTAATAGGTCAAACAAGGGCTGTATGAGCAATTGACAAGTATTTTCATCGGGTCTGATTCTTACTTTGGAGATCCGAATCAAGACCTTCCAATACCGATACTTTTGAAAAGTCTTGATTCGGGTACTGTAGGCACATGGTGTATCTGAATGGTATTAATATGTAGAGCTGGCGTCATGCTGCTCATTCCCCGATAACTGTTCATTACGGGGTATCAGTGCACACTGTGTGCTAACAACAGTAATTTTCCAAAGCTGATTGAGACTTAAAATAATACTGCATCATGGGCTACCGCGCAATGTTACAGTATTATGATCTTAGGAGACCTTAACTCATTAATGAAATCTTGGCATCAATTAAAGCCCCTGTCAATTTATGTTAAGGGGGTTATAGATAACATTAATTTAGTATTAATATGCTTATCGGGTCTATTTTACCGGGTTAGAAATTTCTGAGAGATGGTTAAAAACTAAGGTTTCTTATTTGACCGTTCCAGTTGTCAGTCTCCAATTATTTCTGAGTTAACAGGAGCGTGATGTACTTAAATGAGCGAATAGATCATGAAGTTGGATTTTAATGAGTAGGTAAACCAGTCACCCTCAATTAAAAGAAAACATAAACATGATCAAATATAAATGAGGAAGAAAGTTCAAACACTACGGCTGAACCTCCAGACACACACTCAAACGTTCTTACATTTTCAGCGGAAAGCGATGAGAATACATCATTAGAAGACACACACACATCAATCTTTCTCGAATAATGCCGAACAAATACCGCTCACAGCACTGACACAAAATAAATTGTTTCTCAAGAGGCTCAAATGTGATCAACACAAACAAGCTTGGGACGACGCCGTCGTCGGCGCCGGTAACAATTAACAATCGAATCTTTTATCTTATCTTAAAGGGAAACAAAACACCCTCGATCCAGTTGTTGGGACACAAGGAAACTCGTACATCAATATTCGAGCGGCGCTCAAAGACAAAGGATCAATAAATACATAGAAACATGTTCGCTACTCGAAGCTGATTTCTATGGATTCTCGGGAAAGTGAGTACAACAAAGGCTGCCTTAATTCTATCTTTCATCTCAGCTCGAAACTGAAGAATATATTGAAATAAAGAAAAGGATAAAACCGAACTCCTTTGAAGTGGCGAACAGAACGCGGCCGCACAATGATTCGGATCCAAAACTTTACGCTGGGAATTTCGACAACTAATTTCAAGAAGAACCCTTATAAAGATGAGATGTTTTATAACCGGCTTCGTAAGCTCTCATCTCATTTTGCACCTAGCGAATCAAAGAGTACGTGCACGGTGCTATCCGGTGAGCTATATCAAAAGCAATCGCGGTCGTTGTCGAGACTTCCTCTCATAAACAAGCGTATCTCCGGCAATGCGGAGGACCCTTTTCAATACGAGTAGGCTTTCTATAACTGCGAGAGATTATTTGACGTTTTATATAAATGAGCCAATACCCAAGATAAAGTATCTATTGTGAAATCTAACGGGATCGGAGCTCAGCTGATTTGGAAAAAAGTGATTTATCCCAGCTCAAGTTTTACAATTCGCTACGTGGACTCGTGGAGGTCAGTATCTGGAGAGAGAATAAAATTTAAACAATGGCCGCCTGAATATTGCGATGCTAAACTGGTTTTATTTGTTCAGCTCGATGCGATTGTATGCGAACCGTTGTACTGGTCAATATTTATTTCAGTACACAAGATAAAAGAATAAATCTAAAACCTGGAATCGTGTGTAACCGTGTTTATTGTGTAGACACGTTTGCTTTATAAAACGAGAATTTAATCACATTTGTGACAAAATATAGAGGGTGAAATAATAAATAATGTGTAACTGTGAGTAAAGTTGGTATGAAATAAATATGAACTGTTATGGAGCCGAGGAATGTGCGGAACATAAGGGGTAATAGGGACGAGATATATTGACAGACAAAACGTTACTGATCGAGCGCGTCATTACGTGTAGCGGAAAAGGATCACAGGATTGATATAATTGTTATTTCTCAGAAAATAAACATCTGCTATTTAGGTAGGGAGATTAATAAATATACTACGTAAATATCGTTACATTCGCTAATTCTCAAACTCTGAGAGAATATTTTAATATGATCTTAAGAATAACGTATCGAAAATTGTGAATTGTTTAGTCCTCTTCCACTAATACTAGGTATTTCATACAAGAACATAACATACTTGGTACACATTAAGCACACAAGGTATTATTGCCAACAAAGTTACTATCTTAGAACTTTCAAGAATATTCCTTCAAGGCTTAGGAACAAATAAAGTGAATGGTTCCGCTACGATCGGTACCCTTTGTGATAAGACGCAAGTCTAGCGTAATTTATCGGACGAGGTTCTTATCCTAGGCCACAACGAGAGTTTTCGGGTACATTTAGCTAAATCTGAAGTATCCAGGCGATATGCGAGGTGATTCTTTTACCACATGAGTGATAAGAGGAAACCTAAGTCACATTCTTCTCAATACGAGTCCACGAGTTGAATAAAAATAAAAATGTATTAACAAGAATGTTGAATGAAAATTATTGAAACTTCTAATCTTTGTACTTTTTTTTCTTCTAATCTTCAATTCAAGACTTTGTATTTTTACTAGATTCAGATGATAGCACTTGATCAAAATAAAACATTTCTGGTTTTAAATAAGCTAACTTAATCTTTGAGAGATTAGATTATAGAGATTACGTAAAGATTTTAAATCAGTACTTTAAGAAATCTACATAAAATTAAACTAAAATTGAACAAAACGTAGTCGTCTGCCGACGGTGCGGGGCGTGTCTCGGTGGCTCGTGCTCGAGACTCGGGGCTCGTGGCTCGGTGTCCATGACGGCTTAGATTCAGGCGGGCAGCAATCACGCCGGCCGCACTGGGCGCCGCAATTTATTGGATCGCTTGAGAACTGACCGGCGATGAGATATGGCCGCCGTGTGCGCGCTCATTTATAACTCCGACGTTCTGAAAAATGACACGCTCCCATTGAAAACGTGGAAACTATAGCCCAAACAGCCCGAACAGCCCGAACAGCCCGAACAGCCCGAACAGCCCGAACAGCCCGAACAGCCCGAACAGCCCGAACAGCCGGGATAACCCGAGTCCCCGACCTCCTTTTGAGACGCTTTTAATTATCTCTGCAGCGAATTTTATAAGAACATCTTTCTTTCTGCTTAGCGATTATTTTTTGTTCGTTAGTAGTGCTTTTGTCATTTCTTTTAGAAATGAAGCGGGCTTGTTATCGTAGTTTGTTTTGTAATTATTTACAACTTAACCTGAAAAATAAGATCAAGAGACTTCAGTTTCTTTAGGCATTATCTTGGAAGTTGTTAGTGAAATTTTTTGTTGTACCATTTGTTGTACGATCAGCGATTTGTGATCTTGACCCATATATATAGAAAAATGTTGTTTCTTGTTGGCTATGAATGTTGTTTTCTAAGCAAATCTGTTTGGCCAGCTTACTAGCCCTAAATCTAAGCCTTAAACTCACCAGGGTATTTTAGTGAATTTTGCCGTGGTTTTAGAACTTTAAAGTACGGGCTCGTTACAGATCTCTCTTCTCGTAAGGCATACTGCAGTGTGGTCACGTGGGCCTGTCGATATTCTATCGAACGGCCCTCTAGTAATTTATTGAGCCGAGCATGCCTTTATGAGTTATGGCCCCCGCCGGGCTCGCCCTCCCGTCCTCATACCCTGCAGCTATGTTTATAGAGATGGAAAAATTAAAAAGTCTCAATTGAACGGTCAAGTAGCCAACCTTATTGAATAGCTTTATAAACTTCGGTGGAAAGAGGTCAAGCGGGGTTTTTAGGAAGTGGGCGACCTCTTATGTTATTTTGGTCTTTTACCAAAGTTCAATAAATGCTAAAACTAGTTTATTCTTGAATAAAGAAAGACGAATTTAATATTTAGGTAACAAAGAAACACTGTTTGTTTGATGGAAGGAAGTAATCGTACCGATTGATTACCGCGCATTAATAGGTACTGTCCCGGCAAACGAGTGTTACCTGTGGTATAGGAAGGGAAAAGGTATAATCAAAACTAATATTTCTTGGTAAAACTGTTTATTTCTAGGAAAAATCTCTGCACATATTAATCCGATTACGATAACTACGAGCTTATCTCTCACTAATGGGGTATTATCGCTGAATGCTATGGGCTACTTTTTATCCCGGCAAAATGCAAAAATGCTTGCTTGTGGGTTTGTATGTTTTCTCTGAGACATTTACAGCTAGACTATTATTAACTCCATTTGATTTACTTTATATTTTTACTGTTGACATATGTAATGGAAATTAAATTAAATATTATTTTTTAAATTTGCATTTGACATTTTATTTTATTTGTCATAATTGGATACTATAATAATATACATGCTTCAAAATTGGAATAGCAGTGTAGTTGTTTAATGTGGCATTTTGTATTGTTTGTTTGTTTTGTAACACATTTTTGGGTTGTCGTGTATGAAATTTCGACACAATGAAAAATTGTTTGGAAATAAATGAAATAAAATAAAAGAATGAATTATAATAGACCATGAGAAAAAAACCAAGAGAAAAGCAAGTAAGTGTTAACTCGCCATGTTATCATTTCATCTTTTAATTACGCTATCAACAAGGCTGTTGCTTGTTGTTATGGGCTCAAGATCTTGTCGAATAATATTATGGTTTAGCACCTAATTGGATAAGATCTTTATAATCCTTGTAACGGCGAAATAATCGTCTTAACGCTCTCTAATAAACAACTAAGCTACAAGACATGATTAAAAGGTTTCGAGTGAGGTTTTTTTAGGAAAATTTAAATAAAATTTCGGCTGGCAACTGGTGCCTGAAACTACTCACTGTGAGTACGCAAAGGAGGTGTTTCATTTTCGAAGAAGAAAGAATACCACGAATTGAGGAAAAATATTCTTTCGTAAATTTCAGCCTGATTTCTTGGACACAAAAATTAATAGTTTTCAATTGTATTCTAATCAACATGGCGTCTCATAGTTTGCATTGCATGCTTTCGTTCTGAAAACATGACACATCAAAGCACAAATAACGTAGACGTTAAATATGAAGGGTGTTCTTGTACTATTTACAATTATTATTATTCTCATAAACATCTTTTTCGACAAATTATAAACAAGTGTGACGATTTCATCGTTAAAAAAATATGTATCCTACTTTTCTGTACTTTTCCGAACGAATAATTCATAATGACATTTTGTTTATTATTTCTAGGTAAGGTAAACGTCATCTATACAACCGCTCATGGCTGTCATAACTCTCACGATAAACGTCAGTCATTTTTAATATTTATTAAGCACTTATAAAACATTTGTAGTTATGAATGTAGGTATAATGTTCAGGTGTTAGTTTCGCAGCGTTCCTAAAAGGTACATGTTATGGCCGGAATCCCATACAAAAATAAAACATCTCCTTTAGCCTCGAATAACAATATGTTGCATGTCCTTAAAATAAATCACATACATACATAATCACATACCCTTTTTCCATGGGGGTTGGCAGAAACTACAGAACGCCACCTCATCCATTAACATTCCTTTCGGTTCTAATATATCTGGTCATACTAGCACAGCGGTTATAAAGTACTACGCACCTGGCCATTTATTTACACTAAATTAATTTCCGAATCGAGAATACCTAGAAGTAGCCACCATTAGCGCGCAGAGAACTACGCTGTCTACACTAGTTAGTTGGATTTACAGAATGATTAGCGAAACTAAGCAACTACTTCAGCAGAATACCTCCACATCAAACCGTTAATGAGTCCACTGTTCTGCAGTAACGTTATCCACAATATAACTAACGAGACTGTTCTACATCAAAGAGCGGCCATTTGACCTCTAGACATTAATTAAGGCCCCACCGGCCCGCTGCGGGCCGCTGGGGCCCGTGCGGCCCACTCCAGCCCTGGCCGATCCAATCGAATTAGTGGCCAGTTATAATATCGAAAATCAGTTAGCAAGAAAGTTTTGCTAGTTAAACCTTTTTACACATCAGAAGAGATGCGAACTCGAGGCTTTTAAAGCCGCATGGGCCGATTTTCAAAGTAAAGCAACACTTGCTGAGGTAGGTCAATGGATGAGTAACCATCTTACATAGCGAGATTCCTCCGTGCCTCGGAAAGCACGTTAAGCCGTTGGTCCCGGCTGTCATTTCAAGATCTTTGACAGTCGTAACGGTACTTAGACAATTTGACATCAGTCTTGCCAAGGAGTACTGTGTTACTCAGTTACTGAGTTGTGGAGGTCATATAGGCAGTCACTCCGTGTATAAAATACTGGTAATCAGTTGTATCTGACCCCAGCATGGTTGGAAAATGGCTAGGCAGTTTTTTTTTTGTATCCTATGCGGGTCGCAAATGAAAAAAAGTATTTCGATTGGAAAGATGCGAGATATATGATCGGCGTTTTACGCAATGCGTGGTATGAGGTTTTAATTGCAAATGAAGTGAGATCATTATCATATTGTTGGTACTGTCAGTAGCGTGATGTTTTAATGTAAATGAGTCCATTAGGACCGTGTTTCTGCAAATCAGTAGTAAAATATGTCTGTGTGAAGTATAGATACAGTTGCCCAAAATTTTAGTAACTCATATTACCTATGTGACATAAAATAAATAAATAAGGTCCTTTCGGAATGAATCGAAAGGATCTTGTTCATAAACACTGATACTTAATAGGAGATACTAAAATTGCGACTAAGTACTATAAGTACATTAGTTTATAGTAGCACTTTTACTGTTTTTTACGAATTTGCGGCGGACGAAGCATAGGGTTAAGGCTGCAGATCCACACTTTAACTCTCATGACTGGTTTTACAGTTTTTATTTGACAGCTTACCAAGACACGAGTAGCTAGCTAACAAACTAACACACAAATACTTCCTTTGGCATTGCATATTCCCTATTCGCCGACAATATCATCCAAGTGTTTTCTTCTAATCGTATTTCTTTGTAATTACCAATCCACAGCTTATAATTTCTACCAGCAGAATATAAATGAAATCTCTTATGATTTAAGGTGGATAATAATAAGCAGCTGAAGCATTCATGTTTATCCTGAAAAATCAATATGGAGTGTTTGCGTAATCGTAACAGAATCGAATGGGACCGCACAAATCAAGTCGTTGAATCGATCAGGGAATCGTTTGCTTTGCTCTTCCGATTTAAATTCAACACTCAACGTATAAACGGTCATAGAATTGCGTTCAGCTTATGAATACCTAAACGTATTGATTCCATTTTGCTTAACTTGTTGTTAGGAATTTTGTGTTTCACTTGAATTGCAAAAAGGTGAGAATGGTTTTAAAAACTTGGCAATCTATTGCAAATTCTAATATTATAAAAGTACTATTTAAAAAGATAAACTATTTGAAGTAAATAAAAAATTGTCTTATTCAAAATTGTAATTGTCATTAAAAGCGTTCATCAATCATTTATTTCAGACCTCCAACGAAAGATGTAGGTACATATCAAATACAATGTCTTATGAAATTAAGTTTAGATTAGTATACTCCTTCAATTATAGGAGGCCACAGCCTACTCCTAAATATTAATCAACAATGTTATTTTTTTTTTTACAAAAAACATGAAACAAACACAAAATAAAATATGAAATAAGAACAATCTTTTCTATGTATAATTATGTATGTATCGCCTTATGGGTTACAAACTTATTGTTGTTATCTGACCAGAGACAAAATATAAACTGTATTGTGGAAAGAAAAACCAGTTGTTCACAATAACTCGAAATTAATATCAAGCATGCTGCTTTAAAATAAACACTAGGAAAAAGCTATAGGCCTGTGCATCGAAAGCTAACAAGCTTCCATTTGCTTAAAATAATTTGTTCATCCAATTCACTTCAAAAATACAAAGATTCTCGTAAGTAGAGAATTATTTCAAGCGTTACATTATACATTTAAATTGCTACAATGTACCAAGCTTCACAACTACATTTTCTTAACCCATATACCGTGATCTGAATAAAAGCCCGCAACAAACTTACAAAAGCTCTGATATACTACTTGAGGAACATTAATTAAATAAATTCATACATTATAGCATGGCGCAAGTACTAGAGTGCGCTCGTAAGCCGGTGTTATCGTTAGTTCCACTTCGATCCGGTCGTTTGTATCCTGCGATTTGCTTTCAAACTGCATTAGGGGTATAAAAGCTGCGTTTCAGTGGCACATATTGGAATAAACTAGCTTTCGGCTAATTTGAGCTAGTTTATATCTTATTTGAGAGTACCTACTTTTTCCTATTTATTATTAGTTTTTGATTTTACATTTGATCAACTAAGATTAACTTTTTAATAGTAGTGTCATTTTCTCGTAATGGCAAAACTCATTTAAACACACATTTGATATGTAAACTGCAGATCAAAGTTACCCTGCTCTATATGTAGGTCAGTTCTATTCTTAATGATATTTGTGATATTCATTAACAAATCACGGATAATTTGGAATAACAAGTCGATGAATTTTCTCATTAATACTAGAATGATCAGAATTATCATTTGAATTTCTATATAACTTCTAATATAAAGGATCTGTAGCATATGTCGGTCAGTAAAATTTATTAGACCTAATTAGTAATGTCCAAACTTAGATTTAAAAGTCGAAGGAAAAGTCAGTCATTTCGTCCTAGTGTGGGTTGTGTCAGCAAAATAGTGATGATACGATAATAACTTCAAATGGAATTTTTAACATGGCAACACCTTGCCTAAGTCCATCCAGGAACTCTGCCTGTTTTAGAAACAAATATAATATCCTCTGTATCCTATAAGCGTAACACAGAACACCACTCAGTTACCAAGACAGAATTCCGGTAGGTGGCACGATGGTGTGGCAACACAGTCCACTATGAAATCGAATCGGACACAAAACAATAGCTCGGGATAAAATGGAAGCACCAACCGACAGGTAGCCCCAAACTTCATAAATTCCTGCTCGCAAAATTGGATTTAAAAGTGCTGAAAAGTTGAAATTCGACGGCCAGCGGGCAGGGAATAGCGGGCAGTGAGTGTTGGGCAGGGAGCAGTGGGCAATGGAAGCTGGGCATGGAGCCGTTTATTGGAAATTTGCTAACTCTTCCATCACGAACTGCTTGGATTGTTTTCTTTGATGTTCGTGCAACCGTCATGAAGTCGCTTCAATAGGTTTCTATAAGAATTATTTTAGGAGACTTACCAGATTCTATGTTCTACCTACCTTTGCCTGGCAGTCTTTCATTCAAAATGCACTCACACAATTAAAATCTATATATACTGATATAATTAAGCGGAAGAGTTTGACTGTTTGCTTGTTTTGTTGAACGCGCTAATCTCTGGAACTACCAGTCAAATTTTAATATTGTTATTGTATATTATAGCCACTTTCATGAGAAAGAATATAAGGCTATATAGCATTACGCTAAAATACTTGGTTAGCCTTAAATATTGATATTTGTAAAGTAAGTCGGAAGAAAAAGCGCAATCGAACTGCTTAATCCGCGTGCGCTGGATTAGTGGCTATAATTATATGTAAGTATCAGGTACTATAGAGATATTGATTTTTAGTGGATCTTAAAAAAAGTTCAGAACACTATATATCTATTTCTTATAAATAAGCTACAATAAGGCATTTTGTGTCAAATAATTTATTTAGCCTTATATATAAACACAAAAATGTTTCTACCTACGTCCGTTATTGTAACCATCCAACCGCCAGCCATATTTCGTAAGTGCGTAAAGAGTTTAAACTCTATCCAACCGACCAAATCGGCCAATCACACAAAACGGAAATCCACATCGCGTCATTCAATTCGCATGTGATTGGTCGATTTGGTCGGTTGGATAGAGTTTGAATTCTTTGCGCACTAACGCAATACGGCTGCCGATGTGCCCCAAACCGGTTTCATTCGAAAGGCAATAATGCGAAGGTGGTATCAGACCACAAAGAAAAATGATATGTAGGGTGGGGTAGGGTTGGGTAACGTAGGTACGGTAGGTAGGTATGTAGGGTAGGTTGAACGGTAGGTAGGGAAGGTTAGGTAGGTAGGTAGGATAGTGTAGGGTAGATAGGTAGGATAGGGTAGGGTAGGTAGGTAGGTAACCAGTTGACGGGAGGGAAGCCACGGGGTACAGCTAGTTAATAGTATAACAATCATAAAATGGTATATCTATTTATTTTGTGTTAAAATTTTGCTCATGAAAATTCACGTGAACCTCTTTTTGAATGTGCCTCTCACAGTATGATTTACACTATCCATATAAAATAGTTTTACGGTATTATTGAGTGCCTTCTCTACGAAAATTGAAATTTTATTAATTTTAAATTAGCAGGTGCAAATTAAATTACGTCGGACGTTCCATCAGAGCTGTAAAATTAATTTATGGGCTATAAAAAACACAAGTGTGGAATAAAAAGACGTGTGATGGAGTTAATTGGTATATTGAGTCAAGGGAAAATTATAATGAATAACAAGAGGAAATGACATACCTAATTATGTTTTAGGAAATTTGAAAAGTTGTGAAAAAAAATAATATTAAATATTGCGAATACTCTATGTATCTTTGTAGATAATTATTTGCGTCTTACTTTTTGTAAATGTAATCTTACTTTATGTACCTATATTCTCAAAAAGATTCACATAAAGTAAGTCAAATACTAACTCAAAATAAGTCGAACAAAGTTAAAACTTTACGCGTGACAGCGCTCAAATAAACCCAACTTTTGGAACAATAATTAAATAAATATACGCAATGCGACAGGTAAAGCATTTATGAAAACTTGAACAAAACGAACAAGATGCGAAGAGTTAGCGAAGACGTGGAGTAGATGGGCTGAACGAGCGAGAAAGCTCTCGACTTTCAAACACTTTAATATTACTTAGCATTATGATTAGCAACTCTTTGAATCGAGGTAAAGCTAAGGATACACGGGTAAACAATGTTATTTACCCGTTTTGTTTATTATCACAAATAACGATACCAATTCAATTCTTAAAAAACTGCCTTGAATTATACTTGCAAGTTAAAATTTATGGTCATGGTAATATTCCATAAAAATGCTTATAATATTTAGCAGTAGGTAATTCTGATACAAAAAAAATATATTAATGTTTATAAAACCATTAGAAAAAGGCCCTAGCCACACATCGCCTAACTCAAACTGAGAACCTAAGTGTGCTAAAAGCCTATGAGGCCAATTATTAAGTAAACTCCATAGTTGAGAAAATTGGTAACCATAACCACGCCTATACTTTTGTCCAAGTATAATAAAGGGTGTGACCAGCAGTAGGCTTACCATAAACATATTGAAAGAAAAATGGCAATAGATCATTCATCATGATATTTGTAAGCCGGAAGACATCCATTATGAAGCGTTAGCTTTGGCTATACAACGTCGAGACTAATGAGGAAAAACGGTTTTTATGGCGTGTGTGCCAAATGTTGAAGTATTGGAGTTGGCGCCGTACGTGTGACTTGTTCCTATGAAATCTAAATAGGCTTTGATA
Source organism: Orthosia gracilis (assembly GCA_947562075.1). Taxonomy (NCBI): domain Eukaryota; kingdom Metazoa; phylum Arthropoda; class Insecta; order Lepidoptera; family Noctuidae; genus Orthosia; species Orthosia gracilis. The sequence continues at coordinate 49,476,121 of OX387271.1, read as the reverse complement.
TTCCAACTTAATGTTGTGTGAAAGTGACTTAACAAGGAGGTCTGTGGCTAAGTTATAACAATCGCACATCTACTCAGCCACTGTATCGGTTAGGGCCTGGCAGGTATAACAAAATTCTCGAAGAGAGACGAGATACAATAATTTATTAAAGAAAAACTAATTATATAAAATGTTAAGACTAACCCAGCAAGAGACTCGTGTGAGTTCGCGTCATCGAGCGCGTGTTAAGTCCGAAAGAAAATCACTGTCCTGTAGTTCGCGGAACGTAGGTGAATGGTGGCAGCTAGCTAGATAGGTCGATAACCAGCACGTCAATCATCGAAGTTAGGCAAAGATTTTCGATGTCGGTCCATGGATGGGTGGCCATCTTTACATAGCAAGATTCCTTCGTGCTTCGAAGAGCACGTTAAACTGTTGGTTCCGGCTGTCATTTGTAAATCTTTGATAGTTAGAAGCCAGGAACTCTGACACTAATCTTGGCCCCTTGGCAAGACTAAGGTCAGATATCCTGGTTTATGTTTCTATGTAACCCAGTTATTGGGTGGTGAGGGTCAGAGCAGTCGATCCATGTAAGATGCTGGTACTCAGCTGTATCCGGTTAGCCTGGAAGCCGACCCCAACATAGTCGAGAAAAGCCAGGGCTGGTCTTGTTTTGCTTGTGATACATTTGAAACAAGCAGAGCATAACACGTGTGCAATGCATTTTCCATCAACAGTTAAATCTTGCTAAATTAATGTGCACAGATTCAAAGCAGTGCATTTTCAGTAAATTGTAAATAAATCCACGCTAGTGGCGTTCTGTTATTTTTTGTGTTGTGTTAAACATTCTGAGCGACAACGGGGCAACTATATGTGGGTTGAAACAGCCCGTGTGTACGCAGCTTAACAGCCGACACACGGGGCTTATTACTACAGCTAACGCTACAAAAACGTTTCAAACTCCGCGATAGCAAACTCGCTCGTTAACCGTTTGCTTTATTAACTTGTATTTTCTTACCAAACTCATAAATACGGGAATAAAGTGTATGATAATTATGTTTATATAGCACTGAAAAAATATTCCCCCGAGTCAACGGGTACATTCGGCCGTTGGAGCAGCAAGCTTATATTATTTCCTTTTTTAGGGTCCGAAGTCGACAAGGAATCCTTATAGTTTTGCTATGTCCGTCTGTCCGTCCGCAGCTTAGCTCAGAGACTCTTAGTACTAGAAAGCTAGAATTTGGCATGGATATACATATTAATATATAATAATAATTCCGACAAAGTGGTAAAACAAAATCATGGATTTTTTTTTTTTCGCTTTCATCCCACAGACTTAAAGTGGGGATGTTTTTTTCAGTCTATCCCATGGTATGAGGTATCGTTGGGTTTAATTCAAAAATATTATGGGTCTGTTAAAACGATTTTTCGATTCAGAGATCCGTTTGCGTAAAATTAAGCTTTAAATTGCAAATTTTTGTTAGAGTCAAGTGTCCTCCCCTGCCAGCGAAATGGTTGTTTTTGGTTATATGCAAAAATGCTTGGCAGTAGTATATTTAACGAAATTAAAAGGAAAACTATCACAGCTAAGTAGGCTTTACAAGTTTATGGGTAAAAGTCTACCAACTTAAAAAATGTACATGGAACAGTAAAAATTATGTACAAATGCCATTGAAAAATAAATAAAATTAAATATTCCCTATTTAATTTTATTTATTATTCAATGGCATTTAAAATTTTTCAAATTCCGAAAGAGAAAGAAACAAGAACCCACCACTCCCTGTGGCTCTAACGCGCGCTCGTATCGCAATTGACGTACTCCATATAGATTATTTATTGCCGTTTATTGACGTTGGTTGTTTGTTCCTATCATTGAATAATTTGATTTTACTTTTTGGTAGTTGAGTAGGTTGTTTGGAAATAGTCATACTAAAATATTTGTTTACGGTTTGTAAATATTTGGAGATTTTAACGAAGACTATCTCCGTAACGGCAATACTGCAGTATTCAAATTATTAATCGAAGCTGGTTATAAATTTTTATTAAAATCGCTTGCCTCTACCCGCGGTGGTACTCAAATAGATTTTATAACTCCTTCTTCAGTTACCATCGTTCTATGTGGGCCCGGTTTAAGACGTTGTGAGCTGCTGCAACCGTTCAATGATCATGTAAAAACAAAAACCCCCTTCTTATTCCACGTTATTATGCAACTTCGGTACCCCTATTACTGCGCGTGACCCGACACGCACTTGGCTGATTTTATACAAGTGTGTGGGTAGGCAATATTCTAGCTTCTTTTTGCAGCAGTGAATCAATTTCACAAGTATTTGGCGCTCATCTGTCAAGTTCAGTGATCGACCGGTATTGTAATGTTTCCGTTGTTACATAATAATTTGTACGTTTAGGTACTTGTACTAAGGATTACATAATTTAATGCCAATATTTCTACTATAAATAAATATCATTGAAGTTTCTGTATGCAATATCAAAATAACAATTTTTTATTGAATGCATGTGAAAGTATATACGGTACTCTCTGTTTGTCTGCCTGTCCGTCTGTCTGTCTGTGTGTCCGTCTGTCTATCTGTCTGTCCGGGGTAATCGCCGAAACGGATGGACCGATTTCGACGGTACTTTCATGTGTAGATACAACTATCTACCCGTGAAAGTCTCTTCAAAATCGGTCCAACCATACGAAGTAGCCTATGTTCCACCTTATAACATCAACTGTTATAAGTTGGAACATAGGCTACTTCGTGATATAATTAAAAAGTAAATAAAAGAATTACGAGTTCGACGCGGAGGAAGTCGCGGGCAACAGCTAGTTTATAAATATTGCTGGAATTTATTCTTCTTCACTTTCTGTTGTGTCGATTAACTCAAAAATAGACTCAACAATTCCGTGTTTTTCGTCCTTATGTAGAACTGTAAATATCCATAATATCATATTAATGGGCATATCTTGTGAAGGGGCTCCAAACTGGCACCATGTTTTGTATGGGTCTATGATACTCCATTTGGCCAGGTTGTTTCTAGAGCGGCCAACAGGCTCTAAACAACTGGCATTCGATGTCAGCAAAGGCAATAGTCGAAATATCAAAATGTAAGGGATTGATCACGTGATTTTTCGATATCGTTTGTCAATCGCATACAATTTTGCCTTTTTGACAACCGCTATCGGCACGCTTTCTATGATAGAATGTCACTTGTATAAGGCCTCTGGTTGACTTAGTTTTTGTTGTGTTTTTAAACCATTTTCGTTGTCATGTAGGTTTTTATCTTAATACCTTGTGATGGATTTCTGTTTGTGTTTTAATATTTGATAGTACAGTAATGATTGGATGCGTTCATGAAATAAATAGTTCTAGTGCACAGTTCGCTAATGCAGATAGCGGGCATGTTGCGGTTTGGCAGTGAAGCGCGCTTTAATCCCAACACATCGAGAACATTCTCATTTAGTATGGAGTTGTGGACAGACAGCAAAAATAAATGATACACTGTTTTAAAAGTTGTTGATTAATAAATAAACCTGTTAATTAGAATGGTGTCAGAATAGCGCTAAATAGCAAAATTATCTCGAGTGAGCGTATCAAAGAATGTACACTTGTGTATGTAAACTCTTTGCAAAATGTTAGCCCAACAACTAGTTACAGTTATGGTTGTACATCATAAGAATAAGATTTTGTTTTTTGCAATTTTGCTAATAAAGATTTTCGTATATCAAATAAAAAATCAATATGATGATCAATATGTAACTGAATTTCAAAGAATAGTGAAAATACTTCTAAATAAATTAATGTCTTCTATGAACTTCGATTCTGAAACATAAACGATTTGTAATATTATGACTGGTTCTGTAAATATCTTTTGCAATTTGCAGCGAAAGCACTTTTATAACGTTATAATACAGGGTGTCCCAGAAATCGACGTCAAGCCGTAAATGGGTGATAGACCAAGTTATAACAGTTCTCAGAAAAATACGAAAAAAAATCTATCTCATGTTTTTAAAAAATTATGTTCACTTTAAAAATTTACTAAAAAAATCAATCCCTGTAATGGTTCTTTAACTCCAATTGCTACAAATCCCATAATTTATCTAATTTTTTTATTATTATGTAATCTTGAATAATGCTTGTGTAGATTTTTGCCTAAAATTTAAAGCCAACTCCTCCTACTTAGAAGAAAATTAAACTTTTTCAAAACCAAATTATTAAAATTTACTGTTTCGCCCAACTTTAACTGACTGTTCTGAAAAAAAAAAGTACTACGCTAGTTTGGCAAGTAACATGAAAAATTGGCGCATTTAATAAGGATTCAAAAATGGTGTAACACTTGCTAGATTACGTTTTCAATAATTGGTCAAATTTTTTTTTGTAAATAGCCTCGGTTTTTACACAAAATGTCCATACTTCCTTAAAATGACTTTAGCTTACCTAAAGCTTTGCTAAACTCCGTTTCTAGTTCGATAGAGACGTTACGTAATTTAAGAGCAAAGTTATGATAGTAAAAACAAATTATCAGATTTAATTTTTTTTTATTACAATAAATGTTCAAACTGCCTTCCTTCGACGGCAATTATTGTAATAAAAAAAAATTAAATCTGATAATTTGTTTTTTTTTTCTAAGATGAGAAAACTGGTCCTGACTTAAAGTAAAAAGGTTGAGTCACTATCATAACTTTGCTCTTAAATTACGTAACGTCTCTATCGAACTAGAAACGGAGTTTAGCAAAGCTTTAGGTAAGCTAAAGTCATTTTAAGGAAGTATGGACATTTTGTGTAAAAACCGAGGCTATTTACAAAAAAAAATTTGACCAATTATTGAAAACGTAATCTAGCAAGTGTTACACCATTTTTGAATCCTTATTAAATGTGCCAATTTTTCATGTTACTTGCCAAACTAGCGTAGTACATTTTTTTTTCAGTACAGTCAGTTAAAGTTGGGCGAAACAGTAAATTTGAATAATTTGGTTTTGAAAAAGTTTAATTTTCTTCTAAGTAGGAGGAGTTGGCTTTAAATTTTAGGCAAAAATCTACACAAGCATTATTCAAGATTACATAATAATAAAAAAAATTGATAAGTTATGGGATTTGTAGCAATTGGAGTTAAAGAACCATTACAGGGATTGATTTTTTTAGTAATTTTTTAAAGTGAACATAATTTTTTAAAAACATGAGATAGATTTTTTTTCGTATTTTTCTGAGAACTGTTATAACTTGGTCTATCACCCATTTACGGCTTGACGTCGATTTCTGGGAGACCCTGTATAATCTTTACTTAATTTAGACGCTAACTGTACCAGACATTATATTAATAGGATTAACTGTAGTTACAGAACTATTGGTAGGTAGTGATAAAATTATTTTGTATACGAATTCAAAATACTATATTTGGATCGGCTGCTAGACTATCTGGATGCATCTGATATACCAGTATTTTATATAAAACGACTGCCTATAGGACCTCCACAAACCCGCAACTAGGTTACTCGATACGCCTGGCAAAACTGTTTCTGACTGCCGTAACGACTGTCTACAAATAACCAACATGAATAAACGCGCTTTCCCAGACACGAAGGAGTCTCGATGTGTTATGTATGGTCACCCATCCACGAACCGACCTCGACAATTCAATTTCTTGACTTTATCTTCTAGATAGATCCGAGTTTATGTTATTACTAAGGCACGTGCCCCTTCCTGATACTGTTACTGTTTTCACAATAATACTGTCTCTAGTATTTCTGCTCAAGATTATTACCGAAACATCTTAAAGAGCTCTTACAAGATAAATAAACGAGCATCATTTTGTAACAAGCCTCCCGAAGCTGCCCTTACGAATACCTCAGACTCGGGAGGCCTTTGAGCACTGCCTCGGCGCGACATGTGACGGACAAGCAATTTGATTAGGAGCGAGCTCCTGTCTCTTCTGCCATCCTGGTAGCTTAGACAAGGCTTCAAAGCGATTTCATGTTATTTGCTACGAGTAAGAATTTATTTAGGCTATAATATTCCGTTGTTTAAATATTACGTGTGAAACGTGTCTGGCTATTAGGAGAGCAAAAGTTTTTAATAATTAGAAAGTTCCCGTCTCATCTGCCGCCCTGGTAGCTTAGATAAGCTTCAGGCTTCATGGCAATTTGATGTTATTTGTTATGAGTAACAATTCCTATAGGCTGTTTTGTTTCTAATATGACATTGACACGCTAAGAACAAGAATACGACATGTAGATCGTGTCTGGTAAAGTTAAAATATCCCAATCTGTGGTCGCTGGCCCCAATCTTTTCTGGTACCCTACGGCCTCGAAAACTGACAGGGGACTATCCGACAAGAAGTTTGTTATGGTTTTTTCATATATTATTATTATTATATAAATTATTGACAATTACGTGGCATTATTCCAGTTATATTAAACACCATGGTAATTGAGAAAAGGCTTCAAATTGATTGAAAATTCATAAGCTGAAAGTAAAGATCTTTTCCTTGTAGCTGTTTCTCTCAAGTAAATAAAACCCATCGAATTCATTCATTGTTTAAACGTATCCCCCATATTACGGAGTGCGGTTGTCAAATGTTAAATTATTGTATTTCCTCTTCCTCGAGTGGATTTCCTCGACTTTTCGTGCAGGGAATCGTACAGGGAAATCGAGTTATTGCCTTTTTTGACACCCCCAGTTTGAGCAGAAAGATATCGCCATTATTATAAACAGACCCTTCTGAAGAAACTCAGTCATTTTTTTTATTTTAATCAGAAGGTGACTGAAAATGTTTTCGGTTGGCTGTTAACGGTAAAAATGGTAAAAATTATTATTTAAGTACACACGAATTTGTAACAAGATTGAACTGCGTACGGAGCCTCTGTGGAATTCTGCTGCCAGGCAATATTAATCCGGCTGTAGCTCTTCGGTCTACTTTAAGGGCTTAATGATAAATTGAGAAAGTCTCCACGTGAATTATTAAAGTTTTTACAACATAACAACTTTTAGGGAAAGAACACCAAAATCAAAAACCCAATACATAATTAAAATAACTGAAGCAAAAGTAGTATTTAAGGATCGTATGTGGTGCTGTTCTGTAGTTTGTGCCTATCCCCGTGGAATACAGGCGTGAGTTTATGTATGTATACATTGTCCCTCACACTTTAGTGTTCGGACAGAAACGTAGCCGCGTTTCTGTCCGAACACTGACTGTAAAGTTGATTCAATTCCTTGCATTACTAAACTAAACAACTGCAAAATAATGTCCATAATTTTGCTAGTTACAAAGGTATTTCATAAAATCTATTTCTCGCAGAGAATATTCCGGAACTTTTCAACTCTGATAAAGTAAAAATCAATGAAAATCTGAGGCAGTTAGTTGCGAATTTAGCGACAAGTTGGAGGAGTGAACTGAGGAAATTGGTCAGCGAGGAGCCATTCGATTGGCTGCGACTTGCAACTGTGCGAGTCTGCGACCTGCGATTTGTGAGCTGTGACAGTGTGATGGCGAGGCATTTTTACAAACGCTGTATTTAAGTAGTGGCCGCAGTTGGCAACGCGCACTATTTGCTAACGAAACTAGCTTATATTTTAAGACTCTTTAAATAAATAAGTTATTGCTTTTGAGTGGTTTCTTGATAAATAAAGTAATCGAATGGTCAACTTTTTCATAACAACTGATCAGTGAATTTAAAAGCATAGATAACACATGTACACATCATTTGTAGCTACCTTATAATTAAGATACCGTGTAATCTGAAATGGAGAAACGATAAATAATATTTAAATCATTTATTTCCTTAACATACATAAAAGTTCTTAAACTTAGTTATAAATATTTATATATTTTTCTGGCTTACGCCTCCTCCAACAGTTTCCAGGTGTTCCTAGTCTTCGCTTTCTTTCACCAGTCTTCTGAGAAACCTAAAAAGGAAAAACCATTATGGGTCGTTTAAATCATCATAACACAAACATCAATAATGAATAACATAATAAACATAGAACACACAGAAACCCAAGAGACATAACGCTTTTGCATAGTCAATAAATAAAACGTTACGGGCGTTTTATTTTAAACTAGCTGAGCCTCTCGGCTTCGCTCCCGTCAACCTACCTAACACCTACCTACCTACCACCTACCTACTTACCCTACATACCTACCCTACCTTACCTACCTACCAACCTACTCACCTGCCCTACCTATTAACCTACCTACCCTACCCTATCCTACATACCTACCTACCCTACCCTACCCTACAACCCTACCCACCAACCTTACCTACTTAACTACCAATTTGTTAAACTATTTGTTTGAATAAAAATGAATACTACAATATGAATACAACCAACTATTGTTTCTACCGGCGATCTAATTAAATTTTAGAACACAAAAGCTGCTATTATGACTTGACTATGATAGTTAGATATATTCTCTTGCAGACTTTTTTGTTGATAATAATGAGTACTTTAATCATGTAGTACATAATTTTTATGTATCATCAATAGTTTTCTCAGCGCATGCCAAATAATTAATTCTATAGGCAACATTTTGCTACTCTGGGTTACATTTTTGCAATTTACATAAGGATCTCCAATATTTTTGAAAATAAATTAAAGCCTATGTTACTTCGGCATAATGTAGCTTTCCATAGGTGAAAGAATTTTTAAAATCGGTCCAGTAGTTTTGGAGCCTATTCGGTACAAACAAACAAAAAATAATCCTCTTTATAGTATTGGTATAGATGAAAAGATCAATTACAATTAACTACTACACAATTAGTTACTAATTATTTCTACAATCCGAACCCGTTTACACAGTATCGCTAGCCGATACCTCGATCGGGTACGAGTATAAGATTACTCGATACCCATCACTCGAGCCGGGTCGGTGACCAGTGTAACTCCACTCATAACCAGAATGCGGGGCAATCGACTATCGACTCGTCTCGGGTGTCAAACGGAACCCGAGGAACCCACACGAGTGCGGGTTACACATACACTAATTATATACAGTGCTGAAATATTGAACCGAAGTAATTTAAATTAAATACAGGTCGCAGTTACTGTCTCTGAATATGGTCCAAACCAGATTGATGCTTAAAGTCAATGCTGAAAAAAGTGTGGCAAAACTATGATTTTCTGAAATTGCTTACACCTTCAAGCAAGTGTGGGTCTATGCCTGTTATAACTCTATCTGAGAAGAAACCTGCAACAGTAAATAGTTTTTAAATAATAATAATTAAAAAATATATCTTCGTTTCTTGTCGATTTCTCAAATTTTGTTCCACCACCAGCTTGCAGAGTAAGTATAAGCTTGTAAGTATGTATAAGCTCTTGCTTCGTTTAAATATTGAAATGTGAAGGAGGTGTAATATTACCTAGTCACTTAAATAAATATTATAAAATAACAATATTTTAGTGTCAAAGAGGTACTGAAACATTTTTTTTATTTTTCATTTAATTAAACTTATCTTCATATTATATTAAAAAAATATATATAATAATATATAATATGAAGAGATTGCCAAAAATTCCTCCTCCCGATGATGACATGAAATCCAATTAATGTCAGTAGACTGGCTTATTGTGTCAACACAGATCGCCAAGTTACAGAAGAGAAATTAAAAAATGAAAAGCTTTTTTTAACAATATATTTAGATTACCATGCATTGTCATCCAAACCAAACGTGTATGCAAAATTTCATCTAAATCGGTTTAGGATAACTGCTTTAAAATTCAGTTGTTAGATTTGACCCGAACACACATAAATACATTGCGACCTAATAAAAAGCTTGTAAAATGAAAATAACGAGCAACACACGCTTGCCTTCGTCCTGTCAACAAAACTTCTGTGTTTGGGCTGTCGCATACCATTACCCTCAACTTTGCGACAGTTGCGTGCGAGTTTATAAAACAAAAGCAATGTTCAATTTTCCTAGAAATTGCTGGCAATTCATAAATATACCTTTTCTAGTTAATGAATAGAGCGGCGTAGCAAACTGGAGCGAAATGGTTAGATGCCGTCAAGATACGCACAACCTAAAATAAATGTATGTTTATTAAGGCTCTCGCTTGTTAGTTTATATAAAAAAGTGTTTATTTGAGTTCCAACTTGTAACGTAAGGTCACAGGAGCCTAAATTATACCTAGTCCTAAATCATACAACCAAGGTTAGTCTAGCGTCGTACAACCATCTTGATTCTGGTGCGGGTGATAGATGAAGCCATACAAGGCGAATAGCACTATCAAAATCATGATGGCATTGGCACTTAATTCGCTTCACTTAAGTGCAGCCACTGGACTAATTATTTTCAGTTTCATTAAATCTATAAATACCTACTGACGCGCATTGTTTTTATTATTTCTGCGTGATTACTAGAACTTACTGTTAAGGTAACGGTTCTGTTACTTTAGTATTAACCTTAATGACTTCTTTATAGAAAATTATTAAGTATTTATATATTTTTATGTAGGTATATATTTCTTATATAAAAAAAACTTTGCCCCACACTAGGAATTTCTTGCTGTATCGTGTAATCGCGTGCGTTTAAAAACATATAAACTCACATACACAACACCCAGAGCCGGAACATTCAATAATTGCAACCATCGTCATTTAAAATTATATTTTTAATAAAAGGCGTGCTTAGTAACTATTATAAAATTAAGGTCAATCACAAGTTTCCACCAAAAGACTTGATTTAGGTAGGACGGATATTAAAAGTATTTATCATCATTATCTTCCTGCCCTTGCCTCTTATCACTTAGGGTCGGCGCAACTCATTTTCTTTTTCCATACCGTCCTGTCCCCCGTCACGCCATCACTGACTTCCTTTTTTTTCATATCACTCCTCACACATCAACATCTTCCTACCCTTGTCCCGTGTTACTTGCAGGCGGCGCAACACGTTTTCTTCTTCCATATCGTCCTGTCCCCCGTCACGCTATCACTGACTCCCTTTTCTTTCATATCACTCGTCATACATCAACATCTGCCTGCCCTTGTCCCCCGTCACGCTATCACTGACTCCCTTTTCTTTCATATCACTCGTCATACATCAACATCTGCCTGCCCTTGTCCCCCGTCACGCTATCACTGACTCCCTTTTCTTTCATATCACTCGTCATACATCAACATCTGCCTGCCCTTGTCCCCCGTCACGCTATCACTGACTCCCTTTTCTTTCATATCACTCGTCATACATCAACATCTGCCTGCCCTTGTCCGTGTTACTTGGTGTCGGCGCAACACGTTATCTTCTTGTATATCGTCCTGTCCTCCGTCACGCCATCACTGATTCCCTTTCCTCACACACGAATGTTAAAAGTAATGAAGACGAAAATAAATTTATTCTACCCTTGTGACGTTTGACTGGTCGCTTTATTTACAACATATTCCTTTACACGAGGTGAAAAGGAATGTAGGGGTGAATGGGAATAAAACTTTGATTAGGATTTTAACTGTGATATCACTTTATTGGTTTCAAACAAAGCATCGATTTATTTTATTTAATATATTGAAGTAGGGCAGAATGGGGCAATTTGATCCTACGGAAGACGTGGTTCATAAAAATAATGAAGCTGCTTATCATCTCAAATTGTTTTAAAATGGTAATTCCAAGTCTATTAAAGTAATAAAGTCGGGGAACTAGAACCAATAGTAGATTGATTTGTTTAAATCAACCGAAGATGTTTAGTGGCTTTATAATTTTTGTGTACCGAATCACCCGCAGAATCATGTCACCCCAGTCTCCCATACCTACTAAAACGTGAAAATTCCCTTTAAAGTTTGGTTTCTATTCACCCCGCTTGACGGTTCTTTTCCAACACTCAGTCTTTGGCGAAACAAAGAATATAAGAAACGAATTAATCTTCTTCATTATTTTTCACTTATTTTAATAACATGATATTCTTCTTCTCGTACATTATAGTTCAACACAATTTACTTTACTGTATCGAATGATCGTTGTATCGCTTGCCGAGGTCGGCCGTGTATGGGTGACCATTTTATCATACCCCGATTCCTCCGTGCCTCAGAAAACATGTAAAGCCGTTGGTTCCAGCTACCATTTGTACATCTTCGACAGTCGTTGCAGATACTCTTTACTTCTACATTGCTCTTTGGGTGACTGTAAGCTTTTTGATGAGGCTCATCGTGAGCGACCACGTCTCAGAGCCATATATCATCACTCACAACACACACCGGTTATAGACTTTCGTCTTGAAACACTTTGGTGAGCGCGACTTCCTTAACGCTGCTCAGCCGAGTCGGATTGGACGGTTGACCTCTTTCTCGAAGTTGGCCCTACCCAACTGCATCGAATGATTGTTTCTGTGCTCTTTGGAGGGTTGTCGCGATAGTCGTGATATAGCGGAATTAGGTTGGGGACAGACTCGCGGGCGGCGGGGGCCCGGATCGTCCGCTGCGAGATTATGAAGGATGACCGCGGCTTAGTGTGCACGCACCCTAATGTATCATTGTACTACACGCTACATGGATTTGGAGTATTGCTTTTGTACTGAATATTTTAGTTATGCAAACTATATACTCGTACATCTCTTGTCTTCTTCTCTGTCTCTAATTAGTATAAAAAAGTCACTACTACTTCTGTCTGTTTCTCCGCTTAATTCTTCTAAGCCCTGCAACAGTTTGATACACTTTTCATTAATAGAAAGAGCGATAAACGAGGAAAGTTTTTGTATATTATTTGTCCCGTGTGAAGCCGGAGAAAGTCACTAATGTACCATATTTTGCAAGAAAATGACTATCAAGAACGCTAGTTGCGAATCTATAGCCATTCATTGGCCACGAGTTTTCATTTTCCGGTTTTAAAAAACAGTGAAATAACAGCTCTACATAACGCCGATTTTGTTCCTGAAAAAATGGCTTACATTTTTGCAGTGTATTTTATGAAGCGCCGTTTTCCTGTCGAGAAAAAGTCGGCAAAAAATAAAAGAAAATTGCTTTATCCAAACAAAATTAATTTCACTCTGTAGTACTTACGGAAATATCAATAAAAAACCATTTTCGCCACGTTTTCATTCCAATTTTCATCAAAAATTTAAAATCATAAGCTCTCGAAAATACATGTTTTCATCCGCTATCTCTAGGTATTTTCGGGGAAAATGTTCAGATAACAAACAAAAAGTCCTGCATGCTTTCAGAGTAAAAAATAATAGGCCGGAATACGAGCCGCTGAAAACTTTGAAAACACGCGCAAAATGAAAAAATGTATTCCCGATTCACTAACTATCCATTTTTGGGCATCGGGTTGAATAGGTCTCATTTGTAAAGCGATTTGGAAAGGATCAAACAAATGATTGTGATTTTTACTGTTAATGTAGAATTGAAGAATTAATAAAATAACCTTTTATCCTAAGATCTGATTTCTATGTTACTATAAAAGCCGGAAATACGGTATATATACTTAGGTAAATATTAAGGCCCACCAAGTCTTACTGCTAAAACTCCGAAATGATGTATGATCAAACGACATTTCTTCAAATCTTAGGATTTCCGTCAGGGGTCGCGGATGTATTTGAAAGAGAGTTACCGCGGTTTTACTCGGTAAAAGTCTGTCATGCCCTCCCGCTTCACCCAGATGGGCGAAGATATTGAAAGATTTACAAAGACAAAAAAAACATTTTCTTCAGAGATCATCAGTCTGATCAAATGTTAAAAACTGATAATGTCTGTAATTTTGGAATATGATAAGAAAATACAAACATCATTTTGAAAAAATTCTGATAAAATCATTCGATAACATTTTAAACAATGTTAGTATTTTACATGAACATATGAGCCCTTAACTCTCCTCATCATTTCGAATCATAATTGTGTAAAAAAAAAAAAAACAAAAAGCAAAAATTTCATAATTTAAAAAATGTCCCTAATCTCAGTGTCCCTTTTGGCATAGGCCTCCTCTAACAGTTTCCACTGGGGTCTGCTCTGAGCAACTCGTCTCGTGGAGGTGGATCATCCATAATATGGTTGAGCCACCACCACTTTTGCTGGTCTATTTGTGTGAGGACGTCATCGTCAGTCAGTTTTGTTTTCTGGCAATGTTAGAAACATTTAATTAAGAGACGATTTTGGCAGCTCGTGTTCAGCAGTGACTCAAGTACCACTTTTTTTTTATATAACGTTTCCCACACTAGGACTTTTTTCCTGTATCGTGGGTGCGTTTAGAAACATATAAACTCACATACACAACACCCAGAGTCGGAACAACAATCTGTAGGTCATACAAATATTTGTTCCGTGCGGGAATCGAACCCGCGACACGCAGCGCAGCAGTCAATCGCTCAACCACTGCGCCAACCGTGCGCCCAAAGTTAGCGGGCGGATGATCAGAATCACATCATCATATCATCACATCATCAGCCAATCAATGTTCCCACTGCTGGGACACATGCCTCCTCTCTGAGAAAGGGAATGGGCCGTAATCCACCACGCGCACCCAGTGCGGGTTGGTGGATGGTACACGTCTTCGAATTTTTGGTTCTAGGACATGCCGGTTCCCTCACGATGTTTTCCTTCACCATTTTGAGAACAGTGGTGATGAAATAATTTACAAAAAGTAAAGCACCTTCTGCCTGGGCTCGAACCCACAACCTACAACTTGTAACTCGCGGCCAATACCACTGGACCACTACTGCTCCATGATTATGATCAGAATTTAGAAAAGTTAAAATTATATTAAATTCAATTATATTGGCTAGCTATTCAGTAAGTGGTTTACGTTCTTTTAATTTCCAAAGAAGCAGTCTTCGTTTTTCTTAAACAGCCCTACGTCTTCAAACGGCTCAGCTTAAATTCACTTGTATACCTGCTTAGCAATTTCATCAAACATAAGTACCCATTATATCCGCTATTAAGACCTCTATTTGCCATTTTACTAAATTTGGCTTACACTACGGAGGATATAAGAGATACTTACCTGCGCATTTACTTAATATCATACTTATTGTTATCATCAAGGTACCGTCTTAAAGGTAAGCAGTATCATCGCACACATACTTGTATAAGCGCCCCAAATTGCTTAGTAATCCAACAAAGCGTTAACTCGTTTGTAACTGTCGACCTTATCCAACTGTGACAGAGTTTACATTACAACGGCGAAGTTAAAGCATGTACGACAAGACTACTGCCCTCCATTAAAACTAAACTTCCCTCTAATAAAGATATCCGTAGCAATGTCCATGTCCGAGTAAACAAGACACATCTATTGGCGTGCCGTACATAGCTGGCGATGTATAGCGCTAGGATCAGAACAAACGTTTGGAGTGCGAGTCGTTGTAGTTTCAGGATGGGGGCACGAGTTAGATTATCTTTGAAATCGTTACACTAGTGCTGACCCTTTGTTTAATTAATGCCGTTTAAGTTTAATTTGATTCGACTAGTGTTGATTTGTTTATTTCGATATAAATTAGTGTTAGATAATATTTTAAGGAAGGCTCGCAGGCCTCGTTAATATTAAAATATTGCCGAATATTAGAATATTGGCAACAGCAAAGTACGTCATTATGATAAAAGAGGTCGTTCGGCAAAGTAAAGTATATCGAGTCCAGGGATACAAGGTTAAACATACTAAGTTACTTAGATAAATATACCGAAGAAAACGGTCTGGGCAAAATCTGCGCGATTGCTTACATAACTAAAACATTTTTTGTACATACTCGTACAGTTTGGGGATCGAGGGTATTTTTACAAAATGAAAATGGGAATAGGTAAGTTTACTTATCCAAATGTAAATAACAAAACTTTAATTTACTTGTACGAGTATGATTAGTATACCTTGGAGTCGGAGGAGAAATTGAATCTTATCGATTTTCAAGCATAAGCATTACACTACTGATCACTGGCTAAATTATCCAATTAAAATCGTTTAACTTTCTCTACATCTGAAGTATTGACTATCACATCACTTTATTTTTGTTGTTCAGTTGATGCTCCCTCAAATTGACATCCTGTATAATGTCAAATTCACGCTGACACTTCGATTCATGGGTTCTGTCCCGAGTCTGAGGCGTTGATTGATACTTGTGATCAAAAGCCCTCGGATTACGACACTATGAGCCATGGGGATACTGTGTTTTGATGTACCAAAATATTATAATTATTACGTAAGAGTAAATAACGCTACATAAGCTTCGCTAAGATAGGACGAAGAAGGCTTTGAGGGATTATCTAACGTTATTATTGTCGATGAAAAAGTGTTGGTATTCATCATAATTTGAATTAATAATAATACTAGTATGTTACTCTTCTACTGCAGGGTAAAGGCCTCTCTCTTCTCACGCAGAAAAAGCACTAGCTTTAATCACCAGGCTTGCTTAAGGCACGTTGGCGATATCAAACTCATATTACTTTACGAATCCAGGTTTCCTCACCATGTTTTCTTTTACCGATGTCTAAGATTAACCTCATGATTTTTTTTATTTGGTTTGAAAGACATTATCACTATATTAAGAACAAATTTCACATAAAGATGGATGTTGCTATCACCTGAAAAGAAAAAAAAGAGGCAATAACGTCACAGTTACTTTATAAACCTTTAAAAAGATTCAGCAGAAATCAGGTCAGAACACAGAACTACTAAGCCCTGGAGAGCGCAGACGGGTACGAGAGAGAACCGTCCATACCATCCGCAAACTTATTGTGCTAACTTAAACCTAGACTCTGTCTGACTTAGGTGCACTCTACATGCTGAACCACAAGATAGATGGAAGAGGAGAAAGTCCACTTCGTAATATCATCATCATTTCAGCTGAAAGTTGTCCACTGCTGGACATAGGCCTCCCCCAAGGGTCGCCACACTGATCAGTCCCATGCATTTCGCATTCACCGGACTCCCGCAGCCTTTACCAGGTCGTCGCTCCACCTAGGGGGATACCTTCCAACGTGTATTCCGGTACGCGGTCGCCACTCCAGAACTTTTTGGCCCCATCGAACATCCGTACTGCGAGCAATATGTCCTGCCCACTGCCACTTGAGTTTGGCAATTTTTAGAGCTATGTCGGTAACCGTGGTTCACTTGTGGTTGTCTGCATTTCTGACATGGGCCTCATCAGAAAGCTTAAAGTCACCCACAGGGCAATGAAGATGGCTACGCTCGGAGTTTCTTTGCGTGATCGAATCACTGTAACAAACTGGCAAAAATGGTATTGAATCCTGATTAAACCACTTTTATTAATGAATATAACAACTGCCTCATTGGTGTAGTGGTCCGTAACGCTAATGCTGAGCTGGGATTGCTGGATTTCATTCCCGGATCGAGCAAAGTATTATCAGGTTTGTTCATCAGGAATTTCTGAGTAGCATAACGGCGCCTGGACTTTTGGTTAATGGATACTACAGAATGGTTAATGGATACTACCACAGTGATGATATCCTATACTAGGATATCATCACTGTGGTACCGAGCGAAGTTTCCCCGGATGAATTTTTAGTCTTAACATCTTTGGACTTAGTTAACAACTTTTGTATTTTCCAGCCAAATATTAAAAATAAGGTATGAACAACGATTATCTTGTCGTTCGAAATTATAACAAATTTTTTTTCCTCATTCCATTAAATGAATGATTGAAACACTTCATAACTCAAGGTTTTGATAAGTAATCAAATCAAATAACAGATCTTTTTGGTTTGACTCTTTTCTGAAAACAAAACGTATTCATTTTCACTATTTAATACAAAAATAACATGCTGGATTTTGATTATTCTGTACCAAACTCATTGAGATGAAACGAATAAGTCAGATATCAATTATAATAATAACATAAAAATGACATGTGCAAAAATTACACTTTTACTAGTCGCAAAAGGGTTATCAATATCTTTTCATTTCACTTTAGGTTCTGTTACTGTCACCGATTCTAGACCAACTTGCTGGGAGTTCTCTCCTCCTCCTTCCAGCTAAAACACTAAAAGTTGTTGATAGGTTGGGCTTTTTGTAAATTTTGGCTATCAATAAATGCTAATTCTTAGTCCAATCTTACTTACTATTCAATACTATACTATAAAATATACTTCTATACTAATATTATAAATTAGAATGTAAGTTTGTTTGTTACACTTTCACGCAAAAACTACTGAACCGATCATCATGAATACATACACACATATTCATATTTATTGTACATATATTCTTGGAAGTATTAGAAATAACATAGGATACTTTTTATTACAAGAAAAAAAAAATTAATGGCTTCACTGCGAGCGAAGCCGCGGGTAAAAGCTAGTAATATTATAAATTACAATGTAAGTTTGTTTGTTACACTTTAACGCAAAAACTACTGAACCGATCATCATGAAACTTTGTACATAATTATATTCTTGGAGGTATTAGAAGTAACATTGGATACATTTTATAAAAAAAAAAAAATGGCTTCGAGTGAAGCCGCGGGTAAAAGCTAGTAGTTAATATTATAAATGTTAAAGTTTGGATGGATGTGTGTGTGGAAGTATGTTTGTTACTCAGTCACGCCAGAACGGCTGAACGGATCTGAATGTAATTTGGCACATAGATAGATTATAGTCTGGAATAGCACATAGGCACACACTACTTTTCATCCCGGTAAAATGGTCCCTTGGGATGATTATATTTTACGCGGGCGAAGCCGCTGGCAGAAGCTAGTTTGTATAAATAACTTTTTTAGTTTCTTGCGCGTTATTTTCCTGTGCTTTGGAATCTACAACATGCTGCAACTAGCAACAGATCATATTCAAAATAAAAACAACACATCATATTCAAAATAAAATTCAAAAGTGCCTTTAATGATTTAATTGAATGGGTTTGCGTTTGATTTTGAACTATTCATTTTCTGTCTTACCGTTGCAGTATTTGGTCTTCTACACTTCCTTGCATAGTGTCTCCTTCCTCCTGCCCCCCTCCCGCACTATGACGATAGCATGGTGTGCCCCCTGCTCGTCTTCGTAATCTGATGTCCGGTAAGCTGATGGCATGCCAATGATGCAAAGTCTTCTTAACTAGGAACAGCTTTTTGTAGGGGAGACATTATACGATGTGGTTTAGAATTTTTCCTAATGTTTTACTCTCAATAGACACACATGGGCCGGACGCATCAGGAGATGAGAGGTATCATTTTCGTGTAGGGATATGTTTTACTAAAACACGTCCTTTATTAATGCGACTTAATGTCATATAAATACTTGACTTAATGTCCTATGCCCCCGGATAGGGCAGAAGGCGACAGTAGTCCTGCATCGCGAACAGTCTTGACCTTCACGCTTCGCCTCGCTCTACGTCACTCTGATATTCGTCGCTTCTGTCAACGCGGTGCGTAGCCGAACGGCAGGCTTATTACGTGTTTCAAATATATAGACAAGATTTATATTTAGTAATCTACACCGATCACTCTTACCCTTAAAACTGGAACACAGCAACGTGACTTGGCAGTTCTGTGGCTTGAATTGGTATTAATGATCAACAAGCAACGGCTAGATAGGCTCTTGTGGTAGGTCAAGATATATCACAACCCTTAGCTTTAATTCCAACAAGGAACTAATATTTGTATAACCTAGACCAGGGCAGGCAGACCATTACTAGAGAACATGCCATTCAATTTGATTTAATAAAAATGGCACAGTGGCGTTTCGCCAAAGAATCATGACTTGGTGAGTCATGCAACAAAAAATTAAACTATATGGGACTAATATATATCTTATATATAAAATTCTCGTGTCACAATGTTAGTTACCGTACTCCTCCGAAACGGCTTTACTGATTTTTACCAAATTTTATATGCATATTCAATAGGTCTGAGAATCGGCTACTATCTATTTTTCATACCCCTAGGGTAGGGTAGGTAGGGTGGGGTAGGTAGGGTAGGCTAGGTACTGTAGGGTAGGTAGGGTAGGGTAGGTAGGGTAGGGTAGGTTGGGTAGAGTAGGTAGGGTGGTGTATGTAGGGTAGGGTAGGGTAGGATAGGTAGAGTAGGGTAGGTAGGATAGGTTAAGGTAGGTAGGGTAGGGAAGGTAGGGTAGTTAGGGTAGGGTAGGTAGGGTAGGGTAGGTAGGGTAGGGTAGGGTAGGGTAGGTAGGGTAGGGTAGGTAGGGTAGGTAGGGTAGGGTAGGTGGGGCAGGATAGGTAGGGTAGGTTAGGTAGGGTAGGGTAGGTAGGGTAGGGTAGGTAGTGTAGGTAGGTGAGTAGCCAATAGACGGAAGCGAAGCCCCGGGGTCTGCTAGTATATATATATTATATGTTATTTTTTTTTTTGGAAATTCATTTTATGTTTCAGTATTTAAAAGTAGAAGTTGGTATGATTTGTGCAATAGCAAATTACCTAGGCTACATAAACAATGTTAAAGATTTAGGCTTAATTGGACAACTAACTTTGAACGCCGACGATACTTGCCTATTCTACTTCGGTAACAACATAAACGCCATTGTAGCTGACGCTCAAAAAGACTATATCTGAACTATACAAACACACCAAAATAATGAGTATTCATCAACTTTACACTTTTAATTTCTGCGTTCTTATTAGAAAAATTCTTAACAAAACCTACACACACACAGTTATCCTTCAACACCAAAACATCCAAATACAGCCAAAGAACCCTAACCAAATACAGACGCGTCCGCCGCGAACACAATATGGCAAGAAAAATATAAAATACGAAGGCGTCCAGCTTTATAATAATCTGCCAGCAGATATAAGGGACACATCTTCTTTTAATGTATACAGAGATTAACTCAAACAGTACGTCACTAACCACACAAAACTTCTAAGCTAACGTCTCACTATAGCAATGTCGACATCGTAGGTACCTACCTACATTAAGAAAACAAAACTGTTAGCTACTGGACTTCACTAACCTTAGTCATGTATTTATTCGCTAAGTGAAAAATGTATGTTATTTTAGAATAAATAAAGAATCTTCAAACCCAGATGCTAAAAACCTTATAACCGTGCGTGCCCGAAATATTTTACCACGTACCTCTACCAGCTCGTGTTCCATAGGTTCGCCGTTCCTGACCTAGACACTGATTTGGGTCTAGCTGTCTTAACCTATCCGTATAATAACATCCATCCACAAAGTATAAAAGCTAAAACTGTGTCGCCGCTGAGTGTTTGTAACCCGGATGTTTTTATAAAAGGAAACGGAGGACAACTTAATTTCCTGAGGATGCACCAATAGAGGAGGTCGCGGAATTGTCACGCTGTTGTGTCCGGGGTGAGGGAGATGTGTGTCACACGGGCCGTGCACCTGCTATACTAGATAGTGATGTTTACTTTATTGCCATTATTAGAGATAGCGAATACGAAGCACCAATTACTAAAAGAAACCTAATAATTTTAATGTCTAAACCAATAAACATTGTTTCAGGAATGCTCTAGCAGAATGTCATTCAGTGTCGCTGATATAGTTCTATAAAACAATTCGTTTATAGTTTGTGTATCGTTTTACGAACGCAGTTTGTAACTAAACCTTTATTAAAACTATGAGTCTTGTTACTAGTAATAAATAATTTATTACTTTGCCTAGAGTTTCAAGACTTCTGTGGCAAGTTTGTAATCGAAGTAACACGCTTCCGTAATAATAATATCGTTGTAATTTATCTTGTTATTTCGTGTATTAAATAAACAGTACTGAATTTCTCCAAATAATTATACAGAACTTGAACATGTATTGCGAAGGTGTTTGTCGGCTGCTTCTCAAAACACTAGAAAGCGGTGACGAGCTGACGTTTTGGTGAAGTATCTTTTGTATTTTAAGTTCAAAAAGTGCTGATTTTCAGACTAACTTGAATTAAATGACTCTTGATTTTGGTAAAAAAAAATCGAATAATATATTCTGCATTGTGATTATTCGTGATTTCAATAATCTCAATGCCGCGTCTAGTGTTCTATGCTCCGTGTCACGTCAGCTTCGCTCACAAAGTCCTGTTACTTTAATTTCCGTTCTTTCGTAGTCAATTTTCTCGCTCTTTGAACGCGCTTGCAAAGGCGATGTACCCTACGATATTAAGCATTTTTCTTTAAACTTTGTTGTTCTCAAGTTTGTTCAGCAATAATATTACGGGAACAAATTACTATAGATTTTGTTATTAGGTAACCGAGAACCCGGAGGAGTTTTGAAACAAGTGGAAATTAGATTTAATCAGTTCCTGAATTATGTTTGACATTTTGCAGAAATTGTTTCGTTATTAGGACGGTACACGTGTCTGCGGTTTCATCACCTACCATTGTTAGAATGTTGCCGAATTAAACGGAATTTCATAAACAGTACTGTCAGTAAAGGTCAATCCCATAAATAAACCAGCTCTAGTTATTGTGTAGGAAGCTTCCTCTTACAAAGTCTGTGACAAGAAGTGCTACCGCTACATCACCGTAATTCAATCACCTTGCATTTAGCAGGAAGCGTTTGTGCTTTTGAGCTGAGCTAGGCTGGCTATGTTAACCAGCACAATGGACCGAATGGGAGTCCAAGTGCGGAAAAGGGTCTCACCACTCACACCGGTCACCTTGCATTTTGCCAGGAAGAATACACAAATAGTTCGAGCTACATCAAAGCACGTATTCTCGTACAAAACCCAAACAACACAATCAGTCCTACAGATCCAGCTCATAATTGAAAAGGTAATTCAGCGCAGATCAGTGGCAGGAGGCAGCACACTCGACTCAAATGAGATGGGTTCCGTCACCGAACAATGGTTGTCAGGCGCAGCCAGGGCCGCTAGCGTGTTGCGACAAGCGCGGCGCCCAGCCTCGCCTGTGACTGTGAGATTTGAAGTATGGTGTGTGGATTGATTGATGGGAACTATGAGGAAATCCATTCGATGTTATGAAATCAATCACGTTTTGAAATGCTTTCTGAAATAAGCAACTTAGATATAACCGAGCGACCGAGGTTCCTATACTTACCATTAAACTTTAATTAGTCGCGCGTGGTCCATTGGACCCCAAACGAATTCCAACCCGGGGGTTATAAGTCAAAATTGAATAGGTTACTTCTAGGCAAACTTGCTTCACCGTTGATTACATTATTGCTTTTTATCAGGTGAGTTAGTGGTCAAGCTCGAGACTATATATACCAATATTATAAAGAGGAAAGTTTTTTTGTTTGTTTGTACCGAATAGGCGCCGAACTACTGGACCGATTTTAAAAATTCTATCACCTATGGAAAGCTACATTATTCCCGAGTAACATAGGCTACAATGTTGACGGGAGCGAAGCCGCGGGGGTCAGCTAGTCTACAATAAAATAAATAAATAATAAGAATACCCTCCTAGCTCACGTACCTCTACGTCTTGCGTGATTTGCTTCGCTGGGTCGACTACACGTACCTCACGGATGCGTCTAGGTTCTAGCGGAACTCACACAATAGTACAATTTTAGTGAAATGAATCCTAAATAACACAGAACATTCAACTTTTGGTGACTAGTTATATGACTTACGAAAAGTTAATGAAAAAATCGGTTGTCTGTAAAGTCGGTTTACTGACGATAGTTGAACGTGACAACGTCATAAGAAAATACTGATGGAATGGTTGCATTTTTTAAAAGAAAATTTTAATTTTATTTGTTTGATAGATATTTTGTATGGATATAGAGAAGGAGGTTAATGGAAATCACAATTGAATTGATCAAGTTACATTTATTTGTACGCATAAATACAATTATGTCATTTTTTTTTACAATGTACATAGTTTTTACAAGTATCACTGAACAATATATCACTGAACATATATATTTAATATCGAAAGAATCATTAACTTTATCGCCGCAATTATCGTTGCTATAAACAATTGACACCACATTCACTTTTCACTGCACTTCATACTTGACGAAAACATGTTAATGTATTATTGTATAGCAGCTGTCCACGCGGACGTATCGCTCACTCAAGTAGGAGAGACAGATGTCGAACGCTGCCGAACGCGGAGCCCGATTGTGCCTCTTTGTCGCTCGTTCCGCGCTCTCGCTTGCACTTCAAGCCTTAAATGGAACGCCTCAGAGCGAGGTAACGCCGCATGAGTCATGTTTTTTCGTGCGTGCAGCCGGCTCCATCGAATTATAAGACGTTGTCACGTCAAAATCTTAAGTAGAAGTTACAATTTTGAAACCGTAACTGGTAAAAATTATACTCAACATCACCTAGCTAGCATAATAAACAAAAGATTTCTTACAAATTGTTATCGTCGTTAATATTATAAGTGCACAGCCTAACAAATCTGCGTAATGCTTTGAGGAAATATCGTCACATTCACCCAAGAAAAATAAACAACATTCCTCTCGCAAAACTAGCAAGCTGGACCATATTTTCGTCCAGTAAATTATGTTCAGGATCGCATGAATCATACCGGCCCTTGCAGTACCCCTACCACGGCTAAACGATTGGCTTCCCTGTGAGTTATCGCCTTGCCGCGTTAATCGCTCGAATGATTGATGATCGCCGGCGCTGGCGAATTGTTAAATAGCCATTTTAGCTAAATACGGGAAGATGGCGGATGGCGGAACGGGCGGCGCTGCGCGGCTGTGCTGATTCAATTAGATATGACGCGACAGAGTGACGGTACGATTGTTTTACTTGATTTGAGGATAAGTAGTGAGATAATTTGAAAATGAAATGTTTGGCTTCTTGAGAATAAGTTGGAAATGGTTCCGAGGACAACGACGAGTGGCTTGATAGCAAAGTTCAAAATTTTCTTTGTGATAATATTAATTTCCCTCATTTTTAGTCTGTTACAAATAAAAAAAAACTTTTTGCACAAAAATACTACCGACTCTCAAATAAGAAAACTGCAAAGTGAAAAATAACTTTATTTTTGGATGTCGGTGTCTTTGGTAGGTACCATTTTTTTGCGTAATGGACACCAACTTCCAAAAATAAAGTTATTTTTTACTTTGTAGTTTTCTTATTTGGAAGTCAGTAGTATTTTTGTATTTTTTTTTCTCTTTTATGGTACCTAAAATGTCAAAATAGATTACCCAAATAAAATGAAACTGAACATAACCGGTGAAATGAGAGTATACCAAGATGAACTGTACATATCAGCGTACCCCTTTAGAGCGTACTGGCGTGATGTTATGTTATGAAATGGTATAAACAATGTGATTGCAGAAACAGACATGTGATTGCAGCAATCCCGAGCGCTTTGCCGTTATTTATTGAAGATTTCTGTTGTATATATCCGAAGTTCTTGATCAGATCTTCACCAAATTAAAATGGGACCAATTTCGGAACATACTCTTTCAAACAAAAAATAAATTATCAAAATCGGTCCAAGATTGACGGAGATATCAGTGAACACACATAAAAAAAAACAAACATAAAGTCGAACATAGAACCTCCTCCTTTTTGGCAAGTCGGTTAAAAATAGTTTTGTTGAAACAGTTCCAACAAAACTATTTAGTATATAGTATTATTTAGCTAGTCTAACAACAATGACGGGGTTCTGCTTATCGCACTAATTGCCCTTATTGAATATTTATTATGTTTAAGATCTTGAAAGCTACGAGATGTTCAGTATTTTCAGTAATAGACATGTATTTGTTATAGGAAGTTATTAGTATATATCTTTGTAGTCAGAGCATTACATTCAGAAAATCCTATATGTGATTAAAAGGAGACACACTTTGTTTAAACATAAGCGAAAAGTTTATTAGGAACTTAATGTACTATTCACATGTCTCTTTTTCAAAGCAGTTTATTTAAATATTCTCAATAAATAGATGTATTACGATATACTACACTACACGTTTGAATACAAGCTGTTCAGGACAAAGTTATTTAACGACGATCATAAAGCACTAGTATCCTCGCCGACCTCACTATCCAATACAAGTGATTGCTAGCGGATTAACTGCTTCTAATAACGGATACTGCACACTATTATACTCCATGGCTATATCCGACACGATAATTTTTCACTAACTTAGCGTTATCTTGCAATATTTTCAACATTTTGGCAAGATTCCTGAATATTCTCCAAGCAAAATCTGGGCCAAGAAGACTTTAAGTTATTGAGACATTTACAAAAGCCACAATCAGGAACAGTAACGGTTTCTTTGGATTCCTCAGAGAAAGTCTTGCACTAATAGCGGTTAAGGAGTTAGGAACTTGTATAATATCTGACAGTTCTCAGTATATACGAGCGGGCAGCCGATTCTTCTATACAGCGAGCAACTTCGCAGATGGGACAATGGATCTCAAAGTTCGGTCGACGAGGAATTTTCAAAGCTTAATCAAGTTAAACTGGGCGTTGTTAAAAATGTTTCAATTAGTTCGTTAATGAACAAGTATGCGACAACTGAGACGTTGTTTGAAGTTCAAGAATTATGGGATGACGGCGAGTATAAAGAGGTAAGAGAACCGCCTGAGGAGTTTATTCAAGTCGAAGGTAATGGGATTGATAATGTGGCTCCTGAGTCAATAGAGGGCAGCCGCTCAGCCGCCCAGTCGCTCACTCGACTATTGTACGCCGGCTGAATAGCTCGTTTACGTTAATCGATACAAAACGATTGTGGCTCGGCTTAACACTACGATTAGTCCCACTTGCGTTCCCGTACGATCTACACGATACACGATTATACCTTATGTCATCCGGAAGATTTATTCAATTACAGACGACTCACTGTACGGTTTCGTTTGATATACATTAGTTCAACACTGTTTGATTTTGTTATCTACCTAGACTTACTAATGTGACCTAAAATAATACTGCATACTTTACAATGCTCATTCGTGTATTCAAAGGAGCAAACTAGCTCGGGAGCAGAAATCAATAAATTAATTTACCGACACACGAACATTTCTACGAGTTCGTTTAGTGCGTCCCTGAAGTTTGGACAGATGACCGTAAAATCGGTGATGTGGAACAATTGGCTAATTTTCAATAACTTGCCGCAAAGTTATGAGTACGTTACTGTATGCTCCTGTGCGCAAACAACTACTCCACGGCTGGCCTGATCTCATTCCGTAAACGTCTGTAACTTATAAACTAGTTGGCCTAAATGCTGCCTAAAAAACATCCAACATGTTTACGCCAAACCGGGACCCTCATGCGCCAATAAGTCAAAAACTTTTTTGTTATTTCTGTGGCGCGGGGGAAGCGCGGGCCGCGGGCGGGCGGGTGTCGAAATCGGCACATTTGCTAAAGTGTTCCACTAACTTTCTCCATATGAACTCGAGTGTCGTCGAGTTAACTTTTTATAACCCGCGCTCTTGTATTTCCAGATTTGACAACTTTCACTTCGACCTTCTCGGCTATATGTTAGGGACACATTCTCTGTCCTCTCTACATGCAATCTTTTCTGACTCGTTTCAATCATCCTTTGTTTTATGGCAGTATTTTTTGTGTCTGCATGTTATCCTTTTCTAGCGATTGGTTTTCCTTTTCACGCTAGAAGAATTAAAACGAGGAACACGTGATGAGAGGCATGAAAGTCTAAACCGGGTAAAAAAATGTCAATCAACACTTGACTTACTGTTTTGGAGGGTACAGGAGCCAGCTGAACGTGAAGGAGAATACTAAATGATCCGTTAGCGATCGCCGAGATTACACGACAACTTTCTGTGTTTAAATGAAGATGTATGAAACAGCGGGCGTCATTTTCCTCATTACAATTTACGCTATAACATCGGAAGGAAAATTAGCGGAGTTATTCACCGAAAATTCCTCCCGATTTATCGCTAAACAATCAAAGCAGTTGCCGAAGCAGGCGAGCTCGACACTCGACGTCGAGAGTTTCACAAATTTTCCATTTCTTACTAAACTCCAATGAACTTTACAAAAGACAGACGTTAATGAACCTTGTACTTGTTAATTTTTCATTTAACTTTGAGTTTACGTGGCTTCTAATCGATGAGTTGAAGAAAATTTAATGTTTCGCCTATTGACAGTTGCGGTTCGAGAGTTGTTATTTAATAACAATTTAGATAGAAAAATAAAGCGAAGAGCACTTAGCTCGCAAACAAGGGTGGTATTTAGAATAATTTGAAGTGAGTGACGTCACAACGTCACGACGACGTGTCGGATGCGACTCGTGTACCGGAAGCCTGCTCGGCTCGGCGCGCGGCGCTTGCTCTGAATGCGACACTACACTTACACGTAAGCGGGTCATGAACATTACACAATGAGAATACCTACAACGAAATTAAGTTTAAATTAGTTCTCGAACAATTTAGTTTTTGATTAATATTATTTTACAACGCTTTTCTGACTTCAGTCCCTAGGCTAAGCCTAATTATTACCCTTAAAAGCCAATTTTAACTGATATTATTTTGAAACAAGAAATCTACATTTCTAGACTTGGTCACCATTAGTCCAGTGAGTGCAAAAATACTTTTAAAACATTTTCTACACTCTACAGTTTTGTTCCTCGAAAAAGCTCTCTTTAAAGGCGGCCAATAGGTCAAAAGTGGCCAATATTTGAGGAAGACTAAAGTTCAACTGCGACGTTGATAGTTTCCCGATACGAACATTTAGGACCGACATTTTTCAATGCCTGTAAATTTTCTGCACTTTGCCTGGCAAGGCTTTGGCCTCTTTGATTGTTTGTCTGTTTTTGTCGCTATGGAAGTCAATAGATAGAGATTTACTTAAACCTAGTCTTTTCTTTGCTTGGTATCGTTTATTTTCATGAACCGGATATTTTTTCAAGTTGACGTATTCGGGTGTGCCAACATTTTGTGCAAAACTTCAATAGCGTCGATTACTTCGCCACATCAATATCTACTTCTTCCCAGTTCTTCTCTCTCTAGTCCTTGGAATTTGAATTAGATTTTGTTTGTGTCTTGTTTGTTACTTAAAGTTTCTGCTTTTATTTAGTGAAGTGGTAGTTTGGGAGGGCGATGGGAATTCTCCGTCGAATACTTTAGCAATATCTTTGGCTTCTATTTTGGAGTCCCGCCCACTGCTGGGATCAGTTACAAACAGGGAGGAAACATCGTGAGAAAATGGAATATCTCAGATATCAATATTTGTGTGGCGAACTTTAAAAGTAAGTACTTTGAAATTAATAAAGTGGGTGGCCTTGTAGCGATAGGGTTTCTTTACGTAGTGTTATAAAAATAGCTCCTACTTAACTTTCTCATTTTATTTTCTATGTTTACGTTAAATATTGGCTTGACGTTAATAAATGAGAGAATATATAACGTTAATAAAAGCTTGACTTTGTTTTCATAAAGTCAATGGCACTAGATCGTTTTAAGACTAAAGAAACAAAATTTGATTATGTGATTAAATTAATTTGCTTATCATAAACACCACATCGCTAAATGATTTTATTTTTGTAAATTGGTTTGTACAAACACTTTTACATGTCGATCATATTTTTTAAAACTAGATGAGGTCAGCGTTTTCTATCTGGCTACTCTGAGAAGAAAGGCCGAAACAAACTCAGAGATCATAGTATAGTCTCTTTTAAAGTCCAGACAAAACCTTGATACGATCATGTGAAGACCATGTAGACTGATGTCTGAAATGGTCTTTTGAGGAAAGAACCAGCAAGATTGAGTGGACCTGTCCAGTCAGTGCAAGCATTTGTCAATAACCGTGCAGCTCAACGATCCGACGAACAATACCAAAGAAAGGACATTCTACTCAAACAGCCAGACCACGATTAAAAACTAACTTAAATAAATTAAATAAAAACAAAAAAAGAATGATCCACATCTTGTCTTATCTTGTGGAGAGGCTGTGTCGAAGTGTCCGAGAAATAACTCGGACACTTCGACCCATTGGGATCTATTTTCATAGTCTTCACATTCACAACAATTAAAGTAAAATAATATAATACCTTAAAAAGTAAATACTCTTGTCATTGCAAGAAAACCAAAAAAAAAAAACAAAATTCACTGTGCAAAATATAAAAAAAACGAAATTAATTATATGTATATATATAATAAACACCCCAAAAGGTTGGGTATATGCTATCTGTAGTATGCATGTATAGTAATCAAATAAAGTAATAAAATAGTATGCATGTGTAGTAGTGCATCTATAGTAACTTCATTTAGTCGGTTATTTTTTAATTGCCATGTATTAGAGGGTCAGCCTATTGTCATCTACCGGGCACAAATCCAGGCTCCGAGCTCCTAATAAATCAATCTAGATGGGAAAACCCAATAACACATTGTCCGACCCGAAAATCGAACCCAAAACCTCATGTTTATCAGTGGCACTTACTAATACTAGACCAACGAGCCAGTATTAGAATACTAAATCCCATTTAACGTTCAATTTAAATATATGCCTCTACTAAATACAGCAAACATCCCCATGATCTAATCACTGGAACATCTCTACTTTATAAGAGGCGCTTTGTTCGCCAGATTGCGAGGAACGTATCACATCTTAAACTCGCTTAATAAACGTAAATCCTGTACAAAGTGAACTGTATTTTGACTGCGGCTCACCAAAGATTTGTAACCGACTGTTGATATAAATCTACCGAATCTTGGAGTCGCGCCCCGCCCCGCCACGCCCTCACAACACCGACAATTTAACTCAGCAACATTATATTACACAGCTCTGCAGTTACTCAGACCTTAAAAAGTTTAAAGTTATTTTGCCACGAAGTAGGACGCAAGTGTAATAGAGTATCAGCTTATCTCTGACTGGTAGGAAAGAAAGATGGAAAGGAATGGGTAAAGTAAGTACCAACTTGCCGAGATTTTGCACTGTTACATCAGATTCTAGGCTTTAAGTACACAACTATAAGTCTAGTATCTTGGACTAAAATCATATGTATAATTTTTACTTGTCCATCATAACCTTGCATGTGCTTTCTGATATTTTCCACAGATTCCTATGAATCAAAGAATGCCATAACCTTTGTAACACAAGATGAAAGCCCAAAATGTCTTCCCTTTGTCATATTGCCCTTCGTAATTAACCTAATTACATCGCAATTAACCTAATCACGAATTTTTACATTTCCCTCATTATACCGGAAATAAATGTCCCAAAAAAGAGATAGAATTCCTTGATATAATTAAAATGACGGAGGTATCGTAGAACCAGGTAGCTAATACGACATAGGAATGATTAATTGGCGGCGGGCACGTGTTGCAGTGCGGCCTCACCACGACTTGCGCCCCCGACGCGAGGCAGTAGTGAGGGCCACGAGCTGATGTATGAAGCACACGTGGTCCGCTTACACGGCCCGCATTACTGAGTGTTGCTGAAATTTGCTAAATACTATGTCGAAACATTTCACAACACGAGTTTTACGTAAAATAGTTTTAATTAGAACGTGATATTGTGATTCAAAATAAAGTTCTATAAATAGCTGTTAGCGTGAGATTGAAGCTAATTTTTGGTAGGTAATACTATGACAGGAATAATCGCTCAAAGAAGCTTTATCATACATATTGACTTTACATATTGACATTATATTGCTATGTTTCCTAAAGACTATAGTAATAATTTCCTCAAGAGATGTGGATAATTTGGGCAATCTTGGTATGTGTAACAACTTTTTAATTACACTTTTTAGGCAATTATTTCATTTTTAGTTGGGAATCTTTTTTTAGGATGGGCACAAATTCCTACAAATTGTTGTGGAGAGGTAAATCTGTATGTGTGGGCTCTTCCGAACTGCTGTACAGAAAAGATCCGTCGGCGAGGTTCGTATCGGGATTGATTGCATGGAGCTGCTCGGAAGTTTTTACTCACCGTACACCTTCCCTCTCAGTTTTACGAAGTAGTATTAAGTAAGGTACCTCTAAACTGCTCAACAGCTAAATAACATGCCTGATTGTTTTTTTTTTGTTTTTTTTTAGGTTCATTCAGCACACAATTTGTACAAAATACCTTAGACATAAGAGTCAACTTTTGAGTGATGGATAGACTAGATAAACAACTTCAAATGTTAAGGCGAGTTTAAAACAAAACTGATGATCAAAGCAGACAAAGGAAAGGCGACAAGTAACCCTTTATAGTACAAAGTGTAATTAATAAATAAATGATTTGCCGATGTTACACAAAATACCAACTAAGCTTCACAAAAACATTATTACAATAAAATAAAATCGGTTTCCAAAAAAAATACTGCAAAGTGAAAAAATAACAAAAATAACTTCATTTTCGGAAGACGGTGTTCCTGTTTTTACTTCTACGTTTTTGATACCGAATTCCGAAATTGAAGTTTATTTCACTTTTGGAATTGGGTTATATAGTTTTATTTAAATTTTTATTTTTCACTTTTCAGTTGTGGTACGTAATGAGCAAGTTCTGTAAGGTACCTAAATGCACAAAGTTATGCCAGAATAGATTACCCGAATAACATAAAACTTGGACAAAACTGCTGATCGGGAGTGTACCAGGGTCAAAATCGGTTCACCTAGTCAAAGGTTTTGAGGTAACACACATTAAAAAAATACAGTTGAATTGAGAACCTCCTCCTTTCTGAAGTCGGTTAATAATCGATCATCAATATCCAATTTACGTAGTCACACAGTCTACAACGTGATACAGTGCGGACATCCCACAATGGTGCGTAATTATTTGAATACGGCCGGGACACAACCAGGCAGCGTGCGACTGACGCATCCTCTGGCCAACAGCGCGGCAAATGGCAGCCATCAGCCGCTGTCAGACGCGTATGGCATGATGATGCTGTCATTAAAACTCATTGCGATGGAATTGGTGAGCAAGAAGTGGGACTTAGAATACGGAGAAAATTAGTCTGATATCTTATCTAGATCTGATTATCAGGACTGGAAATGAATAGTCTGATTTAACTTTTAAAACTGCTTTTCGTGAGTCGCAAGTAAAGGCTGAAAGGATTGCCACTGCATGTCTTCTCCATCCATATAGCGCTATTACAAGGATACATTATTATATAATCTTACATAGATGATAGTTCATCTACAACTAAATTATCATTTTAATATGGGGGTGTTACTTACATATTCGAGGCTCGAGATATTTTTCTCATAATCCGCAACAAAGACGCAATTTATTCAAAAACTACTTTTTGTGTTCACACGTTCTAAGAATTTCTGCCTAACGAGAGGTCTGATATAAATAGGTTAGTCAATCAATATCGAACCCCCTCCCGTATTCCCACCCAGACTTGAGAGCACGCCATTAATGAAACATTAGTTTTTGCCCAAAGCTTCGCAGTTAATGTTTTTTTGTCCCTACATAATGATTTTCGCGACGAGACCCCAATGTGGCCGAAACTAATGATTTTTTGTCCGACACCCTCGGTCAGCACAGATAACTCAGCGGCTTCATTAATCATGGTTTACTCCGACACTAGTTCTCACTTGTACTCCGAAACTCCCGAGAAAAATAATCTATTGGGAATACCCGGTATTCCCGTACCTTTCATAAAAGAATCTCGGTTGAGAAAATTTTAAGTCCTCTTTTGATGTTGCCAAAGTTACGATCCACTCTTTGACTTACGAAAGTACGCCCAAGAAACTAGGTTAATCCTTCGTAATCCCCTGTTTTAGTACACCTCTTTATTTCATGTCCCGTTTAGTGTGGTGTAGTTTAAAAATTTAGCATGAAACCAGTGGCGCGGTGTTGTGGAGGAGTCCGGACGTAAAGTGCGATGTCAGCGCGTGGAGCGATGTATTATTAAAGGCAACAAACTACTTCCTATCCAATTCATCAAAAATTAACAAAGCGGCTCTCACCGCGCGATATGCGCTGACTGTACATGACTGTACACTGAACGGACAGGGGTGGTCTGAGACGGAAGATGTAGCGTTTTGTCTATCAGAAAATTGATCAATCGTGCTTGTTCAAATAGATGCATACTTTTCTTAAAATGTTTCAAATCAATTACGTTTTTTTATTGAAATTGTACGTTACAGAAGCGGCCTTCAGTACAAGACTACCAGCAACATTTCTAAATACTAGCATCTTACAAGCATGTCAATCTGATATTCAAAGGTATCCAAACTACCCACATAACTCCAGCCCGCTACATCACCCCACTTGGGTTATCACCATATCCGCTGAGGGTTTAATTGACCTGAAGACGAGTTGCGTATGACCTCAATTTTCCGACCCCTGCGCGCGTGACGTATAATGTACCTAAGTACCGACGATGTACCGGATTGTACCGGTTTTTAACATTCCTCTCGAACACAAGGAATGACGTAATTGGAGGGAAGCTCGCGGTAAAGGAGTCAGTAATGATGAACAGTTCACTGATCTGAGAGTACGTGGAAAAGATGAGGTTGATGAGAAGCTTTATTTTTTAATGTTTGGGTGATTTTCTGGCTGTTAAAGCAGATAATTTGCGTCTTTCCTGGAACGTTTTAGAACTAGTATTACCAGAACTGTTTAAGAGTAGCCATCTAATGAGCAATTCTATTCCATACTTTCATTCCATACTAATATTATAATGCTAAAGTAGCTCTGTCTATCTGGCTGTCTGTCGGCTCTTTGTTTTACTCCTACACCGCTGAATGAATTCTGAAGAATTTTGTTATCGAGGTAGATTGGACCCTTTGGTTGTAGTTTAGAAAAGAAAATTGTAAACTTTTTATCCCGAGAATACGTTAATTTGGGATAATATCTGACTTTTACATGGGCTAGCCGATGGCCGAAGCTAGCACTATAACAATCTTTTTAATATTTGGATTCCACTTGACCTGCATAGTCGTATTACTCAAAACTCTCACTTATTTACTTCCATCTTCTGATAACTTACACCACCGATCTCAATCTGCTGACTAATCTCAGTTTTTCCTCAGGCCGGTTTGTCAAGTAATTGACCACGTGGCCGAACGTCACGTCGTGGTCACAAGGGTAGATAATGTCAAGAAAGATGAGTAAGGGTAATATTATAATGACCTTTTTAGGTGCTAAAAAATTTAACCCCTTTACGGCGTACCGGTGTGATTTTATTTTATGAAATGGCGTAAACAATAAACAGACATGCGATTGCAGCAATCGCGAGACATTTGCCGTTGTCTATATAGTTCTTTTGTATATCTCCGAAGTTCTTCATCAGATCTTCACTAAATTTAAATGCGACCACATAAAAAGCACCAGCTTTCAAAAACAAAGAATCATCAAATCGGTCCACCTATTAAAAAGTTCTGAGATAGTAAACATTTTTTTTAAATACATTCGAATTGAGAACCTCTTCCTTTTTGAAGTACGTTAAAAATATATAGGTAATGATGCAATCTTAAAGCTATTAAAAATACTTAGCAATTTCATAATTTTTATTAACAACTGTACTATGCTAAACTATCCTAAGTACTAGAGAACCATGACCGAATAAAGAGAACTGTATTATGAGAAGGAATATATCAGCAGTCCGTAGAATAAAGTCAGGATGAAGATGAGTCAAGAAAATCAGTCGCTTAAAGTTAGTTTTACCTTTAAGGGCCTACATCCGCTTTAGTGCCGTAAAACGGTAACTTTCTGAAGCATACTCCTTAGTAAAGGCTAGGTTAAAAGGTTTGAAAAAAATATATATTTGTTATTGTTTCATACATACATGTACATTATTTTTTAAACATGTTTTTTTCGTATAACAAATAGTTTTGCTTTAAAAAATAATTAGGAATATGATATTTTTCGCAACTTTTGGATACTTCTCCAAAACGACTTGGATGTTTAAAAATATTTTTACACAGAAAAATTGATATTATATTTTTCACAGAAAACCTCCTTTTGAAAACTGTTCAAAAGGAGGTTCAATATTGTTATTTTGGCTCCGAGCGGGCGCGCGGCCAGTACTGCGGTTAACATTGGGACGTATATATCGCCTTAAGGGAAGGCGAACTTGATGAAACTTAACAATAAATAGGCACGCTAAAACTTGAATCAGAATTTTCTACTATAAGCGGAACAGCCTCCTAAAATATTACCAATATGTAAACATAAACTTAATTAAAACAAAAGCAAAATTCAAAACGTCAGAGTTGCGAACAAAATCTGTTCCATGAGTTGTAAGCAGTTAGCACACTGTGTAAATATGTTGGTATAAAGTTATGTGAGGTAATGACGGGTTCCCGGGTCCCGCCGGTATCGGCACATAGTTAAAACTCACAGATCATTTGGCAATGGAGCGGTCCCAAACTATCCTAATTGCCAGCCTCGGTTTTAGATATCGCTGGGAAAATCCGAAGCGATTTGAAGCGGTGTGGTAAGCGGAGCGGGTAGCGGTAGTTTAGGAGTTTATATAAACAATTTTTTTTTTAAGTAATATAATTACAAAGGACATGGCTAAATAAAGTATGGTCGACTGTCCTAGCAATGTATAGACATTTTAACTAGTAATATGTAATGCTGAATTGCTGAATATAAGTATTTCTTATGATAAAAAGTTACAGGAACTTTTTATATCGTAACAATCCTGAAAATAAAATCGTAGAAACTCCTTCATTAATAGGTATACAAACTTGTAAAAGAATAAGTTTTTGCTATGATGCTTTAGTAAGGCGTTCTCGTGGCTAAATAATAACAGCCGCACAGGTCGATCTTCAAGGTTAAGCAACGCTTGCCGAGGTCATTCCGTGGATCCATGCGCGAGTTTCCTTCGTGCCTTGGAAAGCTAGTGAAGCCGTTGGCCCCGGCTATCATTTATGGCTACACCACAGTTTATGCATCTCATTGATAAATCAATACGCAATTGAAACTTAAGACCACACTAGTTGGCTCTGTATTAATACTTAATACACTAATACCCATAGAAAGATACTTCGTTCAAAGCGAGTTCCCACGACACACACAACCTGTTTTTTTTTTTTAATTTGGATCTAATGGAATCAAGTGTAATCTACAAGAATTGATTGTAACTTTTAAATGTCAGCACCAAGTGCCGTTTCTTTCCAGATTTTGTCAATAATTTCTAGAAATCAGATAAATGCAATTAAAGAAATCAACATTTCGAGGAGTATTGCGATAGGTACAAAAATAAATAATAATGAATGCTGTTCGTTTCGACTTACGCAAATGTCTTTAAAAGTAGGTTTATTGACCACAATTTTTCGAAGAACGGAATCTTATGTTCTCATTGTCGAAAATCTTTTAATTATTTGATTATTTCACGAAAGTTCTACAAGAATAATAAGACTGTAATAAATCGTTAATGAATATTTGATTATTACGAGCTAGTGAGAAATTTCTGTACATGCTCAGGGCAGTTGTTTAGCCATGTCCTTTAAAACTTAAAAACTATATTGCCTTTATAATGCTATGGCAGGCTTCCTAGAAGATTGATTGAAAATAATTATAGAAAATGTGACCGGGAAATTACCTATTCGGTTTATACTATTCGTTGGATAATAGAATAGAATACATTCCACACACATTTACACTTTTACGTGCAAAAGAGAAGAATACTCGCAGTAAAAAAGTATCAAAATAAAGTATCGAATTAAACGGTAGAGAATGCCTCTTCATACAATTTTTTGGAGAGAGTGCACCCAGCACTATCTCCAAAAAATTGTATGAAGAGGCGCTACTGGTATTAGAAAACTCGATTCTATAACTGTTTATCAATCAATAAACTACAAAAAGTTTTCGCCACCCACAACAACACCCAGCATTCAACTTCTTATCACCTCTTTAAAACTTGTCCACTCCGCACAACAAAACTGCCCCGCCCCCGCTCCGCCCGTCACCGATCCGCTACCTCAGCTTATCGGGCCACATTTTCAGCACGGGCCGCACCTATATCACTAACGACTGAAACGCCCATTGTGCGATAACCACCTACTTTATATACTTGTTAACTACAGTTATTTAGCTCCTATCTGCCGAAGCAACTTATTCCGTAAAGTACGCCGCCGCCGATCGGTCGAAACTTTGTGTCATTTGTTATGTATTCATCTGTTCGTGCTGGGGGTTGTTTATGTGAATTGACGATTTGCTGGGTTTATTGATAAAGGGTTTGTTTTGTTTCAGGGTAAGTGGACCAGAGTGGTGTTCATTGTTGAATAATCCGAGCGACCCAAAAGCATCTCCTGCCTACTACTGAACTCAAATTGCAAGTATTTTATTTTATAAATAATTGGTAATATGGTTCAGACGGGTTACAGCGCAAACCTGATTTTTCAGTCAATATAATGAAAGTACGTACGCTTGCAAAGGTTCTAGTTTGTCGATACTCACAAGCTCTGTCCATCGTATACGTTCAACCAGCGCAAAAATCTGAAACTAGGTCAAATATTCCATTCTCAAAAAATCAGAGAGAAGAGGAATGTAAATCGGAATGCATTTCACTCAATACTTCTCATTCCTGACTTTGAGCGCTCGTAATCTTATTTCGAGAGTTTCTTCGCGAATATCTCCAGAAACAATCTGTACATTTGAACAAGTTGCTTTTGTAAATCATTAATAATCTTATTTGAGAAGCTTGGGATTGCTCAAAAGATTATGACTTCAGTAAATAATAGGTAATTATTGTTTACCTTCTTTATTAGAATACGGTCGCTTCTCGTTTTGTATAAAATGGAGGACGTTATCCGTAATGTAATCTGGGTATTATCAAATAGCCGTACGATGTCGTGTTTGCTAATCTTACAGGTACATAAGCTTACCTAAAAGAGTTGATACATACACTTTAATGGATTCTTAACAATTTATACGTAACATTTTTCTAGTTTTTTTTTATCCTTCTTTATGCCTGAAAATAACGCGAAATACCTAATCTCAATTCAAGACCTCTCAAAAGTCTATACGAGTTCCATACTAACTCCAGAATAATGTGTATCACTTGTATGGATACTCGGCCCACGTTTATAATAGGGTTTGTTTTATTTATGGCGCAAGTCGTGGGTAATGCGCCACGTATCAGACGTGACTGGGACCAACCACGCGCGAGCATCGAGCTGCGATTTACTCGTCTCATTTGAGTTATTATAACAATTTTTTGGTTGTTTGTAGAAGTTTAATTATCTGCTTTGGAGAGTTTCCTTGAAGTAGCAAGAACATAAAGTAGGCTTTATTTTGGTTGCTAGAAAAAATATCAGATAGAAAAGAATCTAAGTCGAAGAATGTTGGGTGAGTACAATAAAGTTGGCAGTTTTGTATATTTTTGTAACAGATATAATTATTTTTTCCTGATATTATTGTCTCCAACTTTTAATAATACGAACTGTAGGCAGATTAAAAAACTTCTCCAAAATATCGATACTCTATTTGTGTGAATAAGTAAAACTTTTTATATTGGAGATTATACTCGAGTTGTTTTTGTTTCACAATTTGCTGGTTGTATTACTTTTATTCGTTTCGGAATAGTTAGTGCGGCAGAAAACTAAATATTCACGAACAAATATGCAAAAAACATTTCCATACTGATGTGTCGTTTAAATATTAACAGATACAAAAAAAGTCAATATTCATAGAGTAGACCATCACAGAAGGCACGGAGCATTTAAAAAGCTCCTAGTTATGTCTTTATAATAAACGTGTTGCACAATGTAGTAATAAAAAGTGAACACAATGTAGTGTTGCTTTCATGTTTGTAACACGTTTTTGTGATGGTTGTTCGTGAACTACAATTAAGTTTAGTTGTAGTTACCAATGTTGTGTGGGACAGATAGTCTAAATAACGTCAGGTGCAATTTGTTGCAGGTTTAAACATGATAATTATTTGTGTTATCCTATCTAGACCTGTGTCCAGTGTAAAGATATTTAGACCATTGTCCACTATTCACCGATAAGTAAACGATAAGCCTATCGGTTAGTTAAAATAATTTCTTACAAATACCTGTCTTGCTAAATAAAAATGTAAGACATATTTTAGACTACACAATATGTACAATGATAAAAGAGCTTCCTAAACCATTTTATCCGCGCAGCCAAAAGGAATTGTTATGATTTTAGCAGTCTACGTATGTATGTATATATGTGTGTATGTACATATGTATGAATATATACATACATGTATTTATATCATTATATTGTGGGCTTGCTTGCCCAGGTGAGCCGATGAGATGGTTAAGTTGAGGGAATCCGCTGTATGTGAGATGCACGGACCGATCAATTTATCAACACTTGGAGGAGGCCTATGGCCAGCAGTAATCGTCTTTCGGCTCAAAAGATGATATTTTTTGTAATTAACTCTTATTTGACCTACTGAAATATGTGAACATTGATAGTCAAATCCCCAACGATATGCATAACCTATGACTTTCCAATCGAACGAGTTATTTGTTCGCTACCGTTTGTTGCCATCTTTTTATTATAAAACAGACATATCGCGATATTGAATATAATATACAGGTGTATTGATCGATGGCAATATAAGTATGAACGATCGACCTGTTGAGTGTTGAGTATCATTCACGTAATGTATGGCTTCAGGTACTTAATCATCTTTATGTGGTTTGATGAATAGCTATGAGATATGTTTTTGTGATCGGTATTTTTCTACAAATGTTGTGGAGCTTGTGCGTGGCTAAATCATAACAGCCGCACGGGTCGATCTTTAAGGTTCAGCAACGCTTGGCGAGGTCGGTCCATGGATGGGTGACCATCTTAACATAGCGAGATTCCTCCGTGCCTCAAAAAGCACGTTAAATCGTTGGTCCCGGGTGTCATTTTAAGATCTTTTACAGTGGTTACGGTAGTCAAAGCCATAACATCTGACACCAATCCTTCTAAAGGTGAAAAATAATATGGTGGATGTTTTAATTGTATCATTTGTAGTGTCATGCCCTTCATACTAATATTAGGTTGAATATTTTGGGTGTGACTAATAATTCCGGTTAGAACCGTTTCGATTGGAGAAAGTAGTATGTCTGCCCCCTTAACTTAAGTCTGACTGCTTACAAAAATAGTCCCGATGGTACAGTCCATAAAGGATAAATTAATCACCAAAGACAATTCGCAAACAAAAAGTGTAATTGACAAAAAACTTGAGCAATCAAAACATTACGACGTTTTCATTTAAAAACTTCTAAAGTCCACTGCAATAAATCTCTCGTTTCTAAAATCTTTGTGAACAAAAGAGCATTTTGTTGGCAAGTTAAAACAAATGCAACATTAAAGCCGGTCGGGCCATAAGCTAAGCGACTAGCGACGCTCGCTTACAGAAACAGAAACGCTTTTCATTTCCTCTTATATTCCATGTTTATTTTTATTGTATACTTTTGAGCTCATAGTGTATGTTTAATTTGGTGAGTCGATGATCTGAGTGTTCGTATTAACGTGGAGTGTTGAAATTATTTTGGGCCATGAATTATGTAGTGTGCGCGTAGTAAGAAGTAGGTCGTGTTAGTATTTTTATAAAAAATATTTATTAAACTTTGTTTACGTAAGAAATGGTACGTAGCAACAGTACTGCGCAAGTATTTATTGCCAAGGAAAAACCTGTCAATAGGCTAATATTTAAAAGTGATTATTAACCAAGTTAGTGAATGTTTTATCCTCTCCAGTCTATGTTATGCGTACCTTTTGGGATAACTATCATCATGCGTAGATACCTACAGCTAAAAAGTGGGCTTTTTGATAGAGTCTGCGTTTCCTGATAGCTACAACATGTAGATATTTAAGTTTAGAGTGAATAGGTTAGTTCTAGGTAAGCGTGCTTCATCGTCGACCACATCATCGCTTACGATCTGCTGAGCGAGCACTGCCTCTGTGATAGGCTTGAGTCTTGCATTTTATCACGGTTTTTGCTCCCAAACTGTGATAAAAATGTTTGACTCAAGCTTATCACAGTAGACCGTGCTCGCCCCGCAGGTGAGATAGTGGTTAAACGCGAGCCTATAAATAACAATAAAAAACCAACGTTTAAAAAAGTGGTGACGTTGCAACACCAGTATTGTGAAAAAAAAATTCCATGGTAACTTCAGATGTTTCCCGTCTGGCTTGCCACTATTTGGTACCTGCCGTA
Source organism: Orthosia gracilis (assembly GCA_947562075.1). Lineage (NCBI taxonomy): Eukaryota > Metazoa > Arthropoda > Insecta > Lepidoptera > Noctuidae > Orthosia > Orthosia gracilis. The sequence goes on along the minus strand of OX387271.1, from coordinate 49,434,367 downwards.
TCTGTGTACTTTCCGCAATAGATATCCAAAAGAAAACAAGAAATTAGATTTATTTTCTATCAATTCCATATTAATTATATTACTCTTTATTTATTTATATCGTAGTATAACAATGACTGTGTACTAATTTGTAATACAGGATTATCTTATTATGAAAGCCGAGTATTGTGCGATGAATTATTTATTTATTTGGTTACAATAATTGTTGGCCTAATGATCGTCCATGTAATCGATACCCGTATGTTTTAGATAGTATATAAATGTAGCTAATTATGTGTATACATATTTGTGTTAATATCCGAAGTAGTGGCATTTTACACATCATGTTTGATTTAAATTGATAATTATTATCATTTCTAACTAATCTACACTAGAATGAAATTTATACCAATATATAAATTGACATAGTATAAAATAGTTTTTTTTTTAATTAAAGTGTATGTATTGTTAATTAAGTATCTACACTTATTATAAAGAGGAAAAATTTGTATTTTGAACAAATACACTTAAGAAGTACCAGTCCGATTTCACCATTAGAATGCTATATTATTCCTGAGTAACATAGGCTATATTTATTACTAGAAATAATGTAACCCAAAATAGCAAAATTTTGCCTATAAAATTCATTATTTTGCGTGCGCTGAGAAAACTATTGATGATGCATAAAAATTATGTTCAACATGATTACCTACAAAAAGTCTGCTAGGGAGTATATCTAGCTAGTATAGTTAAGTCACAATAGCGGCGATTGTGTTCTAAAATTTAATTAGATCGTCGGTAGAAAAATGTTGGTTTCATTTGTATAGTAGTATTAATTCTTATTTTAATACATAGTTTCATCATCAAGGGTATTTATTTAGCAGTTAAAGGCATACCAGGTTAAATAGTGGTCAAGCGCGAGCCTATAACAAATAATTAAAAAAAAGGCCCCAGATAAAAAAAAAATTGGTTGGTAGGTAGGCAGGGTAGGTTAGGGTAGATAGGTAGGTAGGGTAGGTAGGTTAGGTAGGGTAGGTAGGTAGGGTAGGGTTGGTAGGTAGGGCAGGGTTGGTAGGCAGGGTAAGGTAGGTAGGTAGTTAGGGTAGGTGGGTTAGTAGTTAGGGTAGTTAGGTAAGTTGTAGGTGGGTTAGTAGATAGGGTAGTTAGGTGGGTTAGTAGGTAGGGTAGGTAGGTGGTAGGTTTGGTGGGTAGGCAGGTAGCCAATTGACGGGAACGAAGCCGCGGTGGACATCTAATAAATAAATTAATTAAAAACTAATTGACTCTATGACCGTACTTGGCAAAATTTTAGTTATTTTCTTGAGGTCGGTCCGTTCTTCTGTGCCTCGTGAGCCAACTGTCATTTGTAGATCTTTGACAGTCGTTACGAGTACGAGTAGTCAGAAGCTTGGAAAACTGACAGCACTCTTGAGAGGTATCGCGTTCACTAGTTAGTTATTCGGCTTAAGAGATCAGATAAGCAGTCGCTCCCTGAAAATACTGGTACTCATCTGTATCCGGTTACACTGGAAGCTGATCTTTGGGATCGCTATATTTAGTTAGGAAAAAGATAGGTAGATTAATTCATTGGTTAAAAAAAATATTTGTACTAGAGAAATACTTCCTGAACTCTTTTGATTGATTCAGAAGAAACTTTAAAATATTGAACAACTCAGCTCAACCACTACGCCAACGTGTCGTCAACTTTTTTTGACGACACGTTGGCGTAGTGGTTGAGCGATCCCCCCCGGTGGGTTCCCGCATTGTCGAGGCGGGGGGGCTCAGTAACCGTGGCTTGGACAACCACGGTGAAGCGAAGAGGAACCCGAGGAGGGCCCGCTCGTCAGGGCTTTTGCCGACAAGCCGACGACGTAGCGGCCAATAAGTAGGTTGCGGTGGCGTATGGGCGCCATCGCAACTGAGGCGGACCGCGATGTGGTATAGTAGGCATCGCGGCTGAGGGTTGGAGGCCGCGGTGGGAGAGGAGTGCCGGTATTACGGAGCGCCGCTCGCCCTGCCCACCGCGGCCTGCGTGGGGTCGCCACCGTCTGATGGCGGACGCGGTGGGGCCGCAGGGGAGGAGGAGTGTCGGTATAGCGTTGGCCGCTCTCCCTATCCCCTGCGGCCGAAAAGTGGTAGGTGGCGGGGCCACTGTCCTGACCCGTCACAGGGGGACCAAGGGTCCCATACACGGGGTCGTCTGGCGCCCATGTGCTGGTTTGGTCCCTGGGGTGGTCACGGCGTACAGTGTGTTCTGGTGCGCCGGTGATGGGGGTTAAACCCCAGAGGAGGGTCCGGAGACGGACAACCGCGGCGGGTTCGCGGTTGTATGCTAACGCGTTCCCGTGTTCCCGCCATAAGCGGCACAGGAGGACACCGTGGCGTTTTAGTGGGTTAGAGTCCCACATAACTGCACTATCTCCCCGTGGTAGCGCAGTATGCATGAGCATTTCTCCAGGCTAAAAAAAAAAAAAAAAAGTGGTTGAGCGATCGGCTGCTGCGCTACGTGTCACGAGAATGATTCCCGCACGGAACAATATTTGTATGGCTTACAGATAGTTGTAGCGGATCTAGGTGTCTATTATTATGTGAGTTTAAATGTTTGTCAACGCACCCACGATACTGGAAGACATTCCTAGTGTGGGGCAACATTTTTTTTATAAAAAATGAAAATTTCGGTTTAGATATTTTCCAGTGAGTGTCCTAGGTGTTGGGCTCCACACCGCAACGCGTAAAACCGTGACTGGATGATAGCGGATTAATTCACCGTCCGACGGCGGTCGCGCGTGAACTCTTATAACGCGCCCGGGTTCTGTACTGCATTATTTAATTACTTCCATTCTGCTTTATGTAAGGATTTTGGAGAATATATTTTGAGGTCAGTTCCTTCTTACATGTTGATTCTTTAATGTGCTATGCGGAAAATTGTTCCTCATTGTGAGTATACATAAGTTAGTGAGATAATAAACGGTAGGATGCTAAAATGTTGCCATATTCGTTTAAATATTCTTCTTAATACTCAGTTAATACTCAGCAATAAATACTCAGTTTTCTTAGAATTTTACTGTCAAAAGCGTCTTATTGGTTTATTAGAAAGAGTAGAAATTAATTATTTACCTGTGAAGTCTTAAATCTCACTCATCACTTTGATTAAATAAAGTTCCTAAGAAAGAATATTTTTTTCTCAACCATTTTCCTCACCTTCTTCAATCAGAAGAATTTTGATAAAAGCAAATAATTACGTTTACATGTGTAAGCAGCGCAGTGAGCAGCGTAGCCTGCTCACTATGCCCACGCCCATTTGCCCATCATGCTCGCTGTGCCTGCCGTGCCCAGCAGAGTGTGGACCCTTTATTACACGCCACATTACAACGTGCAGTCGCTTGCGTCATGTCGGTTTCATCAGGTTGATAGTAATAGTAAATGTGGGTATTTTGATTATACTTGCTTAAAAAAAATGTTAAAGATCTGCAAGAGCCTTGATTAGTGAGACATTTGAAAATAATTAATTAAAATTAATCGAAAGCAAAGTTGAAGATGGTGCAAATGAAAGTTTGCGAATATTTTGGCTATGTTGTCATTTTCATGGTTTTTCAATCTAGAAGATATTGCAAAAAATATTAATTAATAGGGGTTAAAGTATGAAATGCCGTTTTATTGTAATAGGTACTTCGAATTGACATAGAACCTTCATGGTTTGAGATTTTTGAGTGAACTTTTTTCACATGGTACCTATGAAGTTCTTCTTTTAAAAAATATGCACCATTCGATTATCAAATTTCAGTTGTTTTTTTTATTCAGCTTAGACAAGAAAGATGGATACTTCGAAAATTTGAGTGATTTTTGAATACGAGTTCCGACGCGGAACTAACGCGGCACAAACAGCTCGCAATATCAATGTTGCGTCTGGAGAGGGGTAGCTAATGAACGCACCGTGCGATTTTGGTTCAAACGCTTTCGTGATGGAAACTTTGATTTGAAGAACGAACCACGTGGAAGACCGCCCACACAGGTGAATAACAATGAATTGAAACAGATGGTGGAAGCCGATCCGAGCCAAACTACCCAGGAATTTGCGGCATGGTTTAACGTTACCTTAACAACAATATTGACTCATTTGCGTCAAATCAATAAAATAAAAAAATATGAAAAACGGGTGCCTCATGATTTGACTGATATGCAGAAAGAAACGCGTGTTGAAACTTGTGTTGCCTTGTTGAATCGATACAGAAATGAAGGAATATTGGATTGAATTGTAACATGTGATGAAAAGAAGATTCTTTACGATAACCGTAAGCGAAAAATGCAATGGCTGACCCTAGGTCAAACGCCACAACAGTGTCCTAAAGCAAAGCTTACTAATAAAAAGGTAATGTTAACTGTTTGGTGGTCTCAGCATGGTGTTATTCACTATAGCTTTCTCCGATCTGGTCAAGCAATAATGGCAGATGTCTACTGCGCCGAACTACGAAGAATGATATCAAAACTAGCAGTGAAACAGCCCAGACTCGTGAATCGATCTTCACCATTATTGCTCCATGATAACGCAAGACCTCATACAGCACGATGAACCGTTCTAACTCTACAGGAACTGCAATTAGAAACCATTCGTCACCCTCCGTATTTGCCAGACCTTGCTCCAACGGACTACCATTTTTTTCGTGATTTGGACAATTTCAAATCTAAGTAATAAAAAGTTTTCTTCTCAGGAGGCAGTACAAAATGCTTTCACAAAGTTTGTCGAATCTAGATGACCAGAGTTCTATCGCAAAGGCATAAATGACCTTTCTATTAGATGTCACCAACGTTTAGATACAAATGGTTATTATTTTGATTAAATAAATATGTTAAATTAAAATAAAAAACGAATTTCAATTTTTCACAAAAAATCGGCAATTTCATACTTTAACCCCTAATATTTATTTTGAACTCATTTCATATTTATTTTGAATATTAGATTAGTACAGATCATATTTATGTATAGTAAAAGAGTATTCCGACAAGGGTACTTTCAGGATCCCTAACTTTTAAACACTATCGAAACCTTGAAGCTGTTACTCTGCCGGGTCACAAGGTCGCAAGATGTACATAAAAATAACCGTCTGGACGCAAATATAAATAGCCGAAAAGTAAGATGGAGATACAAACTGTATTATTATTCATACGGCCCATTAGGTTTTCAAGTAGCCTTCTTTGTGGCAAAATAGTTACCTACTGAATTTATTAAAAACCTGTAACAAATACACTCGGTGAAAATAAATAGACACGAGCTCCAAAAAGTCTGGGCGTTCAAATTATTTTGGTATCAGTAATAAAATTGATGACTACAATAAAAATAATTTGTCTGGGTTGTCATGTTCCTCTATAAATAGACGTGACATCAGATAAAGTATTTTGTGTCTCTATCGTTTTATATTTTTTGGGTTCCGCAGGTTATCGGTGATTCAATGTATGTCCGTATTATTCTGGTCAAATAAAACCATGTTGAATTATTTTTAACTGACTAAAAAAAGGAGGTTCTCAAATCGTCGTATTTTTTAATGTATCGAAACGATAGATGATGAAACAGATTACTCAAAGATGCCTGGACCGATTTGGAATATTCTTCATTTGTTTAAAAGGGTAAAGTATACTCTTTCAGATGGTCCCATAGTCAACCAATCAGGATAGTATGATGGGATCCTGGACAAATCGAGGGAACTTTTCAAATATAATACGCATATACGTATAGCGATTTTGGTATTTTCAACAACAATGCAAGCATGTGCACTCAGAAAGTATCATTTGGTGAAGTGGAACTAATAAAGCAGATCACAGAGGGTCACTGGAACTCCTTCACAAAATGATACTTTCTGAGTTAAAATGATTGCATCATTGATGAAAATACCAAAATCACTATGTGTATGCCTATAATATTTGAGGCGTTCCCTCGATTTCTGTAGGATATCGTCATCAGATCCTGACCTAATGACCATGGAAACACCTGCGTAGTATACCCTTTCAAACAAAATATGAATTAACCCAATCGGTCCAGGCGTCTTTGAGTAATCGGCGAATATACACAAAAAAAAAGATTCCGACGAATTGATCACCTCCTCCTTTTTTTGAAGTCGGATAAAAACAATAGGTAACAAAGATACCGACTTCGGAAAAGAAAGTTATTTTTCGCATTGTAGTGTTTTGCTTTGGAAGTCGGTTTAATTTTTTTGCTAAAATGTTTTTACTATATTATATCATTAATAAATATCTCCAAAATGTATGCGTTCTTCTGACGGTCATTTTTGTATGAAAAAGGACAAAACTATTCTTTTCAGAATAAAATATTACTGCTATTATAGATATAGCGCGTTCTCCTGTGATTTAGCGTTTTGTTCCATAACGTACGGTGACAGTCGCACAGAGCAGAGAACAGAGCCGGAAACTTACACAAAACCTTGCTATGATACCGTGCCAAGTCTCGCTTTTAAGATAGTTTGCTTTGAAAAAAAAAAATATCTCTTACTTGAATTTTGTATGAATGAAATGAATTTTGTTTGATGCGTGAATCTGTCTTCTTTATTTTAACTAAAATCGAATTAATATAAATGACAAGATAGAGAAGACAAATTTGACAACCTGTCTTGCCAAGATATTTAATTTATTGGGTAACTCACCTAGTAACTAGTTAGTCCACGAAAAATACTGGTATAAAGCTGCATTGATTGCACTGGTATTCGACCCCAACATGGCTCGGACAAGACTAAGCGGACGAAGACGATATGATGATAATGAAAAACCAAGGTCCTTCTCTTAAAAGCTGCGCGTTTAAAAGTATGTAAACGTTATATTATGACATTAAAACATTTAAGGCTTGCGCAGTCGAAGGACTTTTGTCCGCAGAGGTATAAATCATTTCATCTCTTTCACTTAGAATCATGTTGAAAACAAAACGGAAAACTTGAGAATTTAAACTTGGGAACTCACAGAATGAACTTTACCATTTTTGATTCGGAAATATAGCCATTACAGTACATTCTCTAAAGGGTCAAAGTTTTGTCCTCTGCGGAAAAAAGTCCCTCGTCTGCGGCGCAGTTGTTTAGCGGTATTAAGTCTACGATTCTGAAGTAGCTGTAGTCAGCACATTTTAAAAGTCTGGACAAAACTAGTGAAGAAACAATAAGCAAAATCCTCAACAAACATCCGTCAATAGTAATGTTTTAACCCGTCCATATGACGTCATCACTTACTCTCACACAACCACACATAAGTTCACATACCGCGAGCAAGCGTAACATTATCTTACCCGCTGTAACCCGGCTTAATGAAATGCACGGCATACCGGACCTCTTGTTAATGATTTTGATGCTATTTAATTTGGCCGGGTCATCCGGAAGAGAAATTTAGTATCTTGTAGAGCTGTTTGATATGGTGGTTTAGAAATTCGAACTGAGTCTTTTAGGGGTGGCTTGTTTGATAGTGGCCATATTTCCAAGGATTTTTTTTTAATTTAAAAAATCCCTTTAATTAAACGATTGCTATCAGGATCTTTGAAAATGCTAAGTAATTATGTCTGCCTCTGTGCGTTTGTGTACGTATAGTGTCAAATTAATAAATTAATTACCAATAGTTCAGTCTCTCCGTATTTCCAGGTACGTCTTTTAACTGCATGCATTCTAGAATAAAATTATCGATAAATAAACCACCTTCTGACTAAGTAATTGGTCGCAGTGGAAAATATTACGTCCTCTACAGCCATTACTGAGCTTTGGTTTCTCTGAACAAAACATAATATTCTATTCCTTGAATACTGGTAATAATATTGCGCTCCTTTGCAATAAATTGGCTACAATATTTCACTGGCCAATGAGTTTTAAATATTATTTGTGCATTTGCTGTGAAAAGAACAACTCTAATTGATGAATCAAAACTGAAAAGAATGAAAACGAAGCAATATTATTATATCTTGAAAAAGTAATTAAAACGAATACTCTCCGATTTTAAAGTACTAAAGTAATTACAACATTCTACCAGTACTTAAAAGTTTACGCCATTTTCAGACTTTAGGCAGTCCAGCTAGCCCTACTTAGATATTCTAAATAGCTTTAATTTATTTTATCCATCCGTGAACTAAGAACCTTTCCTGAGTTTTCTCTAACAAAATGGAAGTAGGAATAAATGTTCTCCCACGCCAATATTTACAATTATTTGTATAGCGTATAAATTTTCTACTGGTTGCCAAAACCCCATCGGGCGGACCCTTCAAGTACCTATTCCTTTTGTTGGGATTATTGAGTGAAAGCGAAAAGGGAAAATCCTACGGAACCTTACGTACCTATGCGTGACCACTATAACATTACATCCCTCGCCCCTCGATTCTCTAAAGATGTGTGTGACTGAGGGGTCTGTCAATGTAAGTGAAGGGGTCTTGTTTGACTGGTCTTGTATTAATGTGGGTAGGTATAAATCGGGTGTGTAGCAGTGAGTCAAGTGCGGTCAGCGGTCGTCCTTATGACATGGAGATGATTGTTCGCTCTTTGTTGTTCTGCTTGTAAGTAGACGCCTAGCGATCCAAGCTGAGCGAGCAGAGCGGGATTCTGTCAACGTAATAGGCTCGTATTTAATCCGTGTTATTCTTTTGTTGTTGGGCTGTTTTTGAACAAGTGGCCGGTTGTAATGCAGAAGTTTTTATTTACAAAGAGGAAAGGAACCAAAGAGCATTCTTGTTTCATTGTAACCAAACTTTCTGTAACAATACTAATGTAATAAGACTATAACAACAGGCGCAAATCGAAACTAGTCTATTTATAAACATAACAGCGTGTATAGGGTTTAGGCAGAGGGGTACGTATAGTATACCCACGTTTTACCAGTTACGTTAAAGTCTCGTTTAATAGAGGTTGAGCTCATTGGTCTATGGTTTACCCATGCATATTTAATAATGTTTTGCACTTATGTATAGATGATACAAATTAATGAAGCAATCAAACACTGCTTCTACTCGACTATTAATACCTGCAGACCTACATTTGTTTACTACTATCATGTCCCACTAATATACTAGATGTGAAAATTTGTGACGATTTTTTTTTCTATTTCACTCAAAAACTACATACTGGACGGATTGGACAGTGTTATGGTGTATATATCAAAATTCATCATCATTATCAACATCATATTTTACTGTTCCCACTGCTGGGACACCCGAATACGAGTTGGTAGATTACACATGTCTTCGAATTTTTGGTTCTAGTGCATGCCGGTTTTCTCAAATTTTTTCCTACCCGTTTTGAGAGCAGTGGTGATGAAATAAATTACACAAAGTCAAGCGCCTGCTCGGGTTCGAACCCACGACCTACAGCTCGTAAGCCGGGCCGCAACCTCTGGGCCACCATTGCTCCTCCGAATTCTGCCCATCAGAATTACCCATGGGCAATTTCTAAAGATATTGGCGGTATTACTAATTCCACTTGAGCGGAGCCGAGCTGGTAGCTATGTTTATAATATATCAACATGCAATGATATACATACCATAGATCGGGTATGTATAAGACATTCTATGCATGGGATCGAAAAGTAATTTGTAAAAGAATGCGGGTCATCTGTTATGGGCTCCCATGGCGTTAGGATCGCGCCGATGGCATTCATTTACTATATCTATATATTGTGATTCTACATAGCAGAGATAAGGAATCTAATTCCTTTACATAGGGAGGCTGTACATGTGACTTGACGCGATAGTAAGCCATGTTTCATTAAACATTGTATTATCGAACCAGGCGACTAGGTTTGTGCCTAGTTCAGTTAACCTGAATGGAGATTACGTACAATACCTTTAGACGCAATGTATCTGGTACATACGCTCAGGTAAATTTATAGTTTAGAAGCTTAAGGTAGAATAACACTTGCAACTTATAAAACAACAAGCTCTATTTGTCTATGCGACAGTTAGGCACGTGTCCCACCGCTGACGATAAGCGAGAAGCGACTAAAGCTGAAAACTAAAAACTAGTTGGGGAGCAATAAGAGGCGAGTGTGTAGTTCTGGTAGTTTTGTCGCTTTGCTATAAGCGAGTGACCTATCACCACTCACTCAGGACGGCTGCACTGTAGGTAAAAATGATCGCTGGTTGGTCTCTCGGCGTGAGTTCTGATCACCAAGCGAGCAAACGAGCATCTCTGAGTGAGTATAACTTTGATAGGTCTTGTCGCTGGAGACAAACTTGTGATGAGAGAATACTCGCCGGCAGTGAGAATAGCTAGTGATCAACTATTACTTTAAGTGTCTCTTTTACTGGCACGGGATTTTATCTTTTGTACGTTTCTTCAGCTAGAAAATAGTCGATAGCTAATCGCTTACTCATTGGCGGTGGGACAGGTGCCTTAGATAGTTTAAATCTTAGTTAATTTTAATAGCCAGAAATCGATGTCAAAATGTTTTATTTTTAACTTATAGGGTTAGTGGCCTTTGTTACAAGTTTACAAGGTACTTACGAGTTATTTACGCATTTCCCGGTGTTTGAAATTTTTTTTAACATTTGTTAATCGTGACAAAAAAACTTATCTTAGAACTCATCTTCGTCACTAATGATATAAAGTAAACACGAGAAAATCAGTCCCTAACGGTATAAAATCGCCAACACACATTGAGCAAATTAAACCAAGATATCAATAACTGTCTCTATAAATAACCCACTGCGGCAGATTTAATCAATATAATAGACTATTTTACGACACTAGCTTGCCTACTGAGGCCACGTTGTACAGCCAGGTAAGACGATTCTTAGGCCCTAATACTTTTATAATATCATAAAATGCGTTTATCTTCTAGTAATTTTGCTAAGAGCTCCGAGCCGTTCGTTAGTTAGCGCGCAGCTGGAGTATAGTTAACGTATAGTTAGTTAAGTTAACAGCGTATATCCGACAATTTCTACTCATACTTTAAACCTTATTAGTTATTGCAAAACACGACTTCAAGCGGTCCTACTTAGACTTACTTTAGCTTAAGCTATGGTTACTTTGCAAAGCTTTATTGGGTTAGTGGGGGACTAGGCTGCCTGCTAAAGTTTTTAAAGTTTCGGTTTTGATCTTATATATATTTTAAATTAATCGATGTTCCGCTGGCCACTGCCTCGTTTTATACTTACGCACTTATAAAGGGCAGGTTGCTAGAAGAGGAAAGCATTCCTTTTTTTATCAAACATGTTTTTAAACAAATTTTCTGTTTTCTGGAATGAGCTGTATTCTAAAAACAAATTAGCATCTTACACGGGTACAAAAGTTGGTAACAAAAATTTCAAGGAAAGAAGTCAGGGACTGCGGACGCTACGAATGTTTTGGTGTGCTACGCTGGGCTACGGCGTAGACAGATCGGTGCTACGGCGTAGCATTTGTGACACGACGGACGAACGACCAAACCTACCGTCGCATTGAATACTTGAAAGTCGCGTCTGCTATTATGCGTATTCATAATGACTGATTCACGGATAATATATTTTTTAAACACAGTAACTGCCATAATTTTTATTCTTTTATTTTCAACGGTTAACTTTTCGGTTTCATTGTGTCTCCAGTCAATTCACGGCGCCATTATATGAGCTACTTATGTTTATAAGCGTTCAATCACCCGACGAAACCGAAAACCTCACCTTCTCAAAAATACTCTTGTATATATTTACTGGTGACCGAAAGTTGCACACTCTCGTGTAATTCCTCTGTGCGTGGAGCAACGATAGCCCGACCAGCCCGAGCTCGGCGCGATTTTTTCGGGCCACGCGGACTAGGCACATTTATAACACACCCACACACGCAACGCTAGGCAACATACAAAAAGCTAGAAAAGGTCAACTAGGTATCCTAATGGGATATTAAAATCATTATATTGGTCTCATCAACTGAAAAACTCACCTAACAAATCTACTTGATTATAATCGCGCCATTTTAATTTATCAAAAATCGCAAAGGGGGCTGCTAAAATCGATTAACAGTATTTAAGATAATTCAGTTTATCAAGCAAGGTCTGAGGCCATAGAAAAAGTAACTTTCTGACAGTGATAATGATTGCTAAAGAGTCGAGTTAGAATGTTACTTTTTCTGGCTCCTCTGACCTAACTATGGAAAAAACAGAGCCATATTCCTAGGCAATAAATTACACACTGGATTTGACTTTTCAGTTGATTGTTTGATTCTTATCTACATCAGCCTGTTTTTAACATCTTTTACACATTGTGAATTTGTTACGTGTACTGTACTTATGTTTGAGCAAATAAAGAATGATTATGATTAAAGAACCCGTCACTATTATTTGTCCAGCTTCTACTGAGAAGATGTGATCGTGTAAGCCTTCTGAATTTTCCTATATAATGTCTGTACGCACCTGTAGCTGAAACCCTTTGTTTTAATCCCCTCCCTCAGTTAATATCCTCGGAAGCACGGGATATAATCAAATAATTCGGCTGGAACAATTGTTTGTCCGCTTATAAGTGAAATATTAGTGTGGGAGCTTACAATAGTCTGATTACATTGGGCAGAAATTTTTACTGGTTTCTAAATTACTGACTTACCAACAATGTTATACACTCTTTAGTTTTAAAATAATGTTTATCTATGTCTAAAGTTAGTGATAACAATTATTATAGGTTAGCACTAAACATAACTGGCGACATAGGTGTACTGTAGGTCTAAACGCTTCAGAGTAAAATAAAAAATTAACTATCCTTTGGAGCCGGCAGATGGGCGTCGTCGCCGTGGGAGGCCTAGGAAACGCTGGCGTGACGACAAATCTGGAAGAATGGAAAGCTATGGGGGAGACCTTTACCCAGCACGGAGACAATATAGGTTGAAAAAAGAAACCTACTCCTTAGATTTTTATTGAATTTATTAAGAATAGAAGAACAGAAGAATGAAGAGTAATAGAAGACGAAAATAAAAAAGAAGAATAGATGCTATATCTAAAATAAAAATGAAAATGCATATGGAAAGGAATTAAAAAAACATTGTTTTTGGGCTCATACAGTGTATAGCAGTAGTTATATTTCACAGTTTAGTATGTACGTTCTGTATGGTAAATACCAAAACCGAATTCGGTTTCAGAAAAGTTATACTGAATAATAAGAGATTTGTTAAAATATGGGTTTCGTTATCAAACGATGTTTAAAATCGTATTTCTGAAATCATTCCATGTAGGATTTATTTATTTATAGGGTAGTCTATGCATGATTGAACTTGTTTGTTTGTTGTTGACCAGAGACTAAGTACTACGAGGACTTGGACTAACCTGAACTATTACTAATATTATAATTATGTGAAAGTTTGGATGGATGTGTTTGTAGATGTATGTTCGTTACTCAATCACGCTAGAACGGTTGAATGGATCTGGATGAAATTTGGCACAAACTTAGATTTTAGTCTGGAATAACACATATGCTACTTTTCATTTCCCCTTGGGATGATAAAACTCTTTTAACGCGGGTGAAGCCGCTGGCAAAACTTTTATTCTATTTTTATTCTTTTATTCTTTTTTGATTGAAAGGTTAAATGTATAAGGGTAATGTTTAGTTATTCTATAGTATACTTAAGCCAGTTCAGGTATATTTTACGATTTATTCTTACTGTCTCCTAAAAATACTGGCATACCAATTATGTAGGGTTATATCAACATAAAACACAAAAGTAACCACCGCTATTCAGAACCGAACAAACTCAAACTACGACTATGTACATCTTGTAAAACTACTCTTAGTTTAACTACTCCACGTTTGTCGAATTAAACCGGCGACACTTGCATACACCGGTGACATAACGCGCCAACTTTCCACGCAACCCGGCCGGCATAAATCATCCCCTCACGTCACCCTCCCGTCACCGGGGATGACGGGGGTGACGGGAGGGTGACGTTATCTTACCAAATTAATTCTACTTACAAATCTTTGTGCTCTCCCTTTCCCGATGAATGGAACTTCGAGAGGGTGAAGTTTATGTGACTTGCTATCAGTCGGAGTTATGCCTTTGATTTCTGATTAATTACCTATGATGTATGTCAAGGGCTTGCCGGTTGATTACTGAAAAACTCCATAAAATTAACAGACTTCCCTTAAAAAACTTCTACGAAATAGTGTAGAATTCATTATCATTTTAGACGAAAGACCGTCCACTGCTAATCTTAGGCCTCAGGAAAAGTTCTGGAGTGTTGACGGCGTACCGAAAGACGCAGTGTAGCCTCCCATTACCGGTGGGCCGGTCACCTGAAACCCGGTTAAGGCTGCGGGAGTCCGTTGTATGCGGGACGCACCGGTATCGTTTAATGTGACAGGTGTGTCTCATGGAGAGGACTATGTTCAGCAGTGTAGAATTCACTATAATTTTATTTTGTTTTTCTGCAGATATGTCAGTATCTTTCTCGTCTTCCACAGCCTACGTTGTAGTAACACATAAGGCCCACATAACACGCAATAGTGTTCGCACATGTATGTACTGTATGTATGTGTAGCTCAGCACTGGAATCGTTTTACATCGTGTCTTCCAATTTAGCATTTTACCGCCCGCTCGTAGCTCTCTCATTGCAAGTAATATAATTTGATGTCGCCCTGTAATGTGTTTCTTTCCTTTATACATTGTTTCCGTTCACATTTGTTACGCAAATCAATCCCGAAATACCACCGAGGATAAAGTCAACAAAAAGATTCGTAAAAACGGATCGGAGGAACGGATCACGTAATTTATATAAACGGGTTCTGACAGCGTTGATGTATTGAAAAGTTGCCCGAATAGCCCGACGTCAGATCAGATGTGGGCAAGTATACGTGAAGGTTGACCTTCGCTCGCTTGTGAGGATCACAATGCTCGACACAAAAAGACCTTCACCGTACACGCGCAAAGCTTGTCTTAATCCCTTTCAAGAATTGTTGTTCAAATATCAGAGAATGGGCCCTTTCAATTACAATCAGGCGCTTAATTAGAAGGGAGCGGCTGAGTGTTTATGAAGGTACGGTCGGAATCAATGGCCACTGTTCAGAACTACGTATGTTTTGTCATCGGAGCACAATCTGCCGGCCCCGGGTATTCGCGCGATTTTGTTTGCTTGTTATGTGTACCCGGTGCTCCTGGGTTGGAGATTATAGTGTCTGATGTTTGAACACATATTACATTTATTTATATTGGGTATCAAGGCTGACTTTCTGTGGAATAGAATTTTATTAAAACTTTAGGTTTCATTGACGCTAATAATACAACGATCAAAACTATAATATCAAATGTGTCATTCGATCGAGTTACACAAAATTTGTTTATTTGATTTTGGCTGTGTCAATGTCCACTTGAGTTGGTAAGTATTAGTTTCAACGTGATTGTGTTTGACGAGTTTTGCAGAAAGACAAATAGGTTATTCGACAGCTGAGCCAACGTCTCGCTATCCCTTTTATCTGCCATTGCGGGCCTTCAATTACTACACAAAATTATGAAACCCTCAAAAAGCGAGATTACAATTCATTAATCAATTGACGTGGTGTGGTAAGCAGAACGCTTGACCTAGTCTCGCCGAGCGCCGGTAGCTTACCGCGGGCGGGTGACAGGTGCGCACTTAATGTCGCTCTCAGGCGCTCGCGATGAGCACTCGACGGATTCCTTACGATGCCTGTAAATCAACACGGGGATATCTGCTTTAAAGGAAAAATAAACATTTACGAAATTAACAGGCTTTTCTATTTGATGGTGTTAATTTTCATTGCATGGTGTTGTTTACAAGCAGCTTTTAAGGTAAAAAATAATCAATATTTGTAAATAAATAATCATACATATTGTTACTTGTACCAGAAACTTCAATTGAAGAAGGCAATGGTTAGGTTATGTGATGAGCAGGTTCTTTGCAATATGGCTTGTAGAGCCAATTATATGTGATTTTAAAAAGCTAGACAATATTATTATAAAAACATATAAAAATAATAGAAATACTTTTCAGTATAATATCATAACAAAACAAAGTGATTAGTTAAATATCTCCTGAAAGAACATTAGCAACACAGTTAATCAAAAATAGAAATAGTGTTTTTCGCTTTAAAAAGATCCTTTTAACAATATAGTGTTGAGTTAGCTCACAGTTTTTCGCTTTAAATACCCTTTAAAGAATATCATATTTAGTAAGTAAAACACACGTCACCCTCGCCAGCTTACTGTACCACCTTACTGAACTTGTAATGAGATGATGAAGGCGTTCCACAACTCGACGTGAGTTTCGTAATTAGTAGCTCCTAATGAGCCGAAGTATTATACAATACGCAAAGTAAGAAGGCATGAGTAATTATGTAGGCTAGCTGTGACCCGCGATTTCTTCACGCCGATGGAGTTGCTCAGGGTTCCAAAATTCCATTTAGAAATGTTTAAACAATTACTAAAATTATCCATTTACTTAAATTATTAATGCGAAAGTAAATATGTTACCTTTTCACGTCATAACGGCTGGATAGATTTAGATGAAACTTGGCACACTGTATAAGAACATAGAATACTTTTTATACCGGGCGTATGTTCCCTTGGAATAGTTTTCGCCTTAAATATGCTAGTATATACTTATAGAAAACAGGCTTGGTTCATGACTCCCATGAGTTATAATAAACGTGAAAACCCATTAAAAAGACCATAATGTTCAAGCCACCGATAAGTGTTTTTTTTTCTAAAGCATATCAGATCATTTCGAACACAGCATTCCACTTTTTCTACAACTCAAACAAATGGTGGGTAGGTACATACCTAAGCCTATTCCGCGCCCGTCCGTCGCTCGCCCGTGTCTATGAAATGTCCGCTATATCCACACAATGAACTTCCATACCATTTCTCTACGCCTAGTATTTCAGCAAGTAACAACACTTTTATGTATGAATAAACTTCACCCAGTACCGAATAGGGTACACTTTCATATCTAATGCCTTCCCTCTTGAATGGCCCACTTAAATAAAATTCATGTACCGGATAAATTATTCCGCAAACTTTATCTTGTTTTTGTAATATCTTAAGCAACGGGCAATCACTTCGGACATTTGCCTAAAATAGGGCGCATTGTGACTTACCCGAGCAGATATCTTTATACGGACATAGTTAAAAGGCTGTTCATCTTTTATATTTTAATAATTTATACCTGAAAGTAGCGAGCAAGTAAAACGTTTACTGCAATCAATAAACAGAAAACATACCATTAGAATATCGATGTGAATAAAAAGGGATACGTATCAAAGGGTGTCGGTATAAACAGGCAAACGCACGTAAATTCGGCGATGCGATAAACCGCGGTCCAATATCGTGGAGAATGAATCCCGAAGACAAATTGTGCGGCGCGCGATAAAACGCGCTCGTCGGCGGCGCGGCGCAACGCAATATCGCGCCGGCAAATAAACTGCGCCGCGACTGTTTGTACGACGGAATTAAACGCCGCCAAGTGATCGCCTTGTTTATGTATCCGCTATGTGTATTGGGTTTACATACGTTTTTTGGTTGTTAGGGGTTTGTATAGGGAATTGAAATTACATGGATAAATATTGTTATTTTCGTAAGAGACTTAATATCAAACAAAATACAAAACAGCAATTATACAAATCTGAAACTAAAAGAAAATATTTAATTTTAATTAAATCAAGAAGAACATTAATTAAACACTTAAAAATCAACCTGCTTGCAATTACTGTTAGAGTGGGCGGGGGCTAAACTAAAGATGCTGAATACCAACATTTTACATGGGGTGCCTATGTGAACTCCTCAACTCATTAACTTGGTAATACGGTAACTCTTGGTAATTACTGATCTCAGATTTTCTGGCTTCTGATTATTAATATTTTTTTGTAAAAGACTATGTAACTGATTTGGTGTACAACAAAGTATATTTTATTCTACACATAACAGTTTTTAAAATGCATTCCGAGGTACGGAATTCCAAGGAACGGTCTCATTATCCACAAACCAACCTAGGAGGCTTTGATTTGAAGGTCGATGTGGCTTTATAAGTTCGCCTCAAGCTCGTCTTATAAATCAATAGTTAATATTCCTTTCTTTTTTGGCGGCATAATACCTATTTATTTCTTTCTTCCAAATGACTGCAACTCTTCCCGACAATGCGACAGTGCTAAAATTCATGCAGCCAATAAGAGTGCGTGATTACAAGCATCATAAGCGGCATGCCTGCGTGGCGGGTTGGCAGCGGCCGGCGCATCAATCATCCGTAATTTGACGCAGCTAAAACGCGCCTTAACGTGGCTAAGCGTGGCGCAAGTGCAAAGTTATGGCGTAAAGGTTATGTCCCCCATAGCATAACCCAGCATAATCATCACACGTTCCCACTGCTGGAAGGCCTGCCCTCCTCTCTCTGAGAAGGAGTGGGCTGTAATCCACCACGCGAGTCCAGTGCGGATTGTTGGTAGATGAGATAATCATGTCTTTGAATTTTTAGTTCTAGTACTTTATATCGGTTTCCTCTCAATTTTTTCCTTCGCTGGTTCGAGAGCAGTGCTGATGAAATAAATTACACAAAGTACAACGCCTGGCTTCGTTGGCCGGAGCTTTATGCACTGAGCCACTACTGCTTGCAATGTTTCCCATAACAAACCTTTGTGTCCAGTCATATGGAATTAAGAACAAATTGTTTGTTATACGTATTATACTCGAAAGTAAATAGTGAATTACTACACTAATCTGTGTTCTTTGTTACTTAATCTACAGTCGAAAGGTAACTATTTAAATGGCATTGTCGTCAAGCACAAAAAGAAAATCTAATGAAAATCGCTTCAGTTCATCTCTCACGAACTCAAAAGAAAATGAATAAACACGTTGTTCATATTATTATAAATGGTATTTTTGTATCTGTAAAAAAATAAAGCAATTATTGTTGCGCAAAGAGTGGAACAATTTGTTGCCTACAATAGCTGTGCACGTTTAAAGAGATAGCCAATCAATCCCGTTAACCTGGGATTATGAACCGTGACGATTTAACGAGAAATGTTCCGATGTTCACCCGCACCGGAACAGACAGACTGCGCATTGTTTTTATTTCATTTATTTGTAGGTGAGTCTTTGCTGATCATTACGATTTGTTCCTCATCGCACGCTCCGCGGAGCTTCAAAGAAATATCGTCGAATTACAATCGAATAAGAATTCTTCTTTGTCGTGTCTTCGATTTGTTTTGTAAAAAAAAAGATTACAAACTCCGAGTTTACAATAAAATTGTAATAAAGTTCCAAGAGTTGGACCAAAAATATTTTGTGAGCCACTCCTACTCGTACAGGCGTCGTAAACAAATTCGCCAGAGAATAATTTCTGTCTAACCTATGTCCCTATTTTTGCTACAGATTTATGGCAGTGGAATTCCTGCACAAGGACAGCAATTATTACTTATTTTCGTGATAGTACAAACAATAAAGCGCGGTCGCCGGTCATCCCGGGGGCGACGTAAAACAAAACCCATTACAATCCCGTAAAGTTACGACCCTATGAACAGTTCTCCGTCATTAAAACAAAAAGTTAATAATCATATGATAATTTATACGAAACAGTGTAGCATGCATTTTAATTAGGACAGTAACTAAGTCTGAAGTTGGAGCCCGGAGTAGCGGAGTAGCGAGCGGGAGCGGGCATCCGGCTGGAGTAGAAGTGATAAATAGTGCTCCCGGCACTAAATCACACCTTTATATGAAGGCATCCGAATTAAGGCGCTTCCACAAACGCTATTCTTATCCGGGATTGTAGTGTCACCTTTGTGTTGAATTAGAAAAATATACGAGCCCTCGTAATAAATATCTGGAGCGACGCCCTTACAAAGCTACGTCGTGATGAATTGCAGACGTACCGCGTTCTCGTAAAAAGTAAAGAAATTGTAGACGGCGTAAATTAAGATTTTAGTCTTGGGAATTTGGGCCCAAGTTTTTAATCTTAATACACTTTGTACAACTATTAATCTTTGTTTGCGTCAGTAATAATTTAGATTTAATTTCGACGTTGGTAGATATATTTAGACAGTTTCTTCGAGATGACATTTGAAATATTCTTAACTTTAGACCAGCAACCAGAGGGGTAACACAAAATATTTTCACAAAAAATAAGCTGACTTCCAAAGCAAAGCACAAGTTATTTTTAAACTATTTAAGTGCAAAAATAATCTTAAAAATAATCTATAAAATTTATAAACAATCTTTGGTACCTCTTGTTTATTATAGTTTTTTGACACCGACTTCCGAAACTAAAGTTATTTTTTCCCTTTTTAGTGTTTTGCTTTGCAACTCAGTTATTTTTTTTGTGAAAAAGATTTTTGTTCTCTCTTTTTAGTTTTAGAACACCACCACAAAAAAATAGCAAGTTCCTAAAGGTACCTAAAGGATTGACAAAATACTCATAAAACTCCATTAACACATTCTTGCTGTTTGTTGCTAGCGAGTTCGGTTGTATATATATATGTTTATGTCATGAGTGCCTAAGACCTCGACATTTTCAATTCATATGTACTGTACCATTGGTGTAATTGCTGTAATTGCTGAATGGCGTTCCAGTGCGAGGATAAACGAATAAATAAATAAATACTCCACACCTTGAAAACCACTAAACCGATTTTGATGAAACTTGTATTATTCTTTAAGTTGAGAGATACTCAATGCAACAAAAGAATATTGATCACAATCCGATAAGTAGTTTCGGAGAAATGCGTGCACAAACATACGTATCTACAAACATATACTTATGAAATTTGGCAGACGTGCTTAAGCCCACATAGAGTAACATAATTATGTGAATATTGTGCAGTTCCAACAATATTAAATTCATACATATCAAATTAATTACCTCCTTTTTTTAAGCCGATAATAAATTAACGTAAATGCGCGTTTGACAGTTGAACAACATTCATTGCAATATTTACGCTCTCAAGCCAACGAATTTTTCAATGGATTAGAAAACTCCTTCGAAATCCTTTGGATTGCTATAAAAGAAAGAAAGAAAACGTATACGCGCGACACACACAGTAGCAGCACTTCAGTTACAACCAAAGACATACCCAATCAGGAAAAATAGGAAATACCAGGAAAACAAAATCGTTTCAACATATTCTAGGTTGAACTGCACCCACGCGGTGAGCTCGTCGCCGCGCGCGTGTTTTTTGTGACTGCACCGCTGTGCAATCCACGCAGCTAAGTTATGACGCAGCCATGAGCCCCAGATGTTGTTTTACGGGTTGGGCAGGCTGTGTGTCGAGTGAAGTTACGACTTATGCGGTGAAGGTGTGCGGAATGTTAGACATGATAGTTTCTGAAATAAGTTGTTATTACGGTTATTCTAGTTTAATACAAAATATTCATATACATATTAAACTGGCAAGTTCGGTGATATTCCGTCAGATAGTAATAGTAATAGCCACCGAGTTCTAAACAAACGAAGAGTTTTCAGGAATTCATGCAGATGTTTATTGACGAATAAGTAATGTTAGCCGTTTAAACTCGAACCCGTTCTACGTACTTAACCCTTACAACATCACCTAGTGACCAACCAGCTTATTATGAAAGGTTTTAGTTGAGTGTGAAACTATTCAGGTGTCAGGCACTCCCGGCAAACGTCACATGACTAAAGCCCACATATTATTATTCTAATTCCAAACATAAAATTGATTAATATTCACTCCTCCATTAAGTCGAAACTGAGCGATATTATTGTAACCCACGC
The DNA here is from genome assembly GCA_947562075.1 of Orthosia gracilis. NCBI lineage: Eukaryota > Metazoa > Arthropoda > Insecta > Lepidoptera > Noctuidae > Orthosia > Orthosia gracilis. The sequence goes on along the minus strand of OX387271.1, from coordinate 49,412,731 downwards.
GTAGCTATTAATCTCGAAACGTTTCCCTATTTCTAGGAAGTTATGTAAACCAGTCGGCTACAAATACACTCCAATGTTTTGTTAATCATTAAAGTTTCATGTAATCCACACGCTCACTGGGTGACTGGGTGCCGCAAGAAAATGTCTCGGGCCAACCCTGGGGGGAAGGGTTAGCTTACACCGAGACATCATGACTAGCTACGCACTTTTTGAGATAGCAATTTGGTATAGATGTAAAAAAAAAACGGGTGATAAAAACCATTTTTAGGAATATTTAAACTTAAAAAATACAGTTCGATAGACCTTAAGAAACTGAACAAAACTGCATTATTAAGTCATTTCTTTTTCATGAGGTCCGAAATACAGACTTCACTTCTAGTTTGGGCACTATCATTATTATCTTATCTTATCTTATTTTCGACTAAAATGGTATTAACAACCTTTCTTCTCCTAAGTAGCGATATAGGGCTTTATTAACTACACAAAAAATTACACATTAATTAAGTATAGATAGTTCAACTCATCTTTGCGCGCGGCGCTGTGTGTGGGCAAGCATGTGTGGGTGGTTGTTTGCTCGGTCGACGACCGCCGCGTCACTGCCACACAAATGCATAAATGTATAACTACAACACGCACAGCGCACACACACAACGTGGCGCCACGCGCACAGATGAAATGAACTATTTATAAGAGAATTAGTATAAGTAAACGACTTCATGAAGTGCTGCGCAGCGCGAACAACTGATGCGACAATTGACATTCTGTCAACGAAAGCGTCGCGATAGCGTTTGAAATGTAGCGCTATGGAAGCCTCCATCTAGAGTCTTTCGTGCCCATGTTAATACCTATGATACTACCAGTAGTTATACTGTTAAATTTATCTCCTCGCTATGGAAGCCTACATCTTGCCTTTCTTGCCCGTGCTCTCTAGACTCTGTAGACAAAGTATTTTGTCGCGCTAGAGGCCGCCTTCCGTTTTCTGTCATGCAATTGATCACGACATTAGCCTATTCGAGCGATAATCTGCTTTCTATTAGAACATTAAAGAATCGCGTTTCTTTTGTGTACTAATCCTAAGATCGAGTGCAAAATACCGACTTACAGACCGACTTGGCGCATGAAGCAAATTGTAAGGTTTCTCTCTAAGAACTCTGTCATGCAATTGATCACGACATTAGCCTATTCGAGCGATAATCTGCTTTCTATTAGAACATTAAAGAATCGCGTTTCTTTTGTGTACTAATCCTAAGATCGAGTGCAAAATACCGACTTACAGACCGACTTGGCGCATGAAGCAAATTGTAAGGTTTCTCTCTAAGAACTTTAGAGGCTGCGTCTCAATCGCAGCAAGACTTATCGGGTTCACGTAGCCACATAACATGCGATGTTTTATCTTAGTAGGGTAGGGCATACGGTACAGCCGCAGGTAACACTGGAATCACGTGTGCGACTAGTTACGTGACGATCTGATACGGCTTCAGTAATAACACCTTGCTAACTATTGCTCGCTAGAGCTTGCGAACTGCGTGACCTGATATACGGGAGCCGTAAAGTTGGGAGATTGATCTTGTAGAAAGAAACGTGGTATTGTTATGATGGGTACTACATAGGTATAGTGTTTTATGTAACTCTGCAACATTTGCAATAGGAAAGTGTTTTGCGATTTGACAGCATAGCGAAACAAATTATTGTTTTCCAAATATTGCATAAGCATAATCAGGCTATGTTCCCACTGCTGGGACAAAGGTCTCCTTTCTGTATGAGGAACTAGGCTTTAATCCACTACAAAGGCCCAGTGCGGGTTGGTGGATCTTCAATGTCTTCTGATTCGGTTTCCTCAGAATGTTTTCCTTTACCGTTTAAATTTCAGTTGTGGTGAAATAAATAATACAAAGTAAAGTTTCAATATCCACGGCGACCGCAGCGCCACCGCCGACTGCGGCGCGCGCTGGCACTAAACCTGCGTCATACTGCCAGTAGGGATGCCGCTAGGAATTACTGGAGTTATGTTCTGTAGTAGTGATCACGTAACATCACGACTGTATTTTCCAAAGGGTCGCCAGAGGTCTACTTATAAAAGTATGCGCACATTTCACCAGTTAGCTACGTGTAGGTCCCGTGTAATAAGGGACGAGCTGATTGCCATCGATCGGGTATATATTTGAACCAAGTCGCTGGGCTGCTACTAAGAAAACCCCAAAAACGCAATAACACTTGCCCAGACAGAAAATCGATGGTGGTCATGATGGAAACGAGGCAAACACTAAGTCTATGAAGCAGTAGTAGTGGACAAGTGATGCGGAAAAAAGAGGGCAATGTTATAAGAAAAGTTTGAATAAAGAAACAAATAATAAATTTTAAGTATGAATATGGGTGGACTGTGAGAAAGATGATGAAGGTGTGACTACTGCTGAGATGACGTCTAATGAGCAGAGGTATTCAAAAGAAAACTTGTTACGCCGACCTCAAATAAATGAGATAAGGGCTAGCAAATAATGATAACAAATGTTTCGTTATTAATATCGTCGGTTAGATTTGTGTACTCTCATTCAAAGAATACTCCCCGTAGAGAAACGAGACAGATTTCTATGAACCAATCCTAAGAATTCTTGAGTTTATAACGCTGAAGTTGAGAAGTTATTAACAGTGTATTCTTTTTTATAACTTTTTCTACTACGAAAATTCGCCTGAAAGCAGTTTTCTTTAATGACTATGGAGTGGCAATCGAGCCACCGACCTCTCTGATGATAAGTGATCAGAGGCTCTAGACAAGATATTATATTAATGCAAACAACACGATAGAATAACACTTCTTCCAGAGCATCATTCACCCTAGAAACAAAGTTGAAATACTATATATATTTCATGCGCCCGTAATTACACTGGCACCGGGATAACCTCTCTTCAAATTGAAACACAGCAATGCGGCAGAGATAATTATGGTGTAAGTACTGCCCTCCCCGGCCAAGATTTTTCACAAAGCACTCTTACTAACAAATACAGCATTGTAAACAGCAGTAGATTAAACCAAATTAAACGGACACCGACAATCTCAAATGTTAAATTGATAACTGGTAATGTAAATACGACTGTTGTTTTTTCAAAACTCAAACATTTCTGTCACAATAATTTTTCAGTACATTGTGTCAAAAACTCGTAATACAAAATGAGCCATTACATCTCTTTTGGTGAGTAGCGTTAAGCCGAAAAATTACATTCAAAATCACCGCCCAAACGTTGAAAAGGCTCTAAAGGTTATTTAACAGGGGGCTTTAAGAAACGCCGAGACCCACCGACTTGTTTATCCGATATGAAAGATATTAGGGCGCAAGTGGTAAGCGATGGGATGTCAGATAAATATCTCCAGCCATGGTACTGTTAGAAAAATATATTCGGGCAACACATTGAAAGTAAAATACTTTTTTTCACGATGATGAAAATAATCGCCTAAGATTTTTTGATTCAGTTTTCTTTATACCGTCTCGAATAAATATGATTACTAGTACGTAACCTCATAAAGAAAACGTCTGACGCGAAATATCTAGCTCCATAATCAAATCTAACAAATTGCTAGCGTGCTTACCATTTTATTAGCAAGAAAATATTTTACGAGTATACGTACGTCAGGGGCGCGACAGTTTTCATGATTCATTAGACCCTGTGTTACAAGCGTCCCCCGCTACTCCTGTACTCGCTGCTCGTCTCAGACTTCCACCGTGGCCGCACAAAGTACCGTTGTATTAAGTCGTAAATTAATTTTACCTTCATCCCGCGGAGGCACAGGCACGGGTTTCGCAGTAATGAGGTGCACCCTGTACTACTATTTATACACATTTCTTTACAAAACTCGGCCGCATAAAAACCTGGTTTCAGCAAAATTTAGCTGATGCTCTTTAATCCTATTTTACAACGGGCCTTACTTCATTTACAAACGGAGCAGATAAGCCCGAGTTCACATCCCAAATAGTCGTTTTGTTGATCTTTTTTTAGATAAAACATGGCCTGATATCTTTGCAGTTTACTTGAATCTTCTCTGTCACTTTAAAAATGTGGTGAATGATCTGCTTTAGAAAAAAATTCGTGATCCAAATCACGTTTTATTTTTCTAATTCTATTTTCGTTTAGATTGCCCTGCGATATTTTTCTCCAAACTTCATCATACAAATTCCATTTTGTACAAAATGAAGCACTAAGAGTGCTCGTAACAGCATCGATGAAAATTCAATTTAGAAAAATCACGAACTTTACGACTAGTGAATGAACGTCGAGATAAAATTATTATGTAATTTAAGCGAATAGACACATAAAATCATCGTTATAATAAAAGGCATTCATTTCACTTTAAGCCCAAAAGCGATAATAATTTGTTCAATAATTTTATGATTTCAAAAGGAATACCATTTTACGAATAACATTGAACGAAACGCGCAGGAATGTAATTGTTCGAAAAGCATACAACAATTGATACAAGATAATGATTAGCGAAATTAAATCAAACGAACGAATTAAAAGGACTGAAATCGCATTAAAATCCAAAACGACAGCAACAAAAAAGGATTTAACTCCAATTATTACCCATTCCGTATCTGTCTTACACGGGACCGTGAGCAAAAAAGGGACGAGGGACAAAAAGAGCCCGCGATAATGGTCCCACGCACTAGCGACAGCCTCGGGCCATTTTAGGGTTTAGTACAATGGGAACGCTTGAACGGTAATCGACGTTTTATAAGAAGCACTACAGAGCGGTTACGTCACCGCGACCTTTTCACTGTACTACTTGATAGCCTTTGTGTTGCTCTCATTAGAGCCACTTTGGATTCTCTTTCAGTGGCTGAGCTTCTATCGGATAATGCAGTTACGACAGATATAGGCCTTTTGAGTGGCTTGGACAAATTTCTCACTTATAAACCGTTTCTTTAACCTTTTCACAGTCAAAAAGTTCTGCAAGCAATACAGTTTAATTTTAAACGTTTTGAGCGGATTTCAAGAAGTCTATTGTAAAGCGTTTTCTCGCTGATTCGTACAAATGTGTCGCACGGTGTTTTCGCAAGAATTTAACAACTCGTCGGAGCTGTTTTGCCAATGTGGCTTCAAAATATAAAAAAAAACGGGAGAAAATTGCTACACTCATCATTATTACTCACTCCAGCGACAAAAGAAAGATTTCTAGACTTAGGAGCGAAAATTTGATATGCGATCAAACATACATTTTTCTTCGCCATTTGCGGGCAGACCGAGAAATTTGATAAGCGCCACTCGCGAAAAGCCCGATTTACTTAATGCAAGATAAAATTTAGACTTCCTCACGGTAACGGTGAGGTTGTTCTAGAAAATTCCCTTTAGAAGTGGAATATTCGAGCAGGAGAGGAGAGGGGAACACTCAACGGAACGCTAATGGCATCGTTTTAAAAGGAAACGAAAATAATAAATTATTGACATCATCTTTTCTATCGCGCCTTGGAAATTATTTATTTTATCTGTACAGTGTTAATGCCCACCAGCGTCGGTTGGAAATAATGCTCTTTGCACCGGTCAATGAAATGGAAACAGATGTTAAATGTATGAAATGCTGATGGAATTTCCGATAGCGGTGAGATTTATTCCGTATTTTCTGCGTGTATTGTGATCGGATTAATACTGCGCCGCTCTGGCTGGCGGGATCAGATGAATATTGAAACAATATTTTTGAATTAAAACCAGAATCCCTGTTTACGAGTCATTATGAATACTTTGTAAGTACAAATCGTGATCGTGTGCAATAATAAGTACCATTTTAAACTTAGAGGAAAACGTCCATCCATATTATTATAACAACAACACAGCAGATTTTTAATTTGGCAGCAATTAAATAAACACAAACAGACTTAAAATTTTACAAACATGGGACACGATCGGCAAACAATGTTACGAAAACGAAATCCGTAACAGAAACAGACGAAGTACCACTGAACTTACAAACTCAAAACAGTTCAGTTAAACTAATTGTACAATACAAACAATGCGGTAACCGTGTGGCCCTAACGATCGCTGCAGGTGGAGGCTGGAGCTCAGAGCTCGGAACTAACAGGACAGATACAAGTAACTGTGTATACAATATGGTCGCACAAAGGAGGCATCGTATGAGATAACAAGAGGGTGAAGTAGCGGCCCCATTACGCTGCCTTGAGGTACTCCACCCTTTAATGAACGCTAGGACACCGCTAAAGTGAAGTGTTCTTGTTGCTTTAATGGTTTTATTCACACGTTTGGTGTGGCTTTTAATTACTTTAGAATCATAAAATGTGACATTAATGTTTTTGTGTTTCTTTGGATGGTTTTACGAGTATAAGGCTTATGTAGGGAGGCAATTATAACGTTGAAAATAAAAAAGTTATGTTAGTACTAAAACTAAAAATGCGTTTGTTTGGCAGATAAAAAATGGTTTCATTATTATAGTTACGAACTTTATAAATTGGTGTTGACAGATGAAAATAAAGAACAGTGGTGTGCACGGGGCTGGTGCCAAGTGGCGATTGGAGCAAAGACCCACTGGCGACTAACAATAATCTGGCTTTGGCACGCGTCCGACTCAGCGCAACCGTGTTGGGATATTAAGCTTCGCAATGTGATTTGACTCGCCACATTGGTCTGGTGGCACTAGCACAGCTGCAGAACATGTGAACCTGTGAGATACCACGTCAGCGAAAATTCTTTTTAATTTATCAAAACACAATTTTCAATTCGTCAATTTTTTTAACTGATAAATAATGACGATCAATTTTCTGGGATAAAGCGTATCCCAGTAAATTGACATTATATAACTTAACATCAAGCTTGTCTTCCGTGAGTGGTTAGACAGAAATGTATCGGTGATGGTGAAGTTAAAAAAGTTACAAAGTATTACATATATAGTTACAGTAAATTATTATTAACTGATAGCTATAGATTTACGATCGAGAAGCAAGGCAACCGCCATTATCATAATAAACCTTTTTATTACCATGAAAAATGTTGTCATTTATGTAGTTTCCACATTCACAGCATGTTCTATCACATAAAAATTACACAAGTTAACGACGTCTCAAACACAATTCTTGAACAATTTATACGTGTTTGCAACAAGTTTGTAAGCAAAACAAAATTTATCGTCAGATTAGTGCCAAACTCACTCACGGATCGATTTAATCACGAGCCTCTTCAAACTAATGGGTGAGGCCCACTTAATGTACAAATAGGCCGGTCGGATTGTAATCTGGATAGAGATTAGGCAGGGATCGAGGAGGTCATCGCACAATCCTCCCCGACGGTCATCAATGTAGCAAGCTATACAATTATTATGGTATTAGTTCCATTCGCGATGCTGTGTTCACTTCAATGTCAGTTGATGGCTGTATTGTTTCGATCGCCATTATAGAAGATCGATTTGAAATTAGGCTTTATGAGATCTTCATTTTACGCAAGAATAATTTTAAATTAAATGTTAATGCCAAAATTAAGATGTGCTTACATAAAACTAATTTTATGTTCACAAAATAATTTAATCTAATTTTTAGAGCACATTTACATAATTTTTGAGGGTAGAACTCACAAATATTATCCAAAATTTCAGGTCACATTAAGAAAAGGTAGATTTCATTAAAAACATTCTTCTCGTGAGAATCATTTTCATGAAATTTTTTAAGTATTTTTTTAATAAAATACAAGTTATTTTCAAAAGCAACGAGTAGGTAAGAAATAGTTTTGTACAATAAACTGAGAATGTTTGAACAAATTTCTCTATTTCTTTATTAAGTTTTTAGTTGGAAAGCGATGCTGTGTGTACACACACACACACACATCATTGATGAATTTGAAATTGATCGTAAACTATGTTAATTATTCCGCTGCGACAAAGGAGTGCGGCGCGCCGGCTCAAAAGTTTGACATATTAATGCCCTTATAATAAGTCAACGGGAACTCCAGCGAGCTCATAAAAGCTTTTAAGACATATATCCTCTTGATAGTCGACTTAGTCGGCCGGATATTGATATAAAATTGCGAGAAAAAGAGAAACGAGAATACTATTAATGAATTTCCTTTTATGTACTAAAAGATGTTTCAAAATTACAGTTGATATGAATTTCAGTACTAAGTAAAAAGTAAGAAAAATAGTCCATACTGTGCGCTGAAATGAGTATTACTTGACCCTAGACTGTTTCGCTGAAGTTTTGTAATTTGTAGATACATTAGAAAATTATAAACTTTATTTGTGCTCGCTCGTTCGGGCAAGGCGCAATATTTGAGCAATTTCTAAAATTACACGTCCACGAATTTGAGTGTTCACCCAAAGTTCAAAGTAATACAACCCTAGGAAGTTACGTAACTACAAGTAATCGGGATGAGCAAGGTCAACAACTTTTAATTACACTTGTACTAATGAAAGTTAACGTAAGAAGACTTTGCTTCAAACTCTTTCCACTAAAACATTCATTTACTAATTAGAGGAGCGAGAGAAGATAAAAACCGTCCGCTCCTGCCGGAAACAAATTGTTTTACAGATGAAACTGTATATTTTGTTTTACAGATGAAACTGTATATTTTGTTTTACAGATGAAACTGTATATTTTGTTTCTCCTGAACTTTCAACTACTACCTATAGTGATGTCAGTGTTTTTAAATTCCGCGAGAGAGCAGCCGCACGTCTAAGTTTCGCTGGAAAATATTATTTTTACTAAAGGCTGCTTAATACAAGCAGCCTTTTGTAAAAATGATATTTTGACGTTGAAATTATAATTCTTTGTACTCGTAATATTGGAGAAGCAATAAGATACAAAACTGTTATGAAGCATTATATTCCACGTAAAAGTGTTTTTATCTTTCTTTTTCTTCTTACTATGACTAAAAATAGTAAATAGGATGGTAGGGAAAATTTAGGCGAATATGACACAAAGGCATAATATAAGTTAGTGTAAATGTTGACATGATACGTGAGAGAGAGCGTAGCCGCGAAGTATCTATGGAGTGCTAAAATCCAGCTTTAAATAAGCTCTGAAAATTAAGCGGACTATAAAATGTTATTACGCGTAACATAGCTAAAATTTATGGTAACGTAACGCCATCGTACAGTACTCGTTTACATGGCGAGATGGCGACACTCAGGGCTCGGGGCTGGTGGCACATCGCCCCCCGGGGCATGTTTGACAAATAGAGATCTCGTGCACCGAATTTGGCTTGAAAAAAATTGTCGCGGAACGAGCTCACAGAACCTATATCAACAACCAAATTACAACGACCTTCCCTGCCTCCTTCAACCCGGATTACGTTGAGAAGAAACGGGTTTGCCTAAGCTCGCTGACAGGTCACGGAGCACTGGCCGTGCTTCGCAGACTGCAATAAAGTAAATTGCGAGCATTTGCTATACGTATTTGGTACACGAGATCTTTATGGCGCCGATAATGTTATGGGCAGGTAATGTTCTGTTTCGATGTACGAATGGACGTTTCATTGTTTAACGATCGTCTTTGTGTTCTTGATATTCCTTTGTGTGATGTTAAGTCGCTATAAGGTTTAATAGTTTACGAGCACATTCAAGATTTTGCCTTTGGAAGTACTCTAATTATTTTGATATTAGGTATTTTATGGGTTCCTTGCTTCCTATATTACTAGTATCTAGATATCGTTTAGGCTTTTGATAGCCCGATAACATTTTAGTGTTCAATCATTTCTCTTTATGATTTTGTTAGGTATGTAATGGCAATTCTGGAGCACGATTTGCCCAAAATATACCTTAAATTTTAGGAATGACTGTAAAATAACAATAGACCGACATCAGTTTGGGAGCAACTCCGATTAAAACTCTTAAGATCTTTGCCTTGTACTGGACAAAGGTTCAGAAACCATCCATCTTGAAGCCACACTACCTATCTATTAGAACTGCTAATTAATTGATCTCTTTACTTTGTTTCTCTAAATTGGAGGTACGAGGAAGGTCGGAGTTCCCACCATTGTTCAGGTTCGCTATTATTCTGGCTTAGTAATTGGTAATTCCTGGAACCATTAAGTCGATAACTATGTATACTGGTATGAGAAATTCCATATTAGTCCTATTATTATAATTATTATGTATAATTTATATCTGGCTGTATTTAACCCCACACACTGCTTTTGTTTCCTAAGGTATATTTATGTTTTCATCTTTGATCGTAATGTGTTGCTAAGGATACTGTTTTGTTGCTATGGAGTTGAATTATTCAAGTTCTATGTACGACATAGTAGTACGTTACTAATGAAGTATTTTTCCTATTGATGAATATAAATGAAACACTTGACAGTAAATTAAAAACGAAAAAATCCTTAAAAAATATAAACGTCTCGACACTGTTTAGGTATTGCTTAGCACATTCTATAGAAATTCTAATTTTCAATGGAGAATTTGAAAAAAACAATTACTAAGCCGCTCGGAGGTTTTTATAAATAAGGACCACTTTAATTTTTATTGCTTTACCTTATTTACGTTACCTTAGTTATTATTATTTTATTTATTTATATTCACATAATGGTAAGTAGCTTATAAGCTAAGCCCCACAAAACCGCTACATACAAAAATTCAAACGTTCACATCATACATTAAACTTTCATCATACATTAAGTTAAACTTGGACATCGTTGACAACGGTGAAGGAAAACGTCGTGAGGAAACCTGGACTTATAGTGAGTTTATTATAAGATTGTGCTCCATTGGTGTAATTGCTGCAAGGCGTTCCAGTGCGAGGATAAACTAACAAATAACATTCAATATGATATTAGCCATAGTTACACCACGTCATGATAAAGCATTCATATCTCCCAAAAGATTGCTACTAACATTATATTTATTTAGTTCGGTCGTTGCTCCCAGCAGGAGTGCGAGTGTCGGTAGCCAACTGCGAACCGCTCGCACTCGTGTTTCTGAACTTATCTTCTAAAAACTTTTGGCATGGGTTAATCCAGTGCCAAATCAGTTCTCATTTAATTATACAACTAGCACGGTTTCTGCAGCATTTATTTTTCACACTACATATCCTAGCTCTAAAAAGCGTAGATTTTTCCAGTTCTTTTCAAGTCTAGGCTGATATAAAATTTTATCTGCTATTGATGGTGCTAGGTGCTAGCGGCGCAATGTCGCAAGCCGAACAAAAGGGAAGGTAGGAAAGTTACAGTTTGTATAGACCGAGTGAGGCCAATCGAGGTTTATTTTAGTTTGCTCTTCTGGGATAAGCTCTTTCGGAAGCAGTCGCGATAACATTAGGAAGTGTTCACGAGCCGCGGGGAACTGAATACAGATGAATTTAATAAAACTTGTGTAACCTTTGCATGTAAATAAGTAATTTCTTTACCGAACGGCAAATGTAGCTTGTGAGTGTTCCTACTTACATTAACATTATATATCAAACGAGATGTTTTTGTAAGTGCAATAACTATAATTTGATGAATAGAAGACCTAATGTCGTGTAGTGCCTCATCATTTAGCTTTTAATCCTATTTGATTAAGTCCCAGTAAGAAATTTGGTTTAAAGATAAATAAGTATCCCAGATATGATAAATTATGTGAAACCAGTCAGGGTTGAAAAGTCCACGGAAGGACAAGAGTCCCCAATAAAATCACTGAGATTCCATCAAGTAAAATTTAGTCAAATCAAACATTGATCAAGACTAAGATCTCTTAATCCCATCCCCATCATTTGGACAAACACAAGCCATGAACAAGTGAGTAGCTACTAGATGTAACATCAAAGGAATGCGGCGTATGTGTCATCAATTATGGATGGTTAGCATCGAGTTTGTCGAGAAGATCACTCTGCGGTCGGTGGCAGGCTGGCTCGCTGACTGTCTGAATTGTTCGGAACTAGGAGTATCCAACTAAACCTTCGTCTTCGGCTAAAAATACAACCTTCGGCAAATCTTTCGCCTTCTTCCAAAATGCTGAAGTTTTTGCTGAATCCGAAGGAAATGTAAAAAAATTTTTAAACTTCATGGACAAAAAGTAAGATGGCGGATTACCTTAGGCATTCTCTACCAGTCAACCAAGAATGTAAGGCAGGTCCATTGAATAATAATTAAAAAAAAACGAACGAGCTGTAACAAATGCGCGAGAGTGCGAAAAAAGTGGCAACGGGCGGAAGGTAGTGCTCATACTCCGTTGCTCCGGTCGTACTCACCAGAAAGGTTAAAAAAAACGTTGCCAATCTTGAACTAAATTTCTCTTAGGGCTAATTTTAACGTTTGGCTTGTAGTGTAGTTAGGGTTATTTATGTTGTGACGATAGCCGATTTATTGGCTTCGGTTAGAAAACTTCAGTAGGACACTAATTGCTAGTAACTAATGACGAAATGACTTGCCTGTTACAATGTTGTTGCAGCTCTGCAACTAATACTCTTTGATTAATAGAATTAGTGGAGGGAATTAACAGAGCAGTCTCGGGATTGCTATTGTTTCAAGGTTTAATGTTGTTTTGTATGATGATATATACCTATTGCTTTGCACGGTATAATTACTTGTGTTTCCATTTTAGCAACATTTTCTTATTTATGCTGTATATAAAATTAACTTTAGCAAAGTAGCTGAATTTTATCGCAAAAGGGAAGGAGTTGAATCAGTAGGCTGCCTCACAAAAGGGCTTGGTAACCTGATGGTTCTAGAATCAAATCTGTATCCAGTTCTAAAATCGAATTCTTCTTGCCTCAGATGCACAGGCACGGTGGATATGACAGTGCTTGGAGGAGGCCTAAACTCCATCACTGCCCATTGTCTGGGACGATGATGAACTGTATTTCTAACTGAATGTATATCCGTTCCTGGTTTTTTTTTTTGTTATCGGGCACCATCGCATTTAGTATTTTCTCTTAAATCTTTAAAACAATTTTTTTTCTTTTTGCAGACCTAATTTCACCAAAGTGATGTAACTGCCACCATTCACAATGAAGGTGAAAGTGAAGTGAGCAACCTGGGGCCCGGAGCCAGCCACGATGAGGCGAGCATGAGCACCTGCGTTACCATGACAACCAAAATGCTGCTCTCACTGCTGCTGCACTGCTTCTGCGTCGCCACCACAGCTTCAATACCTAGTGGAGGTAAGTGATTGAAGGACAAACTACTATTGAAGCTATTTTAAGGCAAAGGTCGATAAATAAAAATAAAAACGAAACATTTTGAGACTGAATCTTATTACGGGTAACAGCTAAATCAAGATGACATTTGAGAAGTAAGGATTACATTACATTTTTACTTATAAATAAAAATGACGTTAATTTATTAGAAATAGATAGAATGTTATCACGATTCGAAATCGATTGAAAGCTCAACTCAGCTTGAGTTGTTGGAGTGAAGGATTTACCAAAAAGTTCGTGTAGATGATGTTATCATTGTCGTCATGTTTTAAATTTTTGTCTTAGTCTTGATATATCTATCTAGATTTCAATGAAATTTTACATAGTTTTTGATGGGTATTTTAGCAAAAGCTCTATCATTTTATAATTTATTAGTAGACTGAACAAGCAGAGCTAAATTAATTAATTACTAACTAATTTATATTTCAAGATAAGAAAACTGAAATGATAACTTTGAGCTCGTGTATAATAAATATTTCAACTCTTAGAAGTTTTTTAACAAAAATAGCTGCAAGTTTAACAGATAAAGAAAGTTGCGATATTCGCTGAGAATCTCGCTAAAATATTCCCTTAAACCCCGGCCATAACTTATTCTATTCGGGAAATAAAACAAAGACCCCACTATCCAGAATGGAAATATCTCAAAAAACACGTTCTATTGCGCGTTCTGAATGAGATGGAAAAAAGAGGATCGTTCTGGAGCAGAGGTTTAACATAAAATGCTAGTAAACAGGCGCATGTAACAAAGTTTGTAGTAAAGAGGAGTGAGATTTGCGAGTTTTAGTGTGTTAATATAAAGTATGAGTACAGCGAGGTGATAGTATGTAACATAGTTAATAATGCAGCGAGATAAAAAATACCTGTGAAATTTTGTATGACAAATTAAATATTACACGAGTTTTTGCAACTTTCAAAGGTTTTAAATTATAAGAAATAGTAATAAACATAAAACACTATATAAGTCTAACATTTATGGATTACGTAGGTAACAATGTAAATAGTACTCGTAGGTCTTGATTATAAAAATATCGATAATTTAGGTTGTACCAATGTCACAGGGAAAAATTAACGAATTTAGTTTAAGTTTGAATAATTAAAAATATTGCGAAGTGTATACGTGAATATTGTGAGTGTTCTTATAAAACCTGTGATTGCGCCAACCGGAAACCAGAGATTAAAATGGCAGCATACGTGAATGAAAATCAAAATAACCGTCAGTCGGCGTGTCTTTGATTCACGATACGCAACAAATCATGTGCGATACATATCAATCATAAACGACGAGCAAAAAATTTTCCTTGACACAGAGTAATATCAATCGGAGCGGATCAAACCGACAGCGAGTGTCCCGCGGAATCTCCGCACGAGTGGATGGATGCGAGCTAGATACCGTTCGTTCTTCATTCGACGCCAATCGAATGGAATGAATCGTGTAAAACCTGTTCAGAGTGATTTTTATTGAGAATATGGTAAGTATGCGAGCTATAGCGATTTCGGGTTGCAGGAAACATTTTTTATTCGGAACTGCGGAATTGGAAACAAAGAGAATAAAAGCGAGCACGCAGCGATACAAAGAAGGAAGCGTTTTATTGTCGTACAATGGTTCGTACACTACATTTACGATCCTGTGCCGTTCAGTCAGCACCTCGCGCGAGTTGCCACGCGGATAAGTCTTTCTATGCTAGGAATAACATTGCTATCCAAAGCGTTCTTTAGTTTTATTTGTATACGCATACTTACCTCCTATTTTTTAGGTATTACCAGTGACACTCTTTTTAATAACTTCTACCATTTATAGATTCTGATTATTTTCGTATATTAAAAGTCTTTCCACAAAAATAGGAAGCAAAATATCTGAGTCGACTAATTAAGAACTAATTAAGAACGTTGAAAATAAAATGGTTTCCGTTCCAGAAACGAGATATTTTGCGCGAGTATTAGATCGAGCGAAATTAAATCTTTTGCGGCATTAGAATAATAAGGAAAAACATGTCGGTGTGGGATTCACGGAATCGTATATTCCTTTGATTGTAAACAGCTTTGGGCTTCGAGAATCCTATTAACGATAAAAGGTGGTAACATAATTTTGTGTATTGGTCAACGGTTACCTAAATTTTAATAAACTCACTCAAAAGAATTTGTTTTAAGACAGTATTTTTTTTTTAATTTGTATGCAGTTTCTCAAGACTACTGTGTATTCCCGAAGGAGTAAAATAACCGCATACTTAGACTTTTATGAGCAAAACTGTACGACTGTTTTAAGTTGATTCTCGAAATGTTCCCAACTTAGATATTCCAAAGCGAATGTTATTTCGAACTTGAAGAGATTCTGGAGTCTCGGCAGATAATCCTGTTACTACTATCTAAATTACTATCTGTATCTAGCAATATTGTTTGGAGAGAATCTGTTTATCTATCTATTTCACGTTATTCTGAATTCCTTGTTCCAAACGACAACATTTAAATTTAAAGTATTTTAATATTTTACACAATAGGAATATGTAGTTTTGCAGTGGGTAACCTCAGTCTTCAATAAGCATCGAATATTTTTCCTCTAAAAATTTTAATGTTTTGAGCTGTATTTCTAAAATTAGAAACAGATTGCCATAAAAGTATTTTTAGTAAAATCCTAGAGCTGTTAAATGCAAAAAAAAAAACTTAAATACGCAATCAAATTCAAATATCAAAACAGACAACTGAAAAAGGGCAAAAATCAAAAAAGATTTTCTAAATGCCCGGCGCGCCGAATGAAATGGACGATTGCACGAATACAGTCGTTGTGCTCGCCGTATTCTTGTACTTTACAATACATGACGCAGGTAAACAAGCCATGAATATCGGTAAAACAAAAGGTAAGGAAAATGTGCCAAGATTAGCTTTTTTGCTTCGAAAATAATTTGGCGAAGCTACGTCGGTGAACGTTTTGCAAGATGGGAACCGCAGAGAGATCGATATGAATACAATTTGAATTGAGGTTGAAGTTATCTGGAGATGGGCACAAGTGTTCGTTAGTGTAGCTACTGTGTTAGAGAATAGGCAGACAGTTTTCGATAGCTTGAGTAGATGATATGGAATTTATTTAGTGGAATTTGTTTGCGTGCAGATTCGGCAACGCAAAGAAAAGCAAACATAATTTTGTTTTCAAGAATATAACTAACAAGAGACTCTTTTGATCACGCTGCGATGATCATTTTAAAAACACTTAAAATAATCAAGAAACACGATACGACACAGTTACTGGATAAAGTGGTTAAAAATGTTATACAAGAAGTTTTTTTTTTGCTGAGAATTTTTAGTATTCATTCGCGTCGTAAATCGTCGTCG
The DNA here is from genome assembly GCA_947562075.1 of Orthosia gracilis. Classification (NCBI taxonomy): domain Eukaryota; kingdom Metazoa; phylum Arthropoda; class Insecta; order Lepidoptera; family Noctuidae; genus Orthosia; species Orthosia gracilis. Next base: position 49,396,304 of record OX387271.1, on the reverse strand, counting down.
GGATAAAAAACAAGATAATTTCGTTGAAGTGGGCTACTGAGGGCGGCGGCGGGTCAACGAGATCAAAGGGAGCCGCGCACGGCGGAACCTTTGAGTTCATCTCTCCGTGTGTGCAGTTATCAGTCTATTTATAAAATGCCTCTCTTGGAAGGTTCCGAGAAAATTGTTCTGTCGAAATTATCGGATCCTTTTCACGAAAATTACGTGTATAGAAAATATTTTGGGTGGAATTAATTTGGGAAAATGTTCGGTTAAGTGTGGGAAAACGTTTGAATGAAGAACTGCAGAGGAAAATTATACTCTTTTCAACAACGTTTTATTTAGTAAAAATTAAAAATGAAAACAACAATATAAATTGAAACAGTGGGCACTTTTACAATTGAAAACAATAAAATCATTTTGCAAAGAATCGCTTAAGACTCTTTATAAAGTATTAAATTGAAATTGTTTCACAATTATTTTTCAATCAATTAACCCTGTAGTGCTTCAATTAAATTGAACAAATAAACGTAAATCAAAAATTTCACACACGAATGAAAAGTGTATGTTTCTTTCAACTTCAAAAGGTGGAAAATAATTAACAAATTGATGTTTCGCAGTTGAATTCAGCTGATCTTAAAGAGTGTTTTCATTTTAATTATTAAATGGTCTTCTTTGAAAGTCGCTTGACTTTCAAAGAAGACCATTTGTCTGGAAAACTTAATAATAAAACGAAACTAACTAAGAACTTGGGGTTAGTCACCTTCTTGAAGACAGTCATTTGGTAATAATGACACCAGCAGACTGATTATATCTTTGTGAAACTTACACCTACAACTCTAAATTATAAACGCATTGTTAGTAACAATGCTTCTATAAATATTTGAAGTTTATAAAAACGTTCATGTATAAAGTACATTTATTGGTCGATTCGATTCAAAATCTAAAAAAAATATACATACTCACAAAACTTTCACGTATTTTATGATATTAATAGGATTTAGAAAACATGTTTCTCATGGCATAAATACTCATAAAGGATGTATTAGTTCAAGTAAGCTGCCACTAAACCATGGCAGGCTATATTATAGCCCCGTTCCGCACCATTAGTTGCCACAGTGTGGTGAGTCAGCCGGCTTTAGGCAATTTGTACACTGTATCGTAACGTTTGTGTGCGGTGTTGTTTAGGTAATGGTAAATGTTACGTGAATGTTATGGTATTACTTAATATATCGTGCAAAAAAAAATTTAAAAAACGGCAAGCAAAATAAAGAAGTTAAATATTTCTTAAAGTTAAGCGAACTTTTAAACGTCAAAAAGTGTTTTGTTTTTACACTTCAAGACACAACAACATTTTGGTTCACGGAAGTGGGAATACATGCTTCTCTTCGTGATGATTGACTTGCCCATCGAAACCCAGAATGCAATAAATATTAAAAACTGCTCAAGAGTGTTGAAGAGATACTTTCTAAGTACTTAAGTTCTTGAAAGGTGTCTTGTCAATGCTTGTCGGGCAAAAGGATTTATTTATAGGATTTATTAATAGGTATTAACTATATAATTATGTTTGCACCGAGTTGCCGTGTCTGGCCATACCACGGATAAACCCGCGACGGTTTGTGTTGGTGTGTATATGTAAAACAACATGTCTGTAAAAAATCTTATAAAAAAAAAAACAGTGCATCCCTGGCTCTTGTACTAGGAAATACTGTATCACAATAGTCAGACTTTTCAATATACAGAGAGTACTTACAGTAGAAGCAAAAATTGACGAGCGGACATTATTCGTTACTTAACTTTAAAGTTAAAATAAACTCTAATGAGTGTCCGAAAAGTAACAGAAAAATCAGTAGTGGTACTTGAAATATTCAATAATCTCTTAATTTCACTTAGTTGGGTTAACTGTAAGTAGACGTACTTATTCAGGGTATGTTCTTGTTCAAGCCTGTGACACTACACCGCAGCGGGCCCGAACCCTAATAGTTGTGCTCACATGCCGCCCAGCAATCGATCGGGACACCTGCTTGTTTGTTTGGGACGTAGGAGCTGACTCATGGATTTAATTCTGCTTAGAGACCGGTGAGAGTCTAGTTAGGTACTCTAGGTACTCGCAATAAGTAGAAAATATCAGGGTTTTTATTGATAACTACTATAGACTTATCTCAGTCTGATTCAAAATTAACCATGGATTCTTCTACCTTAATAATTACCTAAGACTGAATAATATTTTAAAAGATACAGTGCTAATAGCCTTTCTCAAGGTAGATCATAGACCTGATAAGGGCTGCGGGAGTCCGCTGGATGCGAAAAGTTCAGTTCTGGTGAGATTGTGACGCTTGGGGAAGCTCTATGCCCAAGAGTGAACGTCTTTCTGCAGCAATTATGATTTTAATGTTATGACTTGTGAGTATTCCTTTAATGGTTTTTTTTTTGTTCTAGAAAAGCTGTGTAGTTTCTTATACGTAGACACTAATATAAGCCCCGATTACCATCTCATCACACAGACGTTAATATTCCTATTTATAATCGTCTGTCTACACCACAAATAATCGATTATGCTCTTACAAAATTCACTAAACTATACTCAAACCACAAGTTCAGGTATTAATTTTATTAAAGCTTTTGGAAGAAAACCTCAGAGAATCTTCATGAGCCGCACATTCCAAATATAAGCTCCAAATAAAAATATAACCATTAGGTATAAGGTGGGTTAATTCAATTGAAGGTGAACGAGTCTAGGCGTGTCACAGTCTAGGCGTGTCACAGTCTAGGCGTGTCACAGTCTAGGCGTGTCACAGTGTAATAAGATACAGAAGATCAGAGGACCAATGGGTGTTGCTTTACAAAGAGAGGTTTAGGACTTTCTCAGAAAAACTCTTCAGAGGAACGGAATATTGAAGCTCATGGCAGAGATTTAGCTAAAAAACACTTCTACAAGTTAATTAAAATGAAAGTAGAGATGTTAGTTTACCTGGAATTTGAAGCACTCACCTACCTTTACATCGTGACATACCTTCTCAAAGATTAATGGAGCTTTTTAACCGTGGCCGCATGCAATATTTAAGTGAAATAATTAGGCATGTTTTTTAAGTTAATTGAAATGTCTTTTGAGTTATCGTAAGGAAGTAATAAGACTCCCATGAACAGGCATGATCATCATACGCCAATGTGCGTAAGATGATATGCGTGAGTTTTAGATAGATAGGACCTTACTTATTGATACAAGGACAAGGGATACTTTTTATCGCGAGAGAATTTATGCACGCGAAGCCGATAGCAGTATCTTGTTTTTAATGAATTTAAGCTACAAAGCACCCATAAGGCTCACTTAAGACAAGATTTGTAAGTATCCCTCATCAATGAATTTGGTAATGACTAAGGCTTGCCTTCTCCTCCCACCCTGCGTGTTACCAAGCCTATCAGACGTGCCTACCTTAATTAACTAGATCGCGCTAACAACCAGTTCTCGCACATTTAACGCACACTAGATACATTAGCCCCCCACCGTCAGTAGACATGGCTCTATGAGCTAAGTGCTCTCACAAGACGATCGGGGGAGTTACTCCGTGTATATTAATTTTCGCAGCAGTACGAGTACTCTGTGAAATTTATTTTGTAGTTTTGACATTAATTTGAAAGAAGTGAATGGGTATTTCTATGAATTTTTGTTCGAATGTTCTGTTTAATTCAAAAGTGACTTTATTTGAGTCTACTTTCTACCTGCGTCTTTGTATACGTGGAAGATACCATAAGATATATCCTATGGCACATGGCTATAGGAAAGCTTTCTTTAAATTATTAAATTTAAATTTAAAATCTTTTATTTCAGACAAAGTCAATAGGATTAGTAACAATTTACTTAAAAAACTAGTGTTATTAGGTAGAGACATAAAACTAAAACTAAAAAACATAAAGCTACGCACTTCTTAGTTTTTTGTTTTAGAATTCATTTTATTTTTTGTGATTTATAGATTACCTCATTTTTTTGAAGTCGGTAAAATGTAGTCGGTTTCTTCTTCCGTTTTTTTTTTGTTAAGTATTATTAAATGTTATCTATACATATCGATAGTGTTCCATGCACCGGATCGACCCTCCACGTGTTTGTAACGCCCAAAATTTAATGGAATAAAGTTAATTTCGTTTTTAGAAACGGAACCCACACGGTCCGTCTGACTGTCTTTCTGTCTGTCACCAGGCGGTATCTCATGAACCGTGATAGCTAGACAGTTGACATTTTCACAGATGATGTATTTCTGTTGCCGCTATGACAACAAATACTAAAAACAGAATAAAATAAATATTTAAGTGGGGCTCCCATACAACAAACGTGATTTTTTGGCGTTATTTGCGATAATGATACGGGACCCTTCGTGCGCTAGTCCGATTCGCACTGGGCCTGTTTTTTTATAATAATGATATGGCTTTTTTGCTTATCTGACGGTAATTCTTCTACGATTTCTATATATATTAATAGATAATAACAATACAGTGTATCAAAATTTCAGCGATAACGTAACCGATCCTAATGTCCTGCTTAACGCTCAGCCTATTACATAATGTCGCAACGCTCACCGGGACAATATCGCTCCGGCCGGCTGACAGCTGACAGCTTCTAATAACAAGCACATTATGACACATGTGTCTACAAAAATATTTTATTAACACTAGGAATACGCCGAGATTATAAAATGTCAGGCCTTATCAAAAAGTATTAAATAAAGGATTATTTGTTACACTTTTGGTGAAAAATCTCAGTTTAGGTCATAATAGATTACTAATATTATAAATGTGGAGTAATATTATAATTTGGATGGATGTGTGTGTGGATGTATGTTTGTTACTCAATCATGCACGAAAGGCTGAACGGATCTGAATGAAATTTGGCACAGATATAGATAACAGTCTGGAATAGCATATAGCATACCATTTATCCCGGTGTAATTTTCCCTTGGGATGATAAAACACTTTTCACGCGGGCGAAGCCACTGGCTGAAGCTAGTATAAACTTATTAATAAAGAGAGAACTTATAACTTATTGCTGTTAACAAACAAACGCATCGTATGAACAGATAATATATAAAAGAGAATGATAAGTACAATTATTATCGAATAAACATTGTAATCAGACATTTGGAGAGCACTCCCACTCACTGTATGTGGTTTTAACCGAAAGGCACCATGTTTTGTGCTCGTCTGCCATTTGTTGCGTGACGCAAAAACTACCAAATGGGGTTTGTTGGGGCTTTCATAGCTCCGAAGTGTGAACCGCAATTCAACAATTGGAGTACTGCATTAAAATAGTGAAAGAATAAAAATTCAAGAGCAACCAGCGTACAAAATAAAGCACTACTAAATAAAATACTATTTCTCCGAGTAGACACTAGACAACGTTCTGTAACATTTTAGCGCACTTTACAATCTCCGCATATTTTATCTCAACGAAGTTTCTGTGTACCAACTCGCTACTAACAAAAAACATGTTCGCAATTTTGTTTTAAAAAATCTATTTAGGACGCTCGGAATATTGAAACTGTAAAATCTGTGTACGAACACCGGCAAAATTGACAAAGCAAAAAAACATACTTGTTTACTCAGTCATTTATACCAAGTAAAAGTAATTTAATAAATGGAATACGGCGCGCTCCGTACTACGATGAACGTACCGACATAATGTAATAATATACGGAGTTTTTGAACAACAGACACAGATGCGCACAGTGTCTCGCTTAGTATTTTTGTAGAGCTCGATTTAATCAAAATTCCAAATTATGTTTTCATATAATTCGTTCAAATGGGAGGAAAATATAGAGTGGTCGCCAGATGTGTGTTTTCTCAATCGAGTTTAGTTGGAACAGGATACTTCGATGGTTACGATTGGCCGTTATTTCCGAACTATTAACCCTGAGCCTGCTTACTTGCGGTACGTAAAAGCTTGTTGAAATCACGTAGCACTCCTAGAATAAGGTCTTGGCGGCAGTAGTGGCTGAGTAATGACATGTTCTTAGTCATCACTCGCGAACAACTTAATAAGCCGTAACCTTCAGCTCTGTTCGAAAGTGCGCAGAATGTTAAGTAGCTCTAAATAAATTATACAGCGAAACGTTCAGACGTACAGGGCATGTTCTCATTCTGATGACTGAACCAAATAGAAAATGTATTCAGAAACGAGATTTTGTAGATGTAAATTTCAAGAAAACAATGTATGTGTCTTGGCTTTTCGTTTTGTTATTTTGTTAAGTGCTTGATTGTGAGGGATACGAAAGAAACAAAATAGTTACAATCACACACTAGGAAAACAAAAGGATACCTACATAGCATTGAATTTATTCTTTAACGCTAATACTAATCTGAATCTCTTCGTCTGATAGTTTTATCTTGTACCTTATATCCTGTAAAACATTGAATATCTCAACTAAGACATCAATAGTGCCAGCCAAAATAGAGATGTCACTTTACGTTTCTATACCAACATATTACACGGTTGTCGACAAAAACACGTAAAATTATGCGCATACACGGTGCCGCGAAATATTTGGCACAACACTATAGTCCTGGAGATGGAACATATATTTGCCAAAACGTTATTTAATATGTAAACACACGAACGCTTACATACATAAACAGATTGTCTATTGTTTACTCTGCTTACTTAGTGTACATAGATGAGAGTTTAAACTATTTTGTTAGCTTGGGAAAACGTGTGTTTTAATGCAAAATGTTTGCAACCGCTGGCATTTGCAATGTAATGATGATTTTAGATTGATTTTGTGCAAATACTGTGTCTAATCTACCGGAAATAATTTATTGTGATTATATTAATTATTTGTTCAACGCTGTGTGGATTAAAATTAGTACCAAATCATTGATTGCTATGTTTCGACAAAATAACGTAAACCTACAACGTACAAATAATAATGAAATAAATTACTCGTCATAGTACTTTTTTTCCATCAAATAAAGAAAATTTATTTCAATGTTATAATTGGTAACTTGAAAGTTAATCTACTCGAAACATTCTCGAGTACTGAGTGTTCAACTTAATGACATTTATCTTAAATATAACCTAAAACAAAGAAAATAAACATAACATATTCATAGAAACATCGTCATCAACCTAGATTATTTTCGAAGCAACTTTAATAAAATCAACTTTCCACTTTGTAGAAGCAAAATAAATATATTTACGTGTAAAACATATCCAATTTATAACACCGCTTGATCCGTAATAAAAATTAGTCTATCTCCGGCTGTTAAAACAAAAGGGTATTTTTCATTTGTTTTTTGTCTGAGAACATTCGTCCAGAGGTCGTCAGGACCGGCGTCCATTAGGGATATTTTAAACAAGTAAAAACAAAAATGCTCAGTAGGTATATAAAAATGAGCGATTAAGATGAAAACGTTTTTAAATGGAGTCATCATAGTTATGTGTGTAATAGTTTATGTAATTAGTCGCTCAGATTCTTTCTATTATTCATGTAGAAAGGATTTGAAAACGGTTTTCATTTGGGTTATTGAATTTTCTTGTTAATTAGGAGATTGAGACATGAGCTTTTTTACTTAATATTTATTGCCATTATTGCATTGTTTAAGATAATTGAATGAGCTAGTAGTCCTGTTTCAAAGGAAATCACTAAGTACTTCAAGAACAATTGGTTAGAAATCTCACTAATGAAGCATATGAATGGAATAGTAAATACTTTAAATTACACCAAAATAATTACATATCTCTTTTACAAAAAACTAAATTCTATGGGTACAATGACATATGCTACAGACAGTGACATGGAACTTCTGATATAAACAAGGGACACTATTTTTTATGGGAAAATATTAAGCCTCCTAATCGATGTCAAAATCACCCTAACCGAACTTGAAACATATAAAAGAGATAAGATTCATGACCAACAGCAACACTCATACAATTTCGGGTACATATTCGTATTTCTAGCTGTCTCCGTCCGTGCGGTCCGCTAGGCATTCGTGGAGCAAGACGTGTTAGTTCCGTCGCCACTGGAGTAGGCAGGCCTCTGACCTCGTTCGCACTATCTACCAAATGTATTCCAATTTATCGAGTTTGGGACGCCTAGGTGAGGAATGTTCTTGCCGGAGGGTAGCCAAATATGATGTATCTAAGGTGGTTATTGGGATGGTTTATTTTTTGGTCCAATAATTATGACTCGTATTATGGTAAGGAATTTGTAGGTTTTGCAAATAAAAATATGCAGAGAACCCACATCATATTATCACATTGTAATATGTAAGTACTTAGAGCACACTAATTCATTTTTTTTTATCTGCTACCTTTTTAATGTATATTTTCTTATAGACCTCATAATAAGTACAGCACAAAAATATATAAAATTAGTCTGTTATTCGTTTGTAAAGTTTCAAAAAAAACCTAAATAAAATGATGTCCATAGTTTTGCCAACGACACACACTATCCGATTGTTCTGTACATTGGTTTATTTTCTGATAAAAGTTATAAACCTGTCAGAATCTATTTTCAAATTTGCATTGAAATTACTTAATGTAAATTAATACATTAGATCTAGCTGCATCTCCACAAAGTCTCCTCTACACGAACCTCGTTTACATTGTCTTGTCCCCATGCCATAAATTACTTTATTATTTGCCATTAAAAGTCCTTAATCACCGCGTTAATAATTTATTTTTCATTACCTCGGGTGCTAAGCAGCATACCATATGCCTAGCCGGTATAATATTTCGTGGAAAATTTCTGTGAAAAATTCAACGGTTTTAAAACCTCGTTTCCTGTATGTAGGTACGTATGTTGGTAGGTGTTAGCACATTAGGGGATGTTGTGCGGGCTGAACACGTTGCTGAAAAGTAGAACACAGTAGTTTATATAGTATTCTGAGTCATTTAGATGCATGTAAAAAGTAAAATTTGTAAACCATAAAAGAATACCTAGATGATGTCGCCAACACAAATATTTACCTAACAAACATATTCTCAGGGTTTGGTCTCGTGTCTCACGTGGCTGTTACATATTTTGACTTTTTATTAACATTAAGTCCATCTTCATAATTCTCTTGTTCCCTGTGTCCTGTACTTTGGAAAACCTTATGTTTGCCAATGACGCATTGGTGTGGCCACCTACTGGGCCACAAATACTTAAAGAGTTTTCCATTCAGTCGAGAAGAAGAAGATCCTTCTTTACTTGCGAAGCATATCCACATTCCATACAGACTCTATTTACCGTCATCTCAACAGTCACCTCCTTCCTACCCAAACATCGTTCACACAATGCATCCATCGTTTTTTCAATTTTCTTGTATATTAATTGATCAAGCAACGAATTGGAGTAGTTCCAAAGTCTCTCGTTCAGTAAATTCCGTTGCATTTATTCATACAATTTATGATGTTTAGCTCCATGTGCCGCGTTTGTTACAAGCGGCACTTCTGCTTACACAATGTTGGTAACACTATTACACGACGTAAAATCTGGCTTAAAGGATGACACCGTGTTCTCATAACATATGTCGACAAATGCTGTATATTTGATGCAACAAGCGTACAAAATAACATTTTATGGTATAAATTCGTAGAGTAAAATAGTTTTGCCATTTACAAATTCGTTTTAGGAATGACTTGTTGAATTTTTGTGGTTATTCTAATACTATGAATGCTGTAAATATCAGTATTTCAGCATGTCTTCCTAAGATTATTAATGTAGCACTAGTAGCTGGTCAGCGTTTAGAAAAGTAAATTGCTTTTTGTAATGATGATAATGGATTTCATCACAGATTGTTCGCCGTACCGGGGAGTCGAACCATCACTCGAGTCCAGTCTCCTATCTTTCGTACACTATGCGCGCTCAACGCACTCTTAGATGCTAATCCCGACTTAGATGTGTTCGCAAACGAGTGGAACAAGATCTTGACTGTATGTCTGGAGTATTGTGAGATTAGTGTATGACTGCCGTGTAATTATATATATTATCATTGTTCTTTGTTTGTTATTAATAGGGGTTAAAGTATGAAATTGCCGTTTTATTGTAATAGGTACTTCGAATTGATATAGAACCTTCACGGTTTGAGATTTTTGAGTGAAACTTTTTTCACATGGTACCTATGAAGTTCTTGTTTTAAAAAATGTGCAACATTCGATTATCGACTTTCAGTTGTTTTTTTTTATTCAGCTTAGACAAGAATGATGGATACTTCGAAAATTCGTGTGATTTTTGTATACGAGTTTCAAACAGCTCGCAATATCAATGTTTTGTTTGGAGAAGGGACTGCTAATGAACGCACCGTGCGATTTTGGTTTAAACGCTTTCGTAATGGAAACTTTGATTTGAAGAATGAACCACGTGGAAGACCGTCCACACAGGTGAATAACAATGAATGGAAAGAGATGGTGGAAGCCGATCCAAGCCAAACTACCCAGGAATTAGTGACATGTTTAACGTCACCTTACCAACAATATTGACTCATTTGAGTCAAATCAATAAAATAAAAAAATGTGAAAAATGGGTGCCTCGTGATTTGACTGATCTGCAGAAAGGAACGCGTGTTGAAACTTGTGTTGTCTTGTTGAATCGATGCAGAAATTTAGGAATATTGGATCGAATTGTGACATGTGATGAAAAGTGGATTGTTTACCCGTAATACCGTACCGATAACCGTGAGCGAAAAATGCAATGGCTGACCCCAGGTCAAACGCCGCAACAGTGTCCCAAAGCAAAGCTTACCAATAAAAAGGTAATGGTAACTGTTTGGTTGTTATTCACTCTAGCTTTCTCCGATCTGGTCAAGCAATAACGGCAAACTGTGCCGAACTCCGAAGAATGATAACAAAACTAGCTATGAATCAGCCCGTCTCATGAATCGATCTTCACCATTATTGCTCCATGATAACGCGAGACCTCATACAGCACGAGAAACCGTTCTAACTCTACAGGAACTGCAATTAGAAACCATTCGTCACCCTCCGTATTCGCCAGAGCTTGCTCCAAGGGACTACCATTTTTTTCGTGATTTAGACAATTTTCTACGTGATAAAAAGTTTTCTTCTCAGGGGGACGAACAACATGCTTTCACACAGTTTGTCGAATCTAGATCACCAGAGTTCTATCGCAAAGGCATAAATGACCTTCCTATTAGATGGCAGCAGTGTATAGATAATAATGGTAATTATTTTGATTAAATAAATATCTTAAATTAAAAAAAAAAAACTAATTTCAATTTTTCAGTACAAATCGGCAATCTCATACTTTAACCCCTAATATTATTTCTCAAATCAAATCAAATCTTTTTATTGTGGGCATCGGTTTTACAGACAGATGTTAGGTAAATTACAGTTCCATTATGTCTTGCCTAGTAGGCATAGAATAATAATTTCAAAATAACGCAAAAAAAATCATAGGTTTCATAGGATCGAAGTCGGTGTCTTTGGTAGGTACCAATTTTTTTCGTTATGGACACCAACTTCGAAAAAGAAAGTTATTTTTCACTTTGTAGTGTTTTTAGTTGGAAGTCGGTACTATTTTTATGTAAAAAAGACTTTTTATTTTTCACTTTTTAGTTGTATCTATTAAGCAACTTGCCTTTAGTAAGGTACTTATAGTGCCGGAATAGATTATTCGAATACCATAAAACTTGACCATAACCGGTGAAATGATAGTGTACCAAGGTAAACTGTACACATCTGCGTACCCCTTTAGAGGGTACTGGTGTGAGGTTATGTTATGAAATGGTTTAAACAATAAACGGACATGCGATTGCAGCAATTCCGAGAGATCTGCCGTTATTTATTGAAGAGTTATGTTGTATATCTCCGAAGTTCCTAATCAGATCTTCACAAAACATTAAAATGGGACCAATTTCGGAATATACTATATCAAACAAAAAAAGAATTTTCAAAATCGGTCCACAATTGACGGAGATATCAGTGAACATACACAAAAAAAAAACAAGAAGTCGAACATAAAACCTCCTCCTTTTTTGAATGTCGGTTAAAAATAAGATTTTGGTGTATGGTGATAGATTGTAGTAGTTACTAATTATTAAGAAAATCTTGGATCGTGTAGTAAGTTTAGTCAATCAAAAAATTCTAATCATCATTTCTCATTTTCTTCTCATTCTTCATTTCATTCATTCATTCCATTTCTTTATTTTTTTCTATTTTTGACATGTCTGCGTTTGGCCGTGTTATGTTCAAGTAAATAAATTAATAAATTCACTCTTGACTTTCGCCTCCCAGGATCAGGAAACACATAATTACACGACACGACGCGAATTAGTTTTGTCTATCCATTGAAGATTTCTTATAACTTCTATAACAATACGTGCTGCTCGTGTAATTATATCTATTCCATATAAAAACTCTAAGTTCAACACATAACGGTACAATACAAACACTCTCACAGAAGAACATAGAAGCCATTACATAACACTGGTTTAACAAACTCCCCGTTGAACTTTGAAAGGTATTTTATATAAAAAATTCAATAACACCAGTCACCAAGTTACGGAGAAACACTAAAAAAATCACGCGTGTTTGTGTGGTGGGTACACCATGCAGGGATGGGCAGAAGGCCTAGTCAACAATAACTAAGTACCGCCAAACTCAAGCCAATGGAGGTACATTACTGCTATTAAAATGATTAACTGAGGCATTTAATGTGACCCAAGTTCTAAACGTAGTTGACAAAGTACTATTATATGGGAATTTTGATGAAAATGGGTGTCAAGTAGCTTTATTAGGTGGTTGAAGTAAATCGTTTGTAATAAACACGATCGCTTTTGCCTTGGTAATATTTAACCAATACAATTATCAAGCATGCTTTTCATTTGTTACCATTCCTCACGTGCATCAATAGCTATAGGTACATGCTCGAAACTCATACTTTGTTAGGCAGATTTAGTTCTCCATGTTTGTGGTGGTGGCTGCATACTGTTATCTATCACACATTTCACAGAATGCACCTTCTGAACTCTCATATTACAGTAAGAAGGCTGGATTCACTTGGACCGGGTGTGCTAAAGCAATTTAATAAAAAGCCCGAGCGAGACCTGCCCGTATCTCGCCTGTTACCGCCTTTACATCGCACAAGCTATTACGTTGAAATGATGCAAAGTTCTGCCATATGGAAATTGTTTACTAAGTGCCAACGATTGTGTTAAACATTTTTATTAAAAATTCTTATTTTCATAGAAAGTATGTGCAATTACGATGTAAATGTATTGTGTAACGGGATATTTTTTTGTAATTTTGTTATTGTTGGGAGTTTGGAATCTGTTACTCAGAACTCGGTAATGAAAATAAAGTTTATGCCATAAGAGTAGTACAATCAAAATTAAACAATATGAAATAACAAACACACCTAATTTGAGCTGTCTTTGTCAAATCAGCCCAGTTCACCTGGCTCGGTGTAAGGGCTAATACAGAATGCTGTATCGCCTGACATTTTTTAGTTCCACAGAGTGGTAACTAAACAAGCTACCGTCCTCCTGATGGTAAGTGCATATGAACATCTGCAGTTCCCTGCCACCTACCATTTTCCAAGAACACTGCCTGAGGCACGCGCTGAAAGAACTTCCCTACGAGGTTCTAAAAAGTAACCATCTCTAAATTCAAATCCAGATTCCCGTAACAAATCACGTCAAGAACAGCCTCTTGAACAACAACAGTCTAACATCATAAGTTAATTCGGTCGCGCGTCGCCAGCGGAACATTTCCTCACAAATACCACTTATACGCAATTTATCTGGTGCACAACACATAAATACAAGTCGCCGGCTATTGAAAGTAAGTGTGGCCACGCCTACAGTCGACGAACTTTAAAGGTTAGACTTCCGGGCGAAGCGGCTCCAACGTTACTGAAGCAGTGACACAGCAAATTAGGCGCAAGAAGATCCTAAGTGCTGTGAAATACGTGTCGATTACGCTTTCGATTCAAACCACCTTTGTATAACACAAAGTTAACACAGTGCGAGCTTGCGTGCGAGTCGGTCTACCAAGTAGCTGTAGTGCAGCGACTCAAACTTTATGAACGTATCATACAAATTACTCGTACTTGCGAATTAATAATTTGTTTGAATCCGAGTAATTTTCTTTTTTTTTAGGTTATCGTTCCCCTGCTCGGCTTCTCCATCACTCGCATGGCGGCAGCATGAACATCACTCGTATTCGAAAGCGTTCAGCAGTTGTGGCCGTTAGCGTGCGCTTGCTGAAAATAGCCAAGGCAAGTCGAGCAACTGACATACGAGTACACAATGCGAGCAGATGTATACTGTCTAATCAGCAGCTTGCACTGTATAAACAGAGTATCGTATAAATGTCGTATGTCGCTGCGATCGAATGTTGCGACCGCGTAAGTGACGCGTATTTCACAGCGCTTAGGATTTTCTTTTCGTGAATTGTCAATGTCAATGCGTCAGTGACGCCGGAGCCACTCTGTTCGGAAGTCTATCTCAACTTTAACATAAGATCCTCTGTCGACTGTCGCCGATCTCCGGCGACTGAATGATAGCGATGGGGGAAATGGGGGATAAACTAATGAGGATAATGTTCGAGAGGAAATCGGGGGATAACCGGTTTCAAACGGTAATAGGGTTGGAATTTATGGTCTAACTTTGAAGGTCATGATGTTATTAGGCTGTTTTTTTGGTAAGAAATGCAACATGTTGATAAGCAATTTGGGTTATGAATACTTAAACCAAATCTCAAATAAATCCGGTAAATCAAATTGATAAATCTTTATTTTTTGTATTTGCGAGTTTAGGTATATGTTTGTAAACGCACCCACGAGACAGGAGAAATTTCTAGTGTGGGGCAAAGTATTAAGAAAGCTTTTTCTCGTTTCTTAAAACTTCATTTTTAGGGATCCGTACCCAAAGGGTAAAAAAGGTTGAAATTTATAATAAATTATGTATTTCTGTTGCCGCTATAATAACAAATACTAAAAATAGAATAAAATTAATATTTTTGTGGGGCTCCCGTACGAAAAATCGTGATTTTTTGCCATTTTTGCGATAATGGTACGGAACCCTTCTTGCGCGAGTCCGACTCGCACTTGGCCGGTTTTTAGGTATTTTTTTTTATATTATTCAGAGGCTCGCGCTTGACCACTATATCACCTGATGTTAAGCGATGAGTGGTCGGCGGTGAAGCACACTTGCCATGAAGTAACCTATTCACTCTTGACATAAAGCTTTCATTCAGCTTTCAGTGAAGAATAGATCTTATTCATAGATTTTCAATGAAAATCCTTGTTCACAATTTTGCAAAAAAAGTAGCACAAAACATAAAGTTAATAGTTATATGTACCTATGTATTATGTTTGACTAACCTCAATGAAGTAGCGTTGCTCCATTATCACGGATGCCCGCTCCGACGCACACACTACCACAGAATGGAAATAATTTACAAACAAACAAACGAACACAATTCTATCAGCAAATTAACAGAACAGACTTTATTACACTAAGCTGTTATTAATTAAACTCACATGACTTATTTTAATTAATAATGTTCCATTAGTTAGTAAAACTAATTTAAGCACTTAGTAAATTTGCTTTTCGTTTTGTTGTTGAAGTATACACATACATGATATCATTAAGCCTATATTCTATGTAGCTATACTATATAGCCAAACTTTTAGTAATACAACTTTACGGGCGTGAAATACACCTAATTTTATCGATAAAGACACCCCACATAAGGGATGCAATCACAAACCTTTAAAGATAGAGGAATTGAAATAGGTACCGGACTTACTTATTACGATATCCACATTGTCTAACAACCATAACACTGAACGTAGCTCTTAAAGTTATTGTAACCACCATAGCATTAACGTTTTTAGTTTTAGAGATAAACAAAATAATTATTTTATGATATAGGTACCGATTATACCGAGTCGTATAATCGGAACAACCTATTGCCATCAATTGGGGACAAATTCAGACTGCGGGTTGCTACTTAGTACTTGCTAATGGAAAAACCCAATAACACTTTACCCGAACCTGGAATCGAACCCAGGACCTCGTGCTTAGCAGTAGTGCTTGCAACACTAGACAAACGAGGCAGTTGATAAAGTATGGGGGCCATAATTGTGCTATAATTTAAGGGGTAGTTTAATGACGAGTTATTTGATTAAAGTGCGAGTTGTGCCAAGTGCTATAAAGGAGTTAAATGGTGCAATTATGCGCTCTTAAGCTGTGACATCACGCGGTAATGTATTTAGCTGGACGCAGTGTCTGTGTTCTGGCGGTTTGTTTGGATGCACTAGTGTGTATGTTGGTGTGAGAAAAAATAATGTTGTTATATGAGTTTGGACACTTAGTCATTTAGGTAAGATATATTCGTCAGTTTATTTAACGTCAGTGTAATACATGTCTAATCTTTCCTTTAAAATTGAAGAGAAGAAACTAGAATTGTGGGTTATTTAATCAATGGACTAACAAACGGCAAAATGTTTTTAACTACGATTTTTTATTTAGATAGGCTTGCCTATGACCACTATCGAACGATGACGGTAAGTGATGATGTGGTCGACGGTAAAGCACGCTTGCCTAAAAGTAACCTTTTCACTCTTGACATCAAGACCGTTAAACATTAAAACTAAAAACTTGACCATAAACCATTTTAAAAATATATCAAATGCCATATTTGTCCA
Organism: Orthosia gracilis; assembly: GCA_947562075.1. Lineage (NCBI taxonomy): Eukaryota > Metazoa > Arthropoda > Insecta > Lepidoptera > Noctuidae > Orthosia > Orthosia gracilis. The sequence continues at coordinate 49,379,679 of OX387271.1, read as the reverse complement.
AAACACTATGTTAAAGTACAGTTTGCAGGTAAAGCAAAGCAAGTTTACCCGACCTCGGTCAATTTCGGTCAAGTACGGGTGGTGCAGTGAAAACAAACCCTTTTTAAGTAGCCAACAAGTTAGAGGAGGTAATTCTTCACTTAGTGTCGGGTGCGTTCGGAGAAGTTTTCTGCGTGATTGAGTTAAAGTTCCCAAGTTTTGTGTAGTTTATAAAATATTTATACAACGAGCCGTGTTGATGTTTCGTTGTGGGGTGATTTAGAGAATTTTGTATTGAACGGACGTTGTCATGAATTAAATGAAACTGAATTATATAATATAAGAGCCTTGGCTATTATGCGGTATTCTCTAGCAGGATACAAAATGTACGGCATATTGAGCACCTGTTTCTCTTTCATATATTTTTTAAACCTAGCCCTACACTGTGAGCAACTGTCGAGACGACCAGACGTCGCGCACAAAAATGGCTTAGGCTTTCGATACAGAGAGATTAATATTGGAAATACAATTACGAAAAGCTATTTGAAATTTATACAGACATTAAAATTGCAGAAGGTATTTAAAAACCACTTTTTATTTTTCTTTATAATTAGAAATGCAACTATTGCAGCTTCTTCAGCTCCATTCTGTACGAATGTACAAGAAACATTATGCTCGGCTTGGTCTCCTGGCCCTAGTTGCCTTTGTTTTGGTCGCCGAGAGACCAAGTCTCCGGCGACCAGTCGACTGGCTCTCAGAATGTGCCCTGCATCGTTCGTACGTTCATAAACATATTAACTCACATACATAAACAGCCAGAACGGGAATAACTTAATACAAAGTGATATTGTAAATAATAATTATCATCACTAACCATTTATTAAATCAAATAACCTTTCTAAAAATAAGTACTATGAGCATCTAATAAATTCGTACTAACTGTGCGACAATATTAATTTAAATTGTACCTGAAACAACCAAAAATCCCGTACATACTTCACGTGCTAATTTCGTACAGTTTTTGTGCCAGACCACTGGGTTTTGTCGTAATTAAACCTATGTCGTTTTGTGTTTATTTTGTCCAAATTAACGCGAGGAATTTCCTGTGGGAGCTCCGAGTATATTTTAGAGTTAATAGTGACGGTAAAAAGAAATTCTCTGCTGCTGTTACAAAATACTATTTATTTACTAGATGTATATTTTGTTGGTAGTAAATTATGGCCATGTTTTATTCATTTTGACGTATTTTTAGAGTTCCCTTACCTATCGCCGTTGATGTCGCAAATTTGACGAGTCGCAAGGGAATCAGTAGCTATAGAGTAAGTATTTTCCATTGACCTAGAATCATATAATTTGTCAGGAAGCAATGTATTATACCAAAGGTAAAGAAAACATACCGAAAGGCATACATTTGTACCTATATAAAAAGAAAACAAAATTCGATAGTCCGTCTGTCATTGTTTATGAACTTCAATAATGTTACCTTATTATTTTGGTAAATATAGCTGTTTTACACGGAACATTCGGTGCGCGACTCGCACTTGGCCGGTTTTTTATTTTTATTTTTAACCAATACGACATTAAGGGCTAAGCTAAAAATCATCATCATCTGCTTATACCCATTGCCCAACTAAGTTGGAGCCGATGTCCAGTCTAGCCAGAATTGCTGATGCAGCTAAATATCTTTATCTTACATGGTTCAACTGTATATCTGATCTCAAAAACCCAGTTACCTACTTGTTAACGCGATAACCTTTGACCAGTTATGCTCGTAGCTAAAAGTACAAAACCAGCACAAAACATAAAGTCTTACTACGTATCTACAGTGATGTTTACTTATGCATCAAGTTTTGATAAACAAAAGCTAAAGTCAGAGCCAGCTAAGGTCAGTTAGCAAATTCATTAAATTTTGTCCTCTCGCAAAACATACCTCTCTGTGCACTTAAAACCTTCATTACCAAAAATCTAAACACAAAACATAACTTTAAATCCGATTCCGAATCCCCATCAGTTCTAAACAACACATCATGATTACCGCTGCATTACCCGACACCCACTAACAGTACATATACAGGCTGCTAACTAACACTACACTCACAGGGTGCCCAATAGACCGTGTACCACACCCCCCTTGCCTCCCCTTCGGACAATAAATCCCCGGTTATGGGCGTCGAAATAATTAGTGGCTTCATTAGCGAGCGTACTGAGTCATTATCTCGCATGTGGGTCAATGACTGATAGCAGGCGGCGCCTGGCTTCTGAGCTCTTGGATGTAAGAAGTTGGAATGAGGTGCAAGATTTAATATTTACTAAATACATACATAAACTCCCACCTTTTTTCCATAGTGGTAGGCAGAAACTACAGAACGTCACCTGCTACGATTCTTGTATACCTCTTTTACTTCACTGACGTTCATACATCTAGTCATACACGAACGCTGGTTATGAGTACTGCGCTTCTAGGCTTTCTGAAGAGCTTCACCAATAAGGTATATGTATGTCTTTATATCATCCCCTCCCGGCGTTTCCATTCACTTTCGCCTTGTAAGTATATTTTGTAAGTCGCCTTTCATTCATCCTCTCAACATAGCTAAACCATTTTAGCATACTCTTTTCAATTTTTGTCACTACATCTTCTTTTAGAAACCACAACATTGTTAATTATTTCATTCCTCAAACTATCATGTAAAGTTACACCACACACTTCGCGAGGAACACATTTCTACTGCATTAATCCTACTTCCATGTCTTTTTTGCCATACCCTACCTTCACTTTCATACATAAGTGTAGGCACCAGCACGCTGTTGTGAACGGCGAGTCGAGCCTCCTGAGACATTGACTGACTACTCACAACCGCATATATAGCACTATTTACTTTATTTCCTGCGTTCACTCTCCTTTGCACATCCTCTTCAATCTATCCATCCCTTGTGAACATACTTCCCAAATATACTAACTCGTTTACTTGCTCCACACTCTTATTATTTATTTTCACTTCACACTCCGATACATCGCCTTCTCTTTCAAACACCATTACCGTAATCTTGTTCACATTTACACTCATCCCTTTTAACTTAAAAGCTTCACTGCACCATGTCTTGCAACTGTTATGCTAACGGTGCAAGTAGAACTTGATAATATGCATATAGAAAGCATTTGGCAGGCAACTCCTTCATCCTCAATCCGCACTCATGCTCTTTCAGACCTATCAGACAACTATCCATGTACTAGTTGAACAACCACTGACGGTGATGCTACACAGCCCTGTTCAAATTCGAAAGTAACTCTGTCTATGTGTTTTCTACCTTTTTACTTCGTAACGGCTAAACAGATTAAAATCTGACAGCACAATAATATGGATGAAATTATGAAATAAATCCTTAAAATCTTTAAACTAATATCACACCCTTATTTCCCAGGGTTTAGGCAGAGAGACACTGTAAGCTCATATTACAATGTGATTGCAGTCCCATCATATGTACTCGTAGTCAAGTCTAAACTTTTGCCGTCAATTGGCCACAAACTAGACTCCGGGTTTCTGCTGAAAAACTTAAGATGGAAAACCGTTATAATCCGTTACCCGACCCAGGATTTAAAAAAAATACAACCGACATCGAAATAAAAACACTAAGTTGAAAAATAACTTCAATTTCAGATGTTATTTTTCACTTTGTAGTGTTTTATTTGGAAGTTGGTTGTATTTCTTGTAAAAAGGGTTTTTTAATTTTCAGTTTCAGTGGTTCATAATGGACAAGTTCTATAGTGTGGTAGGTACCTAGAATGCCCACAGTGATACCAGAATACATTACCCGTATAACATGTAACTTAAACATAACCGGTGTAATGAGAGTGTACCAGGGTGAACTTTACACATCTGCGTACCCGTTTAGAGCGTACTGGCGTGATGGTATGTTATGAAATGATGTAAACAATAAACAGACATGCGATTGCAGCAATCCCGAGAGATTTGCCGTCATCTACTTAAGAGTTCTGTTGTATATCTCTAAGGTCTAAAGATCTGATTAAGATCAGATCTTTACCAAATGGGACTATTTCGAAATAAACTTCTTTCGAACAAAAAAATAATTTTGCATAGCCGTTTATATGTGACGGACGTATACCAAACTTAAGTGGCAGTGGATAGGGCACATTGCTCGTAGAACGGATGGCCGATGGGGCAGAAAAGTTCTGGAGTGGCGACTGCGAACCGATAGACGTTGCGTTGGAAGGCCTCCCACCAGGTGGACCGAGACCTAGTGAAAGTTGCGCGGATCCGCTTGATGCGGGACGCTCGGGACCGGTGTGTGTGGCGACGCTTGGGGACGGTCTATGTCCAGCAGTGGACGTATTTCGGCTGATATGATGATGAAGATGCCCGAACATAATAAAAATCATTCGAATTGAGAAGTCAGAGTCGTTTTTTTGGATGTGGTTAAAACAAGATCTCATGTTCAGCAAAAGACGAACTAGGTAGTCAAACCAATGAGACATAAAAAAATTGTTAGACAAATCAACAATTGTACAAAAGTGACTAGTAAAAGTACTTATGCATAATTATGTTAAAGCTATTATTTCAACGATGTGTGTGCAAAATGAGCAGATTTAAATGTTTGATTATTTAATACGATTAAACAAACGAATGAGTCGCCTCTGCTAATATTATTTATTATGAATTTATCATATTAAAAGCTCGTACAAACAATGGAAGGACAAGCATTTTGTCATTAAATACATAATTTAATTACCATCTTGCAAATAATTACGCAATTTTGTCGTCGATTATTAAAACAATTACCAAAAAAGGGACGAAACCAAGACGAAGTTACCAGAAATAAAATAATAATAGTAGATAATCTGATGCGATAGCGAAGTGTTAATTTCAATAAAAATAACAGTTAAACTCGTTACGATTCACATTAACGGTTATTGTAGCAGTTATAGTAACTATAGCGTTATAACCGCGTTATTCGCGCCATCGGGCAATTATACGTGGTATAAATTGTATCTAACGCGGTCCGACGCCAATTATTATCAAAAAACAGAACGATAATTATAACGTTTCGATGTATTTAATGATTTAATTAATGGATAACAGAAAATAGCTCGTTAGTAATATTTACGAGCGTATGCAGATATGTTTTTGAAATGAGATTGTTTCATTAAGTGAATGGCTTCATGACAAGCATTAGGGCGTACATACATACATACATAAACTTTTCTTCAATGGGGGTAGGCAGAAACTACAGAACACCACCTGCTAAGATCATAACGAAGCAAAGGGAGTATTGCTTCATATACGAGTACGTCCATACACCTAATTATAAACGCACACCGGTTATGAGTACTGCGGATCTGGCTTTTCAGAAGAACATCGCCAATATGCTTTCGGGAATGTAAAATAATGAATTTAATGTTATAATATAATAATAATTATTTTTTATATTATTTTATCTGGAAGAATACATATTACAAACAAATACACGTAAAGGTAGTGAAAATTCCACACTGAAAAGAAAAACAGTTTCTCTCGTGTCCACGAACCAATGCCAAAGAATTACGTACAGCTCTTCAATGCCAACTACTTTGATGGACCTCTTTTGAGGAATTGGGTCGATGGATGCAATTCGCTTGACGTTGGCGCCGTTTATCTGTCAGTAAAAACTCTGTTGGCTAGCCCAATTGGGTTCTTAATTTGTGTTATTTTAGCTCTTACATTACTGTGAGTTTTGATTTGATAAACGTATTAGTTCTTATTTAGGTTGATTCTAACTTTCATTATTACCCAATTTGACTTAAAGATATTTATCTCGACAACCATAGTACTCGTACCTATCGAACCGGGAATTCACTGGATGACAAAGTCAAAGTCAAATATATTTATTTCAACTAGGCCACTAAGCGGCACTATTGAACGTCAACAATTAAAATTTACGAGTAATAAAAATTGATTCTACCGTGCATTCGGAAAAGTAGCTTTTTATGGAGAAGAACGCACAAGAAATTCCTTACTGACTCTTATAAAAACATAAGAGTTTTACAATATTTACATAAATTCATACATTAATGAATTCATATATGTGAGGACGATGCACCCACAATAACACGACACACTACACTACGTACAGGTATAAAGTATTAAAACAAGTAAGTATTACACATGTACTGTGCAGTTATATAATAGGTATTAAAAAACATTAACATCCGAAGCAGTTAAGTTATGACCATTTCCAACTAACGGCACCCGTTCACGAACATGACGCATGAATCGGCACCTCCCAGCTCAACCATCATGAAGGGAACCGAAAAATCCAACACAGGCGCCACAGAGAGATATTTGAGAGAGCATGACACACTCAAAAGTCAGGGCAATCTAGGGGTCTTTAAGTCAAGAGTGAATAAGTTACTTCTAGGCAAGCGTGCTTCACCGTCGACCACATCATCGCTTACCATCAGATGAGATAGTGGTCAAGCGCGAGCCTATTGATAATAACATAAAAAAAACTAACAGCATAAGCTGCCATACCTACTTAGCTGCCCTGCAAGTAATATTAAATGAGGACCCGATTGTAACCTTGAAGCAAGCGCGATCCCCAGGAAAACCCTTTCATCAACGGATTCTAGCTTCACCTTGTTTAATATAATGTCACAATAAGTACATGTAACATTCGGCAAGGCAAATTTTACGCATTTACGGTTTAAGACATTTATTTCTCAAAAAGAATTCAATTCACTTAATATGAGAAATACAAGGTAATCATAAACCTAAATATAAGAGTTACTTATGAAAAAATTAGGTACTCGTAAATAAGTAAGTTAGTTAGTAGACACACAATTTTTTATAGTGTTGTAAGTAAAAAAAAGTGAGTGTTCTATTACATATCGATTCTTGAAGGCAAGTCAATAGCAATAACACATTCTACCATTTATATGTTCTGTGATGTTTTGGTAATACACTCTGTATTTCCTTAGTTATCCTAGTTATCTTAATACTCAGTAAATTAGTAAATAATGACAATTGTTACAGATGTAAATTAAATTGGTGTGGTAATAAATATAACCCATATTTAAAACCTAGAAAAATCTTTTAAAATATGGTGCTTTATGGCTTTTTTGTATAAAGGACTGTATTTTTTTAATGTCATTGGTAATTTAGTATACAACTCTGCTTCTTCGTGTAGTAGGTATATTTTTCCTTCCGTAATTAGTTAGCACTTGGTTTTTTACCATTTAAAACTAAATTATTGGCAGTGAACCAATCCTGAACCAGTCATAGTGCGTTACTTACATCGTCAACCTGACAAGTGCGTCTATTTATTTTAAAAATTAAAGATTTGTCATCAGCAAATAATACCATGTTTAGTTTGGTTACCAATAAACGGGGTAAATCGTTTATGTGTATTAAAAATAAGAAAGGATCTAAAATTGAGCCCTGGGGTACCCCCATTTTCACGTTTTACCCCTACAAATTCACACAGATTATTTGAACTAATTGCTGTCTATCATTCTAATAAGATTTTATCAAACTTAATTCTGACTGGCCTAGCCCGTAATGATCAAGTTTCAGAATTAAAGTTTCATGATTAACGCAATCAAACGCCTTCGACAGGACGCAGAAGATACCTATGGCATCTTGTGCCTCTTCCCACGCATTAAAGATATGGCGCGCATTAATAGGGTGACACCAGCGCCAGTTGTACAACGTCCTTTGGTGACACCATACTGTTTATCATGCAAGGTGTTATTCTTATTAAAATGAATGGGCATTTGATTTAGCATTATCTTTTCAAATACCTTGCCGAAAACCGGCAACACGGATACTGGTCTATAATGATTTGTTTCTTTATTTTCCCCGAATTTAGAAAGTGGTATAAACTTACTTTATTTCATTAGGTCCAGAAATACTCCTTGATCCACACACAAATTAAAAATTAAAGCTAAGTACGGTGCTGTAGTCTGAATAATGGAGGTTAAAGCTTTGATGGACATTCCCCATAGATCTTCGGTCAGTTTGATCTTGATCTGCTTAAAAGCGTTTATCACTGTTATGGGGTTTATATGTGAAAAGTTAAATTCATTCGGGCAGGCTGAAACGTTCGCGTTTAATAATCCAAAAGCAAGCGAGGGCGATGAATTTAATGTTTCAGTAGTTTTCATTGAGATATTGGTAAAGAAATTTACAAATTCTTGAGCAACTTTTTTGTTATCTCTAATAAATCGTGTGGTCTGAAGCGTGTAATCAGTATTATTTCTTTTCCAAACCGTCTTAATTTTATTTTATGCGAATTTATCCTTATTGTCAATGTATAAAGCCTTAGCTGCTTTATACGTATTTAAAAAAATTCTTGAGTAAGTAGCAACATACATATTAAAAGTTTCAGTGTTAATATAAGGCTTAAGGCCATACAGCTCGTAAAGTCTTTCCCTACTTTTACTGAGTCCTTTAGTCGCCCAGTCACTGAATAAAAACTTAGGTCATATAGTTTTAGTTTTCTTCTTAAAAGTATTATTGATCTCTGTTTGAACCACTGAGAAAACTTTTTTGTATAAAATATTACCATCATTCACTGTGAGGTCCTGATAATTTAACTTACTGATTAAAGTGCTGTTAAATTTATTTAATTTACCTGATGTTATTGGTCTGGATTGAAACTGCACTTATTGTATTGGTATTTTGGACTCAAAGGTTACCAGAAGCCTACTATGATTCTAAGGCAGACAAATTCATAATGGCTTTGTCTAAGTAGTCGCAGCAACAAAAAGCATTATCAATACATGTAGCTGTAGTCACAGTTGTTCGGGTTGGTTCCATAAACACTTGTGACAAATTAAACGATTTGAAGAAATTTAATATTCTACTGCTATCGGTATTATTTTATTAAATATTTATATTAAAGTCACCACAGATTATGACTAGTTTATTACCAGTTGCAAGTTTTACCAAAACATGTTCCATCACTGACTCAAAAATACAGTATTTTTTATAATTGGAGGAACAGTAAACCCACACTAATACATGCTTATCCAGCTCAACGCAGGACATTTCAACACTATGTTCAATTGATAGATCTTCAATATATTTACGAGGTATTTGTATAATAGCATTTGTAATGAATGTAATTGAACCTCCACGCAACATAATATTTCTGTTAAAACAGCTGCCCACAATATAATTTTCATAATAAATAAGCATTGCATAATCTTTCAGGCAATGCTCAGTAAAACAAACAATTTCAAGTATTGTCTTTTCTCAAAACCGTTCTATTTCCAATTGCTTTGCAGAAAAACCTTGAATATTTTGATGGAATAACTTCAAGGCATTCTGCTTAGCCCCTTTTTTTAAATTCACTAACTGTGAGCAAGAAGGTACCTTCTTGTAGGTCGATGTACTCCTAAAAATTTCGTTATTGGTACCCTCCCTTGTCCTACAAACTAGTTTAAACTATAAATATTAATAGCAGAAGTGCTTACGTTATTAAAGTTATTGATCACCTATAAATTAGTGTTACTACTAATATCAACTACAGTACAGACTTCGAAATAATATTTATGTCTGAGTTTAAAGTAAAAGATTACAGCCTCACTATTTAACGTCTTACCCTAATAGGCAGATACATTGTATTACCCGTCGACTTAATTAATCAGCAAAAATGTTGATGTAAAATAAAACAAATTGTTTACTAGTACTTTTTTCTAAATATGGAAAAGCATACAATATGATTTTATTATAATTCAACTCCGTTACACACTCACACACACGCTATAACTGACCCAAACGAAATCTCATTATTACAAAATCTTCTTCAACTATGTACATTAATTTATTTATTTATTTATTCTTAGGAAAGCTTACAGACTAATCATAATTTTAATAACATAATGTATTTCTTAATTTGCTAACAACAAGCTTCCGCCGTTAAATGACTACATAATGTGGAAGTTACAGAAAAGGTAAACATTGCTGTATACATTGCTTCAATGAGACAGACCATACACAACAACACCATCGACAAAAAGTAAACATCGTCAATTTAGTGGAATAAATAAGTATGTAGATATTTATATAGTGACATATACAGATTAAAAATCTTCATTATAAAAGTTCGACATTCATATACGGGAGCCATCTATAAAGAATTTATTTGCTAGTAAGCGTTTTACTGTGTTAGTTTTTGTACAAAAAAGATCTACATCTAAGTCTTTTGGCATATTATTGAATGCATATGCTGCACGCAAGGGAAAGGTATTTTTTCTGTAATTCGTTGAAACAGAAGCAACCTGCATAAGCGGTCTACGTCTGAGCCCTAGGAGGTTAGTACGTAAGTGTAGCTTAGATAATAGTTCAGGGCAATCAATCGACCCACGAGCTATATTAACGAAAAATGAAATATCATTAATGTCACGCCTGTAGTGTAACGGTAGAAAGTGATGTCTTTTACAACGGCGGTTGTAATCATCTGAATACTGCCGTGCTTTGTAGTCTAAGTATCTAAGGAATTTCTTTTGTACGGCTTCAATACGAGACTTATATACTTCGTACTGAGGGTTCCAAACTTGTGACGCGTATTCCAAGTGACTACGTACGAAAGCACAATATAGAATTTTTATAGTTTTTAAGGAACGAAAATCAGCTGAAACTCTTATAATAAATCCTAACGCCTTTGATGCTCGATTAACAATGTAATCGATGTGTTGATCAAACAAAAGTTTATGGTCCATTTTTACTCCTAGATCCTTAATTGACTTTGTTAAGTATTTGATGGTTTTATTTATATTCAAAATTAATAATAGTTTTTTGTCGGGAGTACGTGATTTGGAAACATTTAGCAACGTTTAGCTGGAGTTTATTATGTACACAATATTCTTCGAACCTTGTAAGATCGTTTTGAAGTTGCTCAGCATCTGATATATTTTTAACAAGTTTATGTATCTTCATATCATCTGCATAAAGTAGGATGTAACTATGTTTGAAACACTTATGTATGTCAGAGATAAACAATGTAAATAACAGAGGTCCTAAGATTGAGCCTTGAGGTACTCCAGAAGGAACATAATTCCAGCCAGATACGTACCCTTTTAGTACTACCGCCTGTGTGCGATTCTCAATATATGACGAAAACCACCGGTAAAGGTCTCCATGAATACCTGTCGACAATAATTTATCCAGTAGCACAGTATGATTTATTCGGTCAAAACATTTGGAATAATCTGTATATATAACATCCACTTGCCCACCAGCGTCCATGCCTTCAGATATAAATTCATGGGAGAGTATAAGATTCGAAGTTGTAGATCGGTTTTTAAGGAAACCATGTTGTTCTTCACCGAAATTGCTTCTCACTGCTTCATATACTTGTTTATATATTATTCTTTCCAGAAGTTTAGAAAAAAGACATATTTTAGAAATAGGGCGGTAATCCTCTACATTTGACCGATCTCCCTTTTTAAATACAGGAGTGATAAATGCAGATTTCCATACCCTTGGTACAATCCCCTCTGAAACCGATCGCTTAAATAAGATACAAACTGGATCTACTAGGCTAACCGCACATTTGACTATAAAAATAGGTGGAATAGAATCAGGACCGCCTGCCTTGGTTAAATCCAGGGATTTCATTAACTTCAACACCTCTTCTTGACTAATTTCAATGGAGTTAATGCTAGTAACGCAATTATCATTTTCTCTAGAAGGCAAGACAATAGGGTCTGGGCTTTGGAAAGTGGAATGAAAGTAATTTGAGAATAAATTACTTATCTCTTCTCCTGTTTCAGTGATCGTGTCACGATAATGCATCACATTAGGGAATGCATTAACAGTTCTTTTGCTTTTTACGTATGACCAGAATGACCTTGGATTGTTAATTATAGCAGATTCTATTTTAGCCATGTACGTATTAAAGCAGCTTTTTTCTACTTCAATGGCTCTGGCCCGTAACAAAGTGAAAGAATGATAGTCAGATAAGTTGTGATAAGTTTTATATTTACGATGGTACTTGTATTTTTCTTTTAAAATTTTTATTAGAGCCTTGTTGTACCATGAAGGATATAAAGTATTTTTTAAGCATTTTAACGGAATAAATTTATCCCTCAGCTCGTACAATTTTTTATAGAAAAATGCGACTGCGTCATCCAATGAGCCATTATGTAAAGATTCGGTCCAATCAATTTTTTCAAGCTCACTTATAATAGAAGTATAGTCACCTTTGGAAAAAATATATTTGTTTGTTATATTTTCCGAAAGTTTATGATGTTCAGCAAAGTCGGCTTGGATTGTTAAAGGATCATGATGCATGTCTATAGGTAACGCAAGTGGATTTGTGCATTTATTTACGATTACATGATCATTACAGAAGATAAGGTCTAAAAGTCTATTATTTACAAATGTAAAAATACCAGCTTATAAATACCAACGCTTGTAAAAACACCGATGACCCTATTTATTACACCGTTAAAACATCTATATAGATTAAATACAACATGTTCAAAAATATAATTATTATGTTCATTAATCCTGCTGTAACTTGTCAAAAATATAATTATTATGTTCATTAATCCAACTGCAAAAGCACCCGTCAAACACTAACAATATCGATCACCCTTATACACCGTTCAAATCTTCTATAAAGACTATAACTTCAGCATGTACAAAGGTCTGTCCGTCCTGCGAACACCTGGCAACAGCCACTAATTATTATAATTGAATCTTTCTTATCCTTTCCTCTTACAATCTTTTTACGCCGAGATGCTCGCGCTGAAAATTGTATAAGATTTTTATGTTCCGGATTAAGTTGGAGCGCCGAGTTCAGGGTTATTTTTTATGTTTTTAAGCAAGAAGTAGTGGAAATTTTCTTGAAAATGTTCAAAAATGTTAAGGTTATATTGTTTCATTTAGAATGTTAAAGAGAGCTAAAAATAGAAAATGATGCGAGGGTCGAGTTCCATACTTTGACATAAAATTGATATAGGAAAAAGAATGTGGCCAATCATCAATTTAAGATGAAATAGATTTCTTGCCAGTTTCGACGTAGCACCCTAATATCACGCCCTTATCCCCGAAGCGTCAGGCAAATGGGTGCCTATTAGCACACTTTCTCTATATGTCCACTGAAAGTCTAATAATTACACATCAATTTATTGTTTGTATTGTTTAAACTTTCTTCACCATGACCCAAAGTCACAATATTAATAGACAATCAACATACATAGGTTTACTTAAACAAATTGTCAATACAACCGACCCCTGAAGGAATAGAGACACAAGTGTGAGATTGATAATACTAGCCCCAAAACTTCGCAACAGCCTACATTTGGGACCACACCGATATAGAGCAAATAATTTGGACGATGAGACCAGTTCATAAATTGCTGTTACTTGTCTGGGGGACAGTTTCTCAAGCCTTGTTTTAGTACTTTACGTGTACCGATTTAACTTGGATTTAGTTTGGAATTGTTATTGCTCTGACAAGATTCTAGCCACGAATCTAACCTAGGAACCTCTAAAAGCCGAAAACTATACAGTACCGAGAGATATCGACGAAAAATCTCCTTAGTTTAAGTGACTTAAAATTCAATGTGTGGAAAATGTATCTGAGCCCTAAAAACAATTATGGAGGTTCAGAATGACGTACTTATTCATACTAAAAGATTGTATGTCCTCTTTATCATATATAAACATTATTCAGCAAGTCAATCTATGTTGCATGTTGCTAGCAACATGTTTTCCGTGACACAAAAACATGTTTCTCAAACAGTATCGTGCAAATTCTATCTCCCACGAATACAGGAATTTATTCACAACACATTTAGTATTGAATAAAAACATATCCTTTGCCAAAAGTGTAACATATAACAACATAATATTATACCAAACGTGGCGATTCCATAAGATATACTGAAAGAGTTAGTCTTTCAGTATATCTTATGGAATTGCCACGTTTTTGTAAAATTTCATACATAAATGTACGAAAAAGGCAGAAGCTACAGGAGTAATATATATTTATACGGAAAGACAGATAATGTATCATTTTATATATTAATATTCATGCGAAGCGGATTGTAACTGTCCGACAGTTTAATGTATTGGAGTCGCGATAAAAATGTGCAGCTTCATTAAAACTGTATCATTAAAATATGAGGAATTCAATAATAACTCTGATTTCGACAGTTTTTTACGTTGAAAATAGTATTAAAAGATCAGAGGGATTGAAAATGAAAACTTGTACATATTTATTTGCGTTGAATCTTCAAAAATAAAGTTGTTAAGGGACTGTGTATTTCCCACGATATTTTTTTATACATTATGTATAATGAAAATATTTTTACAAAGTCAAGATAGCTGCGTGGAAATCGACAACATTACTTAAGTTCCCGCTACTTAAGTAACAATTTTTCACATAAATAGAACCACCAAAAAACTCAACAATAAAAGAGAAAATTAACAACAAGTGTAATTTAAAATCGACAAGAGCTCCATGCAAACGAAAAGCAATTATTGAAAGGAATTTTCCGATGCGGCACGAAAAATCAGCATGAATTTGCAACTATTTCCACTGTGTTACTATTTACATTTTATTACTACTTCAACTGTGTTAGAATTTCTACTTTTTACTATATTCACTGTGTGACTATGTGTATCAGGGAAGACAGATACAGCGATGGGAAAACGATCTCAAGAAAGTAGCAGGTCTAGAATGCAAACACGCAACACGTACCCAAAGGATGCAAAGGACAGAGTCAAGTGGAGGCCTTTGTCGAAAGACAACATGGGACGAGGAGAGGATAAACAGTGGCTGAGAATAATAAATAAATAATACTAAGTATAGCACAGTGTTCACATCACGTTGAAAGTAGTAACCAGCAATAAAGACTTATTTTATTTAGGTTCGTCCACTGTGTTACTATTGCCACTGTGTAACAACTTACAGTGACAGCCACTTATATCTGTCCTCTTCGCTACACTCCCGCTGAGGGTCATTGAGTGTTGATTTAAAGTAGTAACCAGCAATAAAGACTTACTCTATTTAGGTTCGTCCACTGTGTTACTATTGCCACTGCGTAACAGCTTACAGTGACAGCCACTTATATCTGTCCTCTTCGCTACACTCCCGCTGAGGATCATTGAGTGTTGATTTAAAGTAGTAACCAGCAATTAAGACTTATTTTATTTAGGTTCGTCCACTGTGTTACTATTGCCACTGCGTAACAACTTACAGTGACAGCCACTTTATCTGTCCTCTTCGCTACACTCCCGCTGAGGGTCATTGAGTGTTGATTTCCTCTTTGTTTGTCACAAAATAATTTATTTATAGCATCGACTCGGTCACAATCCAATTGTATCGGTAACAAATAAAGGGCTAAACGGATTGGGGGCTGTTTGCAGGATTTTTAAACTACCCGTGTTCAAATAATGGAAGGTATTTTTTCTAGTTACCGTTAGTTGACTTTTTCTATTGTTGGGATTTTAAGCCGGTTTTGAAACCGTAACGATGGATTGAACAATTTTTATTTTTTGGCAAACGTTTGTTCCTGAGTTTTCTGAGTTTATACCTAAAATCCGTAGAACAAAGCACCTACATTTTTCTAAAGTTCCATTATGGGTGACTTTTTTATTTTACGTTTCCTCCAAAAATCGGTTCAGCCAATTTAAATACCGGTAGATCAAGTTATTGGCTCACCAACAAAAATCATTTAATTCGATTTAAATAGATTGTGTTGTAAGCTTGCAAAATTCTGTTTAGTTTATTTTTTAACTGACTGTCAATGAGAAAACACTTATTTCCTACTGGAACACTTCAATAATCCATCTCTACTTCCAACAAAAACAAAACAGGACTGTATCTTCCAGATATTTACAGTAATCATTCGATTCAATCAACTATAATCCCACTTCTCTTTATATTTGGCCCGGCGTAGTACAGCTGCTACGGCGTAGTACGGCCTACGCCCGCTACGAGGCTACGCGCTATACGGCTACGAGTGCTACGGAGTAGAGGACATGCAAACATTCGGACAGTGATGTAAAACAAACTTAATTACTGCAGTTCGGTAGAGACTGGCCTCAATTTTACTACAACTACTACTGTAGGGAATTTGAAGGAAAATCTTAATTATGTAGTAATTTTAACTACAGCACTAACTACGTAGAAAAGAGCTTTGTTTTTTTTTGACGGACAAAAGTGTAGATACACGTTAAAATAATATTTTAATGTTTTTTTCATATTTTTTATTATTGATTGGTTTGGTTAATTGTGAGCTTTTCGTTAAAGTGATAAAATCACAACTATTGGTTTGTGTAACAATTGTGCTCGACAATTAAGTTAAGGATTTTTCGTAACTTGTTACGAAACCCACTGAGCTGAGCTACAGCCTTCCTATTTCTGTTGAGTATATTAATTTATTCATGTCTGTTTTTTATATAAACCGTTCAATTAGTTTGACTTCAGTAGAAGCAGTACAAAATGCAATCTCTTTTATTCCGTTCCTAGAGTTTCCCAGACCAAAATAGAAGCACCGCCTTCCGGGGCTCAAAATATAATCCTTACAAATTGCAGGCAATCGCAGTCTAGGCCAATTAGTACTAACTTTTGTTGCTCATGCAACAAAACCAATTCCACTTTTAACGAGAAATCTCTTCAGCAAACAAGGGAACAGTTCGACTCGACATCTGTCAACTTACGTATGACATACCTAGAAAGCCTTAGGAACATAAGTTTACTCGAAAACATACAAGTGATTTTGAGCTTTAACGCACATCTTTAAGGTTGGTTTTCCCATGACGTGTAAGTGTGAATGTGAGTAATTTGTATGCAGATCGGTACATGTCAAGAGTGAGTTGGGCCGGATCCCGAAGGAGCCTTTTAGTGACGTTTAGTACTTGTGTAAATTTTATACCCTTCCGTTGATTGTCGCCAAATAAAATTAATGTATGTGTGTGCTTACAGGCTGCCGAGTATACTTGTACAGTAAGAATGGGTTTCATCTTAACTTATATATTGAAATGGTAAAATTGTTAGTGTGTTTGTTTATGGGTCAGTTTCTGAAGTGAGGTTTTGACGTTTCGTTGAGACACGTTCTTAACCAACTAACCAATTTAAGAACGTGTAAACCATACTTTAGTGTCACATTTTAACAGGAATTTAGCCTGAAAACCAGGGGGTACATGTTTGTAAAACGAATTCCTTGAAAGTACTGAACGAATTACGGAAATTCTTTAATTGGTAGGAAGCTGCGCTTTTGCTGATCTTTTATAAAAGAAAATATTATAACTTTCGTTTCGGAAATCGTCCAAGTTGTCCAAAATGATAAAAACAAGAGGTACCAAAGACACCAACTTCCGAAACGAAACTTATTTCGCACTTATTAATATTTTGCTTTCGATGTCTGGCGTGAAGTGGATTTTAAGAAATCTGAAAGATTAAAATATGAAAAAAGATTGAAAAATTTGGTCCTTCATTTAAAAATACATAAACATTTAATAACGAGCTCTTTTATCAGGGATTTCATGCAGACTCAAATACATTTTCATCCTGTTATAATGTTCCACTGGAATAAAAAAAAATACATTTTTCACGCGGGCGAAGCAGCTGGCAGAAGCGCTGGTTGTTCATATGTATAATTTTGGTATTGGTGAATTAAGTGAGCGATTGGTCAAAATTTATAATTGATATTTCAGAAATGCGTGTAAGTGTCATGCTGTTAATTAAAAGATTAAATATTACTGTGTTTCGCAACTCATACAATTAATTAAGTCATCCATCAATCGGTAAATAATAATTGATAGTTCACATGCTTTTTCATATTTATTTTCACAATAATACCTACATAGTATGTCGTTATACATACGCATCCGATAATCCGGATTACTTCAAATAATAAAGGCGATTATATTTTTTTGTTAGTTGAGATTTGATAGTGTTTTTAGAAGACTAAGTAAGAAGAAACAAAAGGAAGAGTCGTATAGTTTTATTTTAGGTAGTGTCAGGTAGTGTAGCTATAAGAAGCCTATATAACAGCTGCCAGCCTGCAGCTCTGCCTTCTTGGAAATAGTACTTCCCCTAATGTCTTTATAAATTATAGTCAATGGATATGGTATTCTGGTGTAGTTATAAGCTATAAGTATTACTGACAACTATGTCGAAATTTGTTTAGTCATTTTTGTTTCAAATAGTAACATACATCCATACTCAAATATAATATTCGAACTTCCGACCACTAAACATAATAGAATCAATAATCTCAGCATATAAAAATCCAATTATATATCCATTAACCCTTTCCAGGGGCAAGCAGAAGCTAAAAACAACTACTTGTTACAAATCTTATCAAGCAACTTGGCTGCTAGCTTATAATATATTATGCACTGAAGCGATTAAGGTTAATTGGTTTAATTAATATTATCAGATATGGCGCATTATATGATTAGCTTCAACCAATAACAACTAATCAGTTTGCAATGTAATCTAGTAGGAATTTCATATGACAGCATTCCTGCGGCTATTGGATTATACGAAAAAAAAGCTTGAAGCTTTCTTTCAAATGGTTAAAAACGAAGAAAAATTAACCGCAATGAAGGTAGTCACACTAATATTATAAGTTTGTGAGTGTTTGTGTGTTTGTATGTTTGTTACTTCTTTACGCTCAAACGGCTGGATGGATCTGGGTGAAATTTGGCACAGAGATAGATTATAGCCTGGAATAGCACATAGGATACTTTTCATCCCGGTATAATGTTCCTTTGGGATAAGAAACACATTTCACGCGGGCGAAGTCGCTCGTATCAGATTTTTTACAGAATAGAATATAATATACTAGCTGTTTTTCCAAAGCTTCGGTCCCGTTAAAATTTTCGATATATAGCCTAGACTTATCATTCATTTTATCAGCCTTTTAGTTTGCCCACTGCTGGGACACAGGCCTCCTGTCTTTGAGAGGTAATCCACCACGCGGTTCTAGGCCATGCCGATTTCCTCACGATGTTTTCCTTCACCGTTTTGAGAGCAATGGTGATGAAATAATTTACACAAAGTAAAGCGCCTACCTGGGTTCGAACCCACGACTTACAACTTGACTTGAGGCGAGACTGACACTCAATCTAAAACTTGGCGATAGTGCAGCTTTCGTAATCAGATCACTACTTCAGATTACCCATTATAAACAAACATACAATTTACCTCTTTATAATTTTAGTTAAGATAACAGGTTAATATTATTGATTGTTAGGGTTCCGTACCCAAAGGGGAAAAACGGGACCCTATTACTAAGACTCCGTGGTCCGTCTGTCTGTCTGTCTGTCACCAAGCTGTATCTCATGAACCGTCATAGGTGAAATACAAAAATTATTTTTTTTTTTAAATAATGTTAACTTTATTTTATGCTACATAATTTATCTAGTAGTAGACCTGCTTCGACGATCGATAATCTATTTAACACGTAATTATGACACGATATCTTGCGAAAGTAGCCCGATTCAAACAGTAAAACGACCATAACTTTTGAACGGCTGAACCGATTTTCATCCAACTTAGCTAATAATACTCACGATAAAATTTCCAATTACACAAACACACATGGTACACACGTTAAACTTATAAGACCCCTCTTTTACCGTCGGGTGTTTAAAAGCCGCAAAAACAAAAGAGTGACATCATTTTAATTTGACGCCTCACTGTGTCACCAGTGCTCTACTAACAGGGTTTATTTATTAACGTAACATTATTTAAATAAAGAAAAGCCATTAGCTAAGTATCTGAGCCACCATCACCACGCCGTCAGAATAACTAACCGATTAAACTTCCGTTTAAAAGGACTCGTTTAAACATTAACCATAGAACAGAGTCGCACTCGAAACGCTTCGGAACATTACGAGTGGCATTACTTCACTCGTTAGTTATTCTGTTACGTGTAAAATTTACTAGTGGACTCATTAAAAGTTGGCCCTTGACCAAGAATCCGATATTGTGTGGCCTGGAGTTGACCGGGGCCCAATATTATGTGGCCTGGCCTTAGCACATTTCGAATGGTTACGTGTGTCCGAATCAATTTCGTGAATAGTTTTGCGTCGGGTTCATTTAGACTTGTTTCATCTTGTATGGCGCTGTGTCATCGGGCTATGTCTACTTGTTTTGTGTTAAATATTTGACTAGGCATTATTTATAAATTCTAAAACCGCTTAGTGTGCGTGACATATTATTACGTCTATTTCAGGTATATTCTTGGCATGACTTGCAAGATGGTCATGAAAACGCCCAACATTCATAAACAAGTTTTTCAGTAAAATTATCAGAATAGATTAAATATTTGCCCATACCATGAATCCTGATAACCAAGGGCAACTGACCTTTACACTAGATGCAGATTTTAGTAATAACTAAAATTTTACCAGCCAAGAGTAATTTAGGAACAGTTACATGTATATTCTTTTCAGAGCACCTAAATTAGATCCTACATACATACACGCCTTTTCCCATGGGGGTAGGCAGAAACCACAGAACGCCACCTGCTTGATCAAACCAAAATTGATCCTCTTAAGTCTAAATGGATTGAAAACGAGTTTTACATAGCATAGCATTAGATTATAATACCCAAGTAAAAAAAAATGCCATCCACATTAAATTCCATCCATACCAGTAACATATACCGACTTTCTCGTCGCCGTAAAAGTATGTTACTATACGAATTTTTAACATACATTAACATAATGCATATTCAGCATAGAGCCTTACCTGGCATAATTACTAATACATATGTATGCATATTAGAAGGATATTTGCAAAATGAGCGGAAGGTATTAAGGTGGCTGTAATCCGTCGTCTTGTGGTGGTGTGCGCCATGCGGGGCTTCTTATGTTTGACTAATTAGTTATTGGGTAACTACCGTGTGGGTAATACTTACATAATTAATTTTAAAATAAGGCCATTTTATGTAGGCCGATTTAAAAACAAAATCATTAGTTTATTACCTGTTTGAGAGATATGTACTTAGTGTCTTCTTACTAATATTATAAAAATGTGTAAGTTTGTATTTATCAATACCGCATTAACGGCTTCACAGATTTTGATAAAACTTTGCACAAGGGTAGACCATAAATTTAATTAGGACTGAAGATACGGCTAATCTCTTAACTTAAACTTTGACAAGGGCGAAAACACTGGCAACAACAAGTAAAATTAAATGTAAATTGTGGTTCGTAGGTTATTGCTACAAACCAATATTTTCAAAGAAACCATATATAGATCCCACGAGACAGTATCTTAGCGTGGGTTCTACGGTTACTTTAATGCACTACAACATAAATGTATCTTTTTGTGTACTTATGCTATGATTTTGTTTGTCGTGCTTAATGTATCTAAAGAAGGGTTCTCAATAAAATTTATCTTACATCTACACCCACTATCTCCTTTAAATAAAATCATAACCTTCATTCGACGCATGACACCTGTAATTCCAGAAGGCCAGGGACGAGGGACAGCCTATTGTCGGCCGGCTATTTTGTCGATGACAGTATTGTGTGCCATGTCATAGGGGATAAGCTTAACGCTATTTATGCAGTACGGGTTATTTCCTTGAAAATCTCAAATGTAGTTTTGTATTAGGTAACTACACTGTACTTTACGATATACGGTAGTCAGTCAATACCTTCCCGTACAAAAATAAATGGATCAAAATATGCATAATGATTTTTTCCACAAAAAGGTGTGTTGCTTTTATTTATATTAAGTATTTCCTGATTTTTTAGTTTGAGCGAGAGCGTGTTTTTCATTATCATCTCAGTGATAAGATACAGAAAAACATAGGCCTCCACAAATCGTCATACAGAATTTAACTTCTATCGGAC
Source organism: Orthosia gracilis (assembly GCA_947562075.1). Taxonomy (NCBI): domain Eukaryota; kingdom Metazoa; phylum Arthropoda; class Insecta; order Lepidoptera; family Noctuidae; genus Orthosia; species Orthosia gracilis. Next base: position 49,357,870 of record OX387271.1, on the reverse strand, counting down.
TTGTGCGTCACGCATTCAGTGGATGCCCGCAACCCTAACCAGATCATCGGTCCTCCCTTGCAGCGCGTGCCTTTAGAGCAAAACTAATATTTACTAAATAAATCTAAAACTAAATAATCTCCACCTCATATTAGATAAATAACATGTCGCCCTGTACAAACTGGTGCTCAAACACTCGCGCACAGGCTCGTGCACAAATTAACTGGGCAACCGTGCAAAGAACACAGAGCACAGACTGGATGCGGGCGATGACAATCACTGCAATATTACGTGGTGGCAAGTAAACACTGATATTTTCACGTATATTGCTGGGCGGATTTGTCGACTATGTTACATTAGAAGGTTTTCGCTCAAAACCGTGAATGGTGTATTGTTTTCATTGTTTTAAGCTAACCGATGAAAATCGTTGAGATGTAATTTAAATGCAATATGGTCCTTGATAATTAAAATGTAAGCAAGTTGTAGCATGATCAGCCTATGCTATTCGCGCTGTTGGGACACAAGACTTCTTTCTGTAAGAGGAAGTGACCCATAATCTGCCATGGATTCGTAGATGTCACATTAACTGTCTTCCAATTTTTAGTTCTGGGACAGGCTGGTTACCCCAACAAGTTTCCCTTTTCTGTTTTGGAGAGATGCAACTGACGAATTACCTCCAATGTTTGTTAGACTAACTATCAAGAGGTCCCAAGAAGAAGAGAGAGAGAGGTTTAAGAATAGTCTTATGAAATAATTTATTCTAAATAGTAAACCATTGTAAGCCTCAAGCTGTGAATGCTGCTGAAAGTAGGAGTAAATAAGTGGAGAAACATAATCAAGAAGAAAGTTTGGAAACCGTGACGTGGTGCGGGGAAGGATGAAAACACTCTAAAATGTACCATTTTACTTACTAAATTAACTTCCACATTACAGGTAAACAGACAAGACAAGCAGGTGAACATCTCAGTGTTAAACTGTTAATCCAGAAAGCTGTCACTAACGAGATCAAAGCTATCGGTCCGGCTGACAGTAGTGACGGGTGGCTTATGTCAGTCGGCGGCTAATCGGGTGATGTAAGCGTTCAATATTTGAGGAATATAAGGCTTCTTAATGTCATAGCGATGTGCATCGTGAAACCTACTTAGAAAAGGCGTTCTCGAAAATGAATTACAATTCTGGTTGCATGTCTGTCTTAAGTATGTAGATTATAGTCATGGTGCAAAGGCATTAGATTGAAGAATGTTGCCCAGTAAAGGTATGCTATTACGGGTATTATTTATGATTAAGTTTGTTCGATGTTTAGTGAATACTAGCATTCATAAAACGACATGATAATATAAATAACTTATCCAATAGATAATTATAATAAACTTGATTATTTTTCGATGTTTTGCTACCGAATAAGATACAGTAAGGTTACACAAGTAATCTAAACAAATAAAGCTATGAAAGCCATCAGCATAAAATGCCAACACCATAATCTCTACACCCAACCAACATCATCATCATCATCATCATCTGTACATCTAACCCAACGATAACTGAATTACCTCCACAATCTACAGCTAAACAGAATAAATTGAACAGCATATGGAGCTTGAAACGTTACTCTCAAAGAGTTGGCTCCACCAACTCTTTGAGAGTAACGTTTCAAGTGCCCTCCCTGGAATCCGAACTACAGCGGCTTTTATTTGATGACATTCACGACAGTCTGACAGCATAATCACCATTTTCATTAGCACAAAGAACTTTGAACTGTGTTGCTGAGAGTTAAGGCTGGTTATTGAATGGGAAGGATGTGTGGACTGATTTAAACAATAGTGCAAGTCAGGGATATGACGGCGTGTATTGGAAGTGACGGGTTCCGTATGATGACACGACTGACGACTGATTGTTTTGTTAGTTGAGTTGGCTGGGATATTCATTATTTTTTTCCTTTCTGTTGTTTGTTATTGCCTGCTCCATAGTATTCTATTTATTTCTCTATCAAATCAATACATGTAATAAATCTGTAGAAAAGTTGCTTTTGAACATCGAAAATATTTCCAAAGAAATAGCTAGGGTGTTAACCAACAGAATCCATTTCCAGCATTTTTGGAAGTTTTGTCTGTTTACCTGTTTAGTTACGCACGCATCACGTAAAATGTACGAAACTAATGTAGATAACTTTTATATTAAAATTTGATTTGAGATTCGCCGCGGAATAATGAGCTTAGAAAAAGAATTGGCAGATATGTAGATCTACGTAAGTAGGGTAGGGCCTACCCTGCAAAGGCAGTTGATGGGAGCGAAGCCACGGGTACAGCTTGTATTGTAATTTTGAAATAAATTATCCAGTTCCTTGTAAGAAAACGTAAATAACTAACGAATCTTTTGCTTCATTGACGTTCATACGTCCGGTCGTGCGCACACGTTGGTTTCACTCGCACCTGACCTTTCTGGAGAACATCACCAATACAATTAACGTTTTAGACTTAAATCTGTCTTTTAGTAAGAAGGTATCTAAGACTATGATGGTAATATATTGACAAGATAATTTCATGGATTGGTGTTCGTAGAAACTCCTGTTAAATTAAGGTTTTTAAGAGAAAATTTATCCCGAATTGATGGAACATTACGGTTTATATATCATTTATTTCACAAAAGGATTTCACATTTATTGTTTTAATTACAGTTTCTAGAAGCCAAAAGTACTTATCCATAAACTGCAAGCGTCGCAAATGGCTCGAAAAGAAATAAAAACAAGTTAACGTCCAACTTAGAGGAGTTTGTTCTCTAGTTTAGTTTAAACAGCATTTGAGAACCCAAAACAATTACGGGAACATGATTTTATACTGCTTATTATCCCATAACATAGCAGCATGGCTGGTTTACTTGAAGAGAAAGCCAGAAAGGGAGACGTTGATAATAAACCCAGTATTCGATCATTATGTAATTTTCCATAATAATATAATGGAGAAGCGAGGCTATTTCCAGAATTGTTACAGTATAATATAGTCATCACACACAATATAAGTAACAGACAATATAACTCAACCATATTATTATTGGCATTAACCATATTATAAAAAAACTTAAAAACACGCTTTAATATGAAACCAAATTAAAAAGTAGAAAATAATTTTCAATGCCTAAATTTAAATTAAGAATAATGTGATTAAATAAAGATAAAAATATTGTAATAAAGCCTGGGGTGCTTTTTTTTTTGCATATTTTAAAAATGACTCTACCTTCACCGATATCTATCAATAAAATATTTATAACAATTGACATCAAGCACCCCACGCATTTTTACAATCATATTTTTTTTTTGTTTATCACCTTATTCTTAATTTAAATTTATTGAAAATTATTTTCTGCTTTTAAGTTAGGTTTTTTAATACAGCGTGTTTTTTAGTTTTTAATCGACAATTTATTTATGTAACTACCTCCCTGTGATGGGAGTGGGTAATGTGCGTGCTTGCTAGCACTGGAAAACGGCTATCACTTCCCTGGATGTGATAGCCGTTTTTCAGACACTCTCTACTAAAAAATATTTTATACGTGTACTTGGCACAAGGCGCTACCGTGTCTTTGGATATAAATGAAAATTAAGCCATGCGCATGTATTAGCACGCGCCTTGGTGCGTGGCACAAAGACACTACTGGGTACCGAATACAAAAAAAATCGCAAATCCTGAAGATCCTGGTAAGGATAATAGGAAAACTATTTAAACTATTGTATTGTCATCGGTCCCTGATAAGTGTGCAAAGTTTTAAATTAATCCGACGTTTTGAAGGGGGTGAAAATCACGTTCAAAGATTCCGTTACATAGATACATACATACCAAGCTAATAAAAGCGTGTTAGTATAAATAGCTTTTTCCTAACTATGTCAGTGTCGGTTTCCAGTCTAAACGGATTCAGCAAAATAACAGTACCTTACGTGGAGCGACTGTCTATCTGACCTCCACAATCCAGTAACTGGTTAACACGATACCCTTTGGCAAGACTACTGTTCGATTTCAGGCGTCTGACTACCCTGTAGAATGTCAAAGACCTTCAAATGCTAACCGAGGCCAATGGCTTAACGTGCTTGCCGAAGCACGGAGGAATCTCGATGAGATGGTCACCCATTCACAGATTGATCTCGACAAGCGTTGCTTAACCTTGAAGATTGACCCGTACGGCGGTCATCACTTAGCCACGAACTCCTATCAATGCAATACAACGCACAATATAATATTTAAGAAGAAATACTAGTACCAACAATACCCATCACTGCAGTAGTATTTGTAATTTTAGTTTCAAGTTGGCAGGTAACCAGTAGAAACTCATAAATGTACCGTCACTATCCCTCACTGGCACACAGACAGACAATCAATTCGAAACTCCTTCATCCATTGACATCCATCAGAAACTATCGCGGACATTTCTATAGCTGGTGGAAAAGCTCGCAAGTGGGGCGCGCACAAAGCGATGACGTCACCACACAAAGCGCCAATGACTCCACAAAGGTGGCTCGATGACGCGCGGCACGGCAAAGCGGCACAATACGGCAAAGAGGCAGCACGGCACGGTATAGATACGGCATGGATACCGCTGTGATTAGTGGGCGACTGCTTTCAGTAATGCGGTGCGCTGATAACTTGATTCGTGATTTTCAGTTGTGTTGGATAGTAGACTGTAAGGCCAGTTACGTGCGGAAATGATGTTACGTAATTGTGTGATTTTAATTTTAATGCCCTAGCTAGATGATATCTATATCTCTATGAGTATTGACAAAGGCATCGTCACCACTAACACTTTATGTCAATACTAGCTTTTTTTCGCGGTTTCTCTCGCGTTAATGTTTTTCCTCAAGAAAAGCTGTTTTTTCTGGATGAAAGTACCCTAGTTCTTTTTCTGAGGCCCTAACAACGAGTGTGCTAAATTTCATGATGATCGGTCAAAGACTTAAGGCGTAGGCATAGTCGTAGGCGTTGGGAGTTAACTTCTTCTGGGTAAGCTCACTCCATCGTCGACTTTGTCTCTGTCACCTCTGACCTAGACTAGAGTCAACAGCAAACTCATTATATATAAAAATAAAAAAAAACACACGAACTCACATTCGCATTTATAATATTAGATGATGATAATGCGACCTTCAGAGCAAAAAAATTATTTTAAGAGGAAATGTTGTCACAGACAGCCGACTGAATATCCTAAGTCATCATCATCAGCCTATTAATGTTCCCACTGCTGGGACACAGGCCTCCTCTTTGTGATAGGGAATGCGAGTGGAAACGCTGTCTGGTGCGGGTTGGTAGATGCCACATGTCCTAAGTAATGTCATAATACGAGGTTTGGCTCTCGCTTATTTCCTCCACCAATATTGGACCAATTTAAAAGATATTCCATAAACTGAAAAAGAAAGACATATACTGTCACCCTATGTTTTCATTTTTAACCGACTTACCAAAAAGGAGGAGGTTCTATGTTCGACTTCTTGTGTTTTTTTTTTTTTTGTGTATTTTCACCGATATCTCCGTCAATTGTGGACCGATTTTAAAAATTCTTTTTTTGTTTGTTAGATTATGTTTCGAAATTGGTCCCATTTTAATTTGGTGAAGATCTGATGAAGAACTTCGGAGATATACAGCAGAACTCTTCAATAAATGACGGCAAATCTCTCGGGATTGCTGCAACCGCATGTCTGTTTATTGTTTATACCATTTCATAACATAACATCAAGCCAGTACGCTCTAAAACGGTACGCAGATGTGTACAGTTCACCTTGATACACTCTCATTTCACCGTTTATGATCAAGTTTCATGGCATTCGGATAATCTATTCTGGCATTATAAGTACCTCACTAAAGGCAAATTGCTTAATAGGTAAAACTAAAAAGTCAAAAAATAAAAAATCGTTTTTACAAAAAAAATACTACCGACTTCCTACTAAAAACACTACAAAGTGAAAATAACTTTCTTTTTCGAAGTCGGTGTCCATAACGAAAAAAAATGGTACCTAACAAAAACACCGACTTCGAAAAAGAAAGTTATTTTCACTTTGTAGTGTTTTTAGTTGGAAGTCGGTAGTATTTTTTTTGTAAAAAAGATTTTCTATTGATGATACATTATCCTTAGAAGCATTAGAACCCGCAAAACATGCTCAAAATTGCACAGTTAACAGGGGCCTAGTGTACAAATTTGACAACAGTAAATGAAAAAAGAAAAACATACAAGCACAACATATATATGTTTTTATTCAATGTGTAGAATATCTTTTAAATTGGTCCAATACTGGAGGAGGAAATAGGCGAAAGCCAAACCTCGAGTTATGACTTTTTACTTAGGAAATTCAGTCGGAGCTCTCTGTCCGCATTTCCTCTTAATCTGATGCATTTTATTAAATCAAAGGATCATGCAGCTAACAGAGAACAAAGGCACACATATACAGGCTGAGTTCATAAACTTCTGTACCTGTATACGTTCCGATATTTCATAAGACTCCGGACAAATCGCTAGGTAAGCTAGAACGCTAGTCTAGCAATATTTCCGACTATTCGTATGCAGTTTGTATCACCAGTTTTGTTGTCTGCGATCCGTTCCACGATACCGTTGTCTCTAGATTGGACAGAATAAAGTTATGTTGACTTTATTCAATACGTAGACAGATTTGGGGATGAAATAACGAGAAAGTTATTAAAATTGTGACCGTGACTAAAAAGACACCACATACTTTGTGTAGAAAGAATTCAGTAACATCTGGGGCGTCTGGGCTCTTACTCTATTGAGGACACATAATTATGTCAAGCAGAAGAATCATATGCCAAAATCAAGAGTTATGACTGGTTGGCAGTTGATTGGTAGGTGTGGCTAATTTTCAATTTGAGTCGAGTATGCGCATCTGGAATGCGGGGCCAAAAAAAAATTACTTTAAATAGAAAATTCATTTGTTTCAAGTTATACGAAAATAGAATCTCTTTTTCAGCTGTTTACAAAGGCTAAAAATAAAATAACATAATCTAGATTTGTTTTGTTAAAGTGAGTTTCATAATAGTGAAATTGCGCTACAAAACTGATTGGATTACCCCTTATAAACGCTCTAAATTACTAGCACAGTATAGTATAATATAGGTACAATAATGGCGCCTTTATTGTACCCTAGATTTCTAGAAACTTAGATTGTTAAAAATTCTAAATAGAGTAATTTATATACAAAGATCTGATAGTGCACACGTAGGCGTTGTCATTAGAAACGATTGATAATTAAGAAATGTAAACCTTAGTGAAACTCAATTTTATTTGGCCATGTAGGCCAAGTTTCTGAATTAACAATTTGGTCAAATCTTACTTTACATGACAGGTATTTTCAGGGTAAATTAAAGTAGAGTTTGATAAATACTCAACGGCAAACTCTTAATTCAAAAATTGGGAATCAATCAATAAAAACCGGTAAAGTTTTCAGGTCACCCCTTATGTCATGCAATCGATGACATCGTCATCTACAAAATGCAATACCTACTCGTACCTACAACTTGTCCCCACCATCAAAACTCAGGTGACGACATAATTAAAACGATTCCACAAACAAAATCTAGCTAATTCCACGTTCGTAGAGTGAATGGAAGTGACCTGATTGCGGGGCGTACTCTCGCACAGCGTCTTATTGTCCCGAGCGCAGTCGACGCGGCTTTGTTCACAGCCAACTGAGGAGCAGTTGCGACGCATTCAGTGCACACGTACCAAGCTTTGAATTTAGAGCTGTGTATTATACCTGCTTGGAATTACGTGTTCCTGATGTGTGTTAAATTTTGGATTTGTACGGAAAGATTTACTTACGGTTTAGCGTATGTTTGGTGAATTTAAATGTAAATAGCTATTTTACGAATTTGTATCGAAGTTTTACAAAAGAAAATGTGATAAATCTCTTTTGAACATTTACTTTTTGTGTGTGTTACGGCTGTATGAGAAACTTCGTTAAAATTTGTGCCTATTAAAAATTTTAAACTAAATTTGAAGGATTTGGCAATGGTCGTTGAAAACAAGCAGGCTATTATTGACGGATTCAAATCCGGGCGTTCAGTAGAATGGGGAAGAAGGAGATTGTACGCCTACCTTGATGGTCAGAGTCAAATCACGAGGCGCCAAGACTGGCGAGCTGGTTATTTTTCAAACTCCAAAATAGATACAGTTTATAAATTTTTCTGCAATCCAACTAATAGGATGCCTCAGTCTTCAGCCATGTGGCCTGACGAGCCTGCGGTGAGATACGAAGTCCTTACACGGTCAAGGTTTAATTCGCTCTGGTATAAGGTATCTCTTTGGTACAGTCGTACATAAAAATGAAACCGGAAAAGGAAGAAAGGCCGCGATATAGTTCAGATAGGTCGCCCGCGAAATGTCAAATACGTTTGTCAATATATTCGATCATTTGTTTATGACCAGTGACAATGGATGGCGCCACCAGCGCGGTTTCTGGCAAAGATGTTCCCATGGTGTTAATCGTGGTGATATGCTTACCATTTACTTATATGGTTCTCACTTCGTGTCCAGCAATTATTGTCGATACCTGGTTGCCTGGAACAGATCGCGGATTGCGATAAGGCCGCCCATTGTATGTGTTTTTAGTTTTAAGTTTCCTATAAAAATGTAACTTATGGTGTACAATAAAGTATATAATAATGGTTGTGTAATATCTACAAACAAGTAACAGGACACGTCGCGACAAGACTGGAGTCAGAATTTATGGGTTTTGACTACCCGTCGACGTCAAAGATCTTCAAAAAGAACGGAGTATCTCAGTATGTAATGGATGGTCACCCATCCATGGACCGACAAGCGTTGCTTAACCTTGATATTCGACTCCTGCGCCTGTTATTACTCCCTGTATCACAATGAATATTGCATTTATTACATCACTCTAATATTATTGGTAGTGCCATCTCTTGTAAATGTCATAAATCAATGACCAAATACATAGACAAACGCATGTGACATTTCGCGGGCGATCGATATCCTAATTATCTCGTTCCTTCCTCATTTATTTTTCCTTTATATACGCTTCATTATTAATTGCTTATATAAACTTCAACGTGAACGAGCCTCGTGTCTCAACCGCCAGCTTTCATAGCCACATGGCTGGAGACTCATGCATCTAATTAGTTAGATTGCAGAGATCCTTGTGAACCGTGTCTATTAACCCGCTTTGCGGATATAAAAACAATTGTGTAAAGTGTGTGGATCCTGAATGATTAGAAAGTCGTCGTCACCATTTTGGAGTTGAAGAACACCAGCTTGCCGCCACACGTGGGCTAGCATCAATCATCAAAGATAAGGCGTACTACTTCCCTCATTCCCATACAAGATCGCCCGAATTGATCCGTGAATATTTTCCCGCTTAATTTCAACGTACTATTGCCAGAACCCTTCAATTACAGTCCACGTTTCATAATAGACATAAGGAGGATGACGTTTCTCAAACCGCTATAACAATTATAAAGACGACAGTTTGTGAGTTTTATATTAATATTTTTTACATTTAGGTATACGCTTCAGTGTGTGTGTGTGTGTTTGTATGTTTGTTACTTCTTCACGCTTAAACGGCTGAACGGATCTGGATGAAATTTGGCAGAGAGATAGATTGTAGTCAGGAACAGCACATAGGATTATCCTTTTCATCCCGGGAATATGTTCCTTCGGGATAGTTTTCGACATTCACGTCAGTGGAGCTACTGGCAGAAGCTAGTATTCTGATTCTCCAGATTTAATTGAGCCGAATCTAACAATGCCGTTACAATACTCAAAACGTGTTCAATTTAACCCATATTTATAACTAATAGACAATAAACTCGCCTTGCATACGATACTATCGAGAAACATGGAGAACGTACGAGTAGAACTAACCTCTTTGAAAAAAATACATTCCCAGTATGCTACATTGTCTGTGCCGTCATTATCATTTGCTCTTTGTGTTCAGCAACGGAATCGGTTCTTAATAACAACAAACAGGTTAATGTCCACACCGGGTAGTAGGTAGCAGTATGTAGTAAATAAGGCCGTCAACGAGCAAACATCGCATAGATTGCAACTAATCGCTCACCAGCGCAGTGTTCACGCGGCAAACACTGCACTATGAAGTAAAGTGAGTAAAACCACATTTTTCAGTATTGTAACTAAATTAAATGATGGGCTTTAATTTTTATGAATATTTGGTTTCTTGGTTACCAAGAAAGCGACAAATTCAATCTGCCTAGGCTTTTGCCAACGGGGTCGGCTTCCATTCTAACCAGATTCAGTTGAGTACCAGTATTCTACACGAAGCGACTGCCTATCTGACCTCCACAACCCAGTAACTGGGTAACACGATACTTCTTTGCAAGACCGTTGTCAGATTTCAGGCTTCTGTCTACCTGTAACGAATGTCAAACATCTTCAAAAGACAGGCGGGAAAAACGGCTTAGCGCGCTTTCCGAGGCACGGAAGATTCTCGCGATGTAAAGATAGTCACCAATCCACGGACCAACCTGGGCAAGCGTTGCTGAACCTTAAAGATCGACCCGTGCGGTTGTTATTATTTAGCCACGAGCTCCTCAAGAAAACAACAAATTGAAGCCAAATTAATGATTTTTACAAGCTTTTTTTATGTTCCGGTGACACTCATTTCTCGGTGTTCGATTGAAATGAACACACACGTTTGTGTCCTGACAATGCATTTTTTTATATAAAAGCTTATATATTCTTTATTTAGGTTCGATATGAAAGCTAACTATCAAGTCTTCTCGTTAGTTTTACATTAATGATAAAGACAGTTTGAGCTCTACTCTTGGTTCATTTGGCATCAAAGGAGCAAGCGATCGTTTCTAATATATTTTATGAACAGCGCTAACTAAAACAAAGATATAAGGAACAAAGCGATAAGTTTCAGCAAAGTCTAGTTACACAGGAACAGGTTAGATGCAGATTATTATAACTAAGACATTGAGTGTAAGGAGTCAGGCATTTGATTGGAAACTCAAAAGTAGAATCTCCATTTTTTGTTTTAGAGACATTCATTTGATTTTCTTTTTTCTTCGAAGGTTTTGTTAGAAGTGGTATTTCTGTGTTTTTCATCATATCGGCTCTAGAGATGCGCCGTGAGCTAGATTGTGGGACAATAGTGCGGGGACAAAGCGAAGCTTGCCACCTTTTGTGCTATCGCTGCTTCTCGCTTAGAAAAACAACGCGTTTTGCGGCTGTGTCGGGTGTCTTTAGTTATCGATGCCTATTTTCCAAACACGCCGCAATTTGTCGCGGATTTTTTTTTTCAAGACGGTTGTACTGTTTTATTTATTTGATTTCCTTTATAATTACTGGTTCTATTTCTTATCTTATTTTGGCTTTTGAATCTGCCTGAAATACAAACTCTTTGTTCTTGATTGTCGTGTTGAAACCACTTCCCGTGATCATTTATTAATAACAAATTTAGTTGGAAACGGAAAGTGCTTCATAGACTGCTTTGTAACAATTAATCTAATTTCGTTTCAACTTCACGAACCATTACGAAGCTTTCTCATCAGCTATTATTCTTAATGACCTTCCTGAAGGTCATGTTTCGTCAACTCATTAAAAACTAAACAACATCGTTAGTAACACAATTAATCATGAATCAAATCGCGCGACACGGCGACAGCGACAGTGACGCGACGTCGCGCGGCGACAAAACGCCTTGACGCCGCAACAATAACCCGTCAGCTCCGATACTACGAATACAATTAATATCCGCCACCACCCAAGCAAACGACCCTCACCCCCTAATCACCAATACATTTTCAACCTTATTCCAATAACACTAAAGTCCTAATTCATCTTATAAGTAGTGCTAAGATAAGGTTTAGTTAAGCGTGTAACGATGAATAGACATATTAAAGATTAATTACGATAGCTTGTCGTCGTATTACTGAATAGGTGTTTGTTTTACTAATTTAATTAGGCGGAAACTTGTGTTTTCTTGTTTTGTACGTTTTGAATGATGATTCGCTGAATTTTGCTGGGATTATCTGTGGCTAATTTGACTTTAACCGCCATTTCTGGATATTTTTTCAAAATCTAAGTCGATTAAAAATCATTTTCAATATTATTAAGTACCTATTAAATAATGAATTATAAAGTCTAGGAGCAAAATAAACTAACAAGGGTCTAAGTAATTATTAAAATTAACTATTTAGTTTGATTTGAATTGAAAGGGAACGAAATGGGTGTCAAAACTCCTTATTACTAGTTTTATAAAAAAAACTTTATTAATAAAATTCCCTAAATCAAACAAGTGTCAAACTCGTTTCTCAATTAACCATCATTCTCGATAACCCTGCGACCGCTGCGTTCATTGTCAGCCAAGTATTCGCTATGACCGACTGACACTAGTGACAGGCACAATTTGGTCGCGTCAGCCCGCGGCCGCGTCGCGATGACAGTTGACAGCTCGAGCGATGCGCGATGGGACGCCCGCTCGAATCAGCTGACGAGCAGTTTTGTTTTGCTAAATGTTTGAACGCGATGATTTGAGGGTTCCGTCTGCGTGATTCGATTAATGTTGAGATGAAGTTAAAAGGACTTATTTAATCGAGTTCAGATAAACATTTGTTCAAACCGAGTTTCATAAAAAGATATTGAGATGATTCCTACGTCATAATCATAGATAGATATTGATTAAGAAAAGTTTCTTTATTTTCTAAGCAGGCTCTAAACGATTCGCTCTATTGAGACGAAATTTTGATATTCTATTAGCAGTTGAAATCAGACATTGAAATTCGAAGTATTTAAAAATTATGTTATTATTTATTTCAAAATACTAGTTTAGGTATTTATTTGAAGAGGGGCAGATATTAATTTACGCCATTGATTAAATAAAACAGAACACTGAAAATAAATAATAATGCACAATAATTATAACAGTTGTCACAACCCTTCTCCCCATTATGACCCCTGACGCCCAATCAAACGTCACAGTTATTACGTGTCGCATGATTCAACAAAACGATTTCATGTCGGACACAAAACATATTCAACCTTTTGAATAGACAGAAAATGTGGAGTGACAATACAATTCGCGAACGGGGTCATGCGGACCGACGGGCGTTGGGGGGTTATGAGTGACGTGAAACACATCGAGTAACGTACATGGAGTGCTATCGATTCGATATCGATCACATACGGTATTATAGTACGTCTTGCAAATCGTGATGAATTTACGAATCGGTTTTCATTTGTATAAGTTGTCGATATTGAAGTGTATGAGGGTTCAATAGGGAAATCCGATAACGGTGGATTAAACCCAAAACTCATTTGATAGTCTAACATAGGTTCTGATTAAAAATACTCTCGTGTGTTTGCAGTCGAACGTTTTCTTTTTACGGCAAATACTATAAAAGAAAACACAGGCTTGTATAAGTTCCCTTTCAGCCGCTAACAAAGGTGCTTTTCCTTTAGTTTGCGACTCAAAAAACCGGTCAAGTGCAAGTTGGACTCGCGCACGAACGGTTCAGTACCATTATCGCAAAAAACGGTAAAAAAATCACGTTTGTTGTATGGGAGCCCCACTTAAATTTTTATTTTATTCCGTTTTTAGTATTTGTTGTTATAGAGTGTGGTGTTCTGATGTACAGATCAAGTCCACATTCTTTAGTCTATTTACGTTTTATAACACTATACAAACCACACCTTCATATCTTTTGATATTGTATCAACTCATGTCTCATTTTTATGTATTCTATGTTACTGTTAGCACTTCAAAATCATACAACTTCATTTATATCAATGATGTTCTAGTAAACAGATATGTTATAAGCGCACGCATTGTGAAGACTCGAATAAGTCATAATTGTGACTTCTGCCTTTAGTCTATGTCACGCATGGCGACGAGTCCTAAGCGGCTTCGTTGAACCAACAACTTAATTTTAAAAAATGCCGTCGTGTGTTTTTAGAAAGTGTACTAATTATGATGCCAAAGTTAATAAAACACAAGGGATCTCATACCATGTGTAAGTATGCGATACACCTTAATTTAATGATATATTTCTATTTTTTTCCTAATATTCTGAAATTTGGCGGTAAGAAAAAAGAAAGAGATGGTAAATACATTTTTTGCTGTGAGGGCGACAAGGACGCGTGCACTCCGGACATAGATTAAAAGTGATGAGATGCGAATATCTTAGGCATTAAAGTCATAGTTACCCCACAGTTCTGTTTTCCTTTTTTCTAGCCTTGTATAACTTTTTTTTTATAATCTATAGGCTATCTATATATAATTTCAAGTCAGAATCGTTAATATTGTTTAATGTTCGCCAATAGCGAGTCTAACTATTTATTGTTTTTTCTTCGTTAAGGTTTCCAACTAATGAGGTCAGGTACAGACTCAGTAAAACAAATTATAGGTTACATTTCTGGTTGGATTGCACGAAAATTTACAAAAGTTATTAGGTGTGAAATCTGTGTTGATACTTTATATTCTAATGAAAAATTGTGGTTCCACAAATTAGTCACAATCAGGGACATGGGAGGTTTATGCTATGCATCAGAAAACTTGTTTACAGTGTGCTTAAAATCAGAGATGATTATAAAATCTCATTTATATGAAAACGGTACCTAGTTTGTTAATAATCAAGAAATTGAGAGACTAAAATGTAATATTTTGAAAACTTTTTTAAATACCAATATATTTGAACCACTTTTTGAACATTCGAAACAAAAGTCACCTGCTTTTAATCATCGTATACATTTAATTAAAACCGTAATAGATACACAACAGTTCGCGTCCATTCCGATTTCCAGTCCAATTCGAAATAAAGAAACTCTCTAAGAGACAGAAAAGAAACAAATTGAATCTTTTCGAAGGTGTATAATTGTTTTTAACACAAAATAAATATTTTTCCTTTTATATCGTGTTTTATTTCTCACCTACCTACCTTTAGTACTATTTATTAGGTTATGCTAATGTTTGTATAGAAAACAGGCGGTTTGTACCTTCTGTCTCGTTAAAATATTAGTCTTTGATGCCAACATGCATTTGTTTACATTCACGCGCAAGTGACAAACAATAGCTGTCTCTTTTTTTCTTGTTGGTTTTGATATGCCATCCCTTTTGCATCATTTTGACATGTAGTGAAATGTCAGATGAATGAAAAGTTTGTATGTGTGCTGCCGCTGCTGCGCGGAACACTTTTTTCAGTTGTTTTGTGAGTGTACAACATATCTGTTTATTAGAATATCATTGATTTATATTGTAAATTTGTAAAATCTTAGAATATTTTATACTCTGACATTTTCATCTGAATTGACATCTGTCTTTCTAATTTATTTTTCTTAAGCCATAGACATAACATACCATGGACAAAGCATTATATAAGCTCGTTGTACAAAATAAAGGCAGCGGCAGACTGCCACCTCTTTAAACCGTTTTTTATTCGTTCTGGTCATATAATTGATATTTTTAATTTTTAATTCTGAAGAGATGACACAGAACGCGGGAAAAACGGGCGTCAGTTTTTTAGTTTTGGTTTTGGTTGCAAAATTTGAAGGACACATATTTTAGCCTTAAAATACTAAGTGTATCCACCAAGTACTAATAATATTGTAATGAATTCAGTTTGTGAATGATTGTTATTCATCCCTGAAGACTATAAATAAATAAAAATTATACTCTGAAGCGAACTTTTACTGTTATAACAACAAGTTATGCCAGACTGACGCGTGGAACTAGTATGAACTGCTGCAGACATGTCCTCAGCGGCGCGGCGGTTTGCGCGCTAAGGCCGCGCGAGCACTCCAGCAGTACTCGCAGGATGCGCACGCTGAACACAAGCGCCCACATCTCACGGTAGCGCTCCACCAGCCGTCCCATCGCAGCGTATCACGCCGCACTGGTGTGATTATCCCCTTCGCCAACTAAAAAGACGGGAGAGCGGCACGTCGTATGAAGCCGGCCCTTATTTTTTTTACTATCCTATTTTATTAACGTAGCTTACGAGTGGCAACAGATATACAACATCTGTGAAAATTTCAAACTGTCTAGCTATCACGGTCGTTGAGATACAGCCTCGTGACAGACAGACGGACTGTGGAGTCTTAGTAATAGGGTCTCGTTTCTATATTTTGGGTACGGAACCCTAAAAGTAAACGGCTACTGATGTTTCATTTTATTCCAAGAATTAGCTTTGTTAGTAAAAATAACACTTAAACAAAGTTGAGTTTAATGCGAGGCATTATGGAACTTTTAATCCAATATTTTATTATTCTTTTAATAAAATAAGCTCCGAGGGTCACATTTATCTGGCCTAGAAAATAGATTTAATGTCTGGCATAAATGGCAGCAATCCTTTTCAAATTCAATATTGTACTAAACCAAGTTTAATAACGTAAAAATACTCTGAATCGAAGCTACCCATTAAAGTCCTCATTCGTGTATATTGCCAGCGGAAATTAAACCATGCTTCTTCTACATAAAATCGAATTTAGTGTAAAAGGAAGGGGTTATAACTCTCGGTATTTTCGATATTTTTATTTGCAGTGGAGGCGCGTCACGGTCCGCTTGGAAATGCTAATAATGGGTGCTGCAACCAAAAAGAAAGAGAAGGTTTCTAAAGATTTTTAGAGATAAAGATAGTAACTAGGAATGATGTTTTACTCTACTAATTTTTGAAGAAAAACGTTGTAAGTTCTTTGAAAACAACTTAATATTTTTTTAACAACAAGTAAACCAAAAACTCTGCAATATTATATTACTAGGCTTGCACCGTAAAAACTAACTACCTTAACTTTTATACGAAAACCTAGCTAAAACAAAACAGCGTTCTTCCTTCCGTACGCGAAGGAGAAACTTCTCACATTTCCGAAGAAATAACTCAACTTAATGCAATCCCATAACGCTGGCTTAAAACAATCAATTTCTAACAGGCGAAAACATTTTTTAGCGAAACAAGGATCGTTCCATTGCTGCGGCAGTTACTATAATCGTTAGTAGTCGTCGGCTCTGAAGTGAAGCGGGCAATGGACACCGATATATTGTTAGACTGGATGTTAAACAGCTCCACTTACAAGGTGATGAATGCAATCGTGCTTTGAATGTTTAGGATACTGAAAGTGGCTTATAAATGGCATTTGTTACAGTGTCGCCTAACGTGTCATGTGTTTCAACTCGGGAGAGGCCTATGCCCGAAAGTGGACTGTAACTGATAATTGTGAGCCTTGCTTTTCGTAAACTGCTGGTAGCAACAGAGCTCTTTGTGAAGGGCAGGGAATTACTGACACCATTCCTATTTTTGCCGCCATGCAGTGTTGCTTTGTCCCGATTTGAAGGGTATGCCGTGCCGGTGTAATTACAGGCCCTTGTGACATTTCAGCTCCGGGATGTCGAATCACATGCGATGCCTTTAGTATTGCAGATCTATATATAGGATATAGACGATAGTGATCACTTATCAAGTGGACTACTGCTTTTTATATCTGTAATAACTGGAATAGTCAATTGTACTGCTGGTTGTTTCGGGTGGTTTGCATTTCGTACCTCGTATTTGGATTAGGATGATCTTGTCTCTTGTCTTGATGTTCAAATGATAGAATAGAATAGAATAGAATAGAATAGAATAGAATACTCTTTATTATGTACACCATAAAAGTTACAGAAAGTATAGTAGAAGTAAACATTACACTGGGTGACACAATGGGCGGCCTTATCGCTAAAAGCGATCTTTTCAAGACAACCTTTGGATGGATTTTAAAAATGAAAGGAAAAACAGTACTGTAGGTAGTCTTTGGTGTACTATTTATATATAAATAAATACATATACATATATATTATATAGACAAATATATACAGTAATAAGTATGGAACAAAAACAGAGAAATCAAGAAAAAAAACTATTAAAGAGAGAGGTAGTGATTCTTTACCATAGTTTTAAAAATGGGCAGAGATTGAGCACGCCTTATTGACACGGGCAAAGCATTCCACAACCGCACCGCTTGAACCGTAAAAGATTTGTCATAAAAGCTGGTGGAATGCATCGGCATCTCTAGTCTCAAGTTTTCCGATGACCTCAGATATCTATTATGTGTGTCATGAAGGAACTTGAAACGTTCTTTGAGATAAGAGGGGGTTGTAGGATTGTATAGAATACTGTAAAGAAGAAATAAAATATGAGAATCCCGGCGAAGACGTATGGGAAGCCACTTAATGATCATATCCTTACGAGATCCTCGAGAACCCTGGTAATTTTGAGCTCTTTGTATTATGCTTATGTAACATTTTGTTTCCAATAACATATATGGAAAACAAAAGACCGTAAGTCCGTTCCATTCTCTCTACCTCTGCGTAAGCAAGAGGCCATGCAGGCTCTGTAGCTTATTTGCGAGCGAAGCATGGTCGCCCGTTATTATGGCTGCCGTCGCGAATGGCCATACAACGGCAACGGCCTAACTTCGCCCGATCCTGTAAGCATTTTGTAAAAGCTTGTTAGCTTATGTTAGCTTGCGGAGCAGGGTTATAGATTTGCTGAATAGTGGTTTTGTAATAAATGGGTGTTAAATAAGTTAAATTATTGGTCTTAAATATAATAAAAATAATTACAAATTCGTTTCATTCGTAATATTGTTTAAAAAATACATGGTCTCAATTTGTTGCATAAAGCCATAAAAAGTAACCCATTCATCCAGTATTGAATTTAAGGGAAAGTAACTCAGTCTGTCTTTTTGTTACCTTTTTGTCATAACGGCTGAACGGATTTGGATGAAACTTGCCATACGGGTAGGTAGGTAATTTCCTAGATTCTTATTTTCACGCGGGCAAGTCAAAAATATATAATACTATACTCCGTTAAAATCCCGTGGAGGGTCGATCCGGTACATGAAACATGTCTGTGGTACCTCTTGTTTTATCATTTTGCTACACCGCACCGGCTTCCAAGATGAAAGTTACTTTTGCACTTTTTAGTGTTTTGCTTTGATAGTCGGTTTATTTATTTGTTTTTTTTTTTTTTTATGTTTTGAACTTATATTTACAAATCACGGAACGGGATTGTAACGACCAAAATTTAACGGAGTATACTCATCTACCTAAAAGGACATCATAAGACAAGAAACCTAAGTTTTTCATAAAACGATGTTCCTACTTTTACGTCTCATTTTAAAAGCACTGAATTTCAGTTACTAGCAATTACTACATAACCTCAGAAATGTGAATCGTAACACAATTTCAAGACAATGTTGTTTCCTATAATATTATGTTAATAGCACAGCACATATGTAAAACAATCTCAAACGTAATTCTCGTACCTATGTTCAAACCTTGAAAACAACACAAACATGTGATTAGAATTTCAAATTTATCTTTAAATGGAGGCAATGTCTTCAGTCATTACAATTTCTATGTAGAGTTTTGGAACGTGTGTTATACATATGTGAGTTCTCCTGGTAAGCACAGAAACTTGAAATAAGTATACTTAGGTATATTCTTAGATGCATATTACAAATGCGAAAGGAACTCTTTCTGTCTGTTTATTACGTTTTCAAGCCTAAACCGCTGAACAATTTGGATGAATTTTAACTAACTTTCCAAAAAGGAAGAGATTCTATTTATTTATTTATTCATATATACCTACTTTATTGTACACCAAGATAAAAAATAATACATACATAAACCTTAAAATAAACACAAACATACAACAGGCGGCCTTATCGCGTTCTGCGATAAGGCAGCCCAGAATGGAAAGAGATAGCCTCGACATGACAATTCTATGTTCGACTTCATGTTTTTTTTTGTGTTTTCACCGATTCCCCCATCAATTGAGGACCGATTTTGAAAATTATTTTTTTGTTTAAAAGAGTATGTTCTCAAATTGGCCCCATTTGAATTTCCTAAAGATCTGATGAAGAACTTCCGAGATAAACAACAGAACTCAGAGAGAGAGAGAACTTCAGTAAATCTCTCGGGATTGCTGCAATAGCATGTCTATTTATTGTTTATACAATTTCATAACATAACATCACGTTAGTACGCTCTAAACGGGTACGCAGATGTGTAAAGTTCACCTTAGTACGCTCTCATTGCACCGCCGGTTATGTTCAAGTCTTATGATATTGTGGGGATGCTGTGTTAGTCAAACAATTGTTCTCAAGCGATTACCTTTTATTACTGACTAAAGAGTACATGAGTGTTATATATTATGAGAAGACAGATTACATAATGGATAGGGTCATACACTTGATACTATAGGTAGCACTTACTACACCTCAATGTACGTGTAATCTATTCTGGCATTACAGGTACTTTACTATAGAACTTGCATATTAGGTACCACAACTAAAAAGTGAAAAACAAACATCCTTTTTACAAAAACAAATACAACCGACTTCCAAATAAAAACACTAGAAAGTGAAAAATTACTTTTTTTCGGAAGCCGGTGTAAAAAAAGAAGAAAAGAAAACAGGAACACCGTCTTCCAAAAAAGAAGTTATTTTATTTTATATTAGGAAGTCGGTTATATTTTTTGTTAGAATGTTTTTGTTGTATGTAGATAGCACCTTGGCAAATAACATAGGACAGTTTTTATACCGGGAGTACATTCCCTTAGGATTATCGACTTTTTCGCTATCTGTGCTGACAGAAAGTAGTTTTAAATGAAGTTTGAAGGGCACAGGGTAACTAGGTTACAAGCTTAAACCGGCTGCAACTCGGTTGCATACCATCATAATTAGATTTATGTCTACTCGTTTACCCATATTCCAGAGGGCTAAGTTGAACAGTCGGTTGTTATTTAACCATTAATAAAAAAGTGCTGCTAGAAATTACTAAGTACTAGGTATCTAGGTTCTCTTTATGAAATATTTGCCAAATAAGCTGGTGTTCAGTGCTGGTGCGACGATCGTTTTTTGTCGAGTTTTTTTCTATGAAAAGTGTCCTGTCAGTGTCGCATTATACCTGTTTGCGAGTCTTTAAAGGGCCCGTTGAGCACAATAATAGTTAGTAAGGAATGAGCGATTCTTAAAGACCATATAACATCCCTGAAAAGCAAATACAACAAAACAATGTTTTAAAATTTGATAATTAAATAATGACAGGGAAAAAGCCATTGCTTTTCAAATTATAATTAACGAAACGTTCGCAATTAACCTTACTTTATAATCCGAAGTTATATCAAAAATCTTTGGCGTGTTATTTACATAAATTAACGAATTTCTCTACGGATTTACATTTTGTATCAGAATAATTGCGCCAAAAAGTATGATTTATTTTTTACGTAAATACGAAGAAATATAATGCTACTGTAAACAATCAATATTATTTAAAAACAAATTATCAATTTCTTTTGTATCGTAATCTACAGTAACACGAAGAAGGTTGAAACTTTTCAGGATATGTTCAATAAAATTCGTTAAAACTCAAATCATTTATTTCAATTAAACATTACTCAGATAGTTTAAAATTGTGAAGGAGTCGGACAGTCCAAAAGATGCAGATAATTACACATCCGAAAGCCTAGATCTCCAAATCAAGAGCCTAAGCCGTGCCCCAACGAAGTTTTTATTGTTTTTCGTAGGCTTACATTTGATCACTATCTCACGTGATGGTAAGTGATGATGTGGACCCACGCCTTTAAGTAAACCTATTTACAGTGTCCACTCTAGGTTGAAGTTCATTCAAACGAAAAAACAAAAAAAACACTCAAACATCAAGCAAATAAGACCATCATCTACTCAACTCAAATCTCACACCCTCATACTTGGCACAAATAACATCACTCAAGTGCAATCCTAACAAATAGCTGAGTAAACGTCGCATAATGTGCACTATTAGAGATAAAGGAGGGCCGCACCGGCGCGCGGCGGCGGCGGCACCGCGCGGGTGGCGCGAGATAATGTCGCGACAAATGGCCGCCGCGCTGCCGTCCCGCGGTAATGGCGTGCGTTCCTGCGGTTACTGCCTATGATAGAATATCGGTGCTATTGTGTTTTCTCATGGGTGTCCTGCTAGATAGGCGAGGATTATTATGCTGTATTTGGTACTGTTGAAGTCCGAATTGTTTTTGCTATTGCGTCATTTACATTTTAATTCGTATTTAGTTACTGTATTATGAAATTATACATGATTAAGATATTATGTTAAAGCTTTTATTTACTTCTGTCGCAATTTCTGTAATAAGATCTTGCAAGTTAAATTACACACACTTACCAGTGTCCTTTTAAGCTGGTAATTTGCATACTCGTTTGATGCCCGTGAAAATCCATTAAAAAAAACAATAAAGGCTTGTTTTTCTTATGCCTTTGGTTTCTTCTTAAATCTAAAATAGTTTCATGATTGTTTTCAAAAAATTGTGAACATAAAAAATCTTTTTTACAAAAAAATACTACCGACTTCCAACTAAAAACACTACAAAGTGGTGTCTTTGGTAGGTACCAATTTTTTTTCGCTATGGACACCGACTTCGAAAAAGAAAGTTATTTCTCACTTTGTAGTGTTTTTAGTTGAAAGTCGGTAGTATTTTTTTGTAAAAAAGATTTTTTATTTTTCACTTTTTAGTGGTACCTATTA
This sequence comes from Orthosia gracilis, assembly GCA_947562075.1. Classification (NCBI taxonomy): domain Eukaryota; kingdom Metazoa; phylum Arthropoda; class Insecta; order Lepidoptera; family Noctuidae; genus Orthosia; species Orthosia gracilis. The sequence goes on along the minus strand of OX387271.1, from coordinate 49,335,369 downwards.
ATCAACTTGCCTTTATTGAGGTACTTATAATGCCAGAATAGATTAACCGAATGCCATGAAACTTGATCATAAACAGTGAAATGAGAGTGTATCAAGGTGAACTGTACACATCTGCGTACCCCTTTAGAGCGTACTGGCTTGATGTTATGTTATGAAATGGTATAAACAATAAACACACATGCGGTTGCAGCAATCCCGAGAAATTTGCCGTCATTTATTGAAGAGTTCTGCTGTATATCTCCGACGTTCTTCATCAGATCTTCACCAAATTAAAATGGGACCAATTTCGAAACATAATCTAACAAACAAAAAAATTTTCAAAATCGGTCCACAATTGACGGAGATATCGGTGAACATACACAAAAAAAACATACAAGAAGTCGAACATAGAACCTCCTCCTTTTTGGTAAGTCAGTTAAAAATTCCTTAAATGTTTTATCGTCCATCCAATTTGTGAAACTGTATCTAATAAGTGTTTACTTTCAGCTAAGTTTTCTGTTTTTATATTTATTTACTTTGCTGAAATAACATAATTTAGACAAACCTCATTATTGCTTTATTGTCCACAGATTTCTCAACTAATTTAACTTAGACGTTGAAAACAAATATTGGAAAACCGTAAATTTTGCACATGAAACTATTTTCTTGACTGTTTGTAATTTTACTGAAAATAAAACAATTTTCAGCTAAAAAGTATTGAAAGGAAAGCATTTTGTCGCACACATTTACTTTTTATTTTTACTTCAAAAAAGGGAACTTATTCATTATTGCTTATTATTAAGCAACTTCTAAATAAATGACTATTGTACTCGAATATTTATTTATAAGTGTTTTGTCCCACTGCAGGGTGCAAAGTGAAAAACTTGAAAACTCATATTCGGAGTTTATTCCTAGCAATCACATCAGAAACTTCCTGTTAAACATGAATATTCTAGACGACGCTATTCCCACACATACCACCAATTTTGCATAAAAATTACACACATTATTCTTGCCAATGCATACTCATGAAGAGGAAAAAAGTCCTCCTACCAAGTTAGCCGAACGAATTACGAGCTGGCACCAGCCGGTTAGATTTCACTTTACATTTCCGTCCGTCCATAAAAGTCCGCAATATAAAATGGTGCAGACGCAGTAATGTATTCAGATCCGATTGTGAACAGTGCACCAATACTATGTAGTGGTCGTTACAGCGCGACACAGGATTTACAATTCAAGATTGTGTTTAAGTGGGGACTTGCTGCTCTCTAATGGTCCTTATACTTCGCAGCGATTTTGTAGAATATTTTTAAGAAATATTGTGTATATTTTAATAATAATTTAGGGTAAGTGTTAATGTTGTAATTTATTTTTTAGTCTCTTGAATTTGGAGTGGGCGTTTACATTAAGGTGGGCTACATTATTTTTAAATTGCCTATGTATAAAATGGCAGGCTTCCATTATGCTATAAGGGTACACATTATTTATGAGTAGATTACGCAGAATCGTTCTTACTTGTGTTGTCAAACAGCACCACAGATGATGACACCATGATGTTACTGTGTTCAAGAAGTTTGGCACACTCCGGTCCTTTGGCGCAATTTATTTTGTCGTTATTGCCAGAAATCTTGTTGACCTTTATCTCTAAAGAGCATTCACGTAACAAGAAATAAATTATGCCTAATCGTCCAGACTGTCTGTACCTCGACTAACAAATTTCCTTTATTGAAAATCGTTTTGATGATATTTTTGCAGAAATTCAGGCCACTTACGTTTCTTTTGACAAAAACATAACGAGCTTTTGCAAAACTTGTTCATTTCACAGATTTCGCTATCAATCTGAATCTAATCTTAATTTGAGTTATTAGATATTTCTTCCTCGATAACTTTGTGGATGTTTTGAACTTTTCTTGTTATTAAAATACGATCCTTTATCATATAGAACACTCCAATTCAGTCTTACTTTGAGAGTGATCAAATCTTCGTCACAGCATTGGAATAGTGTTGAAATTCTTCTATCATAAATAAAACTCATCAACTTTCTTGTCTGAAACAAGAGCGAAACAAGATAGCTGATCAGTTTCAAACCCCTTTTATAAAACAGATGGAGTTATGAAAACCATTCTGAATCACAATATCAGATGAACGGTGATAGAATATATATCTTTTTGTCGCTATCGTTGCTCAACTTTGATGGAGTCACCAATGAACCTCGATGTGAACAGTGGATAACTGTATATTCCAACTTGGCATACAATGTTTAGCAAAGATGACAGATAACACGATGGAATATTCTAGTACAAGGTACCTCGAAACGTAGAGGGTTTTCAAAATTGAATAAGGATGTTTTGCACCGCGAAGGGGTGTTGATGACTTAGCTGTATTTGCTTGAAAGGTTGAGCAGGCAAAGGTCCAATCAATCAAAAGTTACTAGGAACGCAGTATGGGCTGGAGGGTACTATCAAGTAAACTTTTGATGTCAACTGAGCAAGACTTAGGACAGTTGAGTAAACAGTCAGTCAGTGGTGAATAGTGACAGTTGAGTAATTTATGAACCGGTTTACATTTTGAACTAATAACAGTGTTGTTGGAAAGACGACTGCGTCACAGATTTGATATTTGATCGAGCAATGCACAATCGGTGAATAGTTTTTGTTTCAAAGTATGTATTCTAGTTATGTTATTTTAAATTAAATCCGGTATAAAAAGCAAAAGTACAGTTTCCAACGGTTCAACAATCCAATTTAGTGATTTTTTACGCTCACAAAATTTCATTTCGAATTTTATATTAACCTTATCGTTTAATTCTCTTTTATTTTTTGCATGCATGCCTTTATCACGTTACCTTCATTACACAGGCATTTTCACTTTTATTAAAACACTTAAACGCCTAGCCATTACTTCGTAATTTACGAAGAGAGATGCGCTCGAAACGCTCGGAGCGCTCAAATAATTACGCTAAATATTTTTTGCGAGCTCACAAAGCGATACTCGATATCGCCGGCAGCTTCTGTTTGAGTTTCAGCTCTTAATTTATTATACGATGGCGAAATTTTCGCTAATTTCGTGAGAAACTTGAGAAAACCGCCAACTTTACCAATTAAACTGAATTCGATTTATTTTAGTAAACGCCTCTGAAAAGGTTCACAGCGTGTTCTTGTGGGATTTACAAAAATGACTTTCGAGATCCGATCAAGTTTTCGAATTACATTTTACGGCTTCTGCCGATTTCGGGAACTGTATAATGCGTAATATCAATTGGATTTCAAATTTTGTATGAACTGAAGGGCCAGTGGATGTGATAGAAAAATTTGGAATACTTTTATTAGCCTTTTTACCGCTACCGACGTGATTTAAGACTTTGCTGAATTCAGATTTGAAGGAGAGAAATCAAGGTATTACCAAATGAACTTACTTTTTTATTATTTTTGTTACTGTGAAGAAATCGCCTTTGCTTGAAACCCGACAACTTAGCACAGTTAAAAGTTAGTATTTATTTGGTAAATCATTTTATAGGCATGTGTACCTTCCTATGAAATTACAAGTTTTACTCTTTATTGCAAATCCATTAGAACAATATTATGCCAATTTAGTTTCTATCTCTAATTCAATCTATTCTAATGACTCTATGCACTTCAAATGTATTCACAATCTGTGCAGTCGCAATCAGTATTGTTATAGCATCGGATATTGTTTATTAGCAAAATACCCTGGTACTTACTTGCTCATCTTGTAGGCTTGCCTAACTCTAGTAGTAGCTAACCTCTTTATTTTCCTGGTCACGTTCAACTGTGTCTACTTCTGTTTGCTCTTGCTGTTCTGATACTGTTTTCTTTTCTTATTGCTGATTTCCATATTCTAAAACAAAAGTAAGTTTAGTTTCAAAGTAATTTTATCCAGGATTTCGAAAATAGTTGTGGCACCTGGTACGTTTGGTTTACCAATTAAAACCACAGTATGCCAGTCCACTTAGTTTAGAGTGGTTTGATTCGTTTTGTTGCGTAACTAACCTCGTTATTTCCTAGTGCTGCATTTTGTTCACCTTTATTCAAAATGGTTTCCAATATTTTTAGGAAATACTCTTTTTTCTCTCCTCAGTAAGTAAGCTATTATTAAAAGTAAATCTAACATTTCTTAATACAAATATAAGTATTTCTATTAAAATTACATCAAAACTCAACTTGAAACATGTCCTGTAAGTTAAAGAGTACTCGAAAGTTGTCTGCGTTCATTAAACGAAGGGCACTCGAACAGGAGACGTGGATGAAAAACTCCAGACAGAACCAACCACTCTAGAAAGAAAACGACTCGTTAAATGTGCACGAATCGGACGAGACGAGCGAGCAAATGCAACAATGAAAAGTAATTTGAAAGTTCTTCAAGTTAAATTAATGCAAGTATATAGAGCTATTCTATAATGTATGCCACGATAAACTGAAATTACACGAGAAGAGCATTCACAATACAAATTTAGACATGTAAAGGTAAATCAGTTCCAAAACACAAAAGAGATTTTTCTATGAAAAGTAATAACAACGATAAAATAGTATTTGGGACATTATAGCACCCTAGGGTACTCCAACTTTATTACTTTTATGTGTCATTAGATAAAGCGATTGGACATAATAGACAGCTTTTATAATTGCATTTTAGATTGAGTTTTCATATAAAAATATATGTCCACGAACACACAAGTGTGATCATCGAGCTATTAGTAGAATAAGTTTATTATGCAACCCTGTCAAAGGCTTTCGATACGTCGAGAATAAATAATGATTTATTCGAAAATAAATACTTTATGCAACAAGCATAACTTGAATTAATATAAAACAAGCCTTGCTGGAACTATTATAACTCGCCGCAGTTTTAGCAAAAACGGAAACATCACTAAAGTTTGACGGTCGCAGTTATTATTGACCTATGGCTCTCGAGAGCCTGCCTGTGACGTCATACTGCCTAGCAACGGTTTCGTTCGAACACCGAAATCTTCGCAGATTTACCCTCAATTTAAAAATTATCCGTAGTGACCCTTTTAGTCCTAATTAAGTGAAATAAAAACAATCAGAGTAAAACACTTTTAATTAAATGAACCCTTTTTTGTTTTATCCACTTATTATTCGTTTAAATTTTGTTACAAATTGATTAACAAGGATCGAATCAGTCACGCAGGTACCTGTCTTTTTATCCTAGGTACCTAAAATTTATAAATATTCATAAGATACTCTATCATCAGAAATATATTATTGTGAAAGGTCATTATACAACAAGAAAAAAAATAACCTTTTGATTGGCGGTCAACACCCGAGCTCACCGCAAAAGTATTGAAAAGAATCTGCCACATCAGCACAAGGTACATAAATGTACGCGGCTGTTAGCGATAATACTTATTGCTGAAAGTCACGCAGGAGCGAAGTGAAAGGCTTCTAAATCCTAATGCGGGGCTGAGGTCGGTCATCTTTCAAGAGAACCGTTATAACTCGTTTTCCATTAACAATTGAGATCTGTAATGAAAGCGGTTTGCCTTTTCTTACCCTTGAATTTGAATATATTTTAGTATTGTAAATGTCTACCAAGGATCTCGTGCAGACGATGAGATGAAGAAGAAAATTTTACCTTGCTCCAGCTAAAGTGACATTTTACCACAGACAGCGATAACGATTATAGAAAAGTCAACATACTATGCGTTCCAAAATGAGAAAGTCCACATCAATGACCTCGAAATGTCAACTGTCACTTGAAAAGTACGACTTGCGTAGAAAGTTTATTCACGGAGTAATAATGTTTTTTCACTTTTTAAAATATAAATTTCATGTTTACACTTTTATTATTTTTGGTAACATCTCAGAGAACGCCATTTTCTCTTTGTCAATGTGCTTCGTCCTGCGACTATGTACACGTGCTCGTGGAGTGTTTCTTTTGTTTATGTTTGCCTGATGATGAAGGCGATGATGACTATGATGACTAGGTAGCCATAAAGTGATGCTGAGATGAGTGGACTTGAAGTTTTAGTCTCAGGTAGGTTTTTTTCGTTCATAGTTATTTTTGTTTTCTTTTATTTAAAGTTTTATTTATTGATTTTTTTTATGAAGTATATTCCATTTTTAGTGCAGTACACATTCCGCCATATTACATTAGCATAAATTAATGTTTAAAACCATAGTATATTACAGTAAATTTGTAAACAGTTCATATATATTCTTTATTATGTATTTCAAAAATAAATCTTTTTGCTCACCCTATCTAAATCGATAGGTTTGACAGCTATGACGTAACAATATGGCGTGGCGTCGGGGACTTACTTATTTAAAACGTGTAGTATAAGGAATTGAGCACGTGTCATTTCGGTGGCTCATGTCAAATGTCAATCCCATACATTTTGAACTAATTGACAATCATTATCGCTGACCACATTTTACTGTCCTTCGTCAGAGCCCGTAGCTTTACATAACTCTACGAAGGTCCAAGTATTAGATGGCAATTCTATAGATCTTTTTAATGGACTAATGGTTTCATTATATTGAAACACTCACATAATGTGCGCAAAAAAAATATAGCCAGAAATAGTACAATCGTTCAATTAAAATAACTGTTCACATAAACTCAATTTCTCCGTTTTTCCGGCAAGTAATGAGGTGTGGTGTGACACAGCAGCACTTTATTCCTTCGCACTCGCACAATATCTCTTTCTAAAATGTTAATATTGCTGAGACAGTGCAACTTATTCAGGTCGCAGTGTCCACACGTTCGTGTAACGCCGGACAAAGCTACGTTCATTAAAAATATTTCATTTTGACATTATAACGGTAGCTACGCGTTGCGGATATCAGGCATATTTGATCTTTGCGAGGCAATCATGCAGTGTATTTAATTTTGCGTGCCGACATTTTCGTTCAAAGTTTATTGGATAGTTTGTGTATTTTTAACGTGTTTTTTTTTCTTAGTTTGCTTTCCTTGTTTCTGTGAACAGTTTCCTTTATTGTAAATAATTATAACGTGAACCTAAGTTAAACATCATCAGAATGTTGTTATCATTCTTATGAACTGTTTATCTTAAGCTATCATAACTAAGTATTTCTTCTTTGATTTCGCAAATGCTTCTAACCACTAATAAGTGCTCCTAAATAATTGATACCTATCTAATCTTAAATGTTTCTTCCAATCTATTTAGATGAGCATTAAATGCAAAAGGTCATCGGTCAGGCAAAACACACTTACTCAGCATGACCACAGAGCACAAAGCTTGAGCTGTCAACCTGAGCATCTCAAACCACTTAAATATTTTACATGTCTCATAACTAAACATAATCTGAAACAAGCTATAACAGTCACAGCATAATACTAACTCATGTCGGCGCATAATGCTCAGCTTAGGACACAAAACAGTCCCAAACATGGAGTACTTCATAAAGGCTGAATTAGACGGATTCGTACAGCCGCAAGCCTTTGTGAAGCATTGAGTTATTTAGGTCTCAGAGAACTGCTGATTTTGATGAGACGGAATTGTTTGGGATTTTGATGATTCTTAACAGTGGAAGGAATTGTGATAAGAATGTCTGCTGATTTTGATTGGTTTCCTTAAAAATACAAATATTTAGATATAGAGGTGAATTTGTCTGTTATACCTAAACAATTGCTTGTAAATGTTCTAGCTGCCGCCCGAGGCTCCCCCACGTAAATTTTGAAATTGTACCAAACGAACCTACTGTCTGGATAAAAAAGTATGCTACGTCTGTTTTAATCCATGTTTTTCAGTGAAATTGAAAGAATTGCAAACATCCGTCGATAATGAAAAAAAAATCTTATATTTGTTCTTCCTTTTTACATTAATAATATTTATTATTAGGATTTCTGACTTTTCACCCTGACCAAATGCCCATCCTTAATCATTTAATTGCCCTCTGCTTGAAGGTAAAATTGCCAAATAAAACAAATGACTACTCACTAAATCCCTTGCCAAAACCCACTACACTAATACGATTTGCCACATTAATCCCATCAGCCCCAATAAGCGGTCCATCACAGTACCATTAAGGAATGGCTCGGGGCCTCAAGAACGCATGGCTCCCCTACTCTCGTATCATCTCGCTCAATTTATGTCAATTACGTTCACAAAGTCGCAGCGAAAAAATGAAAATATCAAATAAAAGTGCCCGCACACGTCCCGAGCCCAGCATTCCCTACGTTTGAACCTTTCAAATATTCATCCTTACCTTTTGACGTCTTTGTATTACCTTTTATATATTCATATCGATTCGTACGGCATCGCTTTTAAGTCTTTCTGTCTGTTTGCTTTTATTTGAAACGTTGAAATGTTGACTTTTTCGCGCTTTACGACTTTTGATGGGAGGTTTTGACAAATTATTTTCTTGAGCTATTTTTCTTTGTTTGGTATTTTTTTATGTACATATACACCTATCTGGATATAGGTATTTGAGTCTTACATTAGGTACTTGGAGTCCGAATTGCTTAGCGATTTAATTATGGGATCCCTTGGCTTCCTCTTCGTCGTACCGATGATGATTCCAAAATGAAATGTGTTTTGACCAGAGGTTCTAAACAAGAGACATTCTATCATCGAAAGCGTGGTGAAAGCGATTTAAAAAAATCTAAAATGTACGGGAATATCAAACGCTATCGAAATGTCACGTGATCCATCTTTGCATTTTGTCATTTCGACTATCACCATCGCTGACGTTGATCGACTCTTGTTTAGATCCACAGAATTCAGGCACGTTGACAGCGTTACAAGTTATATCATCTCTTTTTAGGAATGAATAATTCAAATCATTTTTTACTCAGTATTCGACGCATTTATGACTAAAATTTACGATACTAGTTCCTCTGTCAGCCAAATAATCCTGATAACTCAAATATTTTAACAGTCTACATGATTCTGATAAATCAAAATATACGTAAGCAATTTTACGAAATTGCATGACGTTTAAAAATAATATCAGCCACAAACATTTTTCATAAAAAACACAACTTCATTCCTTGTGTTCATTATTCTGACACAGTTATATTTATGCATTTAATTCAGACTCGGAACAGTGCAGCAACTTTTCAAAAATATTTATAACAGAATTCGTCTCTCGTTTAGTATTATATCTGTATGGCGTAGTTTCAAATTAAATGTTTTACACAGCCGGGCTCCCAAACGATTTGGCGTGAAGATAAACTTTAAATTGGTCCACCGTTTTCTCTCGACACTCCAAATTTTCGGTAAAGTTTGTGCTACATGAATAGAGATTGAATATAGCGTGGCGTAGCTGTGTGTGAGTGGTTTTGAGGGCGATGTCCATAGCGGCTGCAGAATCGAGATAACATTTTAACCTTTCATGATGTGCAACAGATTTACGCTCAGTAAATCTGTTGCACATCATAAAAGGTTGAATAAAGAAGCGGTTACCTCTTTTCCGTAGTCGGCTAAGTTAATTGGTGCCAAAGATAAATTAAGTGGTATTTTTTACTCGAACAACCCTTTCCTAGAGTTACTTTTTGTGTAGGTATGTGTAATACTAATAATATTATCCAATTAAAATATATTTCATATTGTCACCTGATTATAATATGAACCCATCAGTTATTGGAAAAACAATTAAAATCATTATTGTGAATTGACACAAATAACGTAATTAAAATAATGTTTCATTATACAACACACAATCTGATTATGATTGTATGTTTTATTTAACAATGAACATAGTTCAATTACTAATTCATACCTTTTTAATTTAATAAACACTTATAAATCTAAGTATTGTTCGTGGGTATTGTCATCACAATCTAAGAAGTCCGTTGACGTCCTCAATTATTATGATCTCTATCACTCAAAGGTTTGCTGGAAGAAAACTCCATTTTGGAGTTAAGCTCGCCTTTGTACATGAATATTGATTTCACTTTCTGTAAATGTATTGTTTTGGTGTACAATAAAGAATTAAGTATTGACGTTTCTCATTTTACATGCCACGATAACTTTCTACGTAAGAAATTGAAAAATCAAATTCCTTATCCTAATCAATAACTATGTTACCCATACACTATAACAACGAGTATCATTCGCAAGCATCAAGTTTAATTATTTTTATAGCTGTCAAAACGGGCCTTCAATTTTTTGGCAACTTTAAGTCAGAGAGCAATATAATAATACACGCCTGTAATTTTCGCAATGCAGACTTCCTCGAAACGGGTTGGCGATTTCTAACTTATATTCAGTAACGGCAGCAGCCTTATTGCATAAGTTAATTTACCAAAACAAAGGGTTTTGACGCCATCAATCGACCAATCACTTGCGAGATGAAAGAGGCGATGTGGAATTCCGTCTATGTGATTGGTCGATTCATGGCGGTCAAACCTTTGCCTTCCCGAATTTACTTACGTAATAAGGCTGCAGGTTACCTTACGATGTATTCCTTCGCCATTGTCAGCAACTTTTTTTTATAAAATATCACGACAAAAGATGCTTACATACTTTCAAAGGTGAAAATAACTTTCTGAACTTTATTGACTTTGAAGACTCCTCAATAACTTTAATAATAAAAATACAAAAGTCCTAACTTTCCGAATAGAAAACCTTTCAACGTTCGGCCAAAAAAAGACACAAAATAGTAAGCCAGTAATATTTTATTGATAGCTCAACTATGTCCCAGTTTTTGTCCCGGCAATCCCGCCTAGATTGCCCCCGGGGGGGCTGTAGCAGTACAACTATCAACTACCGTCGTTATGACGTCACGAGCCCTCTTCGCCAACTACCCGCGACTTGTATTTACTTGTTTTGCAGGATTTTCGTGAATATTCATGAGTACGGCGCGGATTTTAGTAATATTATGAGAGTGTTTCATTAAATTTTATGTTTGTGCTATATAGAAGTGTGTTAAAGTTGCTGTGAGCAAGTTTAGCAATTTGTGGTTGAATATAAGGTTTGAGGCTAATAAATTTGTAGATAATAAGCCCCAAACCTTATAACCTTTCCTAACATTTTGTCTTTCTATTGTAACGTTAGCTTACGTTTAGCTCGACTCAGCTAAACGTAAGCTATGTTAATAAAAAAAAATATGAGTGATTATAAATTAAAAAACTAAGAAAAAGGATAATTGTGAATAAAAAAACTAAGGGCCGCACGTCGTTGGTAGTATGTGTTCGTCAGCTAGGCAGGCAGCAGGATGGACAGGAACTCTTCTAAGTAGTGGAATGCTTGAGGTAGGCAGGTGAGCAGGCAAAACAGGCAGGTAACCAGGTATACAGGTAGAGCGTTGCTCTACCTGTTTGCCGCTGCCCTTATTTTGATGATATGTACAACGAGCTTATAGAATGTCCATAGTCCATTGGTACGTTATGTCTATGGCGTAACAAAAATAAATTGGACAGACAGATGTCAATTCAGATGAAAATGTCAGAGTATAAAATATTCTATGATTTTACAAATTAGCGGTAAAAATTAAATTGTGGATATTAAAACAATCAAAGATAACTAAATGTATGCTTTTCAGGTGCTAACAATATCAAAGAATATATAAAAGTGAGTCACATGAGTTGATACGATTTCAAAAGATAAAAGGTGTGGTTTATATATTATTACTAGCTGACCCGGCGAACTTCGTTCCACCTAACAAATTTCTAAAATAAAATACTTTTCTAAAATAAACGTAGCCTTAGTTACTCCTTATTACATCAGCTATCTGCCAATAAAAGTCCCGTCAAAATCGGTCTAGCCATTTCAGAGATTAGCCGGAACAAACAGATAGACAGACAGACAAAAATTGTAAAAAGGTTATTTTGGTGTATGTACTGTGAAGGGATAACTCAGGGAGCTCTAATAATAAGCAGAAATTACGTTTAACTTGTATTGAATCAACAAAGTGCCAGCCTTCCGGCGGCTTTTACAGAAGTCCCGCTAAACAAAAAACTACACGCGTTCGATATATTTCAAATATTCTGTATTCGATTTCCTTCCAAACTTATAAGTCGCCAGTATTAGGTGTCAGCGGCCGAACAGGTTGCTTGTCCTATGTGGAAAGCCTCTACAAGAGCTACGCCCCTACGAATAGATGCGCAGAATCATGTGAAGCGCGGCTATTCTCAACTTTGGAAGGGAAATCACTCTTACCTAACACCTTTACCTAACGGAGGAATTAATCTAAGGTCCTTCCCTTACAAGGGGAAGGCTCAAGTCATGGCAAACGAATTACCGGATTCTCCGATATTTACTCTAACTTCAGCTAATAAGTGCACATGCATTAACAAGTCAACGCCGTCATGCTTGAACCTCCTTGCACAAAACCTCCGAAAAAGTAACAAGGCGGCCTCATACCTAACAGAAATGATGTGATAACTCACATCCACCCGGATGGGGTTTAATTATGTGAAATTCAAACGTGATACAATATTTCATCCTCAAGCATTTATCAGGCCAGAGAAGGAAAGGCTGGATCGCATCGAATCTTCTAAACCTATCATTGAACTTTATCCAGAGCTTATCACACTTATCGTATTTAATATTATCAATAAGTTATTAACTGGACCAATGCCATAAACAGTCATCAACTGGACCAATGATGCCAAATCAACATCCTTTGCGAAGGCTATGCCCCGTATGCAAAGTCGGTTTCAGTTATGACCAATACCTCTCCCACTCTTGAAATGCTTATATCATCAATGCACTGGATTAAGCTCAGCCAAGCTGAATAAAAAAAACAAATATTGCTTCGATGCGTAGTCAGCATTGCCAGCCTTTTCTTCCCCCGGCAGCTTACATCAATATGTGAAGGGATAACTCAGGGAGCTCTAATAATAAGCAGAAATTACTTTTAACTTGTATTGAATCAACAACGTGCCAGCCTTCCGGCGGCTTTTACAGAAGTCCCGCTAAACAAAAAACTACACGCGTTCGATATATTTCAAATATTCTGTATTCGATTTCCTTCCAAACTTATAAGTCGCCAGTATTAGGTGTCAGCGGCCGAACAGGTTGCTTGTCCTATGTGGAAAGCCTCTACAGTACCGTATATATATTCATAATGTAGTAAAAAAACGGTTATTTAAATATTAAAAACTGACACTCCAATTTTATTTATATGTGTATAGATGTATAGATAAAACGTAAATAAACTAAAAGATGTGGATCTGTACAGCAGAATATAACACTATTAAGAAAGGATGACAGAAATAACCTAATAATAATAGCTTTCTTTACTACAAGAGGCTCTAGACAAAGTTATATTTAATCAGCAAAAACCATTGAGTTTAGTTGAATAGAATAGAATATAAAACATTTATTCGACATAGAGACAACACTAAAACAATAATCACAAATAACAGAGAAGAATAGTAAAAAAAAAGTACAAACAAGGTTATTTGAAGATTTTCGGTTTGTTGGTTTTCAAGGTTTTTTTTTTTAGTTATTTGTAAATTTAAAGCGTTGTACACATCTTTTGGACATTTTGACAGTCGTTAACACTGATACAATGTCGTTGTGTCTAGATTATCTTGTAGATACAATTAAACTTGTGTGGTTATTTGTGATTTAAAATTAGTATCTACCAATATCTGTTCTCACAGCCATAATTCAAGGAAATATCTTTTGATGAACATTATTCTCACATGAAAAAGTATCATGCAAGTTTTAAACTCAGAATTCAAGAAAAAACTTTAAAAAAATTCAAATCTGTTCCAATTTCAAACACAATCCACACAAAATTCCATTATTTTTCAAAATTCCCGATGATACGTAGGTACTCGTATAGCTATTCGTTTAAACCGCGGCGCACACTGGCGGTAATTCAGGTCGTAATTGAATTCCCATCAGCTCAACGTGATATGTAGGTACAATGTAGGGTCGGAGCTCACTTGCCATCAATTATGGCGTGGCTTTTTTGGCGGCGAAATTAACGTTTTCTCATGTGTGTGCATGGCTTTGTATCGTTAGGTAGGTAACGTTGGTACAGTACAGGTTAATGTTATAGTGCTCAAGGAAAAGGTTTATTATTTCATAGGGTGGAAATTATGTTATGAGCTTGAACGGGTTAATTACTTTGAAACCCTACATGGAAGGCGGTGTTAAGTCTTTGAATCTATCTGCCTAGCCTTTCTCCAACTATGTTGGGGTCGGCTTGCAGTCTAACCGGATTCATCTGAGTAGCCAGTGTTTTACATGGAGCGACTGCCTATCTGACCTCCGTAACCCAGTAAATTGATAACACGATTTCCCTTGGTCAGACTGCAGACAGTGTTAGATTTCAGGTTTCTGATTAACCGTAACGACAATCAACCTCGGCAAGTGTTGCATTCAAACTTTAAGTACCTACAATTAGGTACATTTACGAAAGCTAGAATCAATTATTTTTGTTTTTTTTAAATTTCGACATTCTCAATCACCTTTTATTGAACCTATTGAAGGTGATTCAGGGTAAAATAAAATCACAAGAATTGGAAATATCCACGCAATAATTATATTGCACAAAATTCCCAATAGACTGAGAATGCTCCATCAATTTATTACAGAACATCGAAACTTCGTAACGATACAACATTTAAGTAATACTCAGTGTTATGAAAATAGACATATTTACTTATACACAACTCTATAATTGATAAACGTTAGCAACAGTGAAGCAAAACAAGCTGTAATTTCACTTGCAATCGTGATGTAGAATAGTCCAAAATTATATAGGTACACAAACAAACGCTAATTCGTAGTATTATACAATCTACGATCTCTATTGTGTATTAAGCCTTACAATCACCAAACCATAACAATTCCGACTCATAATTAAAACGCTTACTAACTAAAAAAACTCGTCACTAACCACTATTGAAGGCAAGCAAACCAGTAGTTAACCCCTAGTATAGCTATCAATGAAAGTGATATTTATTCACCAAGTGACCTCCGAAATTTACAGGCAGTGGTGATCACAGGCCTCGTTTAGTGATAACATCGATCGACGCATTTGCAAGCCAATGGGACATTAATAGCCCATTGCTTACTAAAAGCCTATTTATATTGGTACATAAAGATCCTCTGCCGAGCTCGCTGGAATAACAAACGGGAGAATACCGTTATTCCCTGTCTTTAAAGGTAGTTAGTTTATAATTTGAGTTTGAGATGAAGAGTAAATGAGTTTTGTAATTTGGAGTAAAGTATTATCGCCAGCGTCGTTTTAATGTTTCATCTAGTGAATATAACAGACAGAAAAGCCAAAAAACCGTTCCCTATTCAAATTTATGTAAAAAAATCGATCGCTTTTAAGTGAAGCTATCGATTACACCTTAATAACCTTTTACCTGTGCGCAATACCGATCTAAAAAAGATAGAAACAAAAATATGAAAATAAATAAATAAAAAATGAACAATGGAAACTGTAATTTTTAAAAAAAGATGAATGAGTTTCAAAACAATAGCGAGGTAATGGACACCGCGAACGTGTGAAAAGGGGAATTTTTATCCTTCATTGGCATCACTGAATGGGTTTTTCAAAGGGCAATAAACTTGTCATAGGTCATTTAATATTATAACCCTCTCTTGTCGGGTTACGAGCTTAAAGTCGTTCGCAATATGTCCCATCTTATTTTCCAATAAAAAGCTTGAGGAGAAAAACAATATTATATACGTCAGTTTATTATTTTTTGTAAATTGGTTCAGAGTTCATACAAGTATTGTGATTAATTTTAGAAATAACTCCGTTTTTGACGTTATTTATATCTTGGATAATTTCATTTTCTGAAAAATAAATCTAAATTCTGGGAATTTATGTGAAAAATGTTATCGTCGGCATACGGTTTTCTGACTGCATATTTCTTTTCTCAAAACAATATGAAGTATTTACAGACTATAAATGATTTCTTTTTTAGATAAAACACATTCTGCGAAAATACTGTTAGTACAATAAATTGTTTTTATTGTCATAGATAGTTTTTATTTGGCTTATAACTTGAAAGGTCCTTGTCCGGCAAATAGACATTAATAGCCAGCTCTTTTGCCAGATTCGATGATACTAAAAACAAACGATTTCACAGCCTCCATTCTATACGCGATTTACTTTTATGAAACACCGATAAACTTGTGCAATTTTTACTTCATTTACTTTCCAATATTTTTTAAAACAAACTTGAAAATCTGGCTGTTTACATGGTTCCCTGAAATTAATTTCAAAATTCAATCAAAACTTGTTGAACAAACAGTAATTTTGTTCGTTTACTGAGTTAAATAAAAACAGTCCAGGTGTGAATAACAATACGAAAGGTGTAAATGAAATAGTCGAAGCGGAAATTTTATAACAAATTGATGTGAGAGCGATGGACTAGCAGACCGCGTGGCAGCCTAATCATAAAAACAATCGACGAATGTAGTCGAGTCCCACATCCCGCACGGGATTCGCCTCAGTTTGACCAGTTTATTTCATCGAATGTGCGACTAAATACGCTGAAATAAAACGCTCAGTGAGTCTATAGCGACTGGATACGCAAAATGCGGTAAGTTTCCACCGGTGACGTGAAATGTGTCGTTCCAACGGGTTTTGCAGCTGGTTTCCTGATATTGAACATTTGTATACGCGACATATTTTTTTGCACGTTTGTAATATGGATACCATCTAACATGTCATTATTTATCATATTGACCAGACAAATTGATAAATTATGAAGTTCAGATCAGTATTGCCCGGGTATTATACATAGTGCCATAATTTAATCACTTAGTCCATGATATATATATTAGTGATAGTAATATAGCATTTTCGTACTATTAATGTCACACCAGTTATAGCCCTAGTTCATGTCCAGGCCATTACTGTCCATACCAGGTTGCCCGGAAGACATCGCAGAATGCGATAAGGCCGCCCGTAACATTTTATGTGTATTAGTTTTAAATTTCTTTATATTAATGTACTAGATGTTGCCAGCGGCTTTTCCCACTTGGAAGGTATTTTCGTATCCCAAGGGAACCTTATATTGGTATGAAAGTGGCATATGTGCTATTCCAGACTATAATCTATATCTGTGCCAAATTTCATCCAGATCCGATCATCCATTTTAGCGTGATTGCATAAAAACATAACATACCACCAAACTTTCGCCTTTATAGTAGGTATTAGTTAGAAGTAAGATTTCATGGTGTTGGTACAGTAAAGCATAACATAAATAATTATATATTAGTTTTTGGTTGTAGGGTTATTCTGCGTCATTATAAACTAAACACGGGAATAAAGTTTTCTACACATAGGTGCGAATCACATCAGCAAACGCAATAATTTTGAAAATTAACTAATTCTACAACCAAATTACTCGAAACTAACTAAATAATTGTAATCATTAAATAATAATCCACTAAATTACAAATTATTACCTTGAACATACATGAGCCCATTATTACACATCGGGACACGGAAACGTACGAAATTTGAATCACGTTGCCATTTACAAATCACAGAGGCGAAGATCTATGTATTTGTAAATGTTTAATATAGGTACGTGGGATTCGTCTACATACTTAGGTATAAATAAGTAGGAACGGAAGATTAAATGATAATGATAAATAATATTTATTTTATCTTTTAACATAACACGATCTCTTAATCCTTTTTTGTCCATTTTAACAAGATAACGCTGGTGTTCTTAACTGACTACTCTAAGAAGAAATACCGAAATAAGTTCAAAGGCCAAAGTCTCTTTTTGCACTAAATACAATGTAAGTTATATAAAAAAAACTGAACATACCAAGAGCGCGCCCATGGCGGTTTTGGTTTACAAAAGAAATTCTAGAAAATATGTTTCTTTCCTAAAGTTTTCCCAGTGCGTTGTAAATTGTAGGTTTTCTGTTATTTTTATTTTGTGACACAGTGTTGTGACGAGATATCGTTAAAATTCAGTTTTCCAAAAGTATTGGACTGGATGTCACGTCTTTTTTTGTGGCCCGAAGTGTTTTGGTGGAAAGGATTTTTTTTTTCAACTGGACGATGTCATCAAGGGTCTTTTTTAGACCATACACAGTTTCTCTAGTGGTGAAAAATTGTTTGGGAATTTTAATTTGCTTTGGATTTTCTGTGCTCTACAAGTTTAAACTTGTTGGAATCTTTTGTAAGTCCACTTCGAGTCTTATAACATGAAATAAATGATTTATTTTAATGTTAAGGAGGCTTCACCTTCCAAAATTATGACTTCACAAATACCTGTGCTTTGTGCTTTGGTACAGTCCACATGAGTTGCCGCAACGGTTATTCGCTGTTAGTCGTTGTATAGTTTGTTTTTTAACCGACTTAACAAAAAGGAGGAGGTTCTATTTTCGACTTTATGCTTGTTTTTTTTTTGTGTATTTTCACCGATGTCTACTTCAATTGTGGACCGATTTTGAAAAATATTTTTTTGTTTGAAAAATATGTTTCGAAATTGGTCCCATTTTAATTTGGTGAAGATCTGATGAAGAAATTCGAAGATGTACAAGAGAACTCTTCAATGAAAAACGACAAATCTCTCAGGACTGCTGCAATCGCATGTCTGTTTATTATTTATACCATTTCATAACATAACATCACGCCAGCCTCTCGTCTCACCGGTTATGTTCAAGTTTCACGATATTCGGGATCTATAAGGTAACTTAATACACAACTTGCCTATTAGGCGGGTACAAGACAAAAGCGAAAAATAAAAAACCTGTTTTTACAAAGAAATACTACCAACTTCCAAATAAGAAAACTGCAAAGTGAAAAATAACTTTATGGAAGTCGATGTCCATAACGCAAAGAAATGGTATCTACGAAAGATTCCTACTTCCAAAAATAAAGTTATTTTTCGCTTTGTAGTTTTCTTGTTTGGAAGTCGGTACTATTTGTTTGTAAAAAAGTTGTTTTTGTTTAGTGTCATTTCTTACAAAGTTGTGAGTCATAACAACTTTTAAATTTTTTCTTTGTCTTGTTACTGTAAGTTCTAAAGATAATTCTATTACATTCTGTTAAGGTAAATTTAACATTTCCACTAACGGGTGCCAATGTTAAATCTCGTTCAACAAAAAGGTGTCACAAACCAAAACAAATAATAAAACATATCCAAGAAATTAAGCACAGGAATGACGTCACACTAACGTAGGAACACGCCATTACATTCGTGCTCCCTTCGTTACGCCGCTGTTAATTTTAATAAGCGTTCCCTTGTAGGACACCGGTGCCATAATGTGGGCATTTATTGTCACGGGGATGCTCTTACAAGGAGAGTTATCTTGGCTAAGAAGCTGTCTTGAGAGGCTATAAAATCAGCTTAAACGCACGTGCATGGTCTTTTGGCTCTGGATTAATCACGTCAATTCGTTCAAGAGACGGTGTGTTATGTGAAAATAACAGCGTTTTACTAAATGCATATAAAGTGTATACGGTATTTTAAACAAAAAGTCATTTTTTAAATGTTTGTCTGTCTGTCTGTTTGTTCCGGCTAATCTCCGAAACGGCGAGACCTATTTTGACAGGACTTTCAATGGCCGGTAGCTGATACTAAAATGAGTAATTTCTGATTTTATTTTCAGAAGAAGAATTATATTGCCGCGTAGAAAAATTGAATCCTATAATCTTTTTAGTTTTACGAGTTCGACGCGAATGAAGTCGCTGGCAGCAGTTAGTTGGTTACAAATGACACTTTACCGATCAGTACGTTTTTACTGCAGCAGTCATTGCTTCCTAGCCAATTACTCTTAGAAAAATTACCGAAACAAACCAGAGGTCAAAGTTTTATAAAAGGTTAAATCGCCTAGCCGAGCATTCCTAATTATTTCCGAAGATTCGTGCTACATAATATGAGAAAATTTTCCTCAGGCAAGAGCTTAGTAACACAGAATTACTCCGCATAGTCTTAGTAACAGTCCCATTGGTACCCTCGGGTACGAAACCCTATAAAATAGCAACGTGACATTTATGCGGGTTTGTAATTCTGTCCGCCAGTTTAAGACTTGGCAGGTAGTGGGACGTGTGACACGTACTCAAAAATATAGTTTAAAGAACTTGCCGTCGTTACTTTACTCGTGGTGACTTGGAGGCTTTAGATGGAGAAGGCAAACACCAGGGACAGTGTCCACTCATCATTTCCCTTCCGGCCTTGGGGGAGGCCTTTTCCTAGTAGCGGAACAACGTTTGTTGGTTGAAAAAAGAAGGAACTTGCTAAGTTCACAGGATATAATACATTTTCATAATCGTGTCAGCAGTCAGCACTTTCACAAGTTCACAAATATTTTTGCCTCTTTATGATATTAGTATATTGATGATAGCGGTGATGGTTGCCCAGGATACTCATGGGTTACGTCATTCTTCGAAGCTCTTTCAACACTCGACAATTTAATTCTAAAAGTGCATGTTTGTCGTAAAAACGTATCAGGATTATTTATTATCCCAATTTTATCACACAAATAAAATACAATATCAAAAACTTTCATGACAAAAGATATCTAATAGAACACTAAAATGACTCAGTGGAACTAGATTGGATCCCTGGGCGAACATTAACGACTCTTTAGAGCTAAACTAATTCACACCTAGATGGCGCGTGAAATTGATTTCTCCTCTATTCTATAACCCATTAAATTGAGAGGACTTTTAGCGTCACATTTTAATCGTTCTTGGACACGATTTAGTTAGATTCTTCTATGATATTCATCTGCTTGAATCTAAAAGATTTTGAAGGAGTTGTAAAGGTATTTTCAAATACCACAATTCTTCAGCAAATTAAGCGCTACTTCGGTCACGTCATGTGAAGACTCGCTGATGGTTTGGAAAAAGTCCTTCAGTGACAAGAAATACCAAGACGTTAGCGACCAAAACAAAGTATCTTTAGTATGTATGGTGAGACCGACATACTTGGCGCCAAGCCCTGGCCGGGACTTCAACACGATGGATCTGGAATCGAGTATAAAGAGAATGTTCCACATTGCAACATAGTTTAATGCTGAGGTCTCATTAGTTCGTTGCGTTACGTCGTCGCATCATCACCATGCCACATTATGCCTTGCGTTGCCGCACGCGCAGTTTTAATTGATCAACGGACGAGAGGCGAAACGGAGGCGGGGGGGAGTTGGATGCGCTGCGCCGTCGGAGCTCCGGTGCGGACGATGGACAGTGTTTGTTCCGATCCATTGTCGAATCTGGAATCCACACTGAGACGCTGCGCTGCGACGGCGTGCGTCGCATCCTTGCGTTGCGGCGTCGTGCGTCGTCGCAACGCAGGCGTGGAATACGATGATTGGATCCGTTACGATGACGCAACGCAACGCACTAATGAGGCCTCAGCCTTACACGGCGGTTTTCCGATTGGTAGGGTTAGAATGTTGTGATTGAATGCATTTAAACCAATTATACTAATAGGCATAGTTAGAACGAGTTATTTTAGTTGGCTTCCGTGTAGTAAGTTAAAGAACAGTAATGCAATAAGTACTAATGCACGTGACCTAAAAGGCGCTGCAGTTACGCGAGTAACTTATCAAGCCTTCTGCCAGTAACATAACTCACTCAAGTAAAAAACAAGGCTCAAATATGTAGTAAAGTGATGATAAAGGGTTATTGTAAAAGTTGGCAGACACACTACTCCGTAAGTAGCTGAAAGTATGCCAAACTTCAGTTAGAGCATTGAGGTCCAAACATAAGTGGAAGGGAGTCCGTTTCATGCTTGAAATAGCTTAGGAATAGTTTTTGGGTTAATGTGGATGGAACAAGTACTGTGATGGAATCCGAAATCTTAGGTAGAGAAGTGAGTTATAAGACTCCCACAGACAGGAGCGATGCGGATATACGACAAAAATGTAAAAACCATTTAATGGACATATTTCTATGGAAATATTGTAATATAATTTCTCCTCTTTCTAAAAGTGTTAGTTGTTGTTGCATTGTCTCTTCGTGTGTGTTCTTTGTGAGAGTCTTCGTTTCTAACCTTCCCTCAAAATTCAGTAAATTCAATCAACTTGCCTAGCCAATGCCCAACTTAATTGGGATTGTCTTCCAGTCTAACTGGATTCAGCTGTGACTAACACGGAGAGACTGCCTGTCTGGCCTCCACAACCCAGTAACTGAGTACAAAATATCTGTAACAATATCTGTATACAACAATATCTGTGTAATTCTGGGTAATACAATATCCCTTGGCAAGACTAGTGATAATTTCCTGCCTACTTATTATCAGTAATGACTGTTAAAGATTCAGTTAATTGTAGTGGTGGAAGTATTAATTACTAAACAAAATGTTATACGTGTTAGTAATTAAAGAATTTGTCCTCTAACGAACGTGTCAAGTGAATGATCCGTGGGGTCTCTTCATACTATATTTAAAGAGAAAAAGGTTAAGGTTTATTTTTTAAGGCAAAACTATTTGTTATACGAAAAAAACATGTTTAAAAAATAATGTACATGAAACAATAATAAATATACATTTTTTTCAAGCCTTTTAAGCTAGCCGTTACTAAGGAGTATGCTTAAGAAAGTTACCGTTTTACGGCACTTAAGCGCATGTAGGCCCTTAAAACCGAGAGGAACTAACACGTGCCAACAGAGTCTTTAGTATTTCTCAGAATATGTCATTATCCTGTAGTATTGTCTACCCGACAGGTTTCATGTACATTATTTTTAAACATGTTTTTTTCGTTTAACAAATAGTTTTGCCTTAAAAAATAAACCTTTATACCATTCCCCCTCTAAAAAGCTTATTTTATTAAATTAAATTATAAAAAGCACTTTTAATCACTGTTTTGGTGTTTGAATTTAGAACACACCAATATATATTTGACCTCCATCTCAATGCAATACAACCTACTTGCGCATAAGATACTCGATACAAACTTCTTGTGCAAACAAAGAATATTCGAATTTCAAACTCCTTCGTCGATTTAATTTTGAGTTTGTTTATATTTAGGATTTTGATAATGATTTTGTTTTGGTCTAGGATGTTTAGTGAATACTTATTTGGATTGTAATTCTAATATAAATTGCATTGGTGTTTAATTAATTATAATTATGTAACTTAACGGAGGTGATCATTGGCCTCTGAAACACAGGTGCTATTTAGGTAACTCAAACTCAAAGGCTCAGCTTCAATTTACAAAAAATGTGAAGCCCTAAGGTTTATCATTTTCTGTAAATTTTGAAGGTAATAAACCATTTATTTATTTATTATTATTCCTTGTGCTTTTGGCTTAAATCCTTCTTTTTCTCGAAGACATGGTATAAAATATAGTATGCAACTAGTGAATAAAGGACGGTTTTAAAGCGAGGGCCATAAATGAATCACTCGCGTCGTTCAGGATTCTAACACTTGAATCACTCGCTATGCTCGTGATTCAATCATCATGAATCACTCCCTACGGTCGTGATTCAGTTGTTAGAATCCTTCACTTGTTCGTGATTCATTTATGGCCCTCGCTTTAAAACCGTCCTTTATTCACTAGTTGCATAATATACTATAACTCAATAACTTAATAAGCCTTAACTCAAGGGAAACTAGTCAGTATTACCAATTTTGATAACAATTCTTAGAAAATACTCGTAGAAACATTCTAAGGTTGCAACTACCTAATTGTTGAAACTAAATATAGAACTTATTTAATGACGAGAGCAAGTGCTAAATAATTTATTTTAGCTGAGTTACGGTCCAAGAGCTAGCTATAATATTAAAATATAATAGTAGTTTCTTTTGTTCCTGTATTTTGGGGTGTACAAAAAAAAATATAAGATAATATCTTATGAAGTGCAGGGCTGATGCCTTGGTTATGATGCAAGTTACGGTTATAAGACTTAGCATGATATGACTCTTCGCTGAAACAATTTCTAGCCCTACAGCAAGATTATTACCCAGAAAATACAGGAGCTTTCAGTCTATTAAGAATTTCAAACACTTATCTTCATATTTGCGTACCTATGTAGTATGTAAATAAAACATTGTCTAACATAAAAAGATAAGTAGTCCAGTCAAGTCCAGCCTCTCAAGTTCCACAATCCCCGACAACTGCTCACGGGTGAAGTGGTCCTCTAGTCTCCCACACAATATCAACTCGTGATTCTATTATGTAAGCCCCTTTATTTCGTGGAGGAAGCCATCTATCAGTCGTCCTCACTGATTCCTCGCCAAGTCGCATAGTTACGGGAACACTGACCTATATTCAAAATAGCATTTTATTGTGATAGTTGTAGCGTTAAGAGTAACAATGTTAATAGTGTTTCGGGATTCAGGCACTTTGGTATAGTTAAGAAGAGTTTAATTGTATCTAAATATATTTTTTGGAAGTAGTAACTTTTTTAGCCGCGTTGAGCGATTTTCGGTAGGGGTGAAACTTATGGGTTCGCCTGATCGACATGCTAATGTGACGTGTGATGAAATAACTAAAAACCGGTCAAGTGCGTATCGGACTTCGCACATTTAGGGTTCGGTACCAAATCACAAAATTAAGTTTTTTGTAATAGAAAAATTAGGGAATTTCAAAGAAAGAATCTATTTTATCAATATATAGGTATTTGTTGGTAAAATATACGTAATAATAAACATTATCACCAAATTTCCCGTTCATAGCTCAATCGAAAGTTAAAAATACGGGTCTACCTTTTATAGCAGAACTTTTTAAGTCATAATATTACTTTGCATAACAACGGATAGCATAAACTTCATTTCGCAGAAAATCATTTGGCATACACTCATTTATCATACATTATAACTTATAATTTAGTAATTCAGAATCATCTTTTGGTATAAATTTCATTCCGATAATCATTAAAAGGCAGAACCATTATATCGCAGTAAGTTCACAGTCAGAATCGTCTTTTGGCATACATTTCATATCCATAATGATTGAAATACTCATCTATCACATTACAAAAAATTCATAGTTCATACAAAAAATATAGTAGGCAATATGATAAAAACTATTTAAATAATTAAATTGACTGGGCTTTCTGAATAATGCCCATCACTTATTGGGCCGGGTAATAAAAAGATGCATTGGTTTTAATATAAAATACATAAGTATGATTAGTATTTAAACAACAAAGTCGACGGAGTCCCGCTGCGCGGGGCTCCTATTTCTATCTGCAGGGTCTGAAGTAACCGAACCTCTCGAGCTCGCTTCGCTCGCTCTCGGACTAATTCATTGCCCATAACTATCAAATTGCCTAACAGTTACGTAATAAATAAAAAAGAGGATCAAATATTATATTTTCATACCAAATATTAATTGAGTACGTTTAAATATTATTATCATGTTACCTTGAAAGCAGTTCATTTATAATTTAGTCGTAGATCAACTAATATAGACGCAATAATTAATATCAAGATTAAACAAAAAAACTACATCAACTATTTTAAAATGGTCATTTACAATAGATCAATTTTATTACTATCTACTAGATAAATACTGTCCCATAAAATTATTCCAAATGATTTTTTTATTGTTTTGTATATATAAGCCGTTGCCAGGGGGTCTACTCCCTAACTCGGTCAACGAAGTTCCGACCCGTACAAAAGTACTCCGGAACTTCAGAATGAACCCTACTTCGTAATGATAAAAAATTTACGGACGAGTAAAACACATCGGGAGTATGTACAACTGTCAAATTGTGCTGTCATTTATTAGTTGTTGGGGACCCGAACGAATCATGCGTTCAATATATGATACGGAGTTGGAAACGCTCATAACGAAGGCCTAAACTACGGACTTCACGCTTTGGGAGTAGACCCCCTGGTTATTTGTTCGTCTAACGATAACCCTGTTGTTTTTTTTTATTGATGACAGGCTTGCGCTTGACCATTATCTCACCTGATGGTAAGCGATGATGCGGTCGACGATGAAGCACGCTTGCCTAAAAGAAACCTATTCACTCTTGACTTGAAGACTCCCAGGTTGTAGCTATCAGGAAATACAGACTCCGGCAGGGAATTCCACTCCTTTGCTGTACGCATAATAAAAATATTCCCAAAACGTTTAGTGCGTATGGGTGGGATGTCCACCATGTACCGATGACGCATCGCCGTACTTCTTGTAGTCCGATGATGGAACGGGCTAGGAGGAATTAGTTCATGCAATTCCAACGCACTCTCTCCGAAATGTAACCGATAAAAAACCGACTTTTAATATCACTTAGCCTTTTCCCAACTATTTTGGGATCGGCTTCCAGTCTAACTGGATTCAGCTGGATACCAGTATTCTCAGATCTCCACAATCTAGTTACCAGGAGAAACGGTAACCCTTAGTAAAACTTGTGTCAGATTTCAGGCTTCTGACTACCCGTAAAGACTGTCAAAGATCTTTTTTTTACAATCCCACCGCACTATTCCCAAACCACTGAAACTCCTGAAAGCCAGAATCAACAGAGGCGACCACCAGAAAAGCGCCGAGGCAATGAAGCTTGACAAAGTCCGTTCTGCCATGACATTCGTCGAAGATCTACAAATGTCATGGCAGCCGGGACCAAAAGGTTAACGTGCTTTCCGAGGCACGGCAGAATCTCGGTATGTTAAGATGGTTGGTTACCCAACCCTGGACCAACCTCGGCAAGCGTTGCTTAACCTGGCAGATTGTCCCGTGCACAGGTGCACGAGCTCTAAATGGTGCCTTTTAATCCATTAGAAATATTTCAGATGCTGATACCTAATATTCCTAGACATGAACCAACTAGTTCTACTATATGCTAAGATTGAAATCACAAAAAACTACAATATTTTGTCGAATGACGCGAACATTGTTGTTTGAATAGTTGTTTTTTTCATATTTTAGAAATGTTATTTATTTATTAAAAAATATTCCTTACAGCTATCGTTACATGTTTGTGATCTATACTATTCCGCGGTGTTCATTTTAACTTATTAATAAATTAAAATTAAATTGATACCATAATAAAAGTACTCACACTTCTGAAAGATCGCCAACGAAATAAGCGTCACCCTGTACATTGTTAGTTTGAAAAGAACCTCATTGTGAAAACACGATCTTTTATTCAAGAACAGACTTCAATTGAAGATTTCCAACGCTTATTTATTTTAAATCGAACAATGATCGGTTTGTTGTTTATCCAAGAGCTTTCTCAGTCCAAGTAGACAGTCGACACAATATTTTTCATTCGTTTAAAAAAGGTTAGTGTCGACGTGATCACATTGTTATTTTTATCTGTAACCGTTCGAGACAGCTGAGCAAAAACTAGGTCTTTGATGCTCAGATCTAGTTTTATTGTTTTAGGATACGAAAAAAATGGAAATGTCTGTGTAATGAAATGTCTATCTTTCAGTTTGTTTCTAAAGACTTAGTTTTAGACATTAAGAAAGTAGTAGAGTGAGTACTATTTTTTGAAGTTCGTCATCAATGTATTTCACACAATGTTTTTTACTGTTGTGAATAGTAAACTTTTAATTTAATCCATTTGGATTTAAATAAAAGTTTTATTGAACTGTCGAAATAATTTAATTCAGAAAGTTTTATAACCCATCTCCGACCTTAAACCACTGGACGTCATTAAATAACGAAAAATGTATATTTGTGGCCATTTTTCCACACATTCTAGATTATGTCCTTTTATGTGAAGTGATTGGTAGGTATCTACTTAACATATTTTGCCAGTAAGCATATTTTTTGGGAAATACCAGAACCGCCACGAAATCTTCCACCTCAATGTTTTAAAGTTTTTTATTAATCGTAATTTTTCATTGTTATTAAACAATATGTAATCAGTTTAATAACAGACGCATCGCATGCATATATCAATTTATTTCTGTTATTAATTGTAACACAATATCTCTGTTTAAATGTTTAAAAATAAACAATTATTGGAATTGAAATTGATTCTAAAAATAATGGCACTTTAAAATGCTTTTAAAAACTTCGCTTTCAATATTCAATTAAAGGCAAATTACCTTTCTAGGTATTCATAATTCCAAAAATTTCAGGAAACGGAGTATCCATATATATGACATTATTTTAAAATATGTTTCTATAGATCCCAAAACATTCCCATTTGACACACAAGGGTGCCTCGAATACTCAACTCGAGATAATTCGAAAGAAATAAAGTTTCACAGATGGCGGGACACCCCTGAGTATATTTCTTGAATAACGGCCGTCAAATTCGGGACTGTCCTATTAAAAGTTGCCAAGATTATGGACATTAACTCCCGGGGAGAAATTTCAAGTTTAGCATAATACCTACCTACTGTACCCCGTGAGGGATATTTTTTTGATGTTCTATTCTTCGGGGATCTGTTGGGCACAGGAAAGTATAAGTTTATTAGCGTCCGTAGTAAAATAAGGTACACCTTTCTTCATCTTTGTAATTATTTCATTTACTTGATAAGCGTTATATTATTTAGTGTTAACACTATGACATACGTTCGGTGCTTCTCTTTAAAAGTAGTACCTAGTCGTAGTAGGTTTTTGATAAGGTTGATCTATTTAAAACATATCGTCTCTTTTGTTAAATAAAGTAATGGAGGCTCTAGTTAAATGTTTGGCTCATGATAATTATCTCCGATGTTTAAAAACTGTCGTGCGTGTATGACCAGATGAATGAAAGTAGATGTAATACGTAAGGATCGTTGCAGGTTGCGTTCTGTAGTTCCTGTCGAACTCCATTGGAAACAGACGTGAGTTTAGATATTATTTGTATATAAAAATAGATTTTTATTTTGAAAATGAACCATACTGTGTCTCTTGACCTAAATTTATTTCTCTTCATCAATTTATTTCATACGGAACCCCAGAAAACTGTTTGAAACAATTTTACCGTTACCATTTACCCAGGGACTACCAAGCCGAGTTCTTACGTTTTAATATTTGAAATGAGCTGTGTTTTTCTTTGAACTTTCACAGACAGCCTATAACTTTACAATATATACCTTTTTACAGGTTATGGGCCTCCGAAGAACATTTCTTTATGTACTTTTTAACTTGCCAAGAATAGCTATAAAGAATTTTACTTGAGATAAATCCTTTTTAGATGGATATTATTTTTTATATTTGGTTTAACATGAGATTGAGTTTTTGCGATTTGATTGATATTGGATTGTCTTATGCTTTATTTATTTGAAAGACTTTACTGTATTATATTTTTTTTATTGCTTGAAAATCTTTAAAAAAGATAAATAGTCTCTTATTCGTCTTCTTCGCTCTTGTGACCACACTTGACACTTTAAGCTCGATTTATTTTCGAAAAGTAAATGCATAAAGTACTCGTATTATTTGCTGTCTGTCTCTATTTACTAACTAAAGTGTATGTTTAAAGGTTGAGAGGAGGTCAGAGATTCAGAGGACAATAGATATGGCCATCGTATTGTTGGTAGAGTTAGTTTTTATAGTCTGTAATATGTGTTAAGATTGTTTGATTCTGGTTGGGTGGAAGAGGGCGTTAATGGCTGCGACACAGTGTAAAACTACTGCAGTAATTGCCGTATACACCACTTTGTAAAATGTGCTGTAGTTTAAATAAAATAATATTTATTTATTTGCTTTAAAACTAAGTTTGAGTTTAGCCCTGCCACTCGAAAGTTTATTTAGTTCAAGTTCTCAATTTGACAAATTATTTGACTACCTAATATTTGGCTCGCATGTTGATGAAACCATCAACAATAATAAACATTGATCGCCCAACCAATAACTTTAGATCCAAACCATAAATCCAACTACACAGCCCTATAACATTAACCCCAATTTCCATCGAAAGCGAAAGATAGAAATCCAAAAAAGCTATAAACAACAATGTATCGAGCGACACTAACGTCGGACAAATAAAATAAATCAGGGCGTAAATAACGCTGTTAACTATATATTCCCCAAAACGTGGGGAACGAGCGTCGATGTTAGCTTCACTTAAATAATTTTGGGCAAGCGATACTATAGAGTGCTTAATTTATGGTGGACTACAACCTTTATTTATGGTGGAGTGGTGTTAGCTGTTGTATGTTGTAGCTACAGCGAGTAATGGCTAAATAATAGTGGTTCGTGAAACTATCGTGATTGCTCTGTGAGGGCTTGCTTTCAACACGCACTCTGAAGTAATCGTGTTTTAAATTGCTTATACTTACTATCACTAGAGGAAGGTAATTTTGAAACAAAAATTATGAGTAATTTGGAAAGACTTTTTTTTGTATAACTTGGTTTAATATTTGCCAGGTCGTTTTGAGTATAAAGTAGGTACCCTACAAAAATATAATAAATAACAATTGTAATAAAAATAATACAACATATTACTCTTTTTCTTGGAAAAAGTAATGAATTTCCATAAATTGTAGACTTATTGACGGCCAGAGCCTATCAACAAAATTATTGCTATGTTTTCCCAATAGAACAAACAAATTATTAAGTACAGCAATACAGAACTACGGTGACAATAATTTATACTAAACGCGCCTATAAAACGGGCATAATAAAATTATAATATCGAAACTTCGTCAATAATTCTGTGATGGGCGAAGAACAAAGAGCTGAAAGTGGCCATTGTCCCTCGAACGCATCAAATTATGGCCACATTATCCGTGATGGCAGTATATTTCCCCTGTTATTGCGACACCCTATTTATTTGGCCCAGGGCCTGTTCATTATATAAGTTTTTTATTGCAAGGTCAGGGGAAGCGCTGATAGTTAGTTTACCATAGAATATTAGATTTATTTAATGGCCAAATATGAGGGGGTTGACCGGAACGTTATTTTCAATGATTTCGGTGAGTGGTTCTCTATCGAGTTATGGCTTATTGGATATTTTAGATATCAGCTTCCGCTACATTTGAGATGAGATCGTATCAGATTTAGTATTAGAAACATGGCTTTAGTTGCTCCTTACAGAGACTTTGAATTATTGTTTTTATTTTTGGTTCAGGGTTTTGCTAAAATTAATGGTTATAGACGAGACTGAATTTAGCACTATCAACCAAAAATTGAAAAAGAACAACACGACCAATACCTTTAACTAAAGAGAACACAAACATATTTAACTGTTTGCGCCTAACGTTGATTATATTTGTGACGTGCTTGCGGGTAGGGAGAGATAAGCGAGATGTTTGGTTGGATTCGTCTCCTACCCTCTTTTGTCCCCTCTCGCACAATGCCATAGTACCAGGTGTGAGCGAGACTGCCACACTCCACCTGCGTATTGCCGAAAGTAACAGCCGTGACAGGCTGACATACGTCAACCAGCAGCTGTATATTGGCCTGCGACTCCTATGCGGGCCTCTTTCCTTCACAGCAACTCGTCGACAGTGGTCTGCTTATCCTAAACCCTATTGTAGGTGACTCACCGTCCATTTTATCCAATCGCTTATTATTTCTTGTTTTTCGAAACCAACATTTCGCGTATCTGCGTTGAGTTCTACCCGGCGCAACCGATAGGTACAAACTTTTACTAAGGTACTAATGAAAAACATTCATTTCATTATAATTTCAACATTAAGCTTTTGCTCTCAACAAAAAGGAGCGCCAAAATTAATATTATGAATCCTAATTAAAAAGTTTCCGACACTCATATCCAAAAATTATGTACTAGGCAGACATGAGCGCGACGGTACCTACGTATATAGGATTTTAATGAGTAGTGAGCAAACGGTGAGCAAAAGGCCGCGATGTCCTCTGGGGCCTCCCATACCCATTAGATATCACGTCTGAGGATTGGAAGCCGCGGCGGGAGAGGAGTGCCGGTATTGCGGTGCGCCGCTCTCCCTAACTTTCGCGGCCTGGACGGGGTCGCCACCGTCAGATGGCAGATGCGGTGGGGCTGCAAGGGAGGAGGAGTGTAGGTATAGTGTTCGCCGCTCTAGCTATCCCCAGCGGCCGAAAAATGGTAGGTGGCGGGTCCATTGACCTTGACCCCTCACAAGGGGACCAAGTATGCCATACACGGGGCCATCTGGCGCCCATGCGCTGGTTTGGTCCATGGGCTGGTCACGGCGTACAGTGCGTTCTGGTGCGCCGATGATGGGGGGTACTCCATAGAGAGGGATCCGGTGACGGACAGCCTTGGCGGGTTCACGGTGAGTGCTAACGCGTGCCTTAGTTCCCGCCATAAGCGGTACAGGAGAACACCGTGGAGTTTTAGTCGGTTGGAGTCCCACATAAATGCGCTATCTCCCCGTTGTGATGCAGTTTACATGACCATTTCTCCATGTTCAAGAAAAAGGGACGCAATAGATGGAAATACCTAGTAACACTTTGCTCGACACGGGTATCGAACCCAGGACCAGCTCATTAGAAGCGCTCGCGCACCACTATACAACGAGGCAGTCAAATCAGAAATGATGTTCCAGGAAAACATGATTTCATAGTTACTTACGTGTTATTAATATAGGAATTAATTAGTTGTGAGCCAACAAGCCAAGGAGCAATCACTGTTCGATTAACTGTTGGCGAACAAAAAGTTGTTGAGTCGATGGCGAACAAAAAGTTGTGGAGTCGACGCGGACTAATGACTGTTTCATTGCATTAGCACAACAAGTGTATTAGCTGGGGTTGCCAGCTTTTCTAACTCACGCGAGTCTCTATTAGGAAAAGGACATTTGAGTTTGTGTAAGATATTGTGGTTGTTCGTGCACCAATTTATTTTTGTAAATTTTAGTGTCTTGAGTACATTAAAATTAATAATGCAAGGACAAAATGTGTAAATCTATTTAATTCACTGAATTTAATAGCAGCACATATTTTGTATTCATATATTTGACTGTGACTTTTTATTATTGACAAGCACACGTTTGGCCACTATGTCATCTGATGACAATCGATGGTGTGGATGCCGATGGCATACGCCTAGATTATAGATAAGATCATAGATATCTGGGACAAAGACCACGACACGGTTTGCCACTCTTTAATGTTACCGAAGTGCGTGTAACGTATTAATTAAAAAAATGCAATAAGTAACAACAATACAATACAGAAAATCATTCAAAGAAAGCTTCAAGAAGTTAAACGTTACTCATTTCCCATAAATCAAAATAAATGTTGCCATTAAACAAAAAACAGAAACTCAGTCCCAATTAGCGCTACAAAAGCGTGACTGCTCATTTTTATGTTCACCACTAAAATGCCACAAAACAATACTTCATCCATTTATAATACTCGTTCGGTCCGCTCAACAAAATATTGTACCCGTTAGGAGCACTTAAAGTGTGCGTGACGGGAGAGTATTATACTCGTACTCTTCTAAAATACATCAGGACTGAAGGCAGTAGTGTTCCTGATGGGAGAGGAATTTGCGGTAATATAAACACAATACTTTTTTTACTATAAACGTTAATTTAACCAGCCTTGTTAGTTAGTAAGTATGTAGGTACGGGTCAAATCTAGCAACTGAATTAAAACAGTTATGTAGCCCCAACCGATTACGCTGAAATTTTGCTTATATTATATACGTTTGGTTTGGATGACAATGCGCGATACATATCTAAAATTTGAATGAAACTTGTTTTTATTAATAAGTAAGTCTTTTTAACCGACTTTCCAAAAAGGAGGAGGTTCTCAATTTGGATGTTTACATTTTTATTTATGTTTGGGCACAACTCCGTCATATATAAACAAACGGATTGGCAAAATTCTTTTTTGAAAGAAGTTTATTTCAAAATAGTCCCATTTAAATTTGGTAAAGGTCTGATGAAGAACTTCGGAGATATACAAAAGAACTCTTCAATAAATGATGGCAAATCTCTTGGGATTGCTGCAATTACATGTCTGTTTTTTGTGTAAACCATTTCATAACGTACCATCACGCCAGCACGCCCGAAATGGGTATGCAGATGTGTAGAGTTCATCCTGGTACACTGTCATTCCAACGGTTATGATCAAGTTACATGTTATTCGGGTAATCTATTCTGTTATCACTGTGGGCTTATTATTGAACTTGTCTATTATGAACCACTAAAAAATCTAATGTTTTAGTTACAAGTACTACCGAAATAATAATTTAGTAAATCGCTTACATTTTAGCTTATCAAAAATCACTATGCCCACTGTGAATTGTTTGCCCAAAATACTAATTGTTTTATTCCACTGTTTCCTCACAAAAACTTTGAACGAAATTGGTCAGTTGACCTTTCCTGTTTGTTATGTAAGATAAACAGATTTTTCATTAACAGCTCATAAAAGTTAAAAACGATTACCCTTTTTACCAATTTTATTATGTACTGCCGAAACAAGTACCAATTAGATGATTATAAGAAAACAACTTTTCGCTAGGTATTCCTCACTACAGTCATCCGTTCGTTCAAAGCCATGGTCACCGTACTGCTGCGTCATCGCTGTAACTCGTGGCAATTACAAGCCAATAAGAACTCGCCTGTGATTGATGGCAAGCTCTCTTAATATCTGCCTAGACAACTTTCGACACTAATTATTTAATTAAAGGATTATGGATCCGAAAATATACTCAGTCTGCCTAGTATTATCACAGCTATGTTAGAATTGGCTTCCAATTTAAATGGATACAGCAGAATAACAGTTTTTATCATGGAGAAGCAGTCAGTAGTGTGAGGGTGTAGCTCAGGGAGCTCAAATAATAAGCAGAAATTACTTTTAACTTGTATTGAATCAACAACGTGCCTGCCCTCAGGCGGCTTTTACAGAAGTCCCCTCCTAAACAAAAAACTACACGCGTTCGATATATTTCAAATATTCCGTATTCGATTTCCTTCCAAACTTAAAATAAATATAAGTCGCCAGCATTAGGTGTCAGCGGCCGAACAGGTTGCTTGTCCTATGTGGAAAGCCTCTACATGAGCTACGCCCCTACGAATAGATGCGCAGAATCATGTGAAGCGCAGCTATTCTCAACTTTGGAAGGAAAATCACTCTTACCTAATACCTTTACCTAACGGAGGAATTAATCTGAGGTCCTTCCCTTACAAGGGGAAGGCTCAAGTCATGGCAAACGAATTACCGGATTCTCCGATATTTACTCTAACGTCAGCTAACAAGTGCACATGCATTAATAAGTCAACGCCGTCATGCTTGAACCTCCTTGCACAAAACCTCCGCGAAAGTAACAAGGCGGCCTCTTATTCCTAACAGAAATGATGTGATAACTCTTACCACCCGGATGGGGTTTAATTATGTGAAATTCAAACGTGATACAATATTTCATCCTCAAGCATTTATCAGGCCAGAGAAGGAAAGGCTGGATCGCATCGAATCTTCTAAACCTATCATTGAACTTTATCCAGAGCTTATCACACTTAACGTATTTAATATTATCAATAAGTCATTAACTGGACCAATGCCATAAACAGTCATCAACTGGACCAATGCCATAAACAGTCATCAACTGGACCAATGATGCCAAATCAACATCCTTTGCGAAGGCTATGCCCCGTATGCAAAGTCGGTTTCAGTTATGACCAATACCTTTCCCACTCTTGAAATGCTTATATAATCAATGCACTGGATTAAGCTCAACCTAGCTGAATTAAAAAAAACAAATATTGCTTCGATGCGTAGTCAGCATTGCCAGCCTTTTCTTCCCCCGGCAGCTTACATCAGCTCATGGAATTGGAAAATAATTTATTTTAATCACATCGATACTAATTGCAGCAAAAATCATCGATAAATATATTTTCTGCTTGCCCATCCCTACTAACTATGACATGTCAAATCTGAAAACTGTCTATCATATATATATTTTTTTAACGTACTTAGACATTGACGTTACATAACCTTGCCTACCAGTATCTACATTACCTTTAACTAGCCTACTCTAACATTAAACGGTTTTAGCCTATTTATATGTACAATATCCCTAAATCTCCTATTATTTAACTTTCTAATTACATAATTAACATCAGATAATCGCCTAACTATTTGGTAGGGACCTTTATATAACCTACATAGTTTCAAACTCCTATTTATGGTCCGTCTGGGCGTGTAGAGCATCACCAACTGATTCGGCGTAAACCTTCTGAACTTAGCTTTTCTATCATATCGCATTTTCTGTTTAACCTGTGCCTTTTTTATATTGGCTATGGCACATCGTGTCAGATTATTTCCTAGTTCATGACGTCCCACATAATCAATCATGTCACTATTACCGCTATTTACTATCATGTCTGTCTGAAATAATGGTTCCCTAGCGTACAGCAACATATGGGGTGAAATACTAGTGCTGGTCTGTTTGCTTGAATTATAAGCGAAACATACCAGTGGGACATAACTACACCAATTTCGCTGATCGGTGGAGACGTACATGGACAACATCTGACACATTGTTCGACTAAATCGTTCAACTAACCCATTTGTTGCTGGGTGGAACGCAGTGGTGAAGCGTGACTTGGCTCCGAAATACCTTACCGTTTCCTTTACCAAGTGAGACGTGAAAACTGACCCCCTATCCGATACTATTTCCTGAAAACTCCTCCAAAACGACAGAAAATCTCCTCTATCAAGAACTCACTGATCCTCTGCGCGGTCACCTTAGGCACTGCTCTGCACACTGCATACTTCGATGCATACTCTAAACTCACAATAATATACCTATTACCTCTCAGCGACTTTCTGAATGGACCTAAAACATCTATCCCAATCTTCTCCATCAAATGATTCACCACAACAGGTTGCAACTGTGCCACCTGCTTATCCTTCTTCCGCTCCTGGCACAGCATACAGCTTCTTACATATTTATCTATTACTTTCTCAGCATCCTTAATAAAGTACCTCGCTCTGAACTTAGCCAAAGTTTTCGCCAGACCTAAATGACCGCCTGACCATGGATCATCATGAAGTTCCCTCAACGCCTCCTGCAATAAGCTTTTAGGAATGACCACCACCATTCTATCATCATTTAAAATTCTGATCTTCTTACACAAAATGCCGTTTACCACACTAAACCCTTTCACCACATTACAACCACTCACTGCTATCCTATCCAACCAATACCTACAATACTCATCTCCAAGCTGCTCATCTTTAACTCTAACTATCTCTATCCTATACAGCTGCATGCCATCGTCGGGGCCCTCTTCAGACTTCTTCTGGTCCTCATCTACTTGATCTAAAGGATTCCTACTCAAGAAATCTGCTATGACGTTGTCTCTTCCTGCACAATGAACAATGTCGAAGTCATACGCCTGGATGCACAGCGACCACCTAGCTAATCTTCCATTCATGTCCTTTCTGCCTCTCAGCCAGCACAACGCCTTGTGATCAGTGACAACCTGGAACTTTAAACCCCACAGGAAATGTTTGAAATAATTCAACGCCCAGACTAAAGCAAGACACTCCTTCTCTGTTGTGGAATATTTCTTCTCTCCTTCACTCAGCTTCCTGGATGCATATGCTATAGGGAACATCACATCACTACCTTGCTTGAGACAGCAGCCAAGAGCCTCACCACTCGCGTCCACATGTAACCTAGTGGTTAATAACTTACTACTAGAATAAAAATGCAAGATCGGGGGTGATTCCATAATTTTTATTATCTTCTGGAAGGCTTCTTCTTCATTCCTTCCCCAAATAAACTTGATGCTTTTTTCAACAATTTTGTTAAAGGCAGAACTATTTCGGCAAAGTTACTAATAAATTTTCTATAGTAGGAAAACAAACCTAACACAGATTTAACCTGTTTTGCACTGGTTGGGGTCTTTAGTGTCTTTAATGACTGTAATTTCTTGTTATCGGGCTTAACTCCTTCCCCGGAGATTTCATATCCCAATACCGAAATTTTACTATAACCAAAACTGCATTTGTTCGGTTTCAGCGTAAGGTTTGCTTCCTTCAATCTACTCATGACTTCTTCTAACGATTCTAAAAACTCTGGGAAACTATTACCCCAAACTAGGATATTATCTACATAACAAATAGCCTTTTTATATTTAATGCCAGCTAATACCTTGTCCATTATCCTTTGGAAAACAGCTTGACTCGTTTTGAGCCCAAAAGGTAAAACATTGAATTCATACAACCCCGACGCAGTAATGAATGCTGTTTTATGTTTATCTTTCTCGCATAAACGATGCTGCCAGTAGCCTGAATTTAAATCTAAGTCCGCCAAGTATCGCGCCCCTGATAAGTAAATCATCAGATCTTCTATGATTGGTAACGGGTAACTATCGGTAATGACCTTTTTATTAAGTTTACGATAATCAACACAGAACCTCCAGGACTGATCTGGCTTTTGTACTAGTACCACGGGTGAGGCGTATGCACTCCTTGACTCCCGGATGACACCATTCTTTAGCATCTCATCTATTTGCGCGTTTATTATGTCAAGTTGTTTTGGAGATACTCTATAGGGCGGATGATGGACTGGTATTTCATCTACAGTTCTAATGATGATTTCTTCTACACTACAGCTGCCTAGCCCTGATGTTGAAAATGCGAAATTCTCTCCAAAAGATGAAAGAAGTTTCATAAGTGACTCTATTTCGCCCAGACTCAAGTTCGGGTTTATATCAAGTTCCCTTCTTACATTACATTCTTTAGGTACAGTTGATATAAAGTTCTCATCATTACTATTCACTAATCTCGAAAAATATAAATAGTCATTCTTAGATACGGTATGTACACTTTTTTCTTCTATAGATTCTTGGCCGTTTACGACGTTATTATTATTTTTTGTTTTGTCATGACAGCTCCAACAAACCAGAGGTTGTGAAAATGACGTAACGTTTTGTTCAGAGTATTTACAAAACTTAGCAGAAAATTTTCCTTTAAAAAATACACATTTCTTATTAAAGTCAATGATGGCCCCGTTTTTATATAAAAAGTCTTGGCCTAATATTAGACTTTGGTTAATGCCTTTCATCACAAAAAAGTCATTCGTTAAAACACACGAATCCACGATGAAGTTGATTCTTGTTTTGCCCATAATCGTTAGAAAAGAACCCGAAATGGATTTCACAAAATGTGTCGCGTCAACACTGGTTTGCTTCAAACCTAGCAGCACAACTAATTCTTCGGCGATGCAAGAGATGGAAGCACCTGTATCAACTAATGCGTCATATGACCGGTTACCTATACTAATTTTAATAAATGGAGTTTGATCACCGTGTTTATTGTTTTCAATCGGGAATTGCTCTTTCATGGACACAGCCCGCAACTCCTCATCCATCTTTATTGACTGTGTCCTGGTTCGTTTGGGTGATCGGTTGGTAGTGGGCTTCTATATCTAGGGGCAATACGAGAGCGGTTAGTTCTGTTCTCGAAGCGCTGCCTTGGGCGAAAATCGTACCTCGGCGTGTGAAAGGATTCGCCATCGCCTTCCCGATGCGGAGTCGCGCTGGACGTGGTTGGACCAGGGCTTGCTGGTCTCCCAGGGATAGGGGACCTTTGGTTGTTAGAAGACGGCGTTTCGAAACGCACGCGCGGAGGCTGCACCGGCAAATTCATCTGTTCACTTGGCACACCACCAAATATCTGTTTCATTTGTACTAGTGTGTCATGCAGCTCTGTCCTGGAGCTGTATAGTTTCGTACCTAATTTATATTTGTAGTAGTTATTTACTCTTTTTAAAAACATTTTAATGAAAATTTTTTCATCGGTTATGCCTGCTTGCTGAGCATACTCCGACAGTCTAAAGAAAAAGGCATCTACTTCCTCTTGTCTGTCTTGTCGTGCGTTGTAAAATTTTTCGACAAAATCTATCCCCACCGAAAATTCCTTTTTGAGGCCATCGCAAATTTCTTTGAATGAAAGACCGTCTTTATAGATGAATTTAAAATAAGCGAGTGCCGGGCCGTCCAGGTACGCTCCCAAAATGAGCCCTAAGTCCTGTTCTTGCCATTTATTTATAGCGGCGATAACCTTGAACTGCAAGAGGAAATCCTCGAAACTGGACTTTGTTCCGGTCCCCGTAAAAACTGGCTGTGCCATTTTTAATTAAAATAGACCACTTATCTTTATTTTCTCTGCGTTTGCTCGTCGGCTGGGGTTCTCGCCGACAGGAC
Source organism: Orthosia gracilis (assembly GCA_947562075.1). Lineage (NCBI taxonomy): Eukaryota > Metazoa > Arthropoda > Insecta > Lepidoptera > Noctuidae > Orthosia > Orthosia gracilis. The sequence continues at coordinate 49,295,556 of OX387271.1, read as the reverse complement.
TTTCGTTCCTCGTAACGACGCGACGTACACTCGTTGATAGGGCTTCGCGCACTGTTCTCGCCGTGCACACGCGAAAATATGTTTTTTCGTATTTTTCTTAGACTTTTACTTATTTACCCGGATTTTCATTACCCGGCGCCTCCACCAATATGTGAGGGTGTAGCTCAGGGAGCTCAAATAATAAGCAGAAATTACTTCTAACTTGTATTGAATCAACAACGTGCCTGCTCTCAGGCGGCTTTTACAGAAGTCCCCTCCTAAACAAAAAACTACACGCGTTCGATATATTTCAAATATTCTGTATTCGATTTCCTTCCAAACTTAAAATAAATATAAGTCGCCAGCATTAGGTGTCAGCGGCCGAACAGGTTGGTTGTCCTATGTGGAAAGCCTCTACAGTAGTAAGATGAATAAGTAGACAATGTTATTCTGCTGCATCTGACCTCTAAAACCCAGTAACTAGGCAGCACGATACGCATTGGCAAGACTAGTTGTCGGACTGTCTAACCCATGACGACGGCCAAAAATATACAAATAGACAGAACCAACAGCTTAGAGTGCTTTTTAAGACACAAAGGGACTTATCATGTATTGAATGGCACCAATTCAAGTGCCAACCTCCGCAGCTTTTCTTTGAAAACCGACCCGTGCAGCTGTTACTATATAGCCGCGAGATACACTACCTAACAAAAATAACACGACACTTGCATCCAAAGACTTCAGTGAACTACTTTGTTACTTGCCTTAGTCATAAAATGTTGGGTCCAGTCGAGTCATAAAAGTAGATCGATTGCTAGTTGCTTATAGCACTTGAGGGATCACTCTCGAGAGTGCCAGTATCATAGTGTGAGTTGAGGAAAAAGTGACCGGTTTGGAATCGGGGACCTTACGCGTCCGTCCATCTGTTTGGGAATGTAATACAGTTAGTATGTTTGAAAGATAAAAGAAACAGCTACCATTACTCTTATATTCCACTAGCCCACTTTGAAGGACTAGACAAATGTCAACTTATCATCAAACTCGTCGCGAAAGCGATTTTAAAAAAGGTAAAAATACGCGGAATTGCCAAGCGTTATCGAAATATACCGAGATCAATCCCTTAATCATCATCGTCAGCCTATAGCAGTCCACTGCTGGACACAGGCCTCTCCAATTGCACGCCATTTGCTTCAACTTTCGGCAACTGCCATCCAGCTGAGCCACCCTGTTAAGATTGTCGCTCCACCTAGCCTTAGGGCTAGGACCTCAGTTAGCTTCATTGTCCCTTTCAAGGATATGCTGCTTATGTTAGGAACGAATTTACTGTACTCATCGTCATCTGCAAAGCCTGCAGCATGAAGCATTATACTACACTCCAGGAATTCAAAATCAGATGCTACTTTTTGTGAAATACGAGTAGACCACACTGCTGTAAGGCATAATCTTCCTAATCCTCCTGCTTTTATTTGCTTTTGAGATGCTGAATAGAATACCTACTTTCTTTCTTCTTCTAACTCAATTGGTTCGCACGGTTGGCACAATGCTTGAGCATTTGACTGCTGCGCTGCGTGTCGCGGGTTCCATTCCCGCACGGAAAAAATATTTGACCTATAGATAGTTGTTCCGGCTCTGGGTGTTTGTGTATGTGAGTTTATATGTTTTTGGACACACCTACGATGCAGGAAAAAATCCTAGACTTGGGTAAAGTAATATATTAAATAAATATCTTCTTCCATACATCTATATTCGGCATCATCACAATAGTCACCTCATATACGAATATATCTTTAAACTACTACATTATGTAAAAACTTTCACAGTATACTAGTTTTCCCCTCGTACCAATCGTAGCTATTCACACAAAACTCGCGCTTATCGCTCCGGGTAAGTGCCACCCCATCGACAATAATGGCTTCAAAATTAAGTTACACTCAAATATAACGCTAAAAACAGGAGGCGATTTATTCTGGTCTTAAGCGCTGTTTCATTGAGCTGATGCGATTTGACACTCGAGCAGTTGATGGGGGCTTGAGTGCGGCCTGATGGCTGATGGCTTTCTAACTGATCTTTATTATGAAGGAGGATGGGAAACAGTGTCACGAGAATTTTCTTTTTCAGTGTTTTTTCTTAACATGATATAAAAGAAAATAATTAAAAGAAGAAAGAATGAACATTTAATGGCACAGATATCGGCATGCCTATAAATTATGTTTAAACTAAATCCTTAATTATAGTTAAACACCTCATAATGAGGCAGTTTTCAATATCGATATTAAAAATGTTTCGTATTTACTTAAATAAAACTGGTGATTCGAATTAACGTGGATCGTCTTAAAGTTTCATTGGGAAGTTTTAAGGCTGTCACGGTGTGCTGTTATTTTTATAAGAACAAAAGAAAACGTTACTGTATATGTTTAAGTTGTTTCTTCTTGTTTAACCTATTCTGGAAGACGTTGGTGCCTGTGATACAATGATTTTCATTAGTACAGGTACCAACGATTCTCTTTTTCCGTTTTTAATGTTAACAATGTATGTATTTATTTTTTTGATCCTGTACATGTGTTTTTCCTGAATAAACGATTTTATTATTATAATTTTTATTATTATTCCGTGTTAAATAGACTTCCTCCGTACTAAGATGATAATAAACTAGCAGTCATCATCATGAGCTTCTTGTTCTTGCTTTAGTTTACACGGGTAGCTCAATACTCTCTGTCACCAGTGAGCAAACATTATCACAAACCGGCAATAAAATCAGAAAAAAAAAACACTCCAAACACTCATTTAAACCCAGCCCAATCCTTATCCCAAAAAAAAGAAAAAAAAACAAACATTTGGCCATTAATCTGTAGGCAGGCGACGGGGCGCGAGACAAATGACGTCACACAATCGATATAAAACTATTTAGCTGTTTATTGCCCATAAAGATAGCCGTTGTTTACGCCACTGGCCGGGGGCCGGGATAAGCCCGAGGTGTTGATTAAAGCTGTGTTTTGTTTACGGGTTCCATTTAAATGCCCTGTAAATATGGCGGCGTTTTATGGGGCAGAGTGAAGTTCTTGTGCATTTTAGAGGGTGCGTTGTGATAGAATTTTTGGTTGTTCAAATGTGAAAACGTTGTAAACTACATTACAGTGTTGCATAAATTCTTTGTAAGATAAAAGCAAGGCAATAACCCTTTTAAACAGCATTATCTAACTGAATTACTACTGGATATAATATTAACAAATTACCAATTTGTGTTGGTAAAACAAACGTGTTGTACGGACCCTAAGTTACATAAAACCAGAGTTGAAAAATGATGGTGGAAGTGGTAAAAACAGATACCCCGAAGTATTATTTATCGAAAAAATATTTAAAAGATCCTCACAAATTACATAAATTTACATTAACTTGGAGCAAAAACAAAGGCAAAATCTGAGTTTTTAAATTGTAGGTGCACCTCTGCCTAACCCTTCGGGATTATAGGCGTGATGTTGTGTTATATGAAAATAATTTTAGGTGTTAAAATAATTTACACAAAGTGAAGCGCCGATCTTGGTTTGAACCCACGACCACGATTACGACACGTAAGTCGGGGCCGTTGCCACTGAAACACCACTGCTCCATTTGGTTTCCATTTACTTGGATTTATCCACAATTCATTTCCTGTGAAGAAAACAACGGCTAAATATGAGTGTACTTTCTAGGTGCACATCCTTATCCTTCATTGAATATAAAGGTGATGTTAGGTTATGTGTTGTGACGGAAAATAATTTTAATTTTCCCTATCGCCAGAACAAATTACCTACGAAACATAGTCACCTCAAATCTTATCAAAACTACACGTGCCTCTATATTGTTCCTACACGTGTACATATAAGGGGTTCAAAGCAGGCAGCAGGCCGCGAGAATAACAGTGCGCCCCAAATAGAAGGTGTCGACTGTCGGCCCAAGCTGACAGATTGTCATTAACGAGAAATGTGACGCGGTACAATAAACGAGGATTACATGGAATATTGGAGGAAAATACATTTTGTAAACGGTAAAAAGGTTATGAAGTTAAGTGCGTTACTATGTGAAAAATTAATAAACAGGAAAGTCGATTTTATTATATCACTGGCTTGTATGAACGGCTCCCTATGTGAATTTCTCAACTTATTTCAAAGCAACATAAAAATGTGTCCTAACAAACCATGGTCTACCTATAGTGTGTGATAATTTACGTCAAAATGTGATGAGCCTTTTAGGCGTGATTTAGTTACAAACATTTAAATACTTTAATTTTGCTTTCACATTTTAATAGTAAGTAGAATAAACGGTTTCGTATCATATTATTAAAAACCTATTGCAATTTAAAGAACCGTATACTGAATTGGAAACTTAAATATTGAATTGGTACATAACGAATTTTATAAAATTCTGAATTCGTTGCTTATTATGTTTAAAACAATACATTTCCCAGAGCGACGCTTGCTTAGTGCAATTTTAACTGCACTAACAATATTAATCGCATTAAGTAACAAAATAATAAGTAATTTATTTTCTAGGAAGTTCTTTTATTATCAAAAAGGTTATATTTAAATATGGATTTTTATTTATTAAGTAACGTAATATCCTAAACTGGATATCAGAAAGCATCAACCACTAGATCTTGTGAAAAGTATCCAAACTTCCGTACCACGTTATATCTGAGAGGAGCGGTCCATGAAAAATGATCGGTCGGCATCGCAGCGCTCCCTGGCGGCACACGTGAAAATGTGAATAATCCGGGTTTAACATCATCGCTTTTATAACTTGGCGGTTCAATTTTTAGAACAGACTAGAACAAGAGACGAACACTTTAGGATGGTAATAGGTGAATCAGAAACTTTTGGCTAATAATTAGGTCATTTATCTATGAAGTGTAATAAATAAGAAAAGCTTCTTTAATAGTTTTTTTTATTTTTTTATACAAAACATCATGCCTGTAATCCACGAAGGTTAAGCAAAAATCATGTCTTGATAGTCTTCCTCATCCTTTTAATGTTCCCACTGCTGGGACACAGGCCTTCTACCTGTGGCAAGGAATGGGCCGTTTGATGTGCACTTACTAAAATAATATCTGCATCAAATGATAGGTCACCTCAAGCTCGTTTCTTTCTGCCACACAACACAACGTGATCTCTCAAACACTGATCCGAAGCCACTAACTATACTGTTCACGTAGCAAACTTCTGATCAACACGAGAATGAAAAAGAATACCAACAACTTCTCTGAAACACCCTGAACAACACTGACGCTTAGACAAGGAATCCGTCTTCTATATTTTAGTGTTTTAGCAACGTTGTTCATAATATGTTGCGGTAAAAGCCCGAAGTACAGTAAATTCTAAGAAACCTTAGGTTTACCAAGTCTTATGGGTAAAAATACGAACTTATCTGTGGTAATCGCTTTAAGTAGCACCGAAATTATTGATATCACAGACAAGTCCGGACTTTTCCAGTTGCAAAACTTTTAATATAGCGCGAGGCGATTTCATTCAAATTATATCGATAGGCGATATCAACATATTTCGACCATGCATTGTGCATTGCGACCATGTGAAATCGCATATCAGTATTAAAAATATATATTATAAATTGAATCGCTTGGACCCATCAAGCACGCTAGTTATCTTTCTGATGGCTACAGACTTGGTGAATCTTAGGTTTTGCCGCGGGTTCAGACTTTTACAGTAACATATACACAGTATCTTCCATATTCCTGCTAAGTTTCAAGTCTCGAGTCGTAACTTAATGCCGGGAGGAAGGAAGTAGTTTTCATTACTTGCACTATTGCAATTTATTAACTTAACTATTGTTCGAACAATATCTAAGTTTTACTCTTTGTTTACTGCTTGTAAAAGTGGTTTATAAAAACTATTACTTGTGTCATATAAAAGTCGGTTTATTATATTCTAGAGTGCAAGAGTTCATATAAAGTTGAGTCTCTCTAAACCGTGTATAGAGCATACATTTTTCTACAGTTCATGAATTTATTCGCAGTATTAAATATAATCGACGATGACGTATGTTATGTTTGTTGTTTTCACTCTGTTTCAAATGAAGAAACCACACCATTGATGAAAAAATACTTACACTTGGACATAATTTTATACAGTTAATGGCATTCTCTCACAATACATTTCGTTTTTCAACTATATCACTCAAATAATGGCTTTAAGTCAGAATCAAACTTGATCGATTCAAATATCTTCAATTCTAAACTATCTCACAGAATCTTCACACAAAATCAGATTCAATTTACAATACCATGACACAGTGCGTTCAAGAGGCCGTGAGTCGAGTACGGCCATCCTTGCGGCGGCCATTCTGCAGATTTACGGCCTTCTGCCGCGGCCGACATTGTGCGAGGCAACCGGACGCGGCTCCACGTCGTCAATACTCACTGTGATTTACACGACCTTGGAGAAGGGGTGAAGATGAGTTAAGATTTGGTTAGTAGGTAGGACCCGAGTTGAGTTAAAGTGATCCAGTTTTAAAGCGGTAGTGAAGGTGTAAGTACTTCTTATCTCCCCCGAAGATGATTACAGTTTTGACGCTGTCCAAAAAGAAGTCTAATTTAAAGCAAAATAAGACTGCATAGAAAAGATACCTACTTTAGACATCATACTTCACCAAGGTGCGTTCATTTGATTCTCAATTTTAAGAACACCGAAGCATATTTTTGACTTGACTCTCAAAACAAAATGGTTTAAAATAAGTAACAATTGTCCAGGATACTTATCGATTCTGTTCACTGTACTTGCTTTTGTGAACAGGTAAAGAAAATATAATAAATTAATAAAATAATAATAAATAATAAATAAATAATATATTAATAAATCCATCATAATTTATAAAAGGAATCCTGCTAAAAGTTGATTAGATTGCCTATATCTAGTATTATATTTAAGAACTACTAACGTTTTTGTGTAAACTTTATCGACTTCTCATGCAAAGACTTCTAAGTGGAGTTCTTTTAAAAGTAGTAAGTTTTCATTAACTAGTTTCTTTTAAACGTTAAATTCAAAATCTAAAACAAACATTGAATAAAATAACCTTTGAACCTAAACTAAGACGAAAACCAGTTCCAATCTTTTCTAACTCTCGTACAAGTTATATTTATCTAAGCTAACTTACTTTGTTTCAGTTTCCAAAGTAAATAATCAATGTTAAGTAAACAACATTACCCTTTAATAAACGAAACGAACGATCAAAATAATACTTGACGTTTACGAGGAAACTCGGTGCTACGCGCTACGAGGCTACGGCGTAGCTCGGCGCTACGGCGTAGCTCGTAGGCACTAAGTTACTATTAGCTTGATATCAAAACTTATTACGTTCTCGTCAATTTATGTCTTTTATATATAACTATGATATAGGTTTGTGGGATATGTACTCGTAGGATCGGCTATGTCTTGGCGTATACTGACTATGAATTTGTGAAATACTAGCTTTGTCTTGTAGATCCGCTTTCCTGGTGATCCCACAGGATCTGTGCATTAAGTCGGTATTAAAACTAATGACATTCATTGATAGTGTAGTTTCTAATCAGTGATATACTGGCACTACAATTGGCATATTTGAACAAATATTTGTCAAATTTGGGCAACGCAAAACATACCTTACCTATGCTGAAATAATGTTCATTCTGTAATAGAGATTTGGAGCAAACATTTGTACAAATACGCCAAGTATAGTATCAGCAATACATTTATTTATTTGGCCCGGTATTTACTAAAATCTAACAAACAAACGCTATATTATAAGGCTTAGATTTTATCATAGAATCTGAAATGGATAAGTACTCGTGATCCACTTGAGTAACAGAGAGTTTTAATAAAATTCTTCAGACGTTATTTGAATGAAAACAATTAAGGGTAATTGGATTTTCGTATTAACATTGTATTGAATTGCAATTATAATGTAGCAATAACAATTTCATAACATATTTCTCGAAATCAAAACATGAAAAGGTATCTGCCTGGGGCGGCAGTATGTTGACAACACAAAGTCATTTTAGTTTGGCAACACAAAGTCATTTTATTTTTCGTATTATCTGTAACAAAATGTTATCTGTTGTAAGGAACTGACATACGACCCTTCTCTATATTCTGTGGTCTATGAACAACACGTTTCATGTGAGTTATAGTAAAATAATAATAAAAAAAGCAAATTGTATCCATTTACCAGCCTAAATACAAACAACAGTCCGCTTACCCCTTCACCACATAAAGAGCATGGATTCACCTAGCTCAAAGTGAACGAAGCTTCAAACATGGGTGAAAATGAGATAAATTTTCAAATTCGGTAAAACATTCTTACCTGTAAATACAATATTTCAAGCGTTTTGATGCATCGAAATCCTACTAATATTAAAAATGTGAAAGTTTGTGTTTATGGATGAGTTATTGTTTCTCTCTCACCCAAAAACTACTCGGACAGATTTGGAAGAAATTTGGCACATAGATAGTTTATAACCTGGATTAATACATAGCATATTTTTTGTTCCCTCCCACAGAGAGGAGGCGTGTGTCTCAGCAGTGGGAAAATTATAAGACTGATGATCATGATACTTTTTATCCAGGTATAGCAGGTTCCTTTGCGGTTATATCGGAGCACAAGCTAGTTGAAATGGAAAATGCGCCAATTAATATAAACAGTAATTATAAATATTTTATTAGCACTGCGTGATACATTACAATAAGCACGCATTCGCTCGCTGTCCACTCACTCGTTAATTTTAAACGAATTCATATAATGTTATAATATCATTTAAGTCTTGTTTACTGTGATAGGTACAAATAAAGTGGTTAATATTTAGCTTGTTGTATGATTAACAAATATAACAACAAATTTCCTACTACTAATATAAACGTGAAAGTTTGTGAGGTTGGATGGATGTTTGTTACTCTTTCACGCAAAAACTACTGAACGGATTTTGATGAAACTTTACTAAAACATAGCTTATACACCAGAATAACACATAGGCTATAATAAATAAAGACATAGGGAGCCGTACTAATACCACGCGGGCGGAGCTAGTCCTAGTCATATATATGTCAGATCCAGGTACAGGATCGTGATTTGACCTACTTAGTGACATACAGGAATCAGATTACAGTCGTGCGCGCAGAATTTGGGATATAAGTGCACTATACAAATGTCTCATGTAACTTCTACACAGTTTTAATTCGTTACAGAGTCAATTACTATCACTGTGGTGCTATGTACTACCCTGGACATATCACGGTCTTGTCTGAACAATCACTATACTCCACCCAGTACCAATCAAAGGTACTCGTGTCTCATTTTAAGCAAACAAATCGTGACAGGATCCGACATACCACATTATATAATATGTGTGTGTAAGTGTATGTGTTTTTTTTATGTTTTTACTTATTCACGCTCAAACGGCTGGACGGATCTGGATGATTTTTGACACAGAGATAGATTATAGTCTGGAATAGCACATGGGTTTTTTATACTGGAACATTACACCTATAATATAAAGTATCCTTTATACTATTCCAGACTATAATCTATCTCTGTGCAAAATTTCATCCAGATCCGTCCAGAAGTTTGCGCGTGAAGAAGTAACAAACATACAAACACACCTACACGCTCACAAACTTTCGCCTTTATAATACTAATGTGATAATGGTCCCTTGGGATGAAGAAACACTTTTCACGCGGTTGAAGCCGCTGGCTGAAGGCAATCACGCCTGCCTCGTTTGTCTCATGGTGACTAGCGATACTGCTGAGCATAAGGTCCTCGGTTTGATTCCCGGGTCAAAGTATTACTAGGTTTTTCGATCTGGAATTTATCAGTGGTAGCCCTAAGTCCGGATTTGTGTCCGGTTGATAACAAGCTGGCGACCAGTAACATGGCACTAGGTATTACTGGCGAAATAATACTATAGGGGCGTCCCTTTCTAAGTAAGTATATTAAGCCTTCGGCGATTGCAGGCGTAATGGCATGTTAGCTTAATTTTGAAATATCTCAGAAAAAGCATACTGAAAAAAACAAAGGTTTAAGTTACATATCACAACAAGATTTATACTGAAACAATTAACTGACCAATTAAAATTTCCAGTAAATTAAAACGAACTTCGCAAAACAAAACAATAATTGTATCAAGCAACCGCAGCTGAATATAACATCAGTTTGTTTATTTACGACTGATTAATTAATCATTGTATTAATGTTCTCATACATATCGTACAAACAATCAGTACAAACAAGCCTCTACATACTAGTGTTGCTATAACTATTGATTACTGTGAATAATTTAGGTGTCTAATCACTAAGACAGTTCTAGAAGTGATCTAATTATTATTTCCAATGAAATGATAGTTCCTTCGAATTAATTTACTGCTATAAAATGCTACCTCGAATCAATTTGGTACCTTTTTCTGCAATGCCATTAATCGTTCGTATATTTTACTACACATAACAGAAATGTTTTAGAATGAACATGAGAGATCTCAAAATCTTTAAAATAATCCTCTGTAGTTAAAATAATTAAGCCAATATCTTTAATTGATGTTCGATCAAGAGTCGAACTTCATCATCATCTTAGTCATCATAATTTCAGCGGAAAGACGTCCACTGCTGGACATAGGCCACTCCCAAGCGCCGCCAAACTGGTCGGTCCTGTGCATTTCGTATCCACCAGACAAGGAGGCTTTCCAACGCTGCGTCTTCCGGGGTAGCCCCCCCGGAACTTTTCGGCCTCAATGAGCCATGCTCACTGCCACTTAAGCTTGAAGAGCCGAAATTATTAGGTGTCAATACCATCATGTATCCGTTGTGAAAAATAAATAAGTAGTGCTTCTTGTATAGCTACGTTCTGCGGTGGAACAATTATGGCTTTAAAGCGTTTAGTACGGCTTCAGGAATAATTACAAATAAAAAAATTCAAATTATGTGTCTTGTCTATTCTGTTAAAAACTCACCAACTGAGGTGACGTGATGTTAAAGTGAGTTGTCATTCCACCAAATGTTTGACAGGTCACTACACATCCCTTCACACGGTATGATTTCTACAGAATATTACTACTGGAAATAAGTGAAAGTCAGATATCAAGATTTTATTATCTAGATTTCCCACCCTTATTAAAAACCACCCTAACATCCGTCCTAAATAAATACTCCTTCTTTCGAACAGCTTCCATCTTTCTAATGTCGTTCAAAGAACTCGCAGGAACTAAGTCATACGAAGATATAAGTCTCCATATAAAGTAGGTTCTCTTTGACCCGCCTAGCGGATGCAATAATCGTCGCCATGGCAACCTTTGAGAGCTTTCTTGTAATATATGCGCTAAGAAATTGATGCTGATATTGAGAAATATTTTTCTTCCGTGACGTCATTGTTGTTGTAGGAAAATATCGAGGAATTGAAATTGCTTTTTATAATTGGAACGTGGTTTCGTTGGTACCGCTGTTTTGATATGCTGTCAGTTTTGTTTTGATCATTCAGAATATGTTCACTGCTTTAGGGCCGGTTTGTGTATAAGAACTTTAATACCCAATTTTGACAGATTTTTAGGTTAAAGTAGAGTTTGAATGATTTTTTTCCAATTAAAAAAAAAAACTTTCCTTAAATAGCTTACCGTGCATTGTCATCCAAACCAAACGTGTATGCAAAATTTCATCATAATCGGTTGAGGATAATTGCTTTAAAATTCAGTTGCAAGATTTGATCCGAACACACGTAGATTGCAAGTTAATAAAAAGCTTGTAAAAATATTCAACATCGCTTAAATTAGAACTCGGGGATAAGTCTCTACTACTTTAATTAGATCATTTAAATAAATTCGTTATATAACTTAAGTTTTCAACTTAATATATCATTCCATATCTAGATGTAACGCTTAAAGCGCTGTGTTTATCGTTGTTTTTACAGACCTCCCAACATGGTGCTGCAGAATGATATGAGGAATAAAATCGAGATACAACTCTGTAAAATTTTAACGAAATATTGAAATGCCTGTTGAATTTTAACACATCAATTTCAGTAAAAATGATATGCGCATCATTAAAAGACTACTGATTTACAATACTTTTTTAAATTTAATTTACAGGCTTGCAAACATCTAAGTTTATGTAATTGTTGTTTCAGTATTGTTCCTTTACATTTGATTTCTTAAAAGTCTTGCAGGAAGAGAAATACTACCAAGTAAATCACAAAAAAAATCGATAGAACCACTTGCCTTTGTCACGCTCAACAAAAAAATGTATGGTTACATAGAAATAAAAATAAAGTGTCATCAAAAGAAACGTATCGGTTCAGCAATTAACCGTTTTCTAAACTATCATATAAAAGTGAGTCGTAACGTGTCACATAAGGGTCTCACAGATGTGCCGCGCATGGTTAGGGGCTCGCGTATCGACAATAAAACCCTAACGTCCCGCGGTCCCGTACCTTGGAGCACGTTTTATTACTTTTATTTACTTTTAGGGTTCAAAGATTGAAAGTTGATGTTATTTTTTGGAGTACTGTGATATATGGTACGTCGTAAAGATCATCTGTGAACGGTGACCTGTAATTTTCGTCGGACAAGACTTTTAGGGGAATTATATCGTGGTGATATTAAAAAGGCACGATTATATTTTTTTTTCTTTTGTTAATAGATTTTAATATGGCAAGCATGCGTTTGAGAACCGCACTGCAAAATACTTCGCAATTTTTTATAACAGATTTTTAGATCAGTAATTATTGTCTCTATCTAAATAGTAACATCCATTTATTCATGGACATTATCTTATCTCATAAATAGATCCTAAACTACCACTAATAAAAACGCGAATTTTTTTGCGGATGGATGGATGTTTATTACTCTTTTATGTAAAAATAATTGAATGAATATTGTTAAACCACACTAGCTAAATTACTGTAATTAAGATATAATTTATATAGGTATTGTTTAGAAGTACTAACTCCACACGGGTGGCCGTAAGTATCAAATCATTTATTATCATACACAAAATAATATACAAATGTAACATAAACACTAATTCTACAACATTCATTTACATAATCAAATTGCGATTCTCGTAACTCATAATTAACACAGAACAATGTTACAAATGCTCCTAAAACAATAACTAAATGAAATTAAACCATCAAACATAATAGTAGAAATAATTACAACAAGCGCGCACTACGGGTGATTAGTGGCCATTTCACACCATTGTGTGAATAGCCATGCTTTATGAAAATTAATACTGGCTTCAGTTCAGTTCAGCTCAACTGCTCGAAATTTTGACCAGTTTAGGTTATTCACAGTGTGCAGTTTTCTAGTCGCTAATGTTAAGTTTGTGAAAATTAGTTCGTAATTAAAGTGAAGTGGATTTTGAAAAATTTAGATGTTGCTGTTTCGCTAATTTAAAAATAACGTATATAATAAATGTGAAAGTTATTCCGTCTGTTTATCAGTATTTTATTTTTTGAACCGCTGAACTAATTTTGATGATTTTTGGTATAGGGGTACATAGGCCATTGTTTTCGTGGGAATACCTACCCTCGGTATAATTTCCGTGTCCGTCGGACATAGTGCGGGTGAAACCGCTACTTTAAAATACTATCTTCATCATTTCAGCCAAAAGAGGTCCACTGCTGGACATGTCCCCAAACGTCGCCACACTGATCGGTCCTTGTGCGTCCGAGCGTTTCGCATCCACCGGACTTTCGCAGCCTTGACCATGTCATCGCTTCACTTAGGGGAGGTATCTGCCGGAACGCGGTCGCCCATAACTTTTTGGCCCCAGCGGCCATCCCTTATGCGTGCAATGTGCCCTGGTCACTGCCACTTAAGTTTAACAATTCTTCGGGCTATATCAACATAACTCCTTGGATGTCTTTATTTCTAATTAAATAACGCAAGGATACTCAGAGCATAGCTCTCTCCATTGCCTTTAGGGTGAAATTTAGCCTTCTGATGAGGCCCATTGTGATCGACCACCTGTCTATAACGTAAGTAATCACTAGTCACGGTAGCACACTGGTCATAGACTTTCTTCTTGAGACACTGTGGAAGTGTAAGTTGGACGAGAAGATACCGCGCAACTTCGCGAATGCTGCCCAGCCGAGTCGAATTCAACGGTTGACCGCTTTCTCGAAGAAAGCGGTCAACCGTTGAATTCGACACCGTCAACCTACTTAACTGGACCGTTTGTCCTAGTTAGACATAATGTACCAGGTACAAATATAAGTGACAAGAATTTTACAAAATTATACTCTTTCATTCCCGTGGGGTAAATGTAGTGGTGGAAAGATGATTATCAAAAAGCACTTGACTGTTAAATTTCGTGTTACAGCAGAATGAAAAACTGTAATGACAAGTTATCAGGTTCGTGAGCACTAAAAAAAGTTTGATGTCTTGTGGTGATTGAAAAGCTTAATGATAATAGTAAAAAAAAGAAATAGTCCGTTGAAATGTATAGCAATCAAGTAAAGTAGTTGCATACAGAAGAACTGTTAAGTCGTTTATATTTATGAAAACAAAAACATGAAACACAATAAACCCACAGTCTATTTTTATCCCCCTAAACAAAACCACGATAAAACTCTACAGGGAATAATGCCATAACCATTTCGCTAAGCGGTTAAAAATAATTCACAATGTTACATAAACATTTGGGTCAACATTTAGCTGAATGAGTTCTAGCATTTTCTACGCAAGATTTTGTTTAGAGATTTTCTTCGAGACAAAATTAATTTACGAAAGTGCCGCTGCCATTTTTATAATGGAAAGGATCACTTTTTTATCTTATTTCATTAGATTCAGTACACCACTACAGTGTCCTGTTAATATTCATTAGTGTAATTATTCCCCCTTCCCTCTCCGCCAACCCCCACCTGCCCCTCTCTGGCCCTCTCCTCTTTGTCACTGAAGCTCTGAATTTCAGCCACTTTACAGAGTCAAGTGACTTATTATTTATGAAGTGCCCGATATGAATTTTTCCTAAATAAAATTCATGATCTTTTTAAAAACGGTGAATTTGATAAAATTTGTGTTTTGTTAGGGCTTGTCAAGTATTTTATTTTGATGTTTTCTTTGTTGGTTTTTGTGATCTTGCCTACCAGATTAGTTTGTTTAGCTTTAAGGATGAAACTTAAGTAAAATGTTAGTTAATAAGTTTATAAAATGTTTCTAGCAAGTTGAGTGACTCGCTTAATTAGAGTAATCGCTTTGTTTTACAGAATTCCCAGTTTATTCTCAAAATATAATTTACTATTTTCTGTCGGAGGCTTCCCAAGGGGAAATCACTTAAACAGAGTTTATGGGGCGAAAAATGTCATATGTGTAATCCAGGTTATAAACCGTATGTGTGCATAATTTCATCCAAATCCATGCATCTTTCACATTTATAAAATTAGTGGGCGATTAAGGTATATTTGTACTTTTAATTGGATACGTGACATTTTTGTGGTTCGATTCCAAGTATCATTCACCTACCTGTTAAATTAATAAAGTAGTACTTTACTAAACACATAGATGTTGCTTAGAACATCAATTTAAAAATTATTTATGTAAATGAGAGGTATGGCGATTCAACAAAAAAAAATCCGCTCGCTTGACGTTGTGTAAGGAAATAAATGCAACCAACACTCGTTAATGACTTTACTTTTCGACTTTACTGCATAAATTAAAAAGGTATCGCGCCTAAATAAAATGAGGTTTTACAGGATTACCTAATATTGTTGTTATTATGGGAAGAGCTCGACATCTTCAGACAGGACTGGTTGTCGCATTGCCTAAGCGATTGGCTGCTACGCTGCGTGTCGCGGGTTCGATGCCCGCGGGGAACAAAATATATTTGTAGGTTGTAAGTTTGATTTTCAAACATTTTGTGAAAAAAAAAAAACAATTGTATTGCCTACAGATAGTTATTCTGGATCTTTGTGTTTGTGGACGTGACTTAAAATGTTTGTAAACGCACCCACAATACAGAGAAATTCCTAGTCTGGGACAACGGTTAATAAACAGCAAAAAAATACAAAACTGGAAAGAATGAGAGATCTTTGTACTGGAGTGGACACACGGGTTAAAAAAATGCGCTTGCAAAACAGAACACGTGGTAGAAGTATGACTTCTTAAAAAAATAAGAATTGGATGAGAGGTTTCGTAGGAGAGTAAAAAGGAGTTATTTCTTTCTTCTCTCTCATGTAACGCAATGTACCTAAACTCGCTCTCGTCCAATTTATCGAATTGCCGCCTAAGATGATTCTATAATAAACATTTTCATTTCTATATAAAAAACATTCAAACTGAGCGATACTTCAAACATAATGTGGTCGTCCAGCAGCCGCATTGCGTAAGTGCGCAAAGAGTTCAAACTCTATACAACCGACCAATCACATGCGAGATGAATTTCCGTTTTGTGTGATTGGCCGATTTGGTCGGTTGGATAGAGTTTGAACTCTTTGCGCACTTACGCAATACGGCTGCAGTGCTTGTAGATATATTCTCATATCTATCCGTTGTCAATTTAATACATAAGGGAATGTCTCAAACATCTGTCATATCACTGGTATAGCAATTCAAATCAAATCGAAACACAATACCTAAATTCAAGTTGGAAGCTGAAATAGACAGGTGGAAGATCCACTACTACTAACTAACTTTGCTATAGGGCTACTTCTCAATTATTTGTGATGTCAGTACACACTCAGTCACCCCTTCTTGACGTTTCATCTTTCACTCAGTGCATCCGTCGGTTCTGTGGTCTTCCCTTTCTCTTATAGCCATTTATATTCATACTCAAAACTTTCCTTACCACATTTTACTCATTCCCCTACTTAATGATAGATATACCAGCCTAATACTGTTCCACTGCAGGGAAAAGGTCTCTCCTCATAAAAAGAAGGCACGAGCTATAATCACTCGGCTTGCTCAAGGCATGTTGGCGATTTTAAACTTACATTAATTAGGTCCAGGGTCTTCTGCTATAATGATCCACCAGGATCACGAAAATGTGTGTCATCAGTCTCTGAGTGTGGTGATTTGTGGCTATATTTGTTAGCTTAGATCCTTACTGAAATAAAATTTGTATTTATGAATAAATAAATATAAAATAATGCAAGATTAAGTACCCTTTCTTCTGTTTCTCAGAATCATTATTCTGTTGATATACATTAATTCGTGAAATAACGATTCGTAATGTTTGTTTCCGCAGATAATTAGTACTACGTCAATAGTACATTAGAGATGCAGCCGTATTAGTGCCGGTTATATAGTAATCTGGAATAATTATGCAGTGACGAGTTACTGCGTATTACTGTATATTAATGTAGCAGCCTGTACTGATACCATTAGTGATATTAGCGCGGCTGACTTACTGGGTTATAAAAGACTGAAGATTTTAGAGGCCTAGTGATTACACATAACTGGGAGCTTCGTGGGTATACTAGATAGGATAAGAACATATTGTTGTGATGTTACGTTATGTTGTGATGGATTAAAAGGTTTAATTTTACAATATTTTGACTCAAATAAAAAGAGTATGATGGAAAGCTGTGCTTTGTTATCATAACTTCACCAGACTTCACCTACTGCTAGACATGGGTATTTTATTTCGCTATTAACCCCGCTTTGTTTCACCCTTATCCAGGCTCTACCGGTGATGGCAACAATGAATGGTCCTGTACCCATCTCGCTACCGAATGACCAAAAAATAAAATTCCCGATTACATAATTCGTTGAGAGATCAGATATCGGATTCTGTATAAATGCAGAGATTAATTAGTTTTGCCTCTTCCATTTAAGTTCTCGTTAAAGAATTTACAAAATTTCCGTTCGTGATCAACTTACAGCTTAAGCCTAGTAAACGAACGAGGCATTCCATGTTCCCTTAGTTAACAGACACGACAGCGACATCGATTTTCCACTGAACTCGTCCTAAATTATTCCCAAGCAATACCACTGTTGAAAACGTTGCAATGAGCCCGTTGCATCGCGTGTTGCACTTTTTGCCGAATAGCGTGCGACTGACACGACTAGCATTCTGCAATCGCCTGCGAACATTCAAAATATGCACTGAATTACACTGTATATACCAGTGATATGCACCCTGTTGTACTGTGTTGTACCTACTGCTTAGATGTGCTACTAAATGGATGGTGATTGAATGTTTTTGATAACGTTGTTGTTGTTTATTGTGGCTGTCATTACTTTGGTTTGAATTAGATTCGACGGAGTTTTTTCGGGTTCTAGTTTTAATTGAAAAGTGTATATTACTTTATCGTACTCATACATCTTAGTATACTAGGACCGATTTTGCAGAAAAAAACTAAGGTATTTTCTTTTTATTGGAGCTGTTTCGATTCCCCCAAAGAGAAGAGATTTTTATTCTGCAATTAACGCATGTTTGAGGAGGATTGAGGATTAATTCGTTATTTCGAAATACTTTCAAATTCGTGGCATTTATTAACCCAGATATTCCATAAAAGGAAAAATCTTGGAACTTTCACGACTATAAAGTAACAGCAAAAATTTTCTCAGCGTATCGCATAAAAATAATTTCATATATTTGCTTCGCCAACACCCATTTCAAATCGGAACGCTTAGCAATAACTCCGCCATGCATTATCAGAAAACGGTTACTATCACGAAAATTGTTCAGCTTTCAGCGATATAAAGTGTTGCTACCTCGGTTTAAATCCATTTAGAATATATCTTTTCAGGTGAAATTTTGAAGCGAAGCGCATTGGAGCGAAGCGGAGGGTAGCGGAGCATGTTTCTGTAAATGTGGTTTATTTCTTTTGGCACCCGAGGACTTGCCTTGAATGACATTGTTACGGACGGTGGGAATATTCGTGTTTTAATATTATGTCGTAGTTGTTTTTCGAGATGGTCTGTTCTTGGGTACGAGTTATTTTAAGCTTTTTTGCCATCTGTTTTTGGACGGTTGGTCTGTAGTGAAAACTTGTAGGTTTTCTTTTACTTTCAAGAATGGATAGAAACTGATGGTGAACTTTAAAAGTTGATTGTGATGGAAACTTATTGAGTAATAAAGTTGTCGTGTATGGAATATTACTACAATTATTTTTTTGAGTTGAGTTCTTATAATTGTTCATATGCACTGAGAATTTGCCGCGATAGCACCAATGTCGCTGTCATATAAATTTACTAGGCGTTATTAACAATTTTGCAAATTGAATTGGATAATCTGAAAATAATTTTCTGATTATATAATTAAAATTTAAAAGCCACTTAATAATTAATTAATTTTTGTTCACATCTCATACAAACTAAGTAGATTTCTGAGAAATGTCTGAATCTTCAAACGAAAGGTTTTTTAAGAACCAACGCTTCCAGAAAACATATTCAAACAATCTATAAGGTTGTAGGTTTCTTCAAATTATACTAGGAACTAGAGATGTTACGGAGTTGGTTTTATTTTTCGATTAAGCCGACGACGTAGCGGCCAACTTGTAGGTTGCGGTGCCGCTTGGTAACAGGCGACATCGCAACTGAGGCGGGCTGCAATGTCTTATGGAGCGTCCCAGGTCCCATACGATGTCGCGGTTGAGGGTTGGAGGCCGCGGCGGGAGAGGAGTGTCGATATTGCGTTAGCCGCTCTCCCTATCCCCTGCGGCCGAGAAATGGTAGGTGGCGGGTCTTGGTCCCCCTGTGACCTTGACCCGTCACAAGGGGACCAAGGGTACCATACACGGGGTCGTCTGGCGCTCATGTGCTGGTTTGGTCCCTGGGGTGATCACAGGGTACAGTGTGTTCTGGTGCACCGGACAGCCGCGGCAGTTCGCGGTGAGTGATAACGCGTGCCCGTGTTCCCGCCATAAGCGGCACAGGAGGACACCGTGGAGTTTTAGTGGGGTAGATTCCCACATAACTGCACTATCTCCCCGTGGTAGTGCATTATGCATGAGCATTTATCCACGCAAAAAAAAACGAGACGTTGAAATAGCTTGAGTTACGAAGTAATTTATTATCAATATATTACTTTACTAACAACCTTATTTAAAAATAAAGTAAAATAACATCACGCCTGTAATCGTCCAAGGGTTAGGCAGACTTGTACCTACAGTACACCCACATATCGCTATATTTGTTTTTGAAAGAAGTGGAAAATTATCAATACGCAAATTAACAGTGGAAATTACTATTGCCATTTTTAGAAAATCCCTATTCGGGCACGGTTTTGGAAACACTACATTCGTAACACAATAAAATTTCTACTTATACTTGAGGAGAAAGTTACTTTTAGTCGAATGTATGGTTGTGACTGTACATGGAAGATACCTAGTTATTTACAAAAAACGTACCTAGATAGCAGCCTCACCTGGGTAGCAATACGCCCCGGAAGAGACACGTTATGAGACAAAAGACTCAACCTTGGTACCCGCACTGAAGTCACAAAAGAACTTCATCGCTGTCATTTCCATTTTCTTGCTGCACCACAGACCTATCGTGTGTGGCTGCGAAAACAGCGTGTAAATGATGCACTTGTATATCTTACTAATATTATAAATGTGAAAGATTGGATGGATGTTTATTACTCAATCACGCTAGAACGGCTGAACTGATCCGGATGAAATTTGGCACAGAAATAGATTATATTCTGGACTGCGCTAGTCCTTAGGCTTTACAGGCTACTTTTTATCTCAGTATAATGTTCCCTTGGGATAACTAAACACTTTATACGCAGGCAAAGCCACTGGTAGAAACTAGTGATTTATAAGTTGTGAACTTATGAGTTTATGACGTAAACCATGACAAGCTGACAAGGTTCTTTTATTGTTGTTTCGGTCGCGTCTGACCACTATCTCACCTGATGGTAAGTGATGTTGTGAACGACGATGATTGCCTAGTAGTAACCTAAGCCTTATAGACCCCCAAGCTGTAGCTATCAGACAAAAAACCCATTATTAAATTACATACCTGAAATGTGATAGATATGCTTTATAATCAAAAGTACTTATTCGCACTAAAAGCTTAAATAAATTATTGGAATGTATTTAATGTTTACGTAGGAACTTCCAATTCAATAACTCGAATGATTAAATAATCACATCGTAGAACACATCATATTTTTTGTAACCATCCCATCATTAGATATTATTTCAACTCACCTATTTAAAACCACGAACAAAAAAAAAAGAGAAACCGTCATAATTCACATAAAAACCTCTCAGGCCACAATAAATGGCCGTCTCTACGTTTATTTTCAAATAAAAAATAGTTCCCCAACACTTTTTCCTCGTATAATGGAGCCCAACAATTCCCACCTCGGTTCTAGTGGCCCGACCGCAACTTTATGTGCTCCACCGTGTTTCCTTTTATAAGAGGGCGGGTAAAGGCTGCGTTCTTATTTCCGGTTCGGTGGAGTGACGGCACGTAACCAGCACGTAACCGGCAAGGAACCGGCGAAGCCGCTCACCGACACATTCCAATAATAATATGTTGTGTTTCTCTTCTCTTAAGATTTGAATTTGAATGGAAGGTAAAGCTAGTTTAGTTAATAGCTGAGATTTTGCAGATTTTGTTTAACTAAAGGTTCAAAGGTTCAGGTGAGTGCATGTATTTTTTTTAATTTATCAATATGCTCGCGTTTGACCACTAACTCGCCTGATGACAAGCGAGATGTGGTCGACGGTGAAGCACGCTTGCCAAGAAGTAACGTATGGGTGGGATGTCCACCATGTACTGGTGGTGCGATCAATGGACAAAAAGTAGACACGACAAATGTCACAAAATGCCTTGGTATTCTAATTGATGACAAAATGACCTGGAAACCGCATTCGGAGGATGTATGTAAGAGGTTAAGCAAGTCAGCGTACTTACTTTATAACCTGGCAAAAAAAGTAAGCATTC
The DNA here is from genome assembly GCA_947562075.1 of Orthosia gracilis. Lineage (NCBI taxonomy): Eukaryota > Metazoa > Arthropoda > Insecta > Lepidoptera > Noctuidae > Orthosia > Orthosia gracilis. The sequence goes on along the minus strand of OX387271.1, from coordinate 49,273,731 downwards.
GCACCGTGCTGGAAGCTTATCATGGTCTAGTTGCGTCAGTTTTGAGATTCGGAATTATATTCTGGGGTAACTGTACTGAGAGGGAGAGGATATTCAAAGCCCAAAAGCGTTGCATAAGATCAATGATTAGTCTTAAAAATACCGATAGTTGTGCACCTGCGTTCAAGTCTCTAAAAGTACTCACCTTTCCGTCGTTGTATATACTTGAAGTTGCACTGTTTGTTAGAACAAACATACACCTTTTTACCCTAATGGACGATATTAGAACACGTCCGGGACCTGTTAGATCGCAGTACAAAAATCTAATGTTTACAGGTAGATACATAACGGCATTACTAACAAAAAGTTTATTATCAATGGGACCCGTTATCTATAATAAAATACCTCATGCCTACAAAGAAGAGTCATTAAGCATATTTAAAAAGAAGCTAACATCCTTACTAATACAAAAATGTTATTATTCTATAAATTATTTTTTGAATGATAAAAACGTAATATGATATAATGATGGAATGATATATACGAGCATAAAGTTTTTTATCTTTTGTATGTGATAATGATTTGTATGTGATATAATGTTATTTTAATTTATTTTATTGTTTCAAATTTTATTATGTGCCTTGATAATGTATGCAAAATAATCGATTTAATTTATTTGTAAAATATAGAATTAAGATTGTTGTTTTTTATGTTTAGTTTATGTAGGAAGGTTGTAGATCCACAAACCTGACTGGCTTTTTTTTATTTTTTTTCTAATTGTTTATTTGTTTGTATAATTGAGTAGTTATAAATATGTTTTACTTTTGCATGCTGTAAGGTAGAGTGTGTTGGAACTGTTTTTATAATGCTTACATCTTATTTTGTATTCATTGCAAAATAAATGATTTCTGATTTCTGCGCCACCGTACGCTCGTGCCGCACCGTTGCCGTACGTCTTGTTGTCCGATAATGGAAAAGGCTAAGCGGAATCTAATTGTGCAGTTCCATCGTACACTTCCCGAAATGTAACCGATGAAAATCTGACTGGCCACTCGGCGTCGTATACGTGGAATCGTTTCTGAAAGGTAGTGTCTATGGTTCTTCTTCATTTTAATTTTAATACGGATTTGTAGATTCTAAATAAGAATTAATTACAGAACATTTGAATTTATAATCTCCATCGGTGTTTAAACTTATCAGAATGATTATGATTAAAAACTTTTTATAAATAAGGCTGAATAGTTTTGCCGTGTACTTACTAAGAAAAAACTAGAAACCAAAAGTTTTTTTTGAATGACACAAATTACTTTATACAATCAGACCTTTGTGTTTTCAATGTGGAAGTACTTCATCAACTATATTTTTTCAGAGTATATAAATGAACACAATAATAATCTTCCTTTTCGATTTCAATATGTTTCATGGGATAATGCAATTATCTCCCAGCACCATAATGGCGATCCAAAACGAATTTGTTCTTTAATAGCCGGTCACAAGTAATGCTATGTTAGTTTTTAAGCTGACATGTCACAATCATTAGAATTAATATTTGTTTGTTTCTCTCAATCAAAATCTAAATATACATAAATATCCCGAAAAAAATATTAATTCTAATACAATATTAGATCAGCGGAGTTAAAGGTGTTGGTATATCAGGGCGTTTTTCGTTGATTATATCAAGAATAAGAAGCTTGCGTAGCGTGAACATACATTTCATTAAGCTCGAGTATAACAAAGTACGTGTAACTGGAACGTTTCCAGGGCAACAGGCAGTACAGGCATGTTTCATATTTTCATTAGTTTAAGCCTACACTGTAAAACCGCGTAACGCCTAATTCTTACAAAATAAGATCTTTCTTAAGGAAAAGAAAACATCTTATTTTCTGTTAAGAATAAGGCTGTTTTGTTCTTATTTTCATTAAATTTGGTCTTGAGTATAATAAAAATATGAGAATAATAAGACTTTGTAGGTATAAATAATAAATAAATTGTTTATTAGCATTACTTTTTTACAAAACAATTGGACCCCTGAGCTAGGTAAAAAGTACCTGTGTTTCAGGGGCCAGTGACATCTTCGGTACATTACAAATTCATAATTTACAATAAACCAGTCCAATTTACTAAAATAGAAATAATTACCAAATCCAATAAATATACGAATTACAATTTAAATTATTCAATAAACCATAAAAATCCCCTAATAAAATTAAAATCAAAAATAAAAATTTAAAATATATTAATATTGAATACTACCTTTGACTTAGGTAGGTACGCCGACCTCATCTAGTTTTAAAAATATGATCGACATGTAAAAGTATTTGTACAAACCAACATAACAACATAACAATACAAAATAAAATCATTTATCATAGGTATGCGTACTATTCTGGGAAAGGTTCCTTCTTCAGGATTCTTTTTATATATTTGATCCGGTTCTTATTATCTAAATTTTTTACTTTAAAACCGAAACTTTTCGTAAAGATTATAAGCTGTGTTGCTAAGCAAAAATATTTCATTAACGAAAGCTTGAACTAAAAATATCTGCCAAGCAACCAGTTTAATGTCAACTTCTCACAAAATCATCTCAGCCTGTTTGCATATGAAAACTCTGTAACATCGAAAGCAATAAATGTTGGCAACTTAAATAATCAAGTTATGTTTGTGTTGTCAGATATCCCGCGACATGTCTTAGTTGGGTAAACAGCGTGTGGCATATTACGGGTACGTTGGCTGACGGCGCCAATGTTTGGCCAATATCGCTCCACGATAGACACTCAACCAATGTTTTGTTAGTCAAATTGAGTTTGCTGGGGATGTCTAAATTGAAAACTCGTAGGTGAAATTTAAAATTTTACAGAAACTATTTTAGCGAAATGTGTGGTTAAGCGCCGTTCGGACACATCCAGTGATTGATAAGATGATCAGGTATGTTTTATATATCTTATCTTATCTTGTGGAAGGATCGACAAATAACTCGGACACTTCGACCCATTGGGACCTATTGTGTTAATGTTTCATATATAATTTGCGGTCCTTAGGTATTTTACCCGACTGCCGAAGGATGGTAATGAGTTTATCAGTCTATGTAGCCATATGTACTTTCTAAGTTTATCTTGGACATCACAGACAACGGTGAAGGAAATCATCGTCTGGAAACCTGGACTTACGAGTATATAGTTAAAGTAAGTCTGAAATAGCCAAGTCGACTGTACGGCCTGTGGGGTTCCCAGAAGCAGTTTAATTAAATCTGACACCAGAGGTGGCCACATCCTCACACGAAAAAAAAAAGAAGTACAGGTATGTTTGTTTCTATATGGTTTTCTAGATACCAAACGCGTAAGCCGATTTGGATGATTCTTATTCAGTCAATCAATTGGTCTTTATCTTGCGAGTGCTACTGACTACATTAAATTGGAAAAAGGAAAAATGGCGGATCGTGGGGGTGCCAATTGTTTTTTTCTTCCAAACCCATCGTTTGGGATAACAAAATGAAGGGTTTTAAGGAGCGATTATAAAAATAAATAATACTTATATGTTTAAAAGTAATTAAAAAGAAAATGGTTACTAAAAAGTTATAAATAAAAGTAAAATAAGTCGGAGAACACATATTCGCGAGCTGACTTACCAAAAACCAAGACTGCACAGCAATATTTTTTTCTTGTTTACCTCTTCTGAGTTAACCTCTGAAGCAGTCGGGTATTTAGGTATTTTAAATTAACTTTTATATGCTACTTGTTGATGATTAACTGTGCCTTATCCATTACTTTTTTTTTGAATTGTCATACTTTAGACGGAGTCAAAGAACTCGTTGGTCAAGTGGTCGCACTTGGCATGAGATCCTGGGTTCGATTCCCGAGTCAAGCAAAGGGTTATTGGGTTTTTCCATCTGGAATATCAATGTAGCGGCCCAGAGTCTAGACTTGTTTCCAGTTGATGTCAATAGGACGTACTATAGGGAACCCTCTGCCCATCCCCTGATAGAAGTGTTATCTTAAGAATCCTACTTATCTAATATCTTTAAACGAGCATGATTCATGAAACTTAGTATGCAGTGGGTTTGGGAAGCGATAAATCGATCTAGCTAGGTTTCATTGTTAGATAACGTCGTTTAATCTATTTTCACCCGAACAGAGCTCGGTCGCCCAGGTACTATTGTAAATGCGAAAGTTTGGATGGATGGATGTTAGTTGTCAAAATGGCTTAACGGATCTGAATGAAATTTATTAATAGATATAGATTATAGTCTGGAACAGCACAAAGGCTTCTTATCCCGAGAAACTCGGTATATTGATCCCCTGAGATACTATAATACATTTCAGGTGGGCGAAGCCGCGGCCAGAAGCTAGAATTATAAATGCGAAAGTTAGGATTGACGGATATTGATTGGTATGTATTTTTGTTACTCAATCACACCAGGACGGATCTGGATGAAAGTTAGCACAGAGATAGATTATACTCTGAAATAGAACATTGGCTACTTTTCCTTCCTTGTATAATATTTCCCTGGAATCAAAAAACACGCCACGCGGGCGAAGCCGCTGGCAGAAGCTAATAATGTTATTTTATGTAAAACTCATCATTTGCTTTTACAGTAGACACATACAGATCAGCCCCGACCCAACATTGGCTCCAACATGTGTAGCGAACACAAACAGTATGCAAATCTCGTTGGTCTCAGGTGGCGAGCCGTCACTCCTATTTGTTAATTTCCAGATTTCATTCAACATGTCGTGCGAAATAATTTCTTGTATCCCAACTAATCGCACAACTGTAGTCTGTAAGCATTTTGTATTTAGATTCCTTTGTGGGTTGAAAATCGAAATTAAAGAGATACAGTCATCAGCGATAAATGTTGTCAAAGAGTTAGAAATGTGTGTAATTGATATTCGGTAGCGGTATATCACTTGAAGCCAATATTGTAAGCGTGGCGAAAGCGATTGAAAAAATGTCAAATCTAAATGTTGCTATCAAAATGTCACGTGATGAATCCTTCTGGCATTTCGACCATTGGAATCGCTGATAAAAAAATGACATTTGTCTCGATGCTCTTAGCACAAATCACAGCCGCACGGGTCGATCGCCAAGGTTAAGCAACGTTTGGCGAGGTCGGCCCGTGGATGGGTGACCATTTATAACATACCGAGTTTTCTCCGTGCCTCGGAAAGCACGTTAAGCCGTTGGTCCCGGCTGTCATTTGAAGATCTTTGACAGTCGTTACGGGTAGTCAGAAGCTTGAGATCTGACACCAGTCTTGCCAAGGGGTACCGTGTTACCCAGTTACTGGGTTGTGGAGGTTAGATAGGCAGTCGCTCCACGTAAAACACTAGTGCTCAGCTGAATCCGGTAAGACTGGAAGCCGACTCCAATATATTTGGGAAATAGGCTAGGCAGGCTCTTAGCACAAATCAATATAGCTGAAAGAATTAACATTATGGAACGTTGGTAAATGGTTTTTATTACCAGTGTTAAAATAACCCATCATTCTTCTATCCCAGTAATTAAATGAAAAAGCCATTAAAACAAACTCAGAATCGTGTCATTTAAAGTTTTAAATTATTTATGACGTCTTCTAAAGTTTGCAGTTACCAAATTATTTAATTAATTATGTTTAAAGTTTATTATGAGCGACAGTACTTCGTAATAAAGAGGAATGCAACGATATAAAAGACATTATTCTCTATTGAAAGTACCTAGTTAACTGCCATAGTGTAAGTAGAAGCAATAAACTTCGTGATTCATGAACGATAAGTGAGACTGAAATTGTTGCATTGTACTGAATTCATTACGATGAATTTCTGACCAAGACCAAGGTAGGAGACCAAGTTTGGCACTTATAATTGCATAGATCCTAGACAACAGTTGCCGTCGGCCTACAAGAAGGTTTTGCCGAAAAAAATATTCAATCAAAAGGTTTAAATTTAGAAGTTCTTTATATTTATATTCCATTTCTATTGTCTCAGGTGGTCTTCCGGGCGTGAGCGGCGGCGACGGCACGCGCCCGGAGCGGCCGTACTTCGACGACGTGTCGCCGCGGAACGTGTCCGCCGTGGTCGGACAGGCCGCTGTACTACGATGTCGCGCAAAGCACATAGGCAACAGGACTGTGAGTATATTGTACTGTGTTGACAAAATATCGCCGCGGAGCGTGTCCGCCGTGGACGGACAGGCCGTTGTGCTGACAAGCACATAGGCAACGGAACTGTGAGTATATTGTACTTTGTTGACGACGTGTCGCCGCGGAGCGTGTCCGCCATGGACGGACAGGGCGTTGTGCTGACAAGCACAATGGCAACAGGACTGTGAGTATATGGTACTGTGTTGACAAAATATCGCCGCGGAGCGTGTCCGCCGTGGACGGACAGGCCGTTGTGCTGACAAGCACATAGGCAACGGGACTGTGAGTATATTGTACTTTGTTGACGACGTGTCGCCGCGGAGCGTGTCCGCCATGGACGGACAGGCCGTTGTGCTGACAAGCACATAGGCAACAGGACTGTGAGTATATTGTACTATGTTGACGACGTGTAGCGCGGAGCGTGTTCGCTGTGGTCGGATAGGCCGCCGTGCTGACAAGCACATAGGCAACGGGACTATGAGTATATTTTACCATGTTGATGAAGTGTGTCGTGGGTCGTGTCCGCCGTAGCTGGATAGGCCGCCATGCTTGTTAGCACACAGGACTTTGAGTATATAATTACTACTGTACTTAGGACCAATTTAACTTGTTAGGTACTACAATGCTTTGGGACCCAGCGCTCAACGCAACCAAAAAGGAAATTGACAAGAGGGATCAATTTCTATGTCCAAACTATGAGTAACTTAACTGATTTTTTTTTATGCCTGGACTACTGAATCAGATTTTATTTTGTGTTTTGTTTTCTTTTTTTTTAACTCTGTTCTGTAACACTGGCGGGTGGACGGGACATTTTGAACCGCGTAGTCTGTACTGTTTTATAAGTTTTTATTGGGATATATTATTTTTTTAATATAAGTATTTATTTATTTTTTTATATTTATGCTCAGCCCTGACTGTAGCAGTGATAATGATTCTTCTAATTCATTGGATAGTATTCCTTCTTTAGCTGATACCCTTGGTTCTCTGTTTGCCGATGTCTCCGGGAACTTTAATGTAGTCCACATAAATGCCCAGAGTATTCCGGCCCACTTCCCCGATATGCTGGCAAGCTTTGACTGTAACAATATCTATGCGATTCTTGTTTCAGAATCATGGTTTAAACCTTGTCTTCCCTCTTCCTCTTACACTCTTCCCGGCTTTCAACTTATCAGGAATGATCGCACGGTCGGTGGTGGTGGCGGCGTGGCTATTAATCTTCGTAATTATATTCCTTTTTCTATAGTTAACATGTCCACGCAGCCGCCTCCGCCGAACGCTGGTGAACATCTTTTCCTGGAAGTTGAATTGCATCATTCTAAGATTCTTCTTGGAGTTTACTACTGCCCTTCTCTTCGGATTAATTTCTTCTCTTCTTTCGAACGTATTTTGGAAGATTTAATCCCCTTTTACAGTCATAGTATCATAATGGGCGACTTTAATACATGTCTTCTTAAACAAGACTCCCGCTCTTCTTCTTTTCGTCATATTATTGAATCTGTCAATCTCTCTTTTCTCGATCTTGGTGCCACTCACCATTTTCCTAACTCTGTTCCCTCACTTCTCGATCTTATTATTGTATCGTCTCTTGATCACGTCGCTAAACATGGTCAATGTTCTGCTGACGCCTTTTCCTACCATGACTTAATTTACAATTCATACAAAATTCGACCACCTAAGCATAAGTTCAAAACTCTTCTGCTTCGCAATTTTGATGGTATGAACATTGATCGACTTCGAGAGGATGCCAGTAATATTGACTGGACGCCACTAGTGACTTCCTCATCCGTCGACGAAAAAGTTGAAGTCTTGACTTCTACCCTAGTTAATCTATACGACACACATGCACCTATACGAGCCGTGAGAGTTAGGCATGTTCCGGCGCCATGGCTGACCGACGAAATTAAAATTTTACTAGCTAAAAAGGCAGCTGCGAAGTTTAAGTTTAAAATTCGGCCAAATGACGTCAGCAGGGAAAAATACGTCTCAATTAGAAATCACTGCAGTAAGGTGTGTAGAATCGCAAACCGCCAATATATCCATAGTTCAGTTCAGAACGGTGATCCAGCCGACGTCTGGAAGTTTCTCAAATCATTAGGTATCGGAAAAAAGTCTCACAATACGATTCCTAAAGACTTGGATTTCAATTTACTTAATAGTCATTTTTCTACTTCGCCTGTATTGGATGGGGTCACTAAAGCTACTACGCTTAGTAATCTTTCAAACATTCCGGTACCTAATTTTCCCCCTTTTTTCATAAGTCGATTCACTGCTTGTGATGTTAAAAAGAGTATTGTATCGATTTCGTCCAACGCTGTTGGTAGTGACTGTGTTAGCCGTAAAATGATCATCCCCATCCTTGATGAAATTATTCCTGTTATCGTTCACATCCTAAACTTCTCTGTTTCCAGTGGTGTCTTCCCTCAAGCCTGGAAAGATGCCCATGTTATTCCTCTTCCCAAAAAATCTCATCTTGCATCTGTCTCTGACTATCGTCCCATTTCTATTCTTCCTTTCCTATCCAAAGTCCTTGAAAAACTTGTCCACCATCAACTCAGCTCGTTCCTTTCCAAACACAAGCTGCTAAATCCCTTCCAATCTGGTTTTCGTCCGGGACACAGCACTACCTCAGCACTTGTACATATTACGGACGACATAAGGTCAGGCATGGAAATGGGAAAGTTAACTGTACTTGCCCTACTTGACTTTAGCAATGCCTTCAATACGGTTGACTTCGACATTTTGCTGGGCGTCCTGTGCTCTTTTGGCATATCTCCTTCGGTAATTGACTGGTTTCATAGTTACCTGTTTGGCCGCCGGCAGCGTATTTGCATTGAGGAATCTTTCTCTTCTTGGTGTCACACCTCTGCCGGTGTGCCGCAGGGTGGCGTTTTATCTCCTCTACTTTTCGCACTCTTTATTAATGCTATCACTCAACGGCTATCTTCTTTCTACCACCTTTATGCTGATGATCTCCAAATTTATACTCAAGCTCCTCTCGGCGAGTTATCAGACGCTATTGAGACTATTAATGTGGACCTGGCTCGAATAGGTGACTGGAGCACTGAGTTTGGGCTGAAGATCAATCCGACGAAAACTCAAGTGGCTGTTGTGGGAAGTTCCCGAACGGTCTCTAGAATTGATTGGGCGACACTTCCCCAGGTTTCTTTCAACAACACCATTGTTCCTATAGCTCACACTGTGAAGAACCTGGGGATTTACATCGACTGCACCCTTTCCTGGATTAAACAACTGCAGGAGGTCAGTCGTAAACTGTTTGCGTCTGCGGGATCCCTGAGACGCCTTCGTAACTTTCTTCCCATCACCACTAAAATTGCGATAGCACAATCTCTTCTTCTCCCTATCCTGGACTATGCTGATGCCAGCTATCTCGATCTCACCCAAGACCAATTGGACAAGCTTGAGCGACTTCAAAATCTCTGTATCAGGTTCATATTTGGCTTGCGCAAGTATGACCATGTTTCTGAATTTCGAACCAAGCTCAAATGGCTTCCTATTCGCCTTCGCCGGAATGCCCACATACTTTCATTGCTATATAATGTGCTCTTTAATCCTTCTAGTCCTTTTTATCTTAAAGAACGCTTTCAGTTCCTCTGTGACACACATTCTCGGTCCTTGAGATCATCGGAAAACCTAAAATTAAGCATTCGTATGCTTTCCACATCCTTCTTCGACAAATCTTTCACAGTTCAAGCAGCTCGTTTGTGGAATGCATTACCTATTGAGGTAAGGCATGCGCAAACATTACCTTTATTTAAAAAAATGGTGAAGGAGCATTTCCTTTCTTTGTAACTATTCTTCTCCTTTCTCTGCCCTATTTTTTTATATGTATTAGTATATTATTTTATTTGTATGTATGTATTTTATGTTGTATCTAAGTAATATTATTTAATATAGTTTTTGTACACTGACAGCCCTATGTCTATCTCCTCTCGTTCTGTCCATCCAAAGGTTGTCTGGAATAGATTGCCTTGTGCGATAAGACCGCCCATTGTACACTGATCTTTATAATGTTTTGTCCTGTAATTATTTAAGTGGTGTACAATAAAGTATATAATAATAATAATAATGGTTCCAAAGGTCGCACGCTCGTTTGGCTATTCAGTTCCAGTCTTCCTTAGAGTCAGGATCGCTGCCCCAGTTCCTAACGACAGGAATAACCCACCTGCTCCAAAAATCAGGTAGTACTACGGAACCTAAAAATTATAGACCGATAACATGTTTATCGACGGTCTATAAAGTTTTTACATCCATTCTGAGAGCTAAAATTAATCATCATATTGATACGAATTCAATCATGTCTGCTTCTCAGAATGGATGTAAGAACGGGTCCCGTGGTACTAAGGAGCTGCTCCTTATAGACATTGCCATAAGCCAGCAGGTTCGCCGTTCCCGAAGGGATCTGGCGACATGTTGGATAGACTACAAGAAGGCCTATGACTCAGTGCCACATACATGGCTCATGAGGGTGCTAGAGTTGTATAAAATTGATGCAACTCTGCGCACCTTCCTGATGTCGTGTATGGGGCAGTGGAGGACGGTCCTTCGCTATCCAGGATGTCGACAGATTCAAAATGACAGCGAACCTATAAGGATCGAGCGTGGAATATTTCAGGGCGATAGTCTGAGTCCACTGTGGTTTTGTTTAGCTCTGAACCCTCTTAGTACACTGCTGGAGGGTTCGGGCCTGGGCTATCGGTTGAGAAGAGGAGGTCAGGTCATATCTCACCTCCTTTACATGGATGATCTGAAGCTCTTTGCCCCCAACAACTTGCAACTGATGAAGTTACTGAAGGTGACAGAAACCTTCAGTGACGCCATCAGGATGGAATTTGGTGTGGACAAATGTGCAGTCATGCATGTAAAGCGAGGGGAGATTATGGAATCCGAGGGAATACAACTCTCGGATTCCATACACCTTCGATCCCTTTCCTCAACCGAAACTTACAAGTATTTGGGTATGTCGGAAGCATTAGGCTTCAATGCTAGTGACGTGAAACAGTCGTTGAGGGAACGCTTCTTTGGTCGCCTGAAAAAAGTACTAAATAGTCTTTTATCAGGCGGAAACAAGGTGCGTGCCTTCAACGGTTGGGTCATGCCGGTGTTGATGTACTCTTTCGGCATACTCAAATGGACTCAGACAGAACTTGACGCCCTGGATAGGAGGGTCCGCGCGCTGCTTACCGCAAATCGTATGCATCACCCACGATCATCGGTTATGAGACTGTATATCCCGCGGAAGTGCGGCGGTCGTGGCTTTTTAAATGCTAGGACCCTGCACAACCGCGAGGTATGCAGTCTTAGGGAATACTTCCAGGCCGCCGACGTGGGTATGCATCGAGATGTGGTAGCGGTGGACAAGGGCCTTACCCCGCTCTCCTTGGCTAACGAGAACTGGCGCAAACCTATAGTATTAGATACTAATGACCGCAGGGAGGTATGGCAGAGCAAGGAGCTTCACGGACGCTTCTACCGGGTCCAACATGGGCCCGATGTAGATCTTTTAGCGTCCGTGGCCTGGCTGCGATTTGGTGACCTTTTCGGGGAAACCGAAGGTTTTGTCTTTGCGATTATGGACGAAGTTATGATGACGAACAACTACCGGAAATACATTGTGAAGGACGGCACGGTTGACATCTGTCGGGCATGTCGCCGGCCGGGAGAATCAATCCGTCACATTATCTCCGGTTGTTCTAGTCTGGCTAACGGAGACTATTTGCATAGACACAACCTTGTAGCCAGGATTATCCATCAGCAACTTGCTCTAAAATACAATCTTGTGGAATCGGAAGTGCCTTACTATAGGTATGTGCCCGACCCAGTTCTCGAAAATGGCAATGTCACGTTGTATTGGGATCGGTCTATCATCACTGACAGGACTATTGTTGCCAATAAGCCTGACATAGTGGTGATAGACCGACTATTGCGTCGCGCAATGATTGTTGATATAGCGGTCCCCCATGACGAGAACCTCGTGAAGGCTGAGAGAGATAAGAAAAACAAGTATCTTAATCTGGCTCACGAGGTTGTCGACATGTGGGATGTGAATACAGCAGTCATTGTGCCGATAGTCGTGACGGCCAATGGCATAATAGCCAAGAGCCTCGACGAACATCTGAGGAGGCTCTCGTTGGGCAGCTGGATCAAGGGCTTGATCCAGAAAGCGGTACTCTTGGACACGGCGCGCATAGTCAGGAGATTCCTCTCTCAGGAGCCCTGACCACAGGTAGTTTGGACCCTGTTCCCGATACCGGTGGGCTACTATTTTTGTATTTTTAAATGTTTTTTTTTATTTTATTTTTATAGAATAATATTTAAAAATATAAAAGTATGTTTATAAAATAAATAAATGGAATAATAGTAGTAACTCAACTTATACTCAAGTTTGGGAATGACCGAAAAATTACAAAAATGAGACTCGATTCAACTTCGGACAAATCAGTCAGTTTCCAATAAAGTGTACTCCTGAATAACATTCCGTAAACTAGTTACCTAGAATAAATACCAGTTTATTAAGTGACAACAACCTGAGCACTCAACTCCACCGCCATCGCCTCCCATCCAGTTCAAATAACAAACTTCTAGTATCAATTACAAACTGAACCTTAGACATCTACTACTATATTAATTACAAAGCCCTCCCACTATTTCTAGTGATAGCACTCCTAAATCAAAACTTGGAATCCCTTAATCAAGATTTACAAGGATCGTTTAAGACATGTTAGTAGTCCAGGGTATTCCATCAACATAAGCCGAAACATAAATTACTATTATTAGAGCAATGATTGCGGCCATATCCCCTTCGGTCAGCCGAGCGAGATATTAACCCAAGCGGTTATTATCTTTAGTCATTAATACCTTGATTACTATGCTCTATACATGTATTGTAGGTATAGCTAACATAATGCGCAATGTATGCGGACTTAGATGGATGAGTGACGGATCCGGAAGATGTTACTGTAATTATTGAGTTATGTATAGTACTCTCGGTAATGGAATTTCAAATCTGTGTCTCAACTTTCTAGATGGATTTTCTTGTGTAAATTTAACATCTGGTGGACTACTGTTCACTTTGGAAGATTATTTTTTGGTAACTTCCTCAATCTTATTATGGACAAACGCTGAAAAAAATAAAGTTAACAGTTACAAAGGTTTGGTTACGTGGTTGATCACATCCAAATATGTGTCAGATCATCTAAAAGTTTTGACATCAAAGTTGGTGTTCATCAAGGTAGTGCCCTTAGTCATTTACTCTTTAACATAATGAATAACCTCACAGCAATAATTCAACAGCCAGCACCGTAGAACCTTCTCTACCCTGATGATGTGGTCCTCGTTTCCGATAACTGCCGAGAGATTCAAGAAAGCCTAAAGGAATGGAAAGCGGTTTTATATGAGAATGGTTTGCGCATTAGTACAACCAAGACTGAATATATATGTTCTGTAACTTAACACCGATGCTACCTCCAGTACAGATATCTGGCTTGATAATACAACCCTACCAAAAGTAAAAACATGCAAACATCTGGGCTCAGTACTTTCGGAGGATGGATCAATTGAAGCAGAAATATCCCAGAGAATAACGATGGGATGGAACAAGTGGCGTATGTTGACTGGAGTCTTGTTTGATGTAAAAATGGCACATAAAAACGATAGTCTACAAAACAGCGGTAAGACCAGCTCTAATGTACGTCGGTGAAGTCTGGGCGATAAAAAAGACCCACGATCAAAAACTTCACAAGAAAGAAATGCGTATGCTGCGATGGGCAGGAGGAGTCACACTCAGAGGCAAGGTGCGCAACGAACAAATTAGAGGGACCTTTAAAGTTTCAGACATAGCGGATAAGGTGAATGGCGATGGTACGATCATGTACTTCGACGAACAGATGACCATGTCGTGAAAAAGTGACTCCACAAATCACATGGATGTCCAAAAGGACATGAGAGAGATGGGACTTACAGAAGATGACGCATAACACCGGAAAAAATGGCATAGCATTGGGAAAGCCAACCCCGAGTAACGGGAAAAGGCGAGGTGAAAGAAGTTACGAAGGTATTGGTGGCTGGTTACAAAATTATTGGAACATTAGAACTTTATCTTATTAGCAACAAACGAGAGTTTTGCTGATTACTAATTAGTTTAGTACTATGTTTTTAAGTTTATTTTTTAATAAATTAAGTAAGAGGACCCCTCTGTCATATAGGTGGCCTGTGTCCCAGCAGTAAGAACATTAAAAGGCTGATGATGAACTAAAGTTGGCTTAAATTTAAAGTTTCACAACTGTTCGGTTATCCCTTTTTTAGTGTTCTTAAATGTTCAAAAAAACCTCTGAAATTATTCGCTTCTCCCAAAAAATTATGACATCCTCATAACGTAGATATGCTCACCCAGCGCTTACTGGGTGTAATCCGTAGCCACGGATTGAATCATACAAATCAAAATTCACATGACCTCTGCCCCATAAACTCGGACCACCTGGCAACCTCTCGAAATATCATTTTTCAATGTCGATGTCCTCATTGGTTCGATATCCCTCCTCAGGTCCGCTCCACTGCCCGCCATATTAATGGTTGAGGGATCCCTAACCCATTCGAGAAATAAATAGCCATCTGACATGTCCTACGATGCATTATAATATATTGTTCGGCGTGGATTATCTCCCGTCATTTTCTTGTAAAAAGGCGCCTGGATTACGAACCCTTTGGGGTTTTTTCTGTTTTATCCCGTTTTGATGGGGTTTCGGTGTAGGGTTGAAGTGTGTGCTGAGTAGGAGAGGGTTAAGTTATTGGTGTTCTTTGAGCTGTTATGGTTAACTGGATAACCGCGAATATTGCTTAAAGGAAATGGAAATGTTTAAGTGGAAATAATACAATGATATTATTAACATTCAACGAACTTGAGAGAATATCCTGATACAACAATTTTGTGTTTATTAAATAGAGATTACATAGGATTTAGGTATACTAGGAAAATTATTGGTTTCATAAACATCACTCAATAGGGAAGGGAATAGAAACGATCCTTTAATATCTTGCAATATTATGCTGTAATCTTCATGAATGTTAAACGGTATGATGAACTCAAGTTTCAGTTAATGACTGTAATTGATAAACCTACAGTTTGTTGGTGGCTTCTGTTTGTAAGTAAAGGTACCCAAGGCAATTGACCAACTTAAGTCGGTGACAATATTGTGACTGTGAACAGGCAGCCAATTTTTCTAATGAATTATGAATTAATTAAGAAGTCAATTATTATTACATTATTGTGGTTAAATGAGATCACTCAATTATTCGAAACTGGAGAAACCACGTTGCAATTTTCGCATACCTACAAGGAAACTGCCAGCAGACTCAATGAATTTCTGCAAACTGGTATTAAAAGTCGATTTCATGAATTCAACTTGTCTGAGATCAGCATTTATATTATAAATAGCTTAAAATCTATCGATTGCAGATTCTGAGAGTTTGAGTAACTTCTGCTTATAATGTCTTCTTTTTCCTCTCAATCAAATCAATCAAAATAGTTTATTTCAAATAAAGAGGTACTTTTGAATTGTCAAACAAAAATAATTAAATATGACTGTAGTTGCAAATTCGCAAGCGTCAGTAGTTCCAATGGAGAAGAATTTGCTTACTCTTTTTAGGAAAACAGGCGGGACAATGATGCTGTACAACTGACACACTTCACGGCAATAAAAAAGCAACTCGAGCTGAAAACTGAAATTGATACAATTAACACAAATGTTAAACATTCTTCCGATCGTATAATTACTGAAATCACCTGAAATTGCCCTTGTAATGTACTGATATTGTCATAATGATCATACTCTTTAAAATAGCTTTCGCGGCAATTTGGCACAAATGTAGCATTTGGGTCACCGCAGGCGATGCCAGCGCACGGCATTATGTATAGTTGTATTGCCCGTGTTTCCTCTTACAGTAGCTGTGGAAATGTTTTGGGCAATATTGCGCTGTTTTTTTATTGGATTGATTCAAGCCGTAAAGACTCTTTGTAACCGACTTCAAAAAAAAATGAGATAGGAGTAAAAAAATTAAGAAACAAAACCAGAAAAAACGACTTTCGAAATTAAAGTTATCTTGCACTTTGTAATGTTTTGCTTTGGACGTCCGGTATATTTTTCGTATAATAGTTTGTTTCGTATAAATAGATACAACTTAACCTTTAGAATTTATTCCATCTTCAGCATCTTAGTCAATTAGTACTTTAATATCAGATTCCACAACATCCACTTCCTACAAACTTAATTAAACTCTAAGACAAACTGTGACGTTTGTCGAAAATAAACATTTAGCGCCGTCCCCCGTCATAAAGAGCCGGATGATCATAGTAAATCCTACACATTTCCTCTCAGGGTAACGTGAGCAGGACAGAATAAATCTTCCTTAGCCTTGACGAGGATAATAAAATAAACAAATATCCTACACAGTTTTGCGGAAATATAAAACGCCGTCGGCTGACCCATTTCAATGCTGAGGTTAATTCATCAAATTTCTGCGAGCGCTCAAGAGGAATTGAGAAAAACCTCTCGGTCGCTTAGCCGTTACTTAATTTTATTATTTTAAAGGCTGTAAACAGTCTAAGGACGTTCCATCTTGCTTAATTACAGGCCGGGCTTACGGGCTCACCCCCAGCTTACTCTAATTACGTAGAAAAACAAAAACCCAACAAAAGGGAGGGGAATTTATTTTCTAATTTCTCAGTCTGGAGAGCTCTCGAATTAAAAATATAATTCAAACGTTTATTGTCGGTGTAATTTTAATCAAAGGGCAGGGCCTATCTCTTTGTGACGTCAGCGCGGTGCGAAAAAAATAAGTCGGCCGCAGCCTGCCAGCGCGAGGTACACGGTTTGTATGGTTTATCTTTAAGTTGTCACGAAAACGTTGTGGCAGAATAACTGGATTTATTGAAACGGAACAAAATGTTGCATCGTTGTTACAAGTACACGACTGACTATTACAAAGGCTGGCTTTAAAGTTTCGAAACGAATTATTCTATAAACTTGTAGATACTAAGGTACTACATACATAATTGTTTGTATAAATAATAATCTAGATTAATAACTCAGTTGAACGTAAATATCAAAAACGAAACTACCTAAATTCACAATACGATTTCCCAAACCGCTACCAGAAGCAGTAACTCGTAAAGGTCTTGTTGAGACTTGTCTATAACTATTTCGGAGCACGTGTGCGAGTCCCTACAGATTCACTGGCCGGGACGATTCTCTCGCAGGACTTTCTACGGGCACAAGGATATGAGGATCGAGAGGTTTATTCTATTAATATTAACTGGAACAAATCAATATCAAAAGGGATCAAAATTTACCGGTACATTGAATGTTGGAGTAAACGACTTTCATCCTAATTTTCACAGACACGTGAAAGCCTTCTCAACATGGAGTGGTTTCTAATTGATATTCGTCAGGTAAAGTTGAACCCAAACTTAAGGCCAGGTTCTCTCGAAAATTCTGCTGTTTGAGCCGAGTTGGCCGGTTTTTGAGCCCTCGGGACTTAAGTTTGTAATTCAAGTTATTAGTAGGTTAGCTTGACGTTTCAAATTACATTTGACGTTTGATAATTGAGTTATTATTGACGTTAGGTAAGTTGTGTTATTCAATATGGCTGTTAATTATAATAAATTGTTGGCATTAGTTTTGAATTACCGTGGAATGTAATCAAGGTGGAACGTCATGCTATTGAACTTATTATTGAAATTGAGAATAATTCATTCAATTGATATTTTTTACTAATGTTTGCCGATAAGTATTCTATTAAAATTAAATCCTAAGTCCTACTAGGTCATGGGTTACCGTTTTATCCAAATCTGCTCAGATGTTGAAGCGTGATTGATCAACAAACATAAAATTTTACAATCTAACAACATACAGACATTTATAATGATAGATATCAGTATTTCTGTATGTTGTGTGTCAGTTGTGTCACACACCTTTTTATTATTTGAAACAATGTCCAAAACTAAAACTTCTTCCCTGTTTGCCTAGGTATCATGGATGAGAAAAAGGGACCTCCATATCCTGACTTCCCACATCTTCACATATACGGGGGACGCGAGGTTCAGCGTTCTACACCCGGAACCCTCGGATGACTGGGACCTGAAGATAGACTACGTCCAGCCAAGAGATGCAGGCGTCTACGAGTGCCAGATCAATACGGAACCCAAAATCAACATGGCCGTGATCTTAGCGGTCGAAGGTGACTTTTTATCAATTATTTTTTTGCATAGGTCATGTTAAACTGGTCATATGTAAATTTTGTGTGCAAGACCAGTTTGATTTGACCTTTGATTTTTTTGCGTTAATTATCCAAAATTAAAAGGTGCCTATTAGAAGATTATTACTTTTCAGTGGTTTTAGTATCGTCGCCCAATGTTAAATTAATTCATGAGTCATTATTTTGTCTAAGCCTCATATTTTATTGTTATTGTGCGTTTCCAAGCGTATATTTAGTGTAAAATAACCTAGAAACATGACCACAAAATAAGCCCTATAAATTATATCAAGCTTAATTGAATCTAAACAAAACTAATTTAATTAAAGACTTGAAGTAAGAAGTTAAGAATTAAAATAAAAAATATAAATTATATAAAATTAAATTAATTAAATTATATATAAATTAAAATACCTAACCATCATCTTGACATTAAATAAAATTATACACGAACCACAATTAGTTTGTAATAATTCTCAAAGAAAACAAAATTAGAATAATATCTACTTGCCCAAGTAGGTACTCAAGAAACCTTTTAACTAATTTGATTAGATAAAATAAGAAAATAATTTGTAATATTTATATATTTTAATTTACGACAGTATCATAATTTGCCAGCGGCAAATGTATATAGAATTCTTCACAAAAATATTTAGTACTACGATAATTAATTTTTTGTTCATAACCTTTGAAACTAAGTAAAATAAATCTTTACAAATCTGACTTCAGCTTATTGAATTAGATAGTCAACTGTAAGCAGTTTACCTCATACAACAATTTATTATAATTAGAGTAAGCTACCTATCTTACTCTGCGCAAAATAAAATTAACTGTCTAGGTAATTTTACTTAAATTCTTGGATCCCTCAAACCTTCAACTTGTAATTAAAACTCTACATGTCGAAACTTATAAACAAAATAAAGCAAATAAATTAATAAATAAAACATCATTCAAAATAACCCTCTTAAAATAAAAATATATCTATTTTAATAAATCGTATTTTGTTACAAAAACTGCCTCCATACCCAAACGGAATGTATAATGACACATTGAAATGGTTCCTACATATTTTACGAAGGGTTCAGGACGACCGTCGAATTACAAGCGGGGTAATCATATCCGCAATGAAAACCTAAATAAAATGAGCGAAAATAGTAAAGGGGTAAAATTGACGGTACTTAGATGAAATTACATGTGCCTGTTGTGGGATAAAATGACCATTATCTAACCTGCAATCGTAACAAGTATAATAAAATTAATAAAGTCCGTTCTTAGAACGGACGATTCGCTTGGAGAAGTGCTAGCTAGAGTGTTTTTGAAGACACCATAACGTTTTTTTTATTGCACACGTATACAATTACTATTAATAGTCATTATTAGTTAGTGTTACAAACTATAATATAATAATGTTACATTACAACATGTTATGTTCCATGTCATCAAACATCGGCAAAATTATTTTGCTTTAGCATTTTTTTAATGGGACAATCCCATCGCACTATACCCAAACCACGGCAGCTCCTGGAAGCCAGAATCAGCAGTGGCGACCACCAGAAAAGCACCGAGGCAATGAAGCTCGACAATGTTCCGGTGAATGAATTTAACAGTCTTGGATTCCGCAACGAAATTAATCGGAAAAGAATAACGGAGGACTAGGAAAAAATACAAATTTCCACTTTCCTCCATATTAACCAGGAGACACAACTAACAAGGCCTATAGGCACAAAGGGTTGTTTATAACTGGGATAGTTGCCTAGTACCACGGATACAAATTTTATCATTAATGGGTCCTAACATTGTAAGTTGTTATATTTAATTCCAATAATAGGTATGTAAAAACGCTTGAACGCACGGAAATTTGTTCTAGTTTCTACAAGGTCCGTTTAGTAAACAACTCTAGAAGCAGCCTGTACATTATCTAACATAATATTGCTTTCAAAGATTCTGCCAAAGAATACACTCCCATAGGACATGATGTGCAGATTGTACATATTCGCAGTCAGATGTAGAACACTGATATAAAGGCGAGGCTAAAAGAAGATGCTTTAGCATATAACCGTTCCCCAAATTCTTCCACAGTTCCGATCATGGCTTTCCTTTATCCACATCATCCCTTGTCACCTTCAAGGTCGTCATCCCATCTTCATATCAGCATCCTTCCTAGAAATCAAATTTCATTACAAAAACTCTTTATTTTTCGTAACCTTTGTCACAAGATAAGTATAAAAATCTCCAGTTCTGAGAATCAAACGGCAAAAATGCGCAGAAAGAAAGATCGTCCTAAGAGCTGGTTTAAAAATAAACATATACCATATAGCCCTGTATAACAAGGATAAACAATACAGAAAGCCTTGGACCTTCAGGGGATATACGACGCATGAAAAGTGACGATGGCGTAATCCGGCATACATCTCTCGTCATATTAGTAGTGGGTCTAATGCCGCGGTACAAAGTGGAGCACATCTATCTCCGTCATATGAGACGCTCGCTTTTGTATCGTACTTGTTCAGTTATTTTGGTTTAAGTTTTATCGGATTTAATGTGTAGTGGACCAGCTGTGTGCCTGATGGAATTTCCCAGTGACTAATATGACGGACTTCTATAGGAACTGTTATTTCGTATGTGAATTTGCTTTCTTACACTACATAATATATTATTATATAACTTCCGTGCAAAATTTCGTTCTTCTAGCAGCTACGCATTGTCTGTTAGTGAATTTACTTAATATTTTTAATAAGAAGATCTAGATTATTAATATACTTGTCTAGTAATTCCTGCTGTTTTCAGATATTTCAGTTAATCCTTAGTCTTGTCTCTTAAAAGTCTTCTGTAATTAAGTATTTTATCAATTTTAATTTTCGTCTTAAGTATGATGGTCTTCTTTCAAAACTGTTCAAATAATTCAGAGCACCATTTAAACTTAATATAATAGGTTATTTGTAAATGGTTCAGATTTTAAGCTAGGCATTCGCAACACGTTATTGAACGTGTCTGAGAGGATATTACTTGTGTTACGAAGACTTTATTTTCTTTAATAAGTGTAAAAAGTTTGAAATTTCTTACACCAGAAGGTTTCAAAAGAACCAGCAGGTACCGATTGCTAAAATATGATGCCTGAAATTCCTACAAATAATGAATCATTGTACTGTCTTAATGAGCCCATAATGACCTGCTATATCATATCTTATTGGTGTAAATAAATAAATAAATATCATGTTGCGAAAAGCCACCTTGGTTCGAATTTCAGGGAGAGGCGGACCTACACAAGACGAATAGCATTTCAGGGAGAGACGGACCTACACAAGACGAATAGCATTTCACAACAGAATCAAAGTGGCACAAGTCACAGTAACGAACAAGTTAGACGCCGCTGGATGCGAGAAGCACACCACCGGTTGATATGGCAACGCTTGGGGAGGCTTTGTGTCCAACGGTGGAGGTCTTTCAGCTGAGACGATACAGAAAACTATTAACAAGTTAGACGCCGCTGGATGCGAGAAGCACACCACCGGTTGATATGGCAACGCTTGGGGAGGCTTTGTGTCCAACGGTGGAGGTCTTTCAGCTGAGACGATACAGAAAACTATTAACAAGTTAGACGCCGCTGGATGCAAGAAGCACACCACCGGTAGATATGGCAACGCTTGGGGAGGCTTTGTGTCCAACGGTGGAGGTCTTTCAGCTGAGACGATACAGAAAACTATTAACAAGTTAGAGGCCGCTTAATGCGAGAAGCACACCACCGGTTGATATGGCAACGCTTGGGGAGGCTTTGTGTCCAACGGTGGAGGTCTTTCAGCTGAGACGATACAGAAAACTATTAACAAGTTAGACGCCGCTGGATGCGAGAAGCACACCACCGGTTGATATGGCAACGCTTGGGGAGGCTTTGTGTCCAACGGTGGAGGTCTTTCAGCTGAGACGATACAGAAAACTATTAACACTAGACCACAATGGCAGAACAACGCTTGACATACCGATAAAGGGGTTAAATGCCCTAAAAGTAATCTAACCTTATATGTGCAATGCCATATGATAGTGACCGTTATATTAACAGTCTTTTGTAATTCTATTTAATTACCTATATTAGAGCTGAGGCAAGCCCTCGAGATTATGAAGAAATAAAATGTATTAATGCTGCTGGAACACTTTCTTTTTCATTCGATTTTGAAACGTAATTAATGTCGCCCAATATGAGTTTAATATATGATGAAAATAAAATGAGATCTAATCAAGACAGAAATTTCACTAAAATATAAAAATATACCTAATGAGTTTTCTGAAAAAAATATTAACTAGTTTTTAACTGAATTATCAAAAAGGAGGAGGTTCTATATTCGACTTTATGATGTTTTTTTTTTGTGTATGTTCATCGATTTTGCCATCAATTGTGGACCGATTTTGAAAACTATTTTTTGGTTTGAAAGAGTATGTACACAAATTGGTCCCATTTTAATTTGGTGAAGATTTGATGAAGAATTTCGGAGATATACTACAGAACTCCTCAATTAACGATGGCAAATCTCTCGAGATTTCTGCATTCGCATGTTTGTTATTGCTTATACTCGTACCATTGCATAACTTAACATCATGCCAGTACGCTCTAAAGGGGTAGATGTGTACAGTTCACCTTTGTCCACTGTCATTTCAACGGTAATGTTCAAGTTTCGTGATATTCAAGTAATATATTCTGTCATTATAGGTACCATACTAAAGAACTTGTCTAATAGGTACAACTAAAAAGTGAAAAAAAAACACTTTACCCACTTCCAAATGAAAACACTAAAAAGTAAAAAATAACTTTCTTTTTGGAAGTCGGTGTCCGTAACGATATCATAAAAAATGGTACCTACCTTTTGCCATATATTCTTCTCACCCGTGGCCTATGTCTTAGTAACCGTGTATTTTATTGGGATGTAAATACCTTTTATCTACTCTCATATCGTAACATTCGAATTATAAACTTCAAAACGAGTTTATTTACATATAAACACAATACCGAAATTAAAAAATAGAATCTTATTAAAACACTTTTTCTCTAACAAAATAAGGCTTTAAAACGATTTCCTTTTCTAATACAATACAGGGCCAATCCTTGAAGTTAATATCACCAAGGACTTTCCATCAATTATTTTTTTGTAATTAAAAGCATATGCGGGGCGCGCTATTTTTACCCGACTGCGGGAGGGAAATGTTTTTTTATAGTACCTATTATAAAAAGTTGTAATTCCAATTTTTACTTGTCTGTGGCAACGCCCACTTTAGCGCATGCGCGGTTAATGCGGTGAATATGTTCTGGGTTTTGGCGCCATTCATAAGTTTTGCTGTACTTAATTTTTCTTACCTACTCTTTTGACATTTTTCTTTTGGTTCAATCCCAATGTATGAGTCTAGTTTTTATAAACACACAATTATGTTTTAATAGTGTGTTTTTCATATTATCACACGAATGTTATAATACCTAGTTATGTGCAGTTTCATAGACTACTTTATCTACATTCATACATTGGGATTGAACCTTTTTTTTTGCATGTTCCATGCCATAAAGTCGTGATAGCATATTTTATCATATAATTTTCTCGATTATGGTGGTAATAGATTATGTGTCATTTCATCGCATCCAAAATATCGGGCGGAGTCAAATTTTCTTCACATTCAGTGATATCAGACATTCTTAAGCAAGAATTAAAAAACTGAAAATGCAATTCAGTACAGCAAAACGTATGAATGCCGCCAAAACCCAGCAATTCACCGCATTAACCGTGCATGCGCTAAAGCGGGCGTTGCCACAGATAAGGTATAAATTAGAATCAAACCTTACTATAATAGGTATTATAATAAAACCGGCCAAGTGCGAGTCGGACTCGCGCACGAAGGTTTCTGTACCGCTATCGCAAAAAACGGCAAAGAATTCACGTATGTTGTATGGGCACTCCTTTAAAATATTTATTTTATTCTCTTTTTAGTATTTGTTGTTATAGCGACAACAGAAATACATCATCTGTGAAAATTTCAACAGTCTAGCTATCACGGTTCATGAGATACAGCCTGATGACAGACAGACAGACAGACAGATGGACCGCGGAGTCTTAGTAATGGGGTCCCGTTTTTACCCTTTCGGTACGGAACCCGAAAAATGGCGCGCCCCGCATAAGATTACTATTACAAAAAAAAAATTGATGGAAACTATTTGGTGATATTAACTTCTTGGATTTGCCCTGTATCGTAAAAGAAAAACAAATGTTTTATAGCATTATTTTGTTAGAGAAAAAATATTATAATACGATTATATTTTAAAATTTGGGTATTGTGTTTATAAAGTATGTCAATATAAATTCGTTTTGAAGTTTATAATTCGAATATAACGATATGAGAGTAGATAACACAATTTTTTTTCTATTACGATACAGGGCAAATCCAAGAAGTTTCCATCAATATTTTTTTTTGTAAGGTGAAGCTTATGCGGAGCGTGAAATTTTACCCGACTGCGGGCAGGAAATGTTTTTTTATAGTACCGATTATAAAAAGTTTTGATTTCAATTTTTACTTGTCTGTGTCAACGCCCGCTCTAGGCTTAGCACGCACTGCGATTTTTATTCTAAAAACAGTAAATTATGTTAGATAGGGTGATAGTACAACCAAAAATGAATTTATTAATATTCTATACAGTTATAACTTGAAAGCACATATAAATGAACCACACGACAAAAAACTTGCATCGATAATATAATTAGCGATTACAAGGACGCAAAAGGCGAAATACACGAACTAGGGCTATCTGATCACAATACGGGGTAAACCCTAGCTATTAAAACTTATTTAAACAGTAATTCTCGAAAACAATGGTTTGAATTTAGACGTGTCTTCTACTATCTTAGCAAACTGACCTATTCTGACGTTTTTTTGGAAACAGACGTTAATAAAGCGTTCTCTATGTTTCATGACGAAATATGCCTATACCTTGAACTCTGTTTTCTGGTAATAAAAATGAAAATAAACCAGAATTCTTTAAACCCGAAATGGGTTACTAGGGGACTAAAAAATCTTTTGTAACAAAAAGAAAAACTAGTCTAAACAAACAGTAATACGAAACATATGGTAAATTACTAAGAAAATTTGTAATAACTACACAGAGAGACAACAACAAATAGTATATAGAAAAGGCAGAAAATAAATGTAAAGCGACGTGGAAAATAGTTAATAGGCTAAAACAGAATAATGAAAATTACGAAATTAATAAAATACTAGACGATAAAGATATTTTGAGACAAGGTAACGATATTGCAGAATGTGTTAATAAATATTTCACAAATGTTGCACATGCTAATGATACTCAAAAGCCCGATCACAATAAGCAAAAACCCAAATCAGCAAAAAGACTAGCAAATTCAATACATCTCGAACCGATAGGCTGAATGGAAATATTTAAAACAATAATTAATCTACGGAGTACAAACTCCGCTGGTTATGACAACATCACTACGAAAATGTTGAAACAAAACGCACTAACTATCACTGAGCCTCTTACACACATCATAAAACCTATCTTTGGTAAATGGGATAATCCCTGATAAACTCAAATTTTCAGTAGTAAAACCAATTCACAAGAAGGGATCTAGAACTGAACCAGGAAACCATAGACCAATTACCCTAGTTCTAATATTCTCAAAGATATTTGAGAAGGTTATATGCATCAGAGTTATGCGGTTCTTTGAGAGAAATGAGGTCATAACTGAGAAACAATACGGTTTCATTAAGAAAAGATTAACTGTGCTAGCATGTTTTAAATTAGTGAAAGAAATTATGAAATCGACAGATAAAAAGAAATTCCAGTAGCAATATTCTTAGACATGAGCAAAGCTTTCGACATGGTAAGGCACAAAAATTTATGAATAAAACTTGATCAATATGTTATATGTTGTATATAAGAGGACCAGCATATATTTGGTTCCAAAGTTACTTGACAGATCGACAGCAATGCACAGGAATAAATAAATATGTACCAAAACTAAAACGCAAACAAATTATAGGTCAAAATACTTAGAAAATGAATATGGAGTTCCCCAGGGCAGTGTCCTCGGCCCCATATTGTTTATCATCTACATAAATGAATAAATAACCTCGACAGACGAATTCACTATATTGTTTGCAGATGATACTACAATTTTAACTAAAGCAAAAACCACTAAACGTGCGACAAATGTCTCAAGTAAAGCTTTGAATGATGTTATCGACTGGCTAGATAAAAATAATTTAGGTTTGGTTAAAAGGTTAGCTTAAAACGGGCTGGAATCCGCAACTCCACGACCAAGCTCGTATTTTACTTACGGAACAATTTAAAGATAAATTTCATGACATACAATAATAAAAATAGGGACACAATGAATTTACAAATTAAACATAACAATATTTACATAGAAGAATTAATTAACATTAAATTTTTAGGCATAGTGATTGATAGATTTTGTAATTGGAAAGCTCATGTAGATCAGGTGTGTAAAAGAATAAATATATTATTTTGTATTTGCACTCAAGAGAATTAAAAATCTGACCACCATACAAACGGCTATAATGATATACCATAGCCATGTAGGTTCCATTTTAAGATACGGCATTATCATATGGGGAAATTCGACTGATGCCCGAAGGGCATTTATCGCCCAGAAAAAGTGTTTGAGATCAATTTTCAATATTTAATGGACAGACTCTTGTAGACCTATATTTCTTAAGCAAAGGCTACTTACTTTTCCACCCCTTTATATATTTGTAATGTGCAAGTTTGTAAAGAACAACCACTCACTATTCGGAAAAAAACGAAAAGGCTTTACTCAAAGGAAAGTTGTTCAAAAACCACTTGAAGTTCCAAGAAACAAGCTGAAAATGTGCGACAATTTTTTTTTTTCATATGGCATTACGAATTTATAAAGAACTCCTAACCTACCTTAAGAACTCAGACAACACACAAAAGATTTTAATTCCAAACTTTTTAATTGGCTCTGTGATATATGTTTTTACTCCATCAGTGAATATTTTAAATAACGTTCCTATTTTGACATTTGTTTTGACTAACTTTTACATAATTTATTATTTTCTATTTTTTACAGATTTCACATACATTATTATATTGTTTTTATTATTGTGACATATGATTAATTTGAAGTGCCTACATTATTGTTATTTGATGCTAATTGATATTTTTTACATAAATTTGGCAGAAATTATTGCTATTTGACATTTGCTTACCATTATTTTGTTTCTATCGTTATTTTATTTCTTTTACATTTTTGTCATTTAATTTTCACTGCTTAACTTTGTTTTGTTGACATTAATTGTGATAATTGCTTCTAGATTAATTTCACTTATTATTTGTATTCATTATTTATTATTATTCCATTTATTTATTTTATGTACATACTTTTATATTTTTAAATATTATTCTATAAAAATAAAATAAAAAAAACATTTAAAAATACAAAAATAGTAGCCCACCGGTATCGGGAACAGGGTCCAAGCTACCGGTGGTCAGGGCTCCTGAGAGAGGAATCTCCTAACTATGCGCGCCGTGTCCAAGAGTACCGCTTTCTGGATCAAGCCCTTGATTCAGCTGCCCAACAAGAGCCTCCTCAGATGTTCGTCGAGGCTCTTGGCTATTATGCCATTGGCCGTCACGACTATCGGCACAATGACTGCTGTATTCACATCCCACATGTCGACAACCTCGCGAGCCAGATCAAGATACTTGTTTTTCTTATCTCTCTCAGCCTTCACGAGATTCTCGTCATGGGGGAACGCTATATCAACAATCATTGCGCGACGCTCTAGTCGGTCTATCACCACTATGTCAGGCTTATTGGCAACAATAGTCCTGTCAGTGATGATAGACCGATCCCAATACAATGTGACACTGCCATTTTCGAGAACTGGGTCGGGCACATACTTATAGTAAGGCACTTCCGATTCCACAAGACTGTATTTAAGAGCGATTTGCTGATGGATAATCCTGGCTACAAGGTTGTGTCTATGCAAATAGTCTCCGTTAGCTAGACTAGAACAACCGGAGATAATGTGACGGATTGATTCTCCCGGCCGGCGACATGCCCGACAGATGTCAACCGTGCCGTCCTTCACAATGTATTTCCGGTAGTTGTTCGTCATCATAACTTCGTCCATAATCGCAAAGACAAAACCTTCGGTTTCCCCGAAAAGGTCACCAAATCGCAGCCAGGCCACGGACGCTAAAAGATCTACATCGGGCCCATGTAGGACCCGGTAGAAGCGTCCGTGAAGCTCCTTGTTCTACCATACCTCCCTGCGGTCATTAGTATCTAATACTATAGGTTTGCGCCAGTTCTCGTTAGCCAAGGAGAGTGCGGTAAGGCCCTTGTCCACCGCTACCACATCTCGATGCATACCCACGTCGGCGGCCTGGAAGTATTCCCTAAGACTGCATACGTCGCGGTTGTGCAGGGTCATAGCATTTAAAAAGCCACGACCGCCGCACTTCCGCGGGATATACAGACTCATAACCGATGAACGTGGGTGATGCATGCGATTTGCGGTAAGCAATGTGCGGACTCTCCTATCCAGGGCGTCAAGTTATGTCTGAGTCCATTTGAGTATACCGAAAGAATACATCAAGACCAGCATGACCCAGCCGTTGAAGGCGCGCACTTTGTTCCCGCCTGATAAAAGACTATTTAGTACTTTTTTTCAGGCGGCTAAAGAAGCGCTCCTTCAACGACTGTTTCACGTCAGTAGCATTGATGCCTAGTGCTTCCGACATACTCAAATACTTGTAAGTTTCGGTTGAGGAAAGGGATCGAAGGTGTATGGAATCCGAGAGTTGTTTCCCACGGATTCCATAATCTCCCCTCGCTTTACATACATGACTGCACATTTGTCCACACCAAATTCCATCCTGATGGCGTCACTGAAGGTTTCTGTTACCTTCAGTAGCTTCATCAGTTGCAAGTTGTTGGGGGCAAAGAGCTTCAGATCATCCATGTAAAGGAGGTGTGATATGACCTGACCACCTCTCCTCAACCGATAGCCCAGGCCTGAACCCTCCAGTAGTGTACTGAGAGGGTTCAGGGCTAAACAAAACCACAGAGGATCAGACTGTCGCCCTGAAAAATTCCGCGCTCGATCCTTATAGGTTCGCTGTTTTCCTGAATCTGTCGACATCCTGGATAGTGAAGGACCGTCCTCCATTGCCCCATACATGACGTCAGGAAGGTGCGCAGAGTTGCATCAATTTTATACAACTCCAGGACCCTCATGAGCCATGTATGTGGCACTGAGTCATAGGCCTTCTTGTAATCTATCCAACATGTCGCCAGATCCTTGTGGGAACGGCGAACCTGTTGGCTAATGGCAATGTCGATGAGGAGCAGCTCCTTAGTACCGCGGGACCCGTTCCTACATCCATTCTGAGAAGCAGACAAGATGGCGTTATTGTCAATATGTTGATTAATTTTCGCTCTCAGAATGGATGTAAGAACTTTATAGACCGTCGATAAACACGTTATCGGTCTATAATTTTTAGGATCCGCAGTACTACCCGATTTATAGAGCAGGTGGGTTATTCCTGTCGTTAGGAACTGGGGCAGCAACCCTGACTCCAAGGCGGACTGGAACTGAGATGCCAAACGAGCGTGCGATCTTTCGAAACATTTAATCCAAAAGTTTTGCAGTCCGTCTGGCCCTGGAGATTTCCAGTTGGGCAACGGACGGACTGCACGAGCTACATCTTGGGGGCTGATGGTAATTGCCCCCATTTGTGGTATCGGATCGCACGCTTGCTCGACCTCCCGAGTCCAGTCATCCTCGGTGTGACTGACAGGCACCGACCAGATATCGCGCCAGAACGAACACATGGCGTCATTATCCGGCAGGTGCGTATCAGTCACACCTTGATCGGGTCGCTCCCAAGCCCTATAAACCCACCTTTCGTTACTCTGGAATGTGCGGTTCTGAGTGTATCGCTCCACTCGCCGCTTGTACCGACGAATACGGTTTGCCCATGCATAGATCTTCTGCTTCAGGAAGTCGATACGCTCTGCGACGCGGGACATAATATAATCTCGAGAACTGATATCAGTCCTCGAGAACGCCCGCCTCACAAAGCGCATCACTCTAGGACGAGTGTTGCCCTCCCTAAAGCAGATAAGCTTGCCGATGACTGCTCTAGCCTCACCGATACGACGCTCAATCCTGCACTGCCATGCTGGTATAGCTGGTCGTGTAGCTCTGTCAGTTTTGGGAAACTTGACGTTAGCTACACGACATGCCGCTGCAGCCGCACAGTACAAGATCGAATGGGTATCGGTAAGGTCTTTGCTGCTATCAAAAACATTTGATAGCTGCGAATCTAGAGCACACACCAGCGCCCTATTTTTTTTATGCATAGGCAAACGAGGTAAACGAGGTCTAAGCTCAGGTGGTGTGGAACGATACTCCCGGAATGCACACTCCAAAGCGCTCCTCAATCGTGCATTGCATTGGGTACTCACGGATATAGCCCCGTCGTCGTCATCCTCTCCAACACGGTCGGGTCGCGGTGAAACACTGGGCTGCACCGCGGCCGGTGGCAAGGCAGGCGAGACACGGCTACTCCGTGATTCCTCACGCAGTCTATCAAGTACAACATACGGTTACGTTGGATGACCCGCACCTGATCCGATAGACGTTGGGCCGACACGTTGACAGCTGGCTCAAGCACCTGAAACAGAGAGAGCATTCGACCACGGTACGCAGTCAGGTTACTTACCCCCTCTGTAGCCCCAAAGTATGCGCGCATGACGTTTTCGTTAATCGATTGCGTCCATCGCATGCGCTGCACACTTCCACCGGGAGCGGGGACCCTGTCAGAGGCCGATGGGCCTCGAGGTCCCAGGCAGTCCGGCGGCCGGCGTCCTCCCCGTCGACGCGCAGGTGGTGGTGTCGTCGGCGGAGAGAAGTATTCGTCACTCGAGCTCGACGCAACTGCAGCGTCCGGGATCGCTTGACTCACGATTGTAGGTGGTCCCGGCGGCTGCGAGGCGGAGCTGAGCGACGAACCCGAAGATGTTGGGCGTGTGTTTAGTGCTCGGGCCTGGCTTCTTGTGAACATAGCGTTTTCATCTCAGCATGTCAAAAATATTATCATGTTGTTTTTTTTTTATTGGGTTGTGTACATATTATAATTTTGTTCCATTTAATTTTTTTCTTCTTGTTTTTCTGAATCTGGACATTATTTTATTCTATTTTTCTATGTTAATATGTTATTAAAATATATAGGAAAATTTGGAGATAAAATTTTATGTCACACTTGACAGATCAGGCCACAGATTATTATTATTATTATTGTTTTAATTAATTATTTCAAGATTTGCACGCCGTAGTATGTGGCAAACATGTTTGAGCCATTTCTTTTATTGTTATCCTGCATGCACTTATTGTTATTTGTTGTATGTATACACATGTTTATGCAAATAAATAAAATACTCGTGCGAATAAAATTCGCGCGAATTTTTTATTATTATTGCCGCGCATTTTTTTTTCCGCTATGCGTGCAGCTTCATACAATTCCGTAGGAATTCACAGAATGGGCGGACAAAAATCGCGCGAATAAAATCGCAGTGCGTGCTAAGCCTTAGCGCATGCGCGGTTAATGTGGTGCGGTGATCTGCTGGGTTCTGGCGCCATTCATACATTTTGCTGTACTGCATTTTTCGTACTCTTTTGACTTTTTTTTTTATTTAGTAGGTTCAATCCCAATGTATGACTGTAGATAAAGTAGTGTATGAAACTGCATATAACTAAGTATTAAAACATGAGCGTGCGGCACGGTTTTTAAAAGTATCACCCTTTTTATGCAACAGTTTCATAAACTACTATTAAAGCACTCAGGGAAAATATAGCTTTCTATAAATGTAATTACTATCTCCAACAGATAAATACTATAAGTGATAATCTTATGTACACAAACAACAGAAACAAAACATAAATGAAATAAACTCAAATACTATCTTATACCATTTCATTCAACAGAAATTGATCAAGTTCCTATCAGATTTCTGTCCGGTACTAATGAACGATCAAAGAGAGGCATCCAATATAAATGGAGAATGGTCCTTCACTGAATAATTTACAGTAATCTTTCAAGAGGAATCGTTCCGTCATCAATTCACTAGGAATTATTTATAAAATCAGTGCACCTACGTGAATTAGATATCATAGCTCGGTTTGGTGGGCCTTTGGGACTAAATTGTGCAATCTTTTCTATTATTTAAGAGATACGGAATATTTTAAATATTTATTAGCTTGTTATTTATTCTGGTTTGATGTGATTATGGTTAGATTGTAAATAAATTTTGGCACTACTAGGTGATAGGTATTAGTTTTAGAGGAACACGAGTTGGATTATAATTATAATATTCCTGGTTAGTAAAAATAAAATTCGATTTTTGAATTGGCAACCGCAATTTTAACCGAATTTTGTACAAAGACATCAGAATTTGCGGTAAACAACGACTTCTTCTTTGCCGTTTCGAAATTATATTATGTGTTAAACCAGAACTCACGTTGACAGCGTTAGCATTTTCCTCGTAAAGGCATATCAGCATGCAGGTCTGGTCACACAGAGAGCTCGACCAGAAGTAAGGGATTGTTTGAGACGTAGCAAAAAAAACTCAATTTGGTAGTGAGGTTTTTAGCACATTACAAACCTAGAACCTTAACCAGTGATTAAATACAAAATTGAGCATAAGAAAACCCTTGTACATGTTGTTAAAAGCACGGCAATTACTAACACTCAGGGAAATATCTCTGCAAAAACCATTAAGGACAAAAACGCTGGCATTTTTTCATCCGATTATGAATCTTTAGATGAAAGCGGCCAGTGGGTTCTTTATAAAAACTTCGTGACAAAGAGGGTCAAGGCTCAAACAATTGAGTGGGTTAATTAAACAAATTGCTACCTTCAAAAAAGTGTGTTATTTTTCGGTGTTTTCTCAAAATTTAATTTTGCTAAACAGGTCAAGGTTTTTAGAAAAATGTGTCAGGTTTTATTAATTGCTGTACATTAATTCTTGGGAAAATCACGAAGGCCGTGTTTGAAAATGTTATCTTTCCGGAAACAAATGTAATGTTGCTATTTTCCTCTCTACTCTATTAAAAACAACAGCCAGCTTTTTTGGCCAAAAAATACTATTATAAAAGGGAAATATAAAAGGGGCAGTAAAGACTCAAATAATTATAGACGTGTTGTCGGTTTTCATTAAGATATTTGAAAAGATAATGCTTAATCAAATGCTCATTCATTTTAATTCTGATTGATTAACAGTATGATCTCACTAAAGGACGTTGTACAATTTTATTGACGCTGGTGTCACTCCTATTAAAATACATCTTTAATGCGTGGAAAGAGGCACAAGATGCTATAGGAATCTTCTGCGACCTGTCGAAGGCGTTTTATTGCGTTAATCATGAAATATTACTTCTGAAACATACACATTATGGGCTAGGCCAATCAGCGTTAAGTTTAGTAAAATCTTATTCAAATGATAGAGAGCAATTAGTTCTAATTAACGGTGTCAATTCGTATTTTCACATATAACCCATATGTGAAAATCGTGGTACCCCAGGGTTCAGTTTTAGATTCTTTCTTATTTTTAATGTACATAAAGGATTTAACACGTTTATTTGAAAACAAACTAAACATGGTGTTATTTGCTGATGTCGACGACTACTTGTCAGGTCGACGACGTAAATAACGCACTACGGCAGGTTTAGGATTGGTTCAGTGCCAATAATTTAGTTTTAAATGCTATAAAAACCAAGTGCATAAAAGTACTGATTGTCAGTAGCTAGAATTCATCGATAAAACGGTTTTCCTGGAGATCACGGTTACAATGGCGTCCTCATTTAATATCACTTACAGGGTGGCTAAGTTCAGAAGCTTATGCTGTTAGAAAAATTCGTCAATTTACTGATGTAGATACCGCGAGGCTGGTTTTTTTTTGTTACTTTCATGCGGGTTTTACTTACTATGGAGAAGGGCTGCAGACATTGAGTCAATTTTTATTCTGCAAAAACGAGCCATCAGAGCGAAACACAATCTTCGCTGGCGCGATTCTCTAAGGCAAGGGTGGCCGACTTGATTCGATCCAAGATCTATTGTTTACTGACGAAACCATATGCGATCTACCAATTAAATACTTCTTGAAATCTCAAATGAAACAGCATAGGTACACAATTATGTAGTATGTTTTTATTTTATAAAGAGGGAAAACATAAAAACGTTATAATTTTGTTCTGAAATATCATGTAGTCCATTTGAAATGTATCTGCAAATTTTGTAGCCATTTCATAGATATCACTATGATCGATGGAATTATTAAACGGATAACTGATGAATGCCACCAACTTCTATTGCGAATTTTGAAGTCAATAGACTGACAGATTGACACCCGCCCCGCCCCCGCGTCCCACACGCTTCCCGCTTATTGTTCTTCGCATGCCGAAAACAAAAGAGAGCTATGACACGTAGAAGAGAGGATAAATAACGTGACGGAACGGCGTTTGAAAAATGATACAAGATGATGCGTGCAGCAGTTGATTATTACGTCACGCAGTCTATTCTACGTATTTATATTTTACCTGCCACGATCAACTGGACTAATAGTCGCGATCGACTGGTCGAACTGTTTAAGTACATTAACATCATGACGGTTCCTTATCAATATATTTATGAAAACATTATGTAGGTGAGAAAGAATTTACATCTTTTTAGTAAAAGTGGCGACAGACATAATTACGTTACCACAGATAATATCATACTAGCATACAGGTACCTCATCCAATACAAAGAAACCGTGCCACGTAACTAGCGTTTTTCATCTGATTATACCGATTATTTTTCGTAAATAGATCGCGTCCGGTTCCTTTCCACGGCGGTAGATATATCACTATCTAATAATCAATCGATATCGATAGATATATCAAAAATCAGTATAATCAGTACATTACGTCGGGACAGTTTATTTGTATGGGATGAGACACCACTAAAAATATGGACCAATTAGTTCAACCAGGTTTCACTAAAATGTTGACTGTATAAAATGTTACAATAAAATTCCTCCCCACATTCTAGAACTGAATGAGACGAAATTTAAAACTTGTATGAAACGCAGACTATGCAGGCAGGCATATTATAAGTTGGGGGATTACTGATAAAAATTGTCGGGTCAATGCTAGTCCTGCTCCACAACCTTAAGGCAAAAACAAGTGATATGCAAAACATTTTTGGTTTTGAAGTATAGTTGAACCTGCTGAAGACTGTATGAATATATTTGTATTGTATAAACTCAATTTCTTTTAATATTATGTTACTGCACAGCACATGTATGAGTATTATGTACCAACCAACGCTTTTACGTGCACGTTTTTTTAACATCGTTCTCACATATGTATTTTCCAAAAAGAAAAGAATGATGTAACCAAATAATTGTAATTAAATCTGATGGAAAAAGTGTCCGTGGAGTTTCTTGCACGTTCTTCTCCATAGAGACCTCAGTAGGTCAATAAGCGTCAATACGCTTGCGAATGTGCAACTATATTCATATTTTGTTTGACAATTCAAAAATGTATGGTTTAGTTGTGTTTTAGTTTATTTAGTTGGTATTGAATAATTATTTTTTAACTTTACGACCCTATACATTTAACATAAATCTTGTTATCAGCGAATATTTGGGCTACACACATATCACAGTAAGATTTCAGTCGTTTTAGATTGACAACTGTAACCCGTAACAGCAAATTTACCCAAAAATAAATAACATAAATATGCAAAACATTTTCCCTTAATATACCGTACGGACGGCTGAAGGACGCCAATTAAAGAATCTTTTAATTTAATTCATAGTCGACTCGCATGACTTGTCAAAGTAAAACCCATATATGCGTTCTAATCAATCCGCAAAACGGAACATCGGTCTAAAAGTACACCCACTGGGACTCTATGAGATTATTCAGGAAAAAAATACACCTACGGGAAAATTTCTCCCGTTTTTTTCCAATAGACTGAGAAATTCTTCTGTCCTTGTTCATATACCAGGAAAATGCTTTTATCTTGCAAATATGTGCGATATTTATTATGTCCTACAAACTGATGGGCAAGGAATTTACTGTATTATCATTTTTGTTTTGTTAATATCTATGTCAACTGTGGAATTTTTGTTATAAAGTATTTGGTAAATATATTTGTGAAAGAGTTTTTCCTCTATCATTATTATCATCATAATAATCGATCATTTTGTAGGTAGGCACTGACTGGGTTCTTTGTGAATCAAGAGAAAAAAAAAACATTGACATAATAATTAAGTCAATGTTTTTTTTTTCTCTTGATTATTAACAACGCGCTTAGGCTCTGCCGGCCGACAGACAAATGTTTTTTTTTTATATATGAAATTTCAAATTCGCATGACGCTTCAATTATTATTATTATTTTAAAATTTGGCATGCTGTAATAAGGTGTTTTCAATATGCAACCATTACAGTATGATACGTGCGAAATGAACCCTAAACAACGCTAATATATAATCGCCATAAAAGTGACTAGTAATCTGATTTAAACAAATTAAAAATACAAATCTTACAAAGCTTCCTCAAAATAAGTAACGACAGTGTATACTATAGCATGATCATCTTAACTGATCATATCTTTTGACTTTTCAATAGGTCAAAAAGTACCATTAGTTAAAAACATCATACTTAATTGCCAAAAGTGTTTTAAGTTATTGGCACATAAATGGGTATGAACGGTTCCAATTTTAGCCGGGCGGCAAATCTCTCAATCAAAATTCGTGCAGAAATAATTAAAGAGTTATTAGCTGTTAAGGAACCCTTTGAAATGGGATTCGACAGTTTTGAGGGTTGATACTGATCACAGTAACAGAGTTTTGAATATTAATTAGGTACTAGCTTCTGCCCGCGGTTTCGCCCACGTGAAATGTTTATATTCAAAAAGAACAAACCTCTCTGTAGTCGGTTTAACCCTTTTTCTTCATCCAGGTCAGGGTCCACCCACGTTTCATGTTTCATCTCAATCCGTTTAGTTTGATTAATTAATAAAGATCTTAGCTCATAAAATAATATTGCACAATCTCTTCTTCTTCCCATCCTTGATTATGCAGATGCCAGCTATCTTGACCTTACTCAAGAACAACTCGATAAACTTGAGCGGCTTCAAAATGTTTGTATAAGGTTCATATTCGGTTTGCGCAAATATGACCATGTTTCTGATTTCCGTGTGAAGCTCAAGTGGTTGCCAATTCGCCTTCGCCGGAATGCTCATATTCTTTCTCTTCTATATAATGTGCTCTTTACTCCTTCCACCCCTCGTTACCTC
The DNA here is from genome assembly GCA_947562075.1 of Orthosia gracilis. NCBI lineage: Eukaryota > Metazoa > Arthropoda > Insecta > Lepidoptera > Noctuidae > Orthosia > Orthosia gracilis. The sequence continues at coordinate 49,235,980 of OX387271.1, read as the reverse complement.
AAGGATCGTTTTCAGTTTATCTGCGATTCCCACACGAAATCACTTAGGTCATCGGATAACTTGCGACTTAAAATGCCAATGCATTCTACCACTTTCTTGGATAAATCTTTTACTGTCCAAGCTGCTCGTCTGTGGAATGCATTGCCCGACCCAATAAAACGCGCCCAGTCATTGCCTGTATTTAAAAGACTCGTAAAAGACCATTACCTGTCACTGTGATTGTCGTTGGTCAACATTTACTTTCATTGCCTATATATATTGAGTATGTATGTATTTATGTATATATTATACAACATATGTATGTATTTGTGTATCTGTAATAATATTATTGTATAATTAAAGTAAATATTCATAATTTTGTGTGTTACACCAATGGCAACCCCATTTCATGTCCAGGCTATCACTGTCCATTCCAGGTTGCCTGGAAGAGATCGCGGTAAGCGATAAGGCCGCCCGTTGTATGTATTTTATTTTTAAGTTTCCTTTTCTGTATCTTAACTTGGTGTACCTACAATAAAGAATATATAAATAAATAAATAAAACATTTACACTCTATCAAATTAATAATTGACCGAGCGAGCGCGAAGCGCGAGCGAAGTATCTCTGTTTCAGCTTGGACAAAAATGCTTATTTTAAAATAAAAAAAAATTGTGAGCGGTTTCGATAATTGTATGGAATATTATTGTCGATTCAGTTCCATAAATTCTGAAAAAATAAATAAAGACAGAATCGCTAGGTCTACAGGTCACAGAGGCACTAGTATTAGTAGGAGACATAATTTATGATCACTCAATCACATCTAGAAAGTATACTCCCCTAAATATAATATATAGTATTAAACTACTAACAATGAAAAGTTCAAAAATATTTTCTGTAATTTACAATACACACATTTCAAAATGGCTGATGAAAAATAAGAGGGAAATCATATAAACCATAAGCTGTTACCCCTAACGCTATTAAAGTCAGTCCCACTAGCTTTTATAATCCAGTTGAGATAGTAAATCATTAAAGAACCAGCTTTCATAATATAGAATTTACAGCAGACTGCCACTCACCCAGATTATAAAATAAAGAGTATAATCGTTTCAAGTTAACCGCACCCGGAAAGTTTAGCACACGCTGTTGTCACTTAAATTTTATTTCATCGTTATGAAGCATTAAAAAGTCACCCCTACAAAATAACTCTATTTTCTGTTTGTTTGCACCGTTCCACTCCTCGCAGCTTATTTTTAAATTATAAAACGAGGATTATGAGCGCTGCCCGTTAATATTTTTGGATGGATTTGTTTAACTGCAAGTCTGACAACCTCAAAATATGTATAATATAATAAAATGTACAGTAGAGTAGCGTCCTGCATTGAGATTTTCTCGGGAACCATATGTTTTTCTATAACATAAATGACCTCATATCACCTAGAAATAATGTTGTGTTCTATCAGTGGTATATTTTTTGAATTGGATGAGTAATTTCTAGAGATTGAAGATGGTAATATATATAGGACTACAGATTGAGATGATGACGTATAGTGAAGTCTTGTTTGGAAGAAAAATATACTTATATGTTGCCCCAGTCCCAAATAAATTGCTTCTTATGAACAAGAAAACGAAGAAGATAGTAGAATTTCCAAAGAAATTTCCAAAGAATATCTTTAACAATCATACACAGCAACAGTACACATACAAGCAAACAATTTAAGACTAATTTTAGATTAGAGAGTAAGCCCAAAATGTTTTTGAAAAGAAAAATGATGTAACTGAGTTATCCTTACACTTGCCGAGAACCAAAATCTATAAAGCCAGAGGATGTTCTATTTTTAGCGATAGATCTATTACCCAGTCAGGTCTTCACCGATTTTGTATTATTTATCTGTTTTAGTTTCCAGAACATTATTTCTGGCTTATTTTTTAGTGTCTTGAATATTAAAAAACTTGTAAATACTCGTATCTAAGTGTTACCTCTTCAAACTTTTTATGTACGAAAACAAAAGTACTCCAAGAAATTATCATAGATTTTAAAAATCATCAAACATTTATTCTAAAATTTGTTGCTTAAATAAAGCCATGAAAATTTTTACAAAACTGTGAAACGTTCTAAATCAGGTAACCTTCACAATAAATTATTCGAGAAATCTAAAACGAATAAAATTTATCTGTGTCAAAGTCATAAGTTTCGAAAGCTAGTCTAGATTATAATAACCACATCAAAGGAATGCTTGACGATATACAATTAAATAAATACCGAAGACTAACAAAACTAGATAAATTGAATTCATATTTATAACACACAAAGTATCTGTGACTGTATCCGTGTCACAGCTTTATCTAGACGACATACTTATTCCTTCCGCATATCTAGAAGAGAAATTCAGTCCATCTATTCTAGAAAATCTAGAATCAAAGTCCATTATCGATTACGTGAGTGATGTGCCGGAACAAATCCGTTTCGTTACCGAAACCGCTGTTGCCTAAATGAGCGCAATTTTTTACCCGACTCGTTTTCATAGTGGCCAATTTGTTAGCGCACGCTTCGCTGCTGGGGTGGGTACATCATGCGAGCCTCTCAAATTCACCTCACAGCCAATTACTGCGCTTGTTATTACTGAAAAATGTCCGACAATACCTCACCCAGACTGTTTCGCATAGTTTTATGGATAGCTGATTGTCTGGAGTATTCAATTGGATAAGAGTTCTCCGATAGCAAAGTTTATAGCAGTGTTGTATGTAGTAATAGAACTATACGTATAGCTGTTCGTGTTGTTGTAGTTGTATAGTTTTATTATTTCAATTCATACTATACATGTGGAGCCTCATTTATAAAAAAAATTTCCAGCAGCGGCTTTGTCCACGTGTAAAGGGTTTTCTTATCCCAAAGGAACTTTAAATGTAGCCTTTGTGCTATTCCAGACTATGATCTATCTCTGTGCCAAATTTCATCCAGATCCGTTCAGAAGTTCTGGCGTGATTGAGTAACAAACACACATCACATTTACAATATTGGTAAGACAATCTGATCAGTAGATTCTTATTTCAAATATTCTATAGAGAATTTGAATTTAATTTATGGTTAGTTTTTTATATAAATTAGTCTTGCGATGTTTTTTTAAAGACGGCGTTGTGTTTTACCATCTTGTACAGATTAATTTGGTAATTTAAAACAATTACTTATAGGAATTTCAGTTGAATTTAGAAAGTAAAAGTTGGCCGTCTACCAATTAATGGTTTCGTTGTTGGCATAATAGGATTTAACGTTTTTAGTTGAGGAGCGAAGCAAATCGAAAGAAAAGACGCTGATGTTGCGATGGAGCTGGTTGTGTTTGAGGCGGCAATCGGTCTATTTTGTAGTTGAAACAAGTTACTTTACTTTTTAACAAAGTGTCAAAACTTGAGCAATGTAGGAATATAAACAAATTGCATTGGACCAATGAAAATTGATGTTTTAGGAAGTTCACGTTAATTTAAATTATACTTAAGTAAAAATGCCATATTATACAGTTTCTGCAATCTAGGAATGCAAAGACAATGGTAAGTGCACACGTAGAAATCACTTTTTAAATAGCTATCCTCTACGTATTACTATTCACGGCGGGGTCTAAATTATTCTAATTGTTAACTCTCACAAAACTCCCAAGTTTAATTCATCTGAGACACAGTTTTAATTCTATCATGTTATCCCCCATTTTCTAGTCCCTAGACTTCTGTGATTTGAATAATAAACACCGCATCAAAGTCCCCTGCCTTCAGCTCGCCTGTCTGTCCCTAGTTCACTAATTTCCATTCCATAGTCATCTCTATCGCTAATTCCACCAAATCTAATACTATGTTCAACTCTTTCGATGCATCTCTGGTAGGGTCACATGCTGTTTTGTATTCCTCGCCCTCTCCTAAGCTGTTGTCTTGTGAATTCCAGATGAGTCCCTCATCCCCGCGACCTCGGCCCCGCCCCGCTCCTCAGGTACCGGTTTCGTATCCTTCTCTTCATTTTTAATTACATTTTTCATTTGTTTATTCATTAGTACTTCATTATACATTCATCTGTTCGTAGCGGCTTAATTTTCGTGTTTTCGTTGACAGCACGACATGTTTTGTTGGATATTATTAGATGGCGTTTGGTTGGCGTGCGGCGTAGCGCTTTTTGAATTTGCATGAACTCGACGCGATGGTCCATGCAGTAGATACAATTTGTGTTGTTCATGTTGGTTGACCTCCATCGGATAGAGTACAGTATAAACAGATGCATGGTTGTTGCTGAAGATACCAAAGTTACAAAAGCTTAACTTTTAGTTCAGCGAAGGAGAAAAGAAATATTGCCGTAACAAAATTAACTAGAAACTTGGCCTACGAGCTATTACTGTCAAAAACTGTGCCGCAGAAAGTAGAATAAAATTTTATTGCCAACATCCAAATCGGTGGGTTGCCATAATAAAATTAAACGTTTTAGTCGTAACGTCAACCAGTGTTGGGAATTGAGTAAGTTAGAGAAAGCCATAATGCTAAGTTAAACACTTTTTAAAGTCAAATTAGGTTTAGTCGAAGTGGGATTGGCTCGGCTTGGCTTTTAAACTTGCATCATCATTACTGTCTTGTTCGAGTAGGCTCTTGAAAGAGTTATAAAGGATTTCAGCTGAGCTTGGGTACTAGTGATTTATTTACATTCAAACTTCAATTTATCTTCATACGAGTGTAATTGTCTGGAAAATTGTATACGTAAAGAACAGAGAGCACGTTACGTCAATTTATGTCTTGCAAAATTATGGTTCAAGCTATTTTGCATTAATCGAGAATTAAAACTCATTAATCGAGGGCCGTTGTTGACTTTTAACAAACCTGAATACCATTTGTTGCTAACTCCGAAATCTAGCGTAGCTCCTAAATGTCACTAGTTTCATTACCTGAGATTTGAAACCTTACCTATCAGCCCTGAATTCCCATTTGCATACGATTTGTAAATATGCAAGCATTTTCTTGTGCTTGTACCGTGACTGTGGCTGGATTGTGTACTTTAATGTTATGTAGTGAAGGTTCTGTTTCATTTGTTGCAGCTGCTGCAGCGACCATATGGGGTTCACAGGACGTGTACGTGAAGAAAGGTAGCACAATATCGCTGACGTGTTCAGTGAATGTGCACTCGTCGCCGCCTTCCACCGCCTCCATTTTATGGTAAATCTTATTGTTTGTTATATTTACGTGGATGGTAAGAATATCTATGTTTCTTTTTGTTTGGCTGAGTTTTACTTTTAGCCTTTGAAGAGCCTTTTGGTTTTCTTATCTTGAATTGTTCTCTTAAGTGTTGCCAAATTATCCTGAATTTATGTAGAGGGATTTAAAATTGTGTAAACAATGAAACAGAATGAATGAAGGCTAATTTTAAATAAGAGGTCTTTGCAAAAAGCGATAAAACTGGCATCTGCAATAAAAATAAAATAAAAAGTACTTCGCGAAACAATCCCCAACAAAATGTAGCATGGATAAAAATTCTTCCTAAGGACACCATTCTCTTCCCCCAGGTATCACGGGAACTCTGTAGTAGACTTCGACTCCCCCCGCGGGGGCATCAGTCTGGAGACGGAGAAGACTGAAGGTGGCACCACCAGCAAGCTCCTGGTGACCAAGGCTGCCCTCACAGACTCCGGCAACTACACCTGTGTGCCCAACAATGCTCATCCTGCGTCTGTGTCTGTGCATGTGCTTAATGGTAAGTAGGACAATAGGCTAAGAAGGCTAGTTAGAATTCACCCTGACTTTGGATCTAACCAATATCGGTTTGCGAGTGTGGATGGATCAACTGGATGCAAGAGCCTTAGGACCGATCGTAGTGATGATGTCTTCTAGGAGAATACATTCTGCTGATGATAATAAATTTTAGTTTTAGTCTCTTTATTACACTGGCAAAATAATTTATGATTATCATCTTATCAATCTCAGCTAAAATATAATTCAGACAAATTACATTCTAGCAGCGCAAAACATACAAAATGTATGTGATTGACATGCAAAATGTATCTGATATTTTTTTGTTTGTTCCGTTTGTTAAAATGTCAATTTGTTCAGAGCCTTAGGCCGTTTGTTCACGACGCGACACACAACACCGCAAAATGTAGTCACGATTCAGAGCTCCATGTAGTTGTATGGAACGTTTGTTCATTGCACGACACCGCACCACGCGCGACACGTTTTTCATACGGTTTTTAGGCTATGTCGTCGATGCCGCTATGTCGTTGCGGGCTTTTTGCGGTGACGGTTTAGCGGCTGAACAAAACCGGTATGCGCTTGTTCATGACACGATGCACTGCACCGCACGGCTTACGCGTGGTTCGTCAGTCACGCGCTTATAGAACAATACAAGTGCACTGCAGTGTCGTTACAGAATCGTGTGTAGTTAACAAACGAACAGACGACAGACCGTATGCAGTGTGTCATGTGTTAAAAATCGTTACCGCAAATCGTGTCGTGCGGTGCCTCGTGAACAAACGACCTTATAATATATTCAACTGTTGCCTCAAGGTTTATATGTTTGACTTAACACTCAATTTAGATCAATTGGGCACTTTACGACTCTGACAGGAACATATTTGCCTGATTAAAGTTTATTTCCCTTCCGTCCAGGTGAGCACCCGGCAGCGATGCAGACGAGCAACCGAGCGTCGTCCTACCTCACGTCACAGCTGAGCTGTGCCATCGTCACCTACTTGCTGTCGTCGGCCGTCTGCAGATGATCGGCTTAACCGCCAGCCGGTACGGGGGCACGGAGCGTTCTTTATTTAAATATGCGAGCACATGGGGAACTAATGTTGCGCAATTGTTGGCAACTGCTGCAAAATTTTGACATTGAATCTGCAGTGAATTGCTCGGTGTTTTTGAGACAGCTAGTTGCCAAAAATTGCGCAATTGAGTTGTTCTTGTAAGTAAGTCAACGAACCATTCCAATTTATTGAAACACTACATTCCATTTTCGTAAATAGAATATTTATTCCTTCTTCGTTATTTTTGCAACGTTTACTTTACAAAGTCGTAAATCTAATTTAGTAACTGAAGGTATTTGATTAGTATAATTAAATGTACAAATCCTTTTGGCATGTAATACAGTTTCAATATTGAAACAGGACTCGGATGTTGCCCTCAGTTCTCTTTTACTGTTGGCACAAATATCAGTTTATGTAGACGCACAAATTGAGTTACTTCATTTAGTAACAAGGCAAAATACTCTTTTGAACGTTAATATTATTACAGCGGAATAAATTGTGATACGTTTACATTTTATTAGAAGTAACAACAAAGCTCCACCCCTTTCTAACGTTGTAGAGTTAAGATTAAATTAAATAATAGTCTTAATTTAGGAATTGTTATAAAAATAATTGTCATTTTTGCAAAATTTCAATTCGTGATTGTAATGTTACTCGGCAGTATTATTGTATAATTGATTAAAAAAAAATGAAATATAATTTCGTTAAACTCGTTTAATATTGCTCATTTTATTATATTATTATTTTGGAAAAATAATATAATAGATAATTTTGTTGACGAATTATTATTTAAGAAACAAGTGAATGTTAAACATTTTTTGTAAATAAAGTAAACTATACGTAATAATGTAGAATAAATAAAGTTTATATCAGATTGCATTGTAAATATTTCGTATTGTTGTAAATACAAAATAAACGAGTTTAATACGTAAGATTGAATATTATAGTACTAGTCGTTCTACCATTCGAGTGGTGAAAAACTGTTTTTCCTTATTTTGTTCTTAGAACAACCTGTTTAACATAAACTTAAGCCTCTTTTCGTCTGAAATAGGAAATTGTCCAATAAAATATTATTATTTCAGGTTTTTTTTTTCTGTTCATTTAGTTTTTTGGAAGGGTTTTGCGTAATGTTATAGTTTCGAAAATTTAAGCTTACGTAATTCACTGTTGAATCAATCAATTCAAAATTCAATCAATTCATCAATTTTAAAGTGTGGATATCAATTTGATACAGATTTGTCCTCATTATTTGCTTAATAATATTAATATTTTGCATTTCACATGAATGTTTTCTGTTTTCGCACCATAAATTAAATTATAAATACTTTTACATTCCAACTTTTAACATGATCATTAATATTAATAAAATTTATTCAAATAACACTTTAAATTCTGTTCAATTCTGTACGTACACGGATATAAATTATCGGTCTGTTTATCCTTAAGCAGAGTGTACACTGCTTTTTAAAGCATGCAGCGTGTTCCGTAAAGTAAAGACTATGTTTGACGCAAGCAAAACCGCGCAAACTTCGCCCATCCGTGTCCGCTCGTCGACTAATACGTGATTCACCTGTGAGTGTTGCAGTGTCAAATAAGTTTGTGTTGAGAATTCCAAACAGGCAACTTGCCCAACAAGCCTACGGGGAAACTTCGCCTTTACAGGCTTACGCAAGCAGTACAGACTCCAAACCCGAGACCTTTGTTCCAAACTTTTCCTTTTCACGTAACACAAGAATCCACATTTCTGATGACAAGAGGCTTCAAACTGTAATTACTAGGGAATAATGACAAATAATTACTAAGAATCTATTGACTGTTTTCCACTAAAATTTTTATGTATTAACTAAATTTCCATCGCAGGTACTAGAATTTAATTTCCATGTAAATCTAGATCCGTACAGAGTCAATTTACGCTGCGTAACACGAGACTTATTAGATTTACGGCGCGGAGTAAATTTGGGGTTATTTAAGGCGGAGTAAGAAGTGTCTAATTGATCCCGCCGAAGCTCGTTACTCACGCGTGCATTGAGCTCTTTACTCTAGACCACTCTCTCTCGAGCGACGCCATCTGTTGACTTTTTCCATCTTCTTGTATACTTGTAAAGTAGTTAATACTGAAATATTGCGATAGTACGGTAGCAGAAATATACCTAGCTATGTTCCTTTAAATAAAGCGTAGTATGATGTTATTAAATGTAATTCGACGACTTATTTGTACGGTTGAAATGAGAGGACGTTTTTAACAGTGAGTACTCGTGTGAGTACCCGGCAACTGATTACTGAAGGCTTCATTTGTTTCTTTTGTATCTTGTACATACATTGTAATAAGAAAAAAGGGAGTATTAATAAATATTATTAAAAATTCCGCATTTTATTTCATCCAATATCATGAAACCATTAAAAACAGGATACCAATCCGAATGAAAAAAAGTATCTGTAAACAAAATTATGGATGATCCAAATTGATGTTTCGAAATGCAAAATAATGAAATGTGGGGTTGGCATATCGGTTACATCATATCTGGTGAAAACGATATTTTATTATATTTTTTGCATTCAAACGAAAACGTCTGAACATGTAAACGCAAAATGAAATCAAATACACTCACGTGAACATCTTATTTGCGTTCTCATAATAAAATCGCATTAAAACCAACTCAGAAAAAGCGATTTAGCACGAGAATAAGCGAAAATATATCTTTACTCTTTTGAAGTGGAGTGCCAATCTCGGAAATTATATTTTCTTCGTTTCATAATCTTGCTAAGTACAATATTTTCTTTAGGACGAAGAAAATCGAAGGGTGTATCAACTGGTACCTTTTTAAGCCTTCGTCTCGATGTGATGACACACGCTCGTATATTTGGGCCGCGCGACGGATTAACCGCGATTCCGCGAGTCTGCACCATGCTTTATATTACTTTGCTGAAATTTTTATAGGAGTCTCGTAATCTCGCCACACGGGATTTTTGCATCGTGATTTAAATTGGTGATTTACGGTGTTTTACATTGTCGTATCTTATAACATTGCTTCACATCTAAATGCATTTCTAAGGCATCTGGCTGTAGATATTCATTATCATCTTCTTGTCCATGTCCCATTTTACCTATTTTGGGTCGGCAGAGCATGTATCCATTTTCAATAGTTAGGCACTCCAGCAGCCTTATTGCGTAATGAATTCGCCAAGGCAAAGGCCAAAGCGTATGAAAAATCGACCAATTACATAGACGGAAATCCACACCGCGTCTTTCATCTCGCATTTGCCTTGCCGAATTCGTTACGCAATAAGACTGCTGTTCTAGCCATAGATATCTATCAACAATCCTGTTATGATGATAACGATAAACTGCAAACATTCATAGTTAATATACTACAAATAATTTGATTAAGGTACACTAACCAACAAAGTCCATGAACGAACCTCTTTTCTAAATCAAATCCAGTATCCAGCCAGTACTCGAAGCTCCACACTGATTTATCCCCACGAGCGGACAGCAATAGACAAACGTACAAATAATTCTGGCTGGGGCCGCTATCGGAATGTTCGACCGAATAAACATGGCTTGTTCCCACAAGATTGCACAAGACTCCGGGCGGAAGACTCACTGCCGTACGAATGAGACAAGCACAACGCAATCACTGATTGGATGTACTTGCAGTAATACTTACGTGTTACTGTCCCACTGTAGGACTAAGGCCTCTTCTCATACAGACACTTCTCACTACTCGAAATAATAATATTGTGGCAGTATAGTACAGCAGCATACCCGTATGTGCTCACATATCAAAACGTTTCTTATAAAAAACCAACTTGATCGGGTACTTGCACTATTAGCGTAAATAAAGTAGCGCTCTACCGCTAGTCTTCGTACTCTCGGTGCTTGTCTGTGCAAGCTCCGAACTACAGAGAAGTGCGGCCGGTGCGATTGATGCAACGTTCGTCTATTGTGCTTAGCAGATACTTAGTTGTACACTATTTTGTACTCCATTACCTAGGATAGGATTGGACCCCTTCTTCCGCAATTAGACTCCCATTTGGTCCGTTGTGGGTGCAGCCGGGCAAGCTCAGCCACTGTGATAAGCTTGAGTCACGCATTTTATCACGGTTTTTGTTCCCAAACTGTTATAAAAGTGCGTGACTCAAGCCTGTCAGTAGGCCGTGCTAGCCCGCCAGGTCTCCTCTCTGTGAGAGGGAATGGGCCGTAATCCACCACGCGGGCCCCGTGCGGATTGGTGGATGTCACATGTCTTCGAATTTTTGGTTCTCAAACATGATTCCTCAAGATGTTTTCCTTCACCGTTTTGAGAGCATTGGTGATGAAATAACTTACACAAAATATAGCGCCTGCTTGTGTTTGAGCCCATGCTTTTACCACTGGGCTGCCGCTGCTCGCAACATTACCTAAAGAAAGGTACTAACGCAGAGGTTTAGTTCTGATTTAATTATATTACGTATGAAGTCGGCTTAGATATTGAACGTTTCGTTTCGTAATTTTATCTTTGATAGTCGGTTTCTTTTAAAAGTCATCGATCAAAGAAAAACTTACCTACATTAGTATTGTAATCATTAATCAAAGATTTCTTCGTCTTGTGCCTGTTTGCAAGGCTTTTGTTATATTCTACATGAAGTAATCGAGAATCTGGCTCCGCGCAAACGTGCCACCGACTACAAGCACCAGTGGCTGTCGCGCGCCACGTCCTTTGGTACCGCGCAAACGAAGGTGGTCGTTGGCTGCCATTAATAGTCATTGGCCACTCCAATTTGTTACTCTCTTGCTGTGAATGCGAGTGTAAGCTGCGACTGGTCGCCACCGGTGGCATGTCACGGCCACTGAGTCGCGTGTGGTTGACACAAGTCGCGAGTGGCCGCCACTCACTGCGCGTGTGCGGCGAGTCCATGCAAATTGTATGAAAATTCTTATAAATTGTTTGTCACTAGTGCCGCTACTGGTGGCTCGCTAACATACCATACGTGCACTGGATGGCATGCCTAAAATATTTAATTATTCTGAGATATGTAACTACCCTTCAAATTCACAAAATAAGTGAACAAAAATACTCTATTCATATTTTTTTTCCTACCACAACCAAAAGATGCTTTTTCTTCAAGCTAAGAATCAGTATCAATGTAGATAGGTAATCCCTTTCTTCCATAACTAAATCAACGCTATCACAGCATCATATTTTCATTACAATACGCCGCTGAAGTTGATACATTTCACCAGATATTTCACTGTGAAAAATACCAGCGTATAACATGATCCTAACTTTGGTAGCAAACTGCGCGGTTTAGTGCAGCCTGCTCAACTTGCCGTACAATATAATAACTTCAGTTCCTGGGCTATGTTATAACATTAACCATTTCTACGTAAATCGTGGCTTATTTTATTTTCTGATTCAGTCTTATCTACAATGTAGACACTTGTGTAATATTGTTTACATAGTTTGTAGCTTGAATTCTGGAAAAGATCTACGGATAGCCCTCGCTGAAATTTTAATGTTATCAGAGAGATTTGGCTATTAGATATTCCGAGTATGCAATGGGTACTTACTGTTGTACGAAGTTACTTACAATACAAGTAATTAATACTAGCAAAAAACACTTGGTGTTTCAAAATCTGGGAAATATGAATCTAGGTGAAGCCTAGGAAAACTAGGTGATTTTGCACATTAAATCAAATTGAAGATTGATTCAAACTCGAAAGAAGCGGTCTCATTAGCTAGTTTATAATCTGAGCTATTTAATGATAATAAGCGCATAAAAGGACACGCCATGGAAAGTTTAAGGTTTGACTGTTATATCTTTTCCATAAAGAACTTGTTTACCGAATACACATAGTAAATGTCTGTCTAGACATATAATCGACCAGAAAATACCAACCAAGTGACCTTTCTATAAACATCCGAAAAGACAATAAAAACATTGCTTTCGGGACCTAACATGATTAGTCATTTCAAAAGAACAATAAGTATTTTTTTTACAAACAAGTTTTATGAACTGATGGGTACTCAATGTAATATTACTTGTCTATACACATCCAATGAGCCCACAATCAAAAACAAAACGTCACAGGCATGGTGCAGGGGGGTGGTGGTACACTTCTTCAAGAAGGGCGACAATGCCCGGCTGAAGAACTATAGGCCCATCTCACTTCTTAGCCATGTCTACAAGTTGTTTTCAAGAGTCATCACCAAACGACTCGCGCGCAGATTTGACGATTTCCAGCCTCCCGAACAAGCCGGAACCCGAAAAGGCTTTAGCATCGTAGACCACACACATATACTGCGGCAAGTTATACAAGAGTAGAACCTGCCTCTTTGTTTAGCGTTTGTGGACTACGAGAAAGCTTTCGAATCGATCGAGATTTGGGCTGTACTGCAGTCTCTCCAACGGTGTCAGATCGATTACCGGTACATTGAGGTGTTGTTTGTACAAAAACGCCACCATGTCAGTCCGTCTTCAGGATCAGACCTCGAAACCAGTCCTTCTCCAGCGTGGCGTAAGATAGGGAGACGTCATTTCTCCGAAACTGTTAACTGTTGCGCTGGAGGATGTATTCAAGGTTCTGGACTGGATCTAAGCATCAACGTTAATGGGGAGTACATCACTCACCTTCGGTTTGCCGACGACATAGTGGTCATGGCTGAGACCATGGAGAAACCTCAGTAAAATGCTCGATGACCTCAGTAGAGCTTCCGAAAGAGTGATATTACTATTCTTTCGTCGCTCACAATAGGCCTTATCAGAAAGCTTAAAGTCACCCAAAGGGCAATGGCGAGGTCTATGCTCGGCATTTCCTTGCGTGATCACGTCAGAAATGATGATATCCGCAGGAGAATCAAAGTTACCGACATAGCCCGGAGAATTGCCAAATTTAAGTACACATCTAGGCACATTGCTCGCAGAACGGATGGCCTATGGGGCCGAAAAGTTCTGGAATGGCGACCGCGAACCGGAAGACGATACGTTGGAAGGCCTTCTACTAGATGGACCGATGACCTGGATAAGGTTGCGGGAAGGCGCTGGATGTGAGACGCACGGGATCGGTCAATGTTGCGACGCCTGGGGAGGCCTATGTCCAGCAGTGGACATCTTTCGGCTGAAATGATGATAAAATAAGATAAGATATATTTATTTGCTTAAACATGGGTAACACATACAATATGCATGCAAGATAACAAAAAAATAACAAAAGATTCCGACATGTTAGCCACCTGCTATGGCGTGCAAATATTATAGAATTTAAATCATAAATGAAAACAATGACTAAGTTAAATTATAAATGAATTCTATTATTATCAATGCCCACAATAGAACAAAATAAAAAACTGAAAATTAATCATGATAATAATAGTTATCTCAAACATCAAAGAAATTAAAATAGTAATATCAATCAGAAATGTCAAATATCAATAACGCAATCAAACAAAAAAACTTTTTCAGCTAAAAATTCGGAGACACTATAATATGCCTTTTGCGAAAGAAACACTTTTTTGATGATGATGATGATGAGCTCACAATGAGCCCAAACACGATGATGTTATCTTGTCTAGTCGAGGAGTTGCTATGGCTACCTTCCGGCTCCATCATGAGACAACTTTATAGTATCCTATTATTTCAGCGTCTCCAATGTTACACTATTACGGATGCCAGGATGTGCTTGAAAAATTGATTATTATTTGCTGGATATATTTACGAAGGCAAGGTAAAATATTGCCCACGGGACCTAAAATGCTTAGTCATTCCAAGAGAACAAAAAATACGTCACACCCCACTAGCTGCGATTATTTACTCTCTCAAATACGATCGCAGAACAAACAGGCTAACCCGAAATATAACCGCGTTATACAACAATCCCTAAAGCGGTTGGCGGAGTGTTTGCCGCCGCGTCTCTGCCTCTCGAGGCGAGGCGAGGCGAGGTAATCAGCCGCGGGGAAGATTTAGCTGATGACGTAGCGATGTTGGTGTAGGTATATAAGGACGTCAGATGTGATGTGTGACGTCAAGTAATGATGTTTGGATTGGTTGATAGTTGTTTGACTGATTATGTTATGATGGGGAATTTGTAAACAAAAAACAATTTCGTGATTTTACTAGAATATAGGGGATCATAGTGGAACATTGAGTGCTGTGTTAACCCCTGGGGGATTAATCTAGAGGATTTTAGTGGAAAGACCAGGTTGCGATCATGCAGTTTCTTGTACGTTCTTTTGTGAAAACTTTCTGAGTAACATACCGAGTTCAGGGCAATTGTTAAAATTGCATGTAAATAATGTCTTGTTTGTGCTTGCGCTTGACCACTGAAAATTGAAATAAATATTCAACTCAAAGAGTTGAACATGAATTAGATGTCATCTAGCTGACTTGTTTGTTAGCAGATCGTAGGGCAAAGCCGGTCTTGACTGATGACTAGAAAGAAGGCAATTTGCTGTAGGCTATGGTGGTCATTAACGAGATGGTATCATATTATTCATTACTTAATGGTCTCCATAAAATATAATGGGAGAACTGACAAGCCAACTGTGGACAAATTAAACGAGTAACTTTTTTATCCTGTCGTGGCTGTACCACTGGTGGACAAAGGCCTCCCCCCAAGTTCTAACAGATATTCTTCAACTAGCCATCATGGTACGTATCTAAATCATCGCATCACCTCTTTCAGACCGGCCTCGAGGACTTTATTAATGCAAAATACATAAGTTTCTTGTTTATGATTGTTAAACCAAATCATCATGTAATTTTCATCAATAAAAATAAATTTTCATATCTTGAAAATCATCGTATAAAATAATCTAATGCCCTCTCACTCAAATGACTAAAGACCTTCTAACAATACCACACGAGCATCTGAAGTCCTCTGTTTATTTCCTGTGACCACTAATAAAGCCGGGTTCAATCGACTCGGCCACAGACAGCCAGGACTCTCTGCACAAACAGATTAGCGGACATAAACACTCACTATTTACATATAGATTCGATGGGCACACTCCCGATGTAGATAGACTGTGGTAGTATGTGGGCTATTGGCGATGTTCACAGACGATTGGACGCACTTCAAAGGGTTCAAGAAAATGAGGATTGCACTAAGAAATGGTGCTATAAAGGTGCTACATTAGATATTCTGATTCAGACAGGGAAGTTTGCATCAACTGAGTCTCTAAGGTATAGGTGCCAATCACGATGTGTAACAGAAACAAGGGATTACTGTACCTCTCTCGATCTTATCGTTATACATTTTAACGAGTTATGCGAACAATAAAAAAAAAAATTGTAGATTTAAATATTATGTTTGCACCGTAAGTGGTTTTTATTTTCTTGATTTTAGCGTTGGTCTTTTAATAATAGTTGTAGGTTAAATCACCTTTTTTCATGAATTGCTTTGTTTATATTACACCTCGAATAAAGTCTCTTGTAAAACGTAAAGGTTGTTTTTCTAAAACTTCTCCCAACTCGTTAGACTAAACTAACTAAGTTAGATTTCATTAAATTTTGTAAGAATCTAATTAGCGATCTTTAAAATCCGTAGGTAAGTATCAACCGTAGGTAGGTATATCATGAACTTGTATTTAACGATATAACTTCGGTTAGTTTCTTAAAACCAAACTTCAAAAATCGACTCAGCAGAAGTATTTCAAAAAAGCCTTCGAAACCGTTAAGTCCCGTCAGCTGATCGATGTAACAACTTAAAATAAACGTCATCAATCAACTGCGAGGAGTTTCCATTTCCTCCTGCAGACGTTCCTAACGAGGTTTCGAGGATTTTTCTAACAAATATACGAATTTTGCGAGATTTGGGCTCTGTCAGCGCTCCAGGCGCTACTTCTCGGCAAATAAGATCAAAGACAATCAGATTTCTAGGTACTGAAGTAACCTTTTTATATAAATACAAGTAAGGCTTACTTTTTGAAGGCAAATGTCACACTGGGATCAATAGATTTAAGTCTTTGCTATTTCGTAATACTTATATTATTCTGTTAAAGTAGTTTTATGTATAAGAACCTACTTTTTAAAGCAACTTTTTTGAGACATTAAAACACGCCTTTTATCTCGATGTTGGCATTCAGTTGTGGCGATAGGCTCGATTCCCTCACACAGAGAGGAGGCCTGTGTCCCAGCAGTGGGAACATTAATAGGCTGATGATGATGATGATGATGATGATGATAGGCTCGTATGCTATGTTTATATTGACGCTTCGACTCTGCGTCAGTTTGGCATCGACATGAAAATGGCGACCAGCACTCATCAGTAGCATAAGCCTAAGTTAGAACAAAGCAATGATTAACCCTACAACAGCAGAGAACCGAGCTCATGTTAGTCCCTAAAACCGTCCCGTTTAAAACCGTTCCATCTACTGACCCCAGCATACGAGCTAAAACATAATGAAGAGATACATCCATAATTCGATGAAGCTACGTACAACACGAGGGCAGGGGGAACAAACAAAAAGCACAAAAGCAGCCCGGATGCCGCGGCTTTCTGCCCGCGAGTGTGCTCTCTAAATTGTGCCCGCTTTGCCCACTGCCCGCTATACTACCGGACTTCGCAGAATGCCAAACGAAAAACTTTTGCCTTTTTTTGCCAGTCCACACAAATGTAATCATTTTGAAAAAGGGCGATTTAATTTTCTACTTAACGGGTTAAATTTTAATAAATCTGTGCGTGGTTGTCGCGGGGAATATTTTTATTTTTTGTGGTGTTGCCCCAATGTGGGACGCGTTTTGATGGCTTATGTGTCGCTGAGCCACTTACTAAAAGTGTCATGGAAACATTGTGTTGTAGATATTGTTTAAATTATGAACAGCAGAAATGAGTTCAATGATACACCGCGTGTGTATACATATTAGGTCCATGCGAATTTTACCAAGGTCATATTATAATGTAAGTCGCAAACAACTGTGGCACAAACTTCAAGACCGCAGTTATTCTTATCGGTCACTACCGATAAATTCGTATTTCAAACTTCTTTTGGAATCATTTGATTAACTTTGGTGTAATTGGCGTCTATCAGAATCACATAAAAAATAAGAACGATATTTTTGCCTCAAGTTCTCAAGTAATTTCAGTTGTGTAATCCAGGTAGCTCTAAGCTAGGTATAATGACCACAAACAAGTACAAAGCCAATTATTGCCCAAAAAATAATAAGCACAGTATTTCTTATTCTTTGCTAAACTAAAAGGTTAACTAAGAAATAAAGAGCGCACATAACACGCACAGTCCGGATTCTTATAAAAATATAAATAGAGTAATATTACAGTGGTTGCTCTGTAAATAAGGATTATTAGGTCGGATAAAAAACGTGCGCTCGCCATTAGCACTGAAAATCACAGAACAGTGGGCTCATTCACATTATCCCTATACTTCATGTTGTAATTTGGTGAATTACCCAAAATACCCGTTATTATAAGACCGACACTATACGGTTAGGGGCGCTCCACATTGGCGCGAGCGTCACGCTGCGACAGACTATCATCCTTATTTAAAAAAAAAAAACTGTGTGCTCTTTAGTTTCTGTTTGACTGATAAGTAGATTCTAAATTGAATAAAACACCTGCTAATCATCTGTCGAGATTTTTATAATTAAGGCCCTTTAAGTGTTGCTTAGGATTGTTATAATAATTTTTATACAAATATTTTATGCCAACATATTTACATACATAAGGGTAATAAAACAGATACTTAGATTAAAAATAAGGAGACTAAATACTCTTCAAATCTAAAACTAAACAATATGAAAATATAGCCAAAAGCCTAATGTTCAAGAGAGGTTCTTCAACTTTGAAATTATTTAATTCCTTTTAATTGGCATCAATTAAATGATTATTCCCGGCTTTTCTTCTTAAAAGCCGTTGGCTAAATCTCATTCTGCGTTTCAAAGCTTTCTACGTAATGGCAGTTACGGAATTTTTAATTAAATCCATACTAATATTATTAATAGGAAAATGACTTTGTTTGTTACCTTTTCGCGTCTCAACAGCTAAATGGATTAAGATGAAACTTGGCACTCATGTAGACCATATCCTGAATTTCGAAATAAGATACTTTTTCTGTAATATTTTTCTACATTCACACGTGGAAAGCCGCTGGCAGAAGTCAGTAGTAAATATTTGTAGCTTTACAAACGCTGCAAATTGCATACAAAAACCAGGAAGCACGTTAAAAATATACCCGTTATAGGATTAATGTCAAACGGTAGGCAGTTTTGCACTTTGTTTCAGGATATATCGGTGGAAGTTTTTCAACATGGACACTTGATGGATTAGTGTCCAATGCTGCGTCGCTCCGAACGTGTCGATAACGCGTCGATTTTGCGTCAATCGACTTGTACGAAAACAAATCGAAAACGATCGAACGTAGAAACGCAAGTGAATGATGTTGAAATTGAGAATTGATTTGGATTCAAGGAATAAAAAAGTGTTCCTTTATTGAATGTACCACGAATAGAAAAAGACAGAAAAGTCTAGCAAAAGCCGCAAACAACCTATCAGACGATCTATGACCACGAACACTCCGCCAAAAATGTAAGATTAAGAAGAAATAGAAAAACGGTAAAATAATTTGAGTCTTTTAATCGACAGAAGTTGACATTAGAATCTTCTTGTTTTTTGTGCGAGGATATGGCCACCTCTGGTGTCAGTTAATCAAGCCGCCTCTGGGAAAACCACAGGCTTGGCTATTTCAGACTTCGTTAACTTAACGTAATTCCTGGTTGCCTCACCATGTTTTCCTTCACCGTTGCCTAAAATGTCCAAGATATATTAAGAATGAATGGTACTTGTCCGGATTTGAACCCACGACCTTAAGGATGACCAGGGAGGACATTAGAATAATAGGCAATTATTGCATCTATAGGTTTAATAATTTGTTAAAAAACAATGTAATTAAATCGTATTTGAAAGAAACTAGCAAATACAGCAAACAATAAAATTATACAATACAAACTCTTCCGCATGATCATTCCGATAACACATGAAAGCATCTTCCTTCCCCATTCTCAAAGATATTCGATTACCCTACATAGTGCCGTATCGGAGGCCGCTGCGGAAATGTAATCAAGCTGACCAGCCCGGAGCCGGAGACAAAAAGGTCACTTAGCCAGGATCACAGCCAAGGTCGAGACGGTAAGTGGGTGGATGCTTTTTGCTCTAACGGTACATTAGAGATCATAATTTTTTGCAGGGATGTTGATATAAATGCGATACTACACACACATACACACCTTTTACCTATTGGGGTATGCAGAAACTACTAAACGCCGAACCTTTTACGATCCTTATAAACTCCTTTTACATACACCCACGCCGTTTATGAGTACTGCGCTCCTGGATTTCCTGAAGAGCATTACCAATAAGACCCGTGTATGTCCTTCTAGGACGTCCTCACCTGGCGTTTCCACTCAAGTCAACGCAATATTAGCAAATAGATGGTTATTTCTGAATATGAGCTTCCATAGAGGCTACAAGTTGTTTGACAATATTGTCAAGAACTTTGGGATAGTAACTAAGCAAGCGAATATGTTATCGCAATATGAGCATGAGATGCCTGCTGTCCGTTCTTTTAACTTAACTCTACCCGTTATCAGCTTGAATTAACAATGTGTCTTGCCGGTTTCAAGGCGTACGTTGTTTCGATAGATAAGAATTACAAAATAAACCTCAGAAAGTATAGTCTTATCAGTCACTATTTAAACCAGAAAGGCGGAGGGCCAGTTCCTAAAAAACAATCAACAAACGTCACCGCCCGTCTGAAACACCTTAGCCCGCGATCACATTTGTCGGCTTCCAGTCACGCGATCCAACCATCTCGTCCAGCCATTGTTCTGCTGCCTAATTATAACCGACAGCTGACGGCTATCGCTCCTGACACCACCACTTACGATTATTTGGAGCTAGGGGTGAAGTGCCAAGGTATTCGGGGGAATTTGGAACTCTTCAGGAGTATTTTGACCTCCCAATACCTATGTGGGGGAACTATTTCTGATTCGACCATTGGGAGTTAATGCTAGGAATGTCAAAGGTGATAATTAAACTAAATCGGCGTCACTTGAATGATTTTCGTTGATTTATTGAGTATTTTCACTAATTTGTGATAAGCAGTGAGGAGTTGAGACGATGCACGGTGGGAAAATGTCTGTTATCATTTTACTATTGTCTCTGTTGATTAAATATTTTAATATCTGTTTAATGAATCTAACGATATTTTCAAAAATTGTGTAACTTAAGATTGTTAATTTTAGACGCAAAACGTCGCCTTGAGCCACTTAATTGGCCTTTAATTTCCTTTTACCCGAAAGTAACGAAAAAATTCCTATTTATTGTCAAGACCAACACGGTACTAAATTATTCTTTCCGTCATGAAAATGCCTCATAAAAAGCAATCGAAATAATCTTTCGACAGCTTAATTTAACGCCTCCACAAACATTATTACCCGTCGAACATAAAATCATCTTTTACAAACAAAAATTGATTCGTCATAAACACCACGCGATGCCTTTAAAAACCAATAAAAAGCATCGTATACACCCCCGAACACATAATCACAACCACGGCGATAACAGTGAATCACATAAGCGCCCTTAAAGGCATATAACATAAAGATGATTATGGCATATCAAATGTAATGCACCAATCATAATTTCTTTATCGGGCGATCTGAATAACAAGTGATGGTGTTAAATATTTATGTAGTTCGTTTACAGGGTGATGCCAAAAGTGATTTATAACGAACAGGGGTGCTGACGGGGTAGATTTACAGGAAATCACTAAATATTTTTCACGTAGAACGATGTGTATAAACAAACTGTTTTTCATAGTTTTCATCCTTCCTTTCTTGTCTTAAGGGTTTCTTGGGTCATTACCCAGGCCAAGTTTGGGAAGATAAATAACTACGTTACTATTATTTAGCCGAATATTGTGATCGGTATTTCACCAATTTTCTTTAAGCCGATTGAGTTGATAATTTTGCAAATCTTCAATTCTGACGCACAGTAGTTACGATGTTGTGATTTCATACAAGTTAGATTCATGTATCGACAGACTAAAGTAAAATTGTTAAACTTTGGGCATTTTTAGACTTCTTGTTGCGTTACAATTGCGTTAATGTCACATGTGAGTAAGATCCTCCTCGATCCTCCACATGTAGTTAATCGACGTCTCAACTAATTTTTGAGTCGACAGTTATCCAAAGACATGCTGTCTTCGTTGAGGGCAGGAAAACACGGGAACAAATAATTAACGTCCACTAAATAATCGAGAAGAGCAGGGAATTCAACAGCTCCGCGGTCCTATGCTTTATCGACTACACAGATGCCTTGGTTGATTGACTGCGTGCAATGGGACAAACTGTGGCATGTGCTACTCGAAATGGGAGCTCCTGAACACTGACGTTGCTTTAATCCGGAGTCTGTACACTGAAAACCGTTCTTTCGTCAGGATGGGCACTGTATGCTTCAATATCTTCCAAAAAAAGAGGAGTGAGACAGGGTTGCATCTTGTCCGCTGCACTTTTTAACATACATGGAGAATACATTATTCGGAAGACGATCGAAAATTAGGAGAAGGTTTTTCTTATAGGTGGAAAAAGAATATCAAATCTGCAATATGCCGATGACACCGTTCTTCTGGCAACATCCATGGAAGATTTGAATGAGCTGTTCCAAAAGACTCGAATTAAAAGCGGCAACATCGGTCTCATAGTAAACGGAGGAAAAACCAAAGAGATGACAGTGGATCGAGCCGGAAAGCTTGCAAATATCACCTGCAACATTCCTGGCCTTAATATTTTCGACCACTAAGTATACCTGGGCTCGCAAATCTACAATGACGGCAGCTATGTCCCCGAGATTAAAATTCAAATTGTGATGGCGAAGGATTTGATGACCCGTTGACGCATCATCTGGAAGAAGAGAGTAAATGGAATCAAAAACAAGATCAGATTGATAGGAGCCCTGGTATACCCTATCTTCCTTTATGGAGTGGAAACGTGGAAAATCTTGGCCCGAGAGAGACAAAGGATCGATGCATTCGAGATGTGGTGTTGGGGGCGAATGCTGATAGTACCTTAGAGTGTGAAACCCACCAATGCATCGATCCGGACCCAGTTCCGTGTAAAAACTCACTTGCCCACCATATGCTAGCAGCGCATTCTTTCGTATTTCGGCCACACAATGCGCAGAGGCGACGAGAATCTGAAAAGACTGATTGGGAACACTAAGGTCGCGCGGCCGTTTACCAACGAGATGGACCGATCAAGAGAAAGACTCTTCCAAATTCAACAAGGTCGTAAGGGACGCGCTGGACAGAAACCGGTGGAGGCAGATCTTCCGCTCCAGATGTAACCCTGCTGCAGACCACGATCCTCAGACATGAGGGACCGAAGAGAGAGAGAGTTCTCATTTCCTCATTTTGCTATCCTACAAGAATAGTATTTTTTTTTGGGATAAAAAGGTAGCTTATGACATTCAGTGCTAGTCTCGCTTATTATCAGAGAAATAATTATTGCAGTCGGATTCACAATTCAAGAGATTATCTCTTACATTCAAACTTACACATTGTACTTCTTTTTAATAATATATATCTTGTCTAAGATTTTTTTTAAGCAAATTTTTTATCTTACCGTGCATTGTCATCCAAATCAAACGGGTATACAATTAAAACAACGAGGAGGACTGCTTTAAAATTCAGTTGCAAGATTTGACTCGAACATACATACAAACATTGCAAGTTTATTAATTTCAAACAAAAGCTCATAAAACATATCAAAAACCGGCCAAGTGCTTATCAGACTTTGCACATTTAGGTTTCCGTAACAAAGAAAAAACCGGTCAAGTGCGAGTCGGACTCGCAAACGAAGAGTTCTGTACCATTATCGCAAAAAATGGAAAGAAAATCACGTTTGTTGTATGCTCTTAAATATTTATTTTATTCTGTTTTTAGTATTTATTGCTATAGCAGCAACAGAAATACATCATCTGTGAAAATTTCAACTGTCTGGCTATCACGGTTCGTGAGATACAGCCTGGTGACAGACAGAAAGACAGACGGACAGTGGAGTCTTAGTAATAGGGTCCCGTTTTTACCCTTTGGGTACGGAACCCTACAAAACAGATTTATCAACATATTGTTATTTGTTAGTAAAATATACGCAATTAAAAAAAAACAAATTTCAAGTTCATAGGTCAATGGGAAGTTAAAAAATTCCTTGGAACAACATTTGACAGACGACGTACAGGCAGACGGACACGTGAGTGACATCAATAGGGCTCCGTTTGGACACTTCGGGTACGGAACATTAAAAAAGAATAGTGTGCGTGAAAGATTTATGGTATACCATGTCTTTTAATTAGAATGTCGCAGAAACATCACGTAAATCATTGTAATCAATTACATAGTCTTTGACATATTAAACTGTATAAGTGTATAAATATAACTGCGGCATTTTCCTACATTTACTACATATTTTCCATGTGCCTTCAGTCTATTTTCCTTCGCTACTATAGCACTTGCCACGTACACAATAAAAGTGTCCCTGATGTCCATTGTCGCGTGTTCTCACTTATGTGGACATACCATGAACTTACTACTACAGCTTATACAGGCTATGAGGTTTTATGCTCACGTTATTTGCTGAGGCTCGGTTATATACCGGATATACCTGCCTATTTAAATAAAGGATATCTTTACGGGAATTGGGTCATTCATTTATTTTTATATATATATATATATATATATTCAAAACGCTTGGTAAAGATCCAAGAACACAAAGTTACTGCTTATTTTATTATATTGTAAGATGGTTCATAAGGCTATGTGTTTGTATCTCAAAAGAAATCATAATGGAAACAACATAAATTAGATAAGCAAGTGCAATTAGTTTGAATATATCGCGATTTTTCTTTTAAAGCGGACAGAAACTGTAGTATATTTATATTGCCTCTTCCAGTCTTGTAGTACGAATGATGAAACCAATACTTAGTAAAAAAAATATTGATTGAAAAGAGTCTCCGTAGAATTAACATATGAAATCAATACTAAAATTTATTAATTGAAAAGATTGTCCGTAGAGTTAATATAATGAAACCAATACTAAAAAATACAGATTAAAAAGAGTGTCCATATAGTTAACATATGAAACCAATACTAAAATTTATTGATTGAAAAGATAGTCCGTAGAGTTCCGTAGTGATCTAGAAAGTGTATTTTCAAATGACGAGCTGTGTTTACCTAATGTTCATTTAAAAGTATGTTGTGGCACCGAGTTGCCGCGTCTGACAAACCGCTGTTAAACCCGCGATGGTTTGTCTGGGTATGTTTATACATTCAACAAATATTTGTAAATAATGTTCTCAGTAAATAAAAGAGAAAAAAAAATTTAACATATGAAACAAATACTAAAATTAACTGATTGAAAAGAATGTCCGTAGAATTAACATATGAAACCAATACTATAATTTACTGATTGAAAAGAGTCTCCTTAGACTAACATATGAAACAAATACTAAGATTAATTGATTGAAAAGATTGTCCGTAGAGTTTACATATGAAACCAATATCAAAATTTACTGATTGAAAAGAGTGTCCGTAGAGTTAACATATTAAATCAGTATAAAAAAATATTGATTGAAAAGATTGTCCGTAGAGTTAACATAATGAAACCAATACTAAAAATTACTAATTAAAAAGAGTGTCTGTAGAGTTAACATATGAAACCAATACTAAAATTTATTGATTGAAAAGATTGTCCGTGGAGTTAACATATGAAACTAATACTAAAATTTACTTTTTGAAAAGAGTGCCCGTAGAGTTTCTTGTTTCTCTCCATACAGCTACGCTTTGGAATGTGCAACTAGCTTCATCTTTTGGCCTGGCCGACTGCTTAAATATTCAAAAGTGCCTTCAAAAAAATTAATTAAAATGAGTTTGGGTTGAAGAAAACTTAATGTGTTTTGATGTAGCACTAAAAATATTCCAAAACCACCAAAATCGGTACCGTAAGCCCCAAATTAATTGTCCATATTTACTAGGTATTTTGACTTTACGTTAATAACATTTATGGCGTGCTGTAACGGACATATTTGCACCTAATATCCTTTTAAATATCAAGAAAAAGTATTAATTTACCCCTACCTACCTCACCGGCGCGGTATAGCGGTATAGAATGTCGGTAATGTACCGTTTGGCAGGTGCGAGCGCGGCGCGGTACGGTAGCGGTAAGATATACCGCGCGACAGAGATTGTTCCGTGAATAGCCGGTCTGATGTATGACCAATATCTAGACATTAGTGGTGAGAATTTTGTTTCTAGGTTAACTTGCTTTTATTAGCTTTAGTTTTAACTACCTATACGGCTAGACGGCATTTTCGCCAACTTAAGTAGAAACCTGAGGCTCCAGTCAAAATGACATTTGACAATGACAGGTATAGTGAGTATCGAAAAATCTCAATTTAAAATGTGACTTTTTGACGCCACGTGAAGTTTTGCGCATGTCTATTTCATACATTTTGAACTTTCAATTTTTAGGGTTCCATACCCGAAAGGTCCAAACTGAGCCCTATTGCTGTGTCCGTCTGTCTGTCCATCTGTCCGTAATCGGTCAAAAAATTTTGTTCCGAAGAATTTTTTAACCCATTGACCTATAAACTTGAAATTTGTTGATAATGTTTATCTTCTTCTTCTTTTCGTGTGAGGATGTGACCACCTCTGGTGTCAGAGTTAATTAGCCGCCTCTGGGAACCCCACAGGCCTCTGACTTGGCTATTTCAGACTTACCAGTCCAGGTTTCCTCACGATGTTTTCCTTCACCGTTGCCTGTGATGTCCAAGATAAACTTAGAAAGTACATATGAATTTGAAAAAGTCACATTGGTACTTGCCCGGATTTGAACTCACAAGCCTCAAGCACGAGAGGCGAGGTCTTAGCCACTGAGCCACCACGACATTTTTTGATAATGTTTATTACTACGTATTTATATATGGTACGGTACGGTTTATATTTGGTACGGAAACCTAAATGTGCGAAGTCCGTCACGCACTTGGCCAGTTTTTAGGGTTCCGTACCCAAAGGGCAAAATCCCTATTACTAAGACTCCACTGTCCGTCTGCCACTGTATCTCATGAACCGTGATAGCTAGACAGTTGAATGAAACAGACAGATGATGTATTTTTGCTGCCGCTGGAGTTTTCAGTGGGGCTCCCATTCAACAAAGGTGATTTTCTTTGCCGTTTTTTTGCGGTAATGGTACGGAACCCATCGTGCGCGAGACCAACTCGCACTTGGCCGGTTTTTATCTATACGTTGATGATCGTCTAGTGTCTCTGGGGCTGCTGGATAAGGTTGGTATAATTGGCGCCAATTAGAATTGGCTCAAGAAATGCCTGCCTAGCAGTGGATGTAACCGGACTGAAGGTTAGGATGAACTTTGTAAAGTGTTTACAGCAGTGGTAGTCTTAAGCATCAAATACACCTCCAGATGAGAAAAAATAAGGACGATTTTGAGGTGAATTGGTTAAATTTTTAATCAGATTTTATGGGTAAACAACAACAAAAACTCTATATAAGTACGTGTTTGCTGACATAATATTCAGCTTAGCCGAGGAATCTACAAACACACATAAGACACATGAGTAGAAATAAAAAGAAAATAAACTTATTCCAAGTTCCCACTATGATGAAAAAGCGCTTTTCAGCGCTTTATTTTATAGCTCTGACTCCGGCCATCAAATAAGTAGGCAGCGGCTGGAAGATAAACAAAAGCGCTTGACTAACACATAGAGATGACGTATCACTGGTGTGATGGCGATGTGACGTCACGGGCAAGTTTTTATTGGCAGCCGAGAGGTTTATAGGGCTATCTGAC
This sequence comes from Orthosia gracilis, assembly GCA_947562075.1. Classification (NCBI taxonomy): domain Eukaryota; kingdom Metazoa; phylum Arthropoda; class Insecta; order Lepidoptera; family Noctuidae; genus Orthosia; species Orthosia gracilis. Next base: position 49,208,384 of record OX387271.1, on the reverse strand, counting down.
GGGTGACTAGGGGAACTACGGACAGAGGGAAACTTGGAACCTATTATCTTGTTCCTATCGAAAGATCTGATTCTTCAGATTTTAAATATATTACACAAAAAAAAAACAAGAAATTAAAGGTTAAAATAAACATAATGGGTGCAATTTAGAAAATATTTAATCAGCTATAACTATGAACATTCAAAAAAAAAAACATACTAAACCTAAAAACCAGTCAAAATATGTCCTAAATTCTCTACAACGCTACGGCCACGTGTACCCAAAAGGCTGGCAGCCTGGCCACAGGTCACGTTGTGTGGCAATGCCTATCCCCTGGTCCAGGTAAAAGCCAGCCCTTGCGTCATGAGAAGTGTCAGCAATACCTAATGAGCATAAGTGGACTGCGATTGGCGAGACATGGCATATAGGTGGATGTAAAAATTGTGCGAGGTTTCTTTATAAGTTCAATTCAGCAGTAAACTGTGATTTAACTTAAAATCCCTATATAAAATATGGAATAGTCTTAAGTGCAGATATTTTTACATTTTCTGAAGCATAAAAATGTGGCAGAAAATTCTCAAAAATCCTTTCATTAGGAGTTACGACGCTGCTTATCTAAAATTACATTTTTAGAATATAAAAAGAATAATATTTTCTCGGATAACCCTGTAAATGCGTGAGTGAATATCAAAAATATTTGACAGACAAGCGTTTATCTTTTGATCATAATTATGTGTCCTTTTACGCATTAGAGTGGTTACAGGATAATTTATAACTTTTGCCTGCACGAGTTATCTTTGACTGCTGACTTTGTGATGAAAGTACGAAGGTTCATAAACGGCTTAGTTTCTCAAAAGGTAAAATAAAACTTAAATATTTGAAGTTACGGTTAAGGTAGTACAGTAAATAAAAAAATAAAAAAGTTTATCTTAAAATATTTTGATCAACGCAAGCAGCACGCATTATATTCCGTCCAGCCTTTAATTTTACTTTTGACAGCTCAAAAACTTATCCTTTAGCGATGTCCTAATGCGTTACCGATTCGATTCCCTATAACAATCGATTTAATTGAAGATGAAATTTTAATCGATTTATCAGATTAGTATTTTATTTTTGATCAATATTTAGTATTGTTTTATAAAAATATCCAGGCATTTAAATGAGTATGTTTTATATTATATTATAATGAACTGTTTCATTTTATATAACTGTAATCTATCTTAATAATTCTAATGCTATTTTTCAATATTTAATCTAACTAATATATCTTATTATTGTGGTTTAATACAATATTACATTTTTACTCTTTTAATTACTGATTCATAATTCGATTAATTTTAATTCATCGGAATATCGGGACTAAAAAGTAAATTGCTTCACTATTGTAAGCGTTCATGATGGTATGGTATCGAATTTTATTGTTCGTATGCGTGCTTATGTCAAATGTAAAAATACGCTGGACGGAATATAGTCATGGATGAAATGTGAGATATCAAAATAATATACGACTTGTACGAGCCCAACGACAGAGCTTCGGCACGTAAAGAAGAAGACATAATGGTTTTGCGCACAAAAGTGGATAAACAGCAAAAGATTGTCAATTAATATTTACTTACATCATTGTTGCCCAAAATCACCATTAAGTTACTAAAAATCACTTTCACATAATTACTTTAACATAAAGTCTTGCACTATCTACAAAAGTCGTCAGTCACATTACGTTACCTTTTCACACCATTCCATTCAATGACACAACATGACCTTAAGTCCGCAGTCTCAGTACAAAGTACAACCAACCAATTTCTGTCTTGCGCCGACAGTACGAAGTTATCTTTCGATTTCACTCACTCAGCACTGTTGTCTCCTGTTCCGATAAACGCGAGTTTTATAGAAAAGTTTGCTGCTTGTTATAAACACAGAATTGTTGCCACTTTCGAATACGTTGTTATTTGGGACGGGTACCCGGGTACCAATAATTACCTGAGTACAACTTTTGATTGACAACGTGAAGTTTGCCGTGTGTTGTTTGTTTAATGTTGAAAGGTTTAGATGTTAGAAATGTAAGTTTGTTGTTTTGATTTGACTTTGAGGAAAGTAATGAAAGCAATTTAAATTATTGTTTTATTTAGTTACTGACTTTATTCTGTTTCTTACAGTACTGCATTGTCAGCTTCATCGTCATCATCAGCCTGCGGCAATCCACAGGTGGTCATAAGCCTCTCTTTGCCATTTACTCCATTGTCAGCAACTTTTATCTACTCACCCTGAAAAGATCGTCGCTCTATCTAGCCCGAGTGGGTCCTTACGTTTTCTTATCTGCCACGTCTCCACTGACGAATACGACTACCACAACGGTTCCACCGCTATTATGATCTGCCCATAGCCACTTCGGTTTGCTTATTCTATGAGCTATGTCAGTAATACCTCGTCCATTTGGTATGTTAAGGCCATTATTAATGGTCTATAAGAGAGATATTCAGAACTGATTTCTCAATTATCAAATAAGTATTATGTAAAATCTAAAATATACAAATGGCAGCTTCACACATTTTAATACAAAACCTCTGCAACAACCATATTTTTTCTCAGACAAATGTTATCTAACGATGGAAAAATCAGCCCTTAGAAAACATGGTGACTGACATGTTGACCTATTTCCCCTTAACAACATCACAATTCAAACGCAATACAAAAACGTAGAACCTCATTACAAAAATGTAAAGATCAACAACAGAACCATCGAATGATAACAGGTTTTTATCTCACATCAAATAGCAATCACAGACTGAAAGCGTCCTCCTATCCTTTGATCCAGGCTGCTTTGTGCCGCCGCCTGACTTTTGCCAGCCGTCTAATGGACGCCCATTTTAAAATGCTTTTTTAGAGCTGGGAGGAGTTTTAGTCATTTTTCTGGGCTTGGGCGCCAATAAAGACTGTAGTTAGAGGGTTGGGTTACGTGCAATTAAAATTAGTCGAGCTTATTGAACGTTTATCGAACGTCTGATATATTCTTTTATTATCTGTGAATGTTAATTGAGTTGTGATAGATTTCATTACTATTAACTCAACAAATTCCATACAATTGGGTAATAATTTATTCTACATGACTTTAAGCTAAGACATTCTAAAAATTGTTTCGCAAAAATCTTAAAAATTGCGTCAACCAACAAATAAAAAATTAATAAGCACCGCGCGCAACTTTTCATTTCTACTAAATGAAAAACTCCGCAATACAGAACACAAATAATGTATAAACAATAGAAAGAAGGGAAATAAGGCAGTATTATGTAAATATAAACAGGCACCTCGTCACGGGGTGAGTGACGGGACGAATATTTTGATTAAAACTTATGAAAAAACTCTTTGGGCGCCCGGCCCAAGAGACGGGCCGGAGCGGGTGCCGGTCGAGGCGCGGGGGCCGAGATATGAAAATATTATCAAAGTTATTGAAGGGTTACACTCGTTGGGCGCCGGACGTGCGATTATTGTAATTGGATGGAGCTGTTTATAGAGAACGAGGATTGTAAGTACGTGAATGTGGGTCAATTCTTGGCTTGAAATTACGTGAACTATTTTGGGCAGATTTGGCTTTACGGGGTCAAGCTAGGCAATCAAAATTGTAGCGTGTTCATTTTCTAGGAATCTAAATGACCTGTTTTTTCCTGTAGAAGAATTTTTAAGTCCCACTACATGTTTGTCTAGTGTTTTGAACTAGGAAAACTTCCTTCCCAAATCTTAACTCCGTCAAATAATGAAGCAAGTCAACAATAACTTGAAAGTCAGGCATACCGTATATAATCCGTGACTTAAGCCGGGCCGGCGGGACATGCCGGCGAACTTGTTAAAAATGTATCAATTTAACTTTCCGCGATAACATCAGAGTTTCCCGCGCCCTTTGACAGACCGCCCTTCTAATTTCATATCGAAAAGTTCAATGATTAATCTTTTATGAAACAATTCATAATATTCTGAGTATTTTCGGCAATCTTTTGGATGTAACAATCTGAGGAAAGGGTAATATTAAGCCCTCAAGGCTTCATACATTGTTTTTTACTTGCACCATTTACCTTAAGTTCAGGTACTTTGCGATACATTTTACGCAAGTAGCTGCACAAAACAAGTAGATTTGTTCCGGTTTAATAAGATACAGCCCATGTAGTAATTTTTCACACGATAGAATGACTATTACATCTGGGGGTTGCAAGCGCTACTGGTAAACATGAAGTTTTGATTCGATGCTGGATTAGATGCCCGTTGGTAGTATCATTGAGATTTGTTATCATTTTTTTTTTAGTAGCCGAACGGTAGAGACAAGTTATGTCTCTCTCCTTAACCTGCGAGTAATACAGTCGTGATGTTATTTTGTTAAGCTTAATGATTAAAATGCATTCTTATTAGTTACAAGTACTCTAAACCTAAAGAAAAATGCGTCAATTAGTAACAATCCCATGTCAAAGCAATATTGACTCGTAACGTAGAACAATGTGGCGATCTCCTAAGTGCATCGTAAGCCAATTATATATCAGTTGGCTTGAAGCTAAGCTCATTAGCTGAAAATAACAATACATTGTATGTAACTGTAATCCTTGTTGCAACTCCATAATGTACAGTACTCTGTTAACACAGTACCATAGAATAGATAGTATACAGAACGCCAACTCCATGCACAAAGCTAAAACAAGTGTACGCACACATGGATGCTTAAGGCTGGTTTCCACAGTGCGAGTGAGGGTACGAGTCGAGTAACTGCAGTGCAGCATTTCGCACTGTGTGGACGTATCATACGAGTTACTCATATTTGCAAGTTGAAAAGCTTGCATCCTAGTAACTTCAACATTTTTTGTTTTTACTTGCCTGCTCGCCTTCTTCGGTCACTCCTACCGTACCAACTCGCAAATCACTTGCATTGTTTGGACGCGTTCGGCATTAGCTCGCCTGTCAGTCGTGAGGGGATTCTGTAGGTTCTCTATTTTTTTTAAGCTTTTATGAGTACAAGAGACTATACAGCTACTGTCAACATGAAAACAGCAAAGGCTAGCTGAGCTACTGACATACGAGTACATAACTCGAGCAGCTGAGTGTCTTGCCAATAGCTCGCGCTGTGTAAACCAGGCATTACGCATGGCGATCTCAAACAAATGCCGATCGCGAGTACACCCACTACATGAAGCTTTTCTATGCGAGCGTGCGTTTTAGCACGTTGTATGAAGCCGGCCTTCTGTATCTATTTTGTGATAATTTGGTAATGCAGTTCATCAATACATTCACGTACTGACGGACAAGTAGGTACTGACAGATCAATCAGCTTTGACCTAAATGATCGATACAATATTCACAAGCCATTAACGATCTTACATGATGCAAATAACGCCCATAATTGAATACCATACAGAGCAGCTTGATCGCGTTGACAAATAACGCAAATGGTCCTTAAGTCGTAAATATTTTACGGGCCACGATACACTAAGTCTTGTATATGAAATTACTTAACATCAACGGAACCTTGATGACGTAAAGAACGGTTGTCGTAAAAAGAGGTCAAGTACGAGTAGGACCCGTGCTCCACATATAATAAATCTATGAAATAAAACGTTGTATAAATGCAGAATTTGTAAGGCTACTAGTATAGGGATGGTTAGGGTTGTAAGAACTTATAATATTGCTATGATTTGGAATTATAGCACATTGGTAGTACATCTCTGCCTAAATCTTCAAATAATACAGGGATGTTATTAGAATAATGTGCATTAAATGGCAATTTTAATTGAGTAGACATTTTAAAGATAAAGTGTTGTGACAGAGAGACCGACGGCGTCAATTGGCGTCCTTAAGGCACGGAACCCTAAAAAAGAGTAGTTTTCTATAAAACTGCTGTGCCTATGCACTAGATGGCACTAGTGTGTTCTGGTACGTCAGGACACTCGCCAGTTTCTGCCACTAGCGCGTTCTATGAGAGAGCGTTTCTGCGAGTTCTACCGACACCACTTTTAAATATTCTTACGGAAATGTGGGCGTTAGGACTCCTTGCTAATAAGGGGTGAGATATTTTGTGCTTTAGTGTATTTTGGGGCACTATAAGAGTTCACAATGAAACAGTGTGTAGAAAATGTAGACAATGTTTACACATGCTGGCGCTATTTGTTGAGGAGACCATAATTTTGTTTAAATGATGATACAATGACAAGGATATTCATAATCTAAACCTCCACTGTGACCTTAAATTGGAATTCGTCACCGTGATCATCCAAAAGTTTGCTGAAGCCCACGAAAATAGACTTCGCCTCAACATTCACATAGACTTCACTTCACTTCTGTGTGAATTTTGAGGCTATCCAGATGCTAGACAACACAGATTTATTGCGTAGGCTAAAAAAACTTTTTTACAAAAAATACTACCGACTTCCAACTAAAAACACTACAAAGTAAAAAATAACTTTCTTTTTCGAAGTCGTTGTCTTTGGAAAGTACTATTTTTTTTCGTTATGGACACCGACTTCGAAAAGAAAATAATTTTTCACTTTGTAGTGTTTTTAGTTGGAAATTGGTAGTATTTTTTTGTAAAAAAGATTTTTTATTTTTCACTTTTTACTTGTACCTATTAAGCAACTTGCCTTAAGTAAGGTACTTATAATGCCAGAATAGATTACCCGAATACTATAAAACTGAACATAACCGGTGAAATGGAGAGTGTACCAAGGTGAACTGTACACATCTGCTTACCCCTTTAGAGCGTACTGGCATGATGTTATGTTATGAAATGGTATAAACAATAAACAGACATGCGATTGCAGCAATTCCGAGAGATTTGCCGATATTTTTTGAAGAGTTCTGTTGTATATCTCCGAAGTTCTTTATCAGATCTCCACAGAATTAAAATGGGACCAATTTCAGAATATACTCTATCGAAAAAAGAATTTTCAAAATCGGTCCACAATTGACGGAGATATCGGTGAAAGTACACAAAAAAAAAACTTTCAAGAAGTCGAACATAGAACCACCTCGTTTTTGGAAAATCGGTTAAAAATAACTAAACTTTTGACGTGATAACGTCTTTAAAATCGTTTTAGTCGGGTGACATGTTCAGAAACTTGTGTCACACCAAAACCTCACGAGCGCGATCGCAGGTATAACGAGAGAGAGACGGACCGATCTCCCGTCTCATCTCGAGCGCTGCCAGTCATTCCGTGAAACTTGTCACGCGGAATCCTCACGAGCGGAGGCTGGCATAGCGTTCGAGTGAGTGGACCGATCTTCCGTCTCTCTCACTCTAGCGGCATACAAACGAATGGAGATTTTCTCGTGCGGTTAAGTTTTCGTTGATTGTTTGACGTTATCACGTAAACATCTCGATCGTAAACCTACTTTACAAACAACCAATTTTTTTGAATTAGTGTAGTGTACAGCTCTTATCTTTTTTTTTACATCGTTCTCTCATATATGTATTTTTCCAACAAGAATAATTTAACCAAATACTTGTAAACACTTTTTTTTTAAAGAGTAAGTATAGAGTTTCTTGTCCGTTCTTCTCCATAACAAGCTAGATTTCCGAATGAACGGTTGAATCAATTATTATTACTTTTTTTTTTTTTCATTTTCAAATGTGCTGCTTAATGGTCTAATTGAGTAAAGAAATTTTGATTTTGATTTTTGACCTGACCCAACGTGCCTTTATCTGAGCCACTAAAAGTTTTACGATTTTGGACCTTCTCCAATTAGCAGTAGATAAGTGTTATTCGATGCGTATGAGCTTATCAAAGTAGAACGGCTTGTTCAAGGTAGGCAAATGTTATAGAATAAAGTTATGCCAATTTCATCTTTAACACGTATCGTTAGGGTAGGTAAGCGTTTGAATACTGCTTCGTCACCAAGATGGACTTTTTAATTTCAACAATATAATATGTAAAAACAATTTGGTCTAGTGGTTGCATTAGTGAACCTATGTCAACATGTTTGTGAGTTCAAATCTAACCATCCGCTTCTTGTTGCTTTATGTTTACAATATTATGTGTTTTGAATTCAAAATATTAATTATATAAAATTCTTAAACAACAGAAATCTAAAACAATAATGATTATGATAACGATTTTATTCAATGTAAATAATTACTTACTTACAATAATAATTACTTAAATCTAAAACATATAAAAGTCAAAGTCAAGTTATAGTCAAAGCCTCCTAGCAATCTCTCTGATGCCAACATTCTCCTCGTTCAAATAGATTATTGTGCAATTGAGACCTGATAGAAAAATTATAAAATTGAAATTAAAAATATGGAAAAAGACGTTGTTTTTCGCAATTTAGTAAGGCAAGTTAAAAAATATTCACGCGTAGTCACTTAGACTAGACTGGGACACTAGACTCGCTTTGTTCATTTTTATTTTCCTACCCTTAACCTTAGTTACATTTGACCAGTTTTATAATGGATACGCATTTTGTCTTCCAACTACCCACTTATTACAAGTTAGGCGAAAATATTAGCAGTTTAGAAAATTTCATATTTTAAGAATGTGTCCGTCTATAGTTCTTAACAATAATGCAAAGAATACTTATTGAATAGATTCTAAATTGAAAGCACAAAAATACATCCGTATATGGGCGTAGTTACGCAAAAAGAATCCAATCCACACTTTCACCGAAATTGAGTTATATACACCAAACGCATCCTTGGGGTGATATCTTTAATGTCAAAAAACACCCATGTGAAAAAACACAATTTTAAACGTATCCACAACTACCAGATACCAAGCCACATCTATGGGCTGCATCAGATATTTTTCATCAAAACGAATCCAAAGCGCTTGAATCATTCTTGAGAAATGGTAACTCTATGGAATAAGTGTTTTAGGAAAATCACAAAAACGCCCCAAACTGTTGGGATTTTTTTTGAGAAATACAGTTTATATACACACTCAAATATCAGAAAGGGTCCAGATTACTTGAATCCTTTTTGCTGAAAATAAATGTCTCATTAACCAGTATACCTAAATATCAAAAAGGATCCAAACGGCTTAGATCCTTTTTTATAAGTATTTCGTTACATTCAACACTGTACCAAAAGAATTGGCGCCTTTTTAACTATTATTATTTCAATGTAAACGAATTACAAAAGAGATCCTTGATTTTATTTTACAATTGGACGTAGTTACACAAAAAGGATCCAATCCACGTGAAGGTAGTTTTGAGTTATAGGCCAATGAAGTTGTAACACAGTTTAGTCGAACATTTGACATGTTTAGATCATATGTGTTGTGATGATTATTTAGCAAATTTTTCGTATTTAATTTCGTATTAAGTTTTGTAGTAAAAGTAATACAATTTTATACAGATAATGTGGAAAAAGTCGATCTGAATCCTTTTTGCTAAATAAATAAGTGTAAGGGTGCTGCTCAACATACATTCATCAATAACGATCCACATAATGTTTTAGTAACTTATTCAATAAAAATCAATGTATAATAATAGTTTTTTTATTAAATATTAATAATTATTAACAAACTTAATGCTAACAGAGTATTTTTGGCTTTGAAACTTGCTAGTTTCGTATGAAAACTATCAATAAAAAGAGATCAAAATCTGTTGTCACTATACCATTTTTGCTGTAAGAAAGTGCAGACTTTGAGTATGTATACTTAAAGGAAAACCATTCCCATATCAACCGTAGGACGTCCACTGCTGAACATAGGCCTCCCCTATAGATTTCCAATAGGACCGGTTGAAAGCGGCCTGCCCACTGCCACTTCAACTTGCTAATTCGCTGGGCTATGTCGGCAACTTTGGTTCGTCTACGAATCTCCTTATTTATGATTCGATCACGCAGAGAGACTCCGAGCACAGTCCTTTCCGTAGCTCGTTGGGCTATCTTGAGTTTACTAATGAGGCCCATAGTAAGAGACCAAGTTTCAGTGCCATAAGTCATCCTTGGTAACACGCATTGGTTAAAAACTTTCGACTTAAGGCACTGAAACTTGGTCTCTTACTATGGGCCTCATTAGTAAGCTCAAGATAGCAGAACGAGCTATGGAAAGGACTGTGCTCGGAGTCTCTCTGCGTGATTGAATCATAAATAAGGAGATTCGTAGACGAACCAAAGTTGCCGACATAGCCCAGCGAATTAGCTAGTTGAAGTGGCAGTGGGCAGGCCACACAGCTCGCAGAACTGGGGCCGTAAAGTTCTCGAATGCAGACCACGCAGTGATAAGCGCAACGTAGGATTTCCACCCACAAGGTGGACAGGCGATCCGATGAAGACCACAGGATAGCGCTGGATATGCAAGCCGCTTCCAACCGGTCCTATTGGAAATCTATAAGGAGGCCAATATATATAACTATGGCGAGTGTCTATGGCTAACTATATGGGAATCTAGATAAAATATTTCTACTCACCACTCACTTCAGCTGTTGGGAAAGTCAATCGAGTTACCTCAGTGCCTCAAGTCATCCTTGGTAACACGCATTGGTTAAAAACTTTCGACTTGAGGCACTGAGGTAACTCGATTGACTTTCCCAACAGGTGAAGTGAGTGGTGAGTAGAAATAATTTTATCTAGATTCCAATATAGTTAAAATTATTTCTATCAAAACCCGTACCTTCTTAGAGTTAAAATGGTGTAGGAATGCTAACATTAAACTTGGCTATCTGCATCAATTTCAAAGTCAAGCATTATGCTATTGAATCCGTCAACGTCTTCTAAAATTTGAGCATTGCCCAAAGGCAATAATCGCTCATAAAATTCCAAACAATCCTTTGGAATTAAATCAAACATTGACTTTAAGTCGTCCAAATTGGCTTGGGCGATTTCTTTGCCATTAGGCCAAAGCAAAGCAAAATCCTTTTTCGAAATTTCTTGTAGAGTTCCTTTGACTCTTTTCCCAATATTTACCTCTTGGAGATCTTCGGAGTCTGCATTTTTCATAAAAAAAGAATGCTCGACTTCCTTTTTTAACAAAATTTCTTTAGTTGTAAGCCAACTAACTTTTTTTTTTGTTACATCTACTTTGCGATTAACATATTTTTTTTCTATCGCTTTAATGCTGATAAAATCTTCTTTTTTCATCCTATAGACTTGGAGTGGTTTTTTTTTTACTATTTTTCATAACGATAATGTATTCATCCGCCGTATAAATCCTTTCATGCTGTTTAAGCTGTGTCTCAATTTTTGAGAAATCTGTGTCGTTAGGAAGGAACGTATGCCCTGATTCTAAATATTTGAGTGTGATTGATTTTAACGTATCGTGAGAGTTAAGTACTGCCTTATGCATGATTACTATTTTGATGTTCCGGTTCTGACCTCCACAACAGTCGCTCCAGAGGACCAGGTGCTCCACTTTTGGACTCAAATTATTGTTTATAAAATGAATTAAGCATGACCCCACCTCTTGGGAACCCCTTCCAGCGTCACCCTCAACCCAAACATAACAGTAACCTATATAGCTGGACCCAGCATGAATGCCACAGTTGTAAAGCCACAACTGGCGTTTATAAAAAACTATGTTCGTGGGCATTCTGGGAAGTGGTAGAGTTTTTTCTAAGTCGTATGTAAGGCATTCAAAAGTTTCATCAGTTTTAGCTGTCTTCAGATCGTTATTCAACAATAATTAGGTACATAAGCGACGTGCGTGAGCATTGAACACCAAGGAGTATGTAATTCCATTGAACACAGAATATAAAGTTTTTTGTTTCGTTCGTTCGGAAACTTTAACATTTATTTCCAACAACTAAAAGTTTCAGCAAAATATCAATGAAGGATTTGAACTCACATCTTGTTCCTCTCAGCCTTATACACGAACCATGAGACTAGATCTACTTAGATATAATAATTAAAATAAACTTTTAGTAGCAATGACACTAATTATATTACAATGCTCTAATAAACTTTCAGTCTTACAGCATTAAAATCAAAATCGCACAACAAATAGTCAAAGATATCCTAACGCTGAAGTTGTAAAGATCTAATTTGCGTAACTGTATTTTTATTGTATTTGTTCATCGACTAGCGCTAGTTTGATAAACTCATTCAAAATAAATAATCCTTAATACTACAGGCAGAGGGAACAAATTCGTTCGTTTTAGGGTGTGCCAGGTTACAGCTAATACCGACTGTACAAAGTGAATAAATTATAGTAACAATGTTATGCTATACATATAACACATGAAAATAGTGTTTTTATAAATTATATCAGGCTCTATGTAAGTGCTACGGATTTGTCTAACAGTACAAATGAACACTATTGATGGAATCTTAGTTTTAACATAATCTATCACGTTACATATTAAGTTAGAATTTAATTGATCATTAGTCTTTTAGGCTAGACCTTAATTAAGTATTAAGAATTACTCGGTGTTAATTATTTATTAACACCGTGGAATTTTAGTCATCTTACAAAAGCAGCCCACTTCTTCTGACCATGTACTGTAGGTATATGAACAACTTGTATAATAAAAGTCATAGGCAATACCCAAAAAAATGTTTGGATTTTCTATACAAAGTTGTCAGCAGATCAAAATTTGTATGGGAGATACAATTTTTTTTTGAGAATTTACTATGACTTTCATTACACTCTGGCATTTTAGTCGTCTTACAAAAGCGGCCCACTCCTTCTGAAAATGCCACGGTGTATAATTTCTGAAAGTAGAGATTAGTTTAAAAAATATTTCACTGATAAGTATCTACAATATCGCTGAGGCTTAGGCTACTTTTATGCGGTATAAAAAGACATTCGATTTTTCCGGCATAAAATTCCAGGGAAACGAAGCCGAGGTAAAAAACTAGTGATTTTATTAAGACAAATATTACCTAGATATTCAACTACTATTTTCTAGATATTGAAAACATCATCATCATCCTGTGTAAAGACAATATTGCTGCAACGCGGCACGGCAGAATGCCGGCTGTGTTCTGAGATTAGAACGCTCCTGATAAACGAGGAAAGGCTCGTCCCTTATCTAGTCAGGGCTTAATACCGGCATCGTTTCATTGTTGTGTTCTTTGACTAAACAACTTCTTTGACAAAGAGTAAACCAAGTTTCTTCTTGCAATGATTATAAATTCAAATTTTGTCTGTATTTGAAAAGCTTAAAATAAATTAAATATCTGGCTTATACGAGTATATTTTAACCATGGCTACTCGATATATATGTTACTATGGTCTCAACCGTGTTCAATACTAAAAACAATGTTAATTTTTACAAACTTTTATTTAACTTCCGTATGTATGCATGTAAGTGTGTTCGGGTCAAATTTTGCAACTGAATTTCAACCAGTTATCCTCCACCGATTAAGATAAAATTTTGCATACACATTTAGTTTGGTGACAAACATTTAGCTAGGTGACGTCATTCTAAATCAAATATGGCGGACGGCCCAAGATGGCGGACTTGTTAATTTTGTGTACTGCCATGACATTGGGTGATTGGCTTGTTTTAAAAAAAGATTTTTTAATGAATATTTTTTTGTATTTTTGTGACACAGAACCTGGTAAGTTGAAATGGACGACAGAAGCGCAAATGCAATTCGCGAATTTATTTAGGGGAGCATTTTCATGGTGAATGAATTAATGTGTATATAATTTCATGTTGAATGAATGTGTATTCAATTTAGGTTACAGACATAATTTATGAGTATACTTACTGACAAAAATATGGATTTGAAGCACGTAAAAAATAATGATAAAGTGTTACAATTTCAGTAGCCGAAAGCTCATTAGTGTTCTGATGGAACAAATATACCTTAAGATAAGATAAGATTTATTTATTTCTGAGTATATGGTACATACAAGATCTTAATATTAGGACATATCAGGATCTTAGGACAGTAACTAATCACTGTTATAATCATAGCTACTTAGAGCTTTTTAAATAATGATAATGTTTTGGTCACAAAACAAACCCACCACTATTCTCAGTCACTGGAACTCTTATAAGTCTCCTAAAGATCACCACTGTACAATGAACAGTGACAACCACCAGGAAAATACCGAGTCAATGAAGCTCTTTGCGTCCCAGAATAATATCAATCGCTGCCTTGATTTCCTCGCACCACAAACCACTAGCAGAGCATCGCACAAGAAATTGGCAACGATAATGATCGCTAAGTGCTATCACTAAATGAGTTGACTAATGCAATGCAAATTTATTGTTACAGAGATACACAAGATAATTTACATTAGGAATGATACAATTCTTCAATAATAAAAAGAAATGATACATTCAATATTTGAACAATCCATAAAACAAACATTGATTTTAATTTAAAAATATGTTTTTAATTTTCACAGACAGTAGCGATCCGACAGTGCTGCACTTCACACCTGTCTTTGGGAGCCTTTAAGGACTATCAAAACCATGGATCATCGTTTTCTTATACTAGCTAATAATTCATACCTAATCGTCCAATAAGAATAACACATAGAAATAACAGTTGAGCGTCCACTGCCCCGTATCCCCGGACCATTAGCGAGGCGCTTCTTTTGAGCGGGTGATGTATGGCGCGCGTGATTTATGTGCCTCTGGACACGAGAGCGTTTTGTTGTATGGCTCTCAAGGATTCTGCTGTCCTGGTACTTACAGAACCCTGTCGAGCTTGTCTGCTGTCTTTTGTGATGTTTTTCGATGTCTTTATACAGTAGATAAGTGTACTTATATTTTTAAGCATTGTATGTTTTGTTTTTTGGATACAGGATATTGGTCTTGTATTTTTTGTTTTGTGAGCAAGCCACTGCAAAGGTGCTTCTTGCTTAACCCATTCTCTAACCGTTTAGTAGTAATAGTTTGTAAATTGAGAACTCGAAGTTGAGAACTTGTCAAACTCAACATTAGCATGGGAGCTTGTCAAAGTTAAGCATTGAAAGTTCATAACTTCAAATTCTAAATTCAGGAATCGGGAGTTGGGCAAGCTCACTTTACAGCAATGTCCGGACTGACAGCTATGGGTAGGAAAACATCATCAATGAATCATCGCTTTTAAGCCTTTTGTTACGACCATGTTATGTTTTATTCTTTCATTTACATTGTCAATCATTTATTTACGTTCTACATTCAGACAGAATTCATAGCCAGGTGCGAAATAATTATAAATATAATTATACGTGGAACAGCATTTTCGCGTCACACCCGTCTGCGAAAAGAGATGGTTTTACTCTTAACTCATAATAACTGTTACCATAAAGACCACAAAGCACACTTTTCTGTACAAAATTTTTCTTGATAAAAACGCACTTTTTCAGTTCTCCAAGAAACATTCTACCATCCGCAGCAAAACTGCAACTTAGTACAAAATTATCAAAACTTACAACACTATCCAGGCAAAGCGGGAATAACGCGGGAAAGCCCGCGGCATTGGCTGTTCTAAGTGGAGAATGGGCCATTAAAACCTGCCTACCTTACATATCGGCCCGGGGGGCGAAACGCAAAGGGGCGAAGGATAAAATTTAAGTGCGACTTTAGCTTCAAGTGCAAAATAAAACATTGTTTGAGTTGCTCGTGTGTGCATTTTAGTTAGTAGCTAGTAGGGAGCCGCGGTAACGTTTCTACGAGTTTCGTCGAGCTTCATTGATTTAGCGCTTATTGAGTGATCACCACTGTTGATTTTGGCTCACAGGCGTTGCACTGGTTGGTAATAGTATGGTGGTAGGATCCCGCAGACAGATCTTAGTGTATGGTATGGCAAATGGGTTGTGGTGCATTGATTGGTTTGGAACCAGACCTCCTCACAGTAGTGAAAAGGCGTACATGAGAGATTAGATGCGTGTTCGTTAGGTAGAGTAAATGATGAATGGGTTGTGAATGTCAGATAGGCAGTCACGCCAAGTAAAATACAGATTTATTTATTATATTCTTTGTTGTACACCAAAAAATTTATATACAGGACCAAAATCATAAAAGCAAGTGTACAATGGGCGGTCTTATCGTACAGGGAAATCTCTGACAGACAACCTTTGGATGGACTGAACGAGAGGAGAGAAATTTAGGGTTGTCAGTGTACAAAATATCTTAAATAATAATACTTAGACATAAAAACATAAAGTACATACATACAATAACATATAATATACTAATAAATAACAAAAATATCATAGAGAAAGGAGAAGACTAATTATAGTGAAAAGAAATGCTCCTTTACCATTTATTTAAATGTTAGTAAGGATTGAGCACGCCTCACTTCAATAGGTAATGCATTCCACAAACGAGCTGCCTGAACTGTAAAAGATATGTCCAAGAAGGATGTGGAATGCCTAGGTATACTTAATTTTAGATTCTGCAATGATCTCAAGGACCTAGAATATGTGTCACAAACGCTATTACTGGTATTCACAGGATTTAATTCAAAGCCAAAGTCAATATCATTAATTTATATTTATATTATAAGCCTGCCGGCGTTACTGTCTTCGGTCCACAGCACTGAAACGTGAACCACTATTTTTTTTACCCTGTCACTGTTAAACTGTGATGTGCCGTGCTGGACCGACGCAGTGTGCGTCTGGAAAATGGCTTGTCCGAATATGGCGTTGCCCGAAAACCCATCTTCCCAAAGACAGTGGGATGAGCCGCTCTGCGGATTGGGACGGAATAATCTCATAAATACGTTAACCAATACTGCTGAGCGTGCTCGCCTACTGGCTGTGGGTGAGTGGGAGTCGGGCCCTTGGCTATAGGCATTACCGTCACCCAACATAGGTACAATGTTGAGTGACATTAACTTCCGGATCGCTACATGTCTGCGCCTGGGTACTCCCAGCGGAGTTCTACATCGTTGTCAATGTGGTGAAGCAGTCGACCGCCTCGGGCACCATGGCCTTTCCTGCAGTAGGAGCGCTGGTCGGATAGCACGGCACGCCAGCATTCATGTCATTCCAAGGCCACGACATCATACGTCAAGCTCTTGTCACCGCCGGGGTGCCAGCTGTTTTTTTGTTCTTCAGCCAGAGAATCAGCATTGCCATTCAACGTGGCAATGCTGCCAGCGTTCTGGGCACGTTTGCCATTAACATTGATGTGGACGAATTTTTTGATGCGCAATGGAAAAAAGGGCTCCTTTTCCCTCTCCCCTTTGCATGTAAGTTTGTTTTGTTATTAGTCATAAGATTATAAATATTCAATTGTATATATAATTTGAATTATAAATAAACAATATTATTTATTTCAATTAGATCACTAAACGGCACTTTTGAACGTCAACAAATAAAATTTACAAGTAATGATTGATTGTACCGTCCATTTGGAAAAGTAGCTTGTTATGGAGAAGAACGGGCAGGAAGCTCCACAAATACTCTTTAAAAAAAGTGTTCTACTATATTTACATACATATACATTAATTCATAAACGAGAGGACGATGCACCCAAAATAGCACTACATAATTTGCTACGTACAGGTATAAAGTATTAAAAGAATTAACAGATATATAGGAACATGGTTCTTACATACTTACAAATATTGCAAACATAGGTAAAATACCTAATTCAACAACAACGGAATAGTGTGGG
Source organism: Orthosia gracilis (assembly GCA_947562075.1). Classification (NCBI taxonomy): domain Eukaryota; kingdom Metazoa; phylum Arthropoda; class Insecta; order Lepidoptera; family Noctuidae; genus Orthosia; species Orthosia gracilis. The sequence goes on along the minus strand of OX387271.1, from coordinate 49,190,927 downwards.
AGTCAATTTGTTAGACATACAAAATAAATACAATAACTATGAATAAGTACATAAATTAACAAATTTGGTTTTGTCTACTCTACAAATTGCCCTATGGAGCAGGACCAGCGCATTAAAGTAGAAACGCACCCCAAATTACCAGGAAAAAGCTCGGCTGATATAGACTAGATAATACATTCGTATTAACAACAAAATAAACTCGCTGCTGAAAATAGATACAAACATTTAACGCCACTAACAAATAAACAACACACCTAGCGAATAAAAATAATTTCAACCATTTCAATATAAGATACTCGTATAATATCTAAAAACAAAACATAATCCGTATAACACGAAGCCTAGTTATATTAAATGTAATGCAGGACAGTAACTGCAACAAACAGCCACAAGCCTCTATTACGAACATTTTCCTTTACTGCTCTTCAAAAACTAAATTCACAAAGTGCCATACTAAATATTAGGAAATCAAAGGAATGCGGGAAACGTCACTACTTTAACCAATTCTTGACAATAAACAACTTGACTATAAGACATGTTCTGCCAGGCGAGTCCCGCTGCTGTAGTGACAGGCGCGCCCGGGCGGAGCGCGAGGCTCACGAAAATACACATTCTGCGTTTTGTATAAAGTTGGGATTTCTTTGCGTATATCATATGAAGCACAGAACTCCTCTTTAAACAAAATTAGACTCTATTTTTCGTATCAAAGAGTAGAATTTAGGTGATGCAGTGTTGTGTATCTCAAAGGAGCGATTTAAGCCATGTTCAGAAATGCTTGTGGCGAAAGCTTTCTTGGCAGAGTTCTGCTTGCTGTTTTATTTTTTAAAATCGCGATTTATGTTCGCGGAGATGTTAAGGTATTCTAAAGGGTCTCGGTTTTCTTGCTTCTATATAAAATTATGCGTTACGAGACGTTGAAAAATGAAACAAGTTTATGAAACGGAAATAAATAGCCTTGGCTCTGAAAGTGTGGCTTTTGCATCAAACAGATTTATTAGTTCGTAGCATTTGTATCTTTGGTTGGTATGGTTTTAAACCACTTTGGCTCTTAGTGTAGTTTGTCTTCTCTGTTTAAATTCTCGAAACAATGGTTTGAATTAGTAATTTAATAATAAGAGATTTCTACTGTTTATTATTTTATTATTAATGAATTCTAATATATAAAAAAAAATATTTCTGGTATTCTAGAATGCTACAATTCCAGAAATATTTTTTTATGTGTGCCAATTCTTTTCGATTCTTGGAACTTTCATGCTGCAGTAAATGGATGATACGTTCAGTTTTCTTTGTTAGTTTAATCATGAAATAGAAATAAATATGAATATCCTGTTTTCAACCTGATGTTAGATTACCTCTTTCAACACTAAAATAGTATTCTTAGAAACTGTGTGAATGCCGAATGTGATTTGTTCCGCACTGTTCTTATTTACTGAGAAACGTACATGACTAAATCCAATAATATTTTGTACTGTATTTCTTTCAGCATTAGATAGGTTATCCAATGCATGGTTAGATTCAGGTTTATTTCTCACAAGAAATAACAGTAAAAAAAACAATATTCAACATATTATATAACAGTTCACTCAAGTGAGATTTGGCATTAACAAATCGTCGTCTAATGCCGAGGCACACAAAGGTAAAATTACAATAATCTATCACAAACAAAGAAAAAGCGTACACGTCTAAAACAAATTACAAACAAACACAGCTAGCTAATGAGTCGTCAACAAGGTACATAATTTATTTTGTTAGGAATATAAGGATTGAATTCACGAGTGAATAGGTTACTTCTAGGCAAACGTGCCACATCGTCGACCACATCACAGCTTATGTGAGATAATTGTCAAATGCGAGCGTATCAATAATACCTAATAAAAAAACACCAACAGCTTTGAAAGGCTGAAAAACTTCATTCAGAAAAGAATATGACTAGACTAGAGTCAAGAGCAAACCCATCAAAAGTAAAAAAAAAAAAAAAAAAAAAATATGTTAACAAGTCCACAAATTTGTCATCACTGCCGTCACCATAAACACCAATCCTACAGCCGGATTTCATTCCAATTTCAAATTTAGTCCTAAACCTTAGAAAGTCCCGACGCTCATCTATCTTTAAGCGAACAAATCTTCTGTCGTCCATAAAATCGTTTACTGCCGACTTTCAGTAATCTTTTCGCAATGTAAGCATTTCAATCAAATCAAAATCATTGTAGTAGAGCCTCTGTGAGGCACTGCAGGCTCATAATTGGGGTAAAGAGGAATAAAACTGTCCGCCTTGGATCGTAAAAATGAGGAGAGGAGGCTGTTATGAGTCTTAAGGAGGTGTTATGAGCCCCTGGAGGAGTGAAGTGCTATGAGAATCACTTTATGTGGCTTCTGCTCTGAGCTTGATGTCTAGAAAAACTGGACATGCGGAACATGTCTTGCTATAGTCGGATCTAGATTATTTGTTACAGAATTCAAACAAATCTAAATTGTTCTGCAAATATTGAAAACAATCTTGGTTACTTACCTTTATAAAGTCTCGTTATATGCATTTTCGGGTTCGTTTTCTAAGTCTTACACTCTATAAACTTACCCTTATTTTCGAATTCATGTCCTCTACTCGACTTAATCGAATTGACGGTTAAAGCTTGTTATTTCGTGACATTAATCGAAGGCTTTTTTTTTTAATCTTAAAATATAGGCATAACAAAAAGTCAAATTTAAGTGGTAGAATTAAAAATAATGATTAAATTTGTAACGTCTCACGACATTTTTGGTGTCGACATATTTCGCAAGCTCTATTCATAGCAATTGAAAATTGTTTTCGTCTTACTCAAACTGTTCAAGGCCTACCAACACTTGTTTACGGGTAGTAATAAAATGAAGAAAATGTTTACAAGTAAGAGACTGTTCTCCTAACTTGCTATATTATGTACTTCAGATACTTCCGTTCATGTTCATATTTTTAACGGTATACAACATTTTGCTGCAGGCGAATTAGAGTTTCAGGCAATTTCTGTAATATAGTACAATTCATGGTATTATAGTCCAACAATACAGTTTCTAGAAATTATTTTTATTCAACTGAGGAACAAACGGTTTTTTTTTAACGTAACTGTTACACAGACCCAGCATAACGATTAACCAGTTACAGGAAGTAGTGCTGTAACAATGTAAATGTTAGAAACCATAGAGAATAAAGCCATTTTGTGGCATAACAGAGAGTCTGATGTTGAAGTGCAGGGCATGCATGGAAGCGGAGGAAAAAGAAAAGTCCCACACATGCTCCTCCAGTGCACAGAAATCACCCAAATACCAAGAATACCAAGTTCCTTTACAGACACCCTGGATAAACTGGGCAGTGAGGTTGGTAAGATTGACAGCCACCATGGCTCACTGGTTACACAATGGCCAGCTTCAATTACTAAGTGCGGAAACCAAAATCACGATAGGATAGCCCCCTTTGTGAGCGATAATGTTAGATACCACTAATATCGATAGTTATTTATCGACTCTACAGAAAATAGGCAATAAATAGCGTGAACCTACAAACTAATCGGCTCGAGCACCGCAGTAATTCATGTCCCTACCTGTGTTGGGCACCGGGCAGGAGGCAGGCACTTAATAATGCCTAAGACTACCCGCCCGGAGGCCCATTAGCTAACTAATTTAGGAACCTAGGCAAATCAACAACTTTCTCTGAAATGCTTTATTTATTCAGACGGTAAATGTGCGTGTTTTCATGTGGTTTTTTGTTGTGTAATATGCATACTAGAAAAGTAGTTTTTAACCTTCGACGAAAAAAGAGGAGTGTTATAAGTTTGACGTGTGTACCTATTTGTTTGTATATCTGTCTGTGGAACCACAGCTCCTAAACAGATGAACCGGTTTTGAATTGGTTTTTTTGTTGTTTGAAAGGTGACATTATCGGTAGTGTTCTCAGCTATGTTTGATGAAAATCGGTGCAGCCGTTCAAAAGATATAGTTGTTTTACTGTGGAATCGGAGTATTTGCGCATATTCGCAATCGTTTTTAAATTAAACTTGTCTAAACTAATATTATATGGATGTAAACTGTTATTCAGTTTTTTTTGGCGATTTAAAAATCTTGAGAAACTATGATAAATACGAGAGCAGAGGCTGAGGCCACAATTCCGAAAAAAATGCACGGTTCTTGTAGAATAGGCCACAGGTAAAAGCTAGTTTGACAATAAAAGTACAATATGTTGTAGGTGTTTGAAAAGTACAAAATATCGGTCTTTAAAATTAAACAAGATGATTTGCTACGACCGCGTAGCAATCTGCTACGGCGTAGCTAATGTGAAGCCGTAGCAAGTAAGGTATATTGTTCCTCTTGAATTTATAAACGTGATATCAAGAGAATGTACTAAATGAGAACACTAGTTTTTGTAAACTGAGTAATAACTGGAATACAACGGGAAATTCAAACTGAATTATTAATAATTTGGGAAATAAGCCGCTAACACAATTTTTTGCTTCTCAAACAATTTGTATTATTACAACAGCAAACTATGTAGTTATCATTTGATAAACAATGAGAGACGAGTTTGAACTTTTCCTCGTTCGCAACAGTTCCTATTTACTTGTTTTTACGACATGTTGTTATTCAAATATCTTGGCAGAGCCGGTAGATACACTTGAATGGCAGTCAAACTTTGACAACGGAATGATTGCTCGTAAATTTTATGTTAATATTATTTACTTGCATTCGCGGAGCTCGTGGCTAAATAATAACAGCCGCGCGGGTCGATCTTCAAGGTTAAGCAACGCTTGACGAGGTCGGTCCGTGGAAGGGTGACCATTTTCAACATACCGAGTTTCCTCCGTGCCTCGGAAAGCACGTTAAGCTGTTGGTATCGGCTGTCATTTGAACATCTTTGACAGTCGTTACGAGTAGTCAGAAGCTTGAGATCTGATACCAGTCTTGCCAAGGGGTACCGTGTTACCCAGTTACTGGGTTGTGGAGGTCAGATAGGCAGTCGCTCCACGTAAAACACTAGTATTCAGCTGAAGCCGACCCCAATATAGTTGGGAAAAGGCTAGGCAGATTGATTATTTACTTGCATTCTCGATGTACTGTTTATGGAGCAAAAGAAGATGGTTCGATTTTCATGGAATATTTCTGAGATTTTTCTATGTCATATGAGTTCAAAACAAACAAAATAAAAATCTGCTATTATAAAAAGTCCGGTCACACTCCTGTGACGTGCGTGTATGGCCATGAGTGAGATTAGTGCAAGTTTTTGAACTTACTCAATCACTTTAACATAAATGTCAATTTGTGTTAAAACTGGATATGCGCCGCCTGGTGGCACTAACGGAAAACCTCTTCTTTGCGTACAAATTCACTTAAGCGAACGATGACGTTAAGTGAGAATTAAAACATATTTTTTTAACTTTTGTTTTTTTTTACATGTTTAAATATTTTTATGATAGTGTTGCTGACAATTTCATTTCGAATTAAGTTTTTTTTTTTTAATTTAATGTTTATTAATGCAATATTATATTACTTTGGAAAATTTAATTGGGAATGGATCAAATTTTAATTTAATTTTTGAGAATGTAATATTGCTCTTACGTCTCAAAATAAATGAATTACATTATAGTTAAAACCCGCACTAAGTTCTCAGACGTATGAACGTAAATTAAGTAAAATGAGTATGATTGTAAGCATAGTAGCAGGTAGAGTTCTACAGTTCCTACAAATGGGAAAAAGGCGTGCGAGTATGTATACAGTAAGTATGTATGAACGTTATTTTTTATTGTTACTGTTATGAAAAAACCTAAATTAATAAGGAAAACTGCCCTTCCTGGTAATTTTAGCATTGTGAAGGTCAAAAGTAATTGTGAACAAAGAGAATAATGCTTGTGTACTTTAAATAAAATATGGATAGAAAAGAGCGAAAATTCGAAATATAATAAAAATATTTTCTTTGTTGAATGTTTTTTATTGGGATTCATCCCTGTACTATGCCAAATACATACAAATACACCCGCGTAATCTGCTAGTGCGCGTATTTCGGGCTCAAGTCATGTTCTCCAGCACGAATCATAAAATTGACAGTAGTGCCTAGCTTGTAATTTCGAAGCTTTTTTTTTCGTTATCATTATGCCTTTGGATAGTGGAGTCCTTCAAACTGACTTGGGCTGAAGTGGTGAAACTTAAGAATGATTATGACCAGCAGTGGACGTATTTCGGCTGAAATAAAGAATGATGTTACATACCTGTACATAAACTTGTCTCTTTATTATATTCTAGAGTTTAAAGGAACCGCTATATTTTGCTTGCAAGAAATACTCGTACTTAGTTACTCCTTCGCTGGGTACTTTATTAAATCCAATACGACCTCTTTAACTGAAAGTTTATTTCTTGACTGTTTCCAAAATACTTCTCCTTGAAGTTTTACTTACCAGTAAACTGTTGAGTCAGAGCAAAAAACTGTTTCATGTTTATTTGCGTTTATACTTAAACAGTAAGTGAAGAAAGTTTTCACTTGACTACTCGTTATATTCATGCCTGTAGTTTTTAAGGGTTGGGCAGAAGTGCAAATCGAATTACCTAAAGTAAGCAAATTGTTCAATGTGCGTGTGTTGATAAAATTATAACAAGTATTAAGAAGAAACTCATACAGAAAAGAACAATCATTCAACACTTATTGTTCAAACGAACAGTTCACTACATCCATGTTTTTAGAGAGAGGTTCTCTCGAGTTAAAATGTTTTTTGTTAAAATGTTTGAGTTTAAATTAAAAAAAGTCTAACAAAAGTGTAACTAGCTTATATTGTCCAACTGCAGGGCAAAGACATCACCTGCCAATCTACAGGCCTTTTTCATATAGTAACAGAAGTTTCTCGGAAAACTTGACACATTTTACTACCTGAACTTTCGCGTCCCGCCACTCGTTCAACCCCCAAATCGATGAGGTGGACAGCAAAGATTATATTACATTCACCGAACTCTGTACTTCCATAATATGAAGTCACATAGTTCCACTGTGCTATAGAGCCACTTCTCTTGAACAAAGGGTAAAAAGATTACTTATTCTGTTATTTTATTACTAGTGTGGCCCGCGGCGCAGCTCGCCTCAGTGCAGGGGGGGGCACTCCCCTCTCAACTCCTTGTCGAGTATACTGCGTTCTTAGCATTCATAGGCATGCTGTAAACTTGTTATTGGTATTTTCCCATATAGTATGCCGACAATGTATGTGAAACTTAGCTGAAATTGTGACCCATTTTATTTTAGCACAGTTTAATAGTATGCTGAGATAGCATTTAATGTTTTTGGCGCTTTGGTGTGACAATTTTTAGGATTTAAATACAATTTTATAAGTTTTTGGGTGTATTTTATTTACTGAAGTCTCTAAGCTACTTTGAGAACCTACCATCGCTATTTGGAAAACCTTTTAAAGACGAGTATGGAATTAAATACCCTGTGGTTGTCAACTACTGGTTATCAATATTAAGACAAGTATTATAATGTCCTAGGCTAATTACTGCTAAGGTCAACAATGGTTGGATTTTGTTTATAATTTCACTTTCCTCTAATCAAGACCACAGGATAAAATCCCAAAAAATATCATTACTGAACAGGCATAGTTCGTAATAAATGCACACACTAAAATCCGAGTAAATATACCTAGAAAACGATGCAAGTAGTTGCATAATACGAAAGAGGTGTCTCTCGGACCAGTTTGCGATGGTTCTACTTCTTCCCAGTGATGTGGCGAGCTAGCGGCGTCTGCATTCAGTTTTATGGGCAGCTAATAAAGTTTGTGCAGGAAATGTTATTAAATTCGAGACGTAGCGACTTTGACGGAACGTTCCTGTCTGCGGCCTGGACAGCACAGCTTGGGAGCGTGGGTGAGACTGGTGCACCAGCCGGTTATTTTTTTGCGAAAACTTAGCAATATTTGTACGTTGTGTCATAAGTATGATTTTCCCATATAGTCTCGCTTTTACAAATTCTACCTTTTTATTTTTTACAGTAACGGCTAGATAAAAAAGTACAGTATTACTAACTATTACTGTATAAAATTTTCGTTGTCTGAAATAAAAAAATACTTATTCCATCAGGTACCTATCGGGGAAAATAACTCTATTTTGAGAGGTTTCCGTTTCACATCTTTGTTCTTATTTCGGGTGACGACGGTCACAAGTTTAAGGACAATTTTGACATGACCTAAATTTTTTTCAAGACTCGTGCCCATTTATATGAGGTGGGCACGTGTAGAAATTCATATTTGAGAAACATAGCTAAATTTGATAGTCGGCCTCGATCAAATATGTTGAAGAAGATAGTTTAATGGATCTCTCCCATCTTCATTGATCTCAAATGGCCTTCACATACATTGTCCTTAAGACCAGCTTATAGTCTAACCCGCTGCAGCTTATATTATACTTTTTTATTAGTGATAGGCTCGTTTGGCATTATCTCACCTGATGGTAAGCGACGATATGGTTGAGGGTGAAGCACGCTTGCCTAGAAGTAACCTATTAACTCTTGACTTCAAGACTCCCAGGTTGGACCAATCAGGAAACGCAGATTCCAGACATTGTCATGTCAATGTGTACGCTTTTATGATAAACTTCCATGCCAGATACAAGATCTAAGTCTTAATAAATTCAAATCATTCATTAAACGTAAGTTATGCCAGAAAGTGTTTTATACCATTAAAGATTACGTTGGAGGAGTAGGACAAAAAGGCTTGGGATTGAGTTGCTTCAATTAATTTTGTTTTTTCTTTTTTTGGTTTTCTAAAGTATTATATAATTTCTTTTAAAGTATTATATTATTTTATTTTTATTTTATTTTAATTGTTGTGAATGTGAAGACTATGTGGATCATACTTTTTATTTCTTTTTGTTTTTAATTTTAATTTATCTAAGTTAGTTTTTAATCATGGTCTGGTAGTTTGAGTAGTTTAAGGCCTACCTGAATCTCCTTTCTTTGGTATTGTTCGTCAAATGGTTGAGCTCCTTAAATTCTGAGTTGAGCTACACGGTTATTGACAAATGCGTGCACTGAATGGACAGATCCACTCAATTTAGCTGGTTCTTTCCTTAAAAGACCATTTCAGACATTAGTCTACATGGTCTTCACATGATCTAACCAAGATTTTGTCTGGACTTCAAATGAGACTGTGACCTCTGAGTTTGTTTTGGCCTTTCTTCTCAGAGTAGTCAGATAGGAAACGCCGACCTCATCTAGTTTAAAAAATATGATCGACATGTAAAAGTGTTTGTACAAATCAACTTACAGAAATAAAATCATTTATCATTTATTGATGCACAAATCAAGTGGCCACAACCGTTTTCAGTCCCTACTCCCGCTTTATAAACAGTGTCGGCTGGCTCCCACCCAGCGGCTGGCTCCCACCCAGCGGCTGGCTCCCACCCAGCGGCTGGCTCCCACCCAGCGGCTGGCTCCCACCCAGCGGCTGGCTCCCACCCAGCGGCTGGCTCCCACCCAGCGGCTGGCTCCCACCCAGCGGCTGGCTCCCATCCAGGCGGCGCGCGATGTTAAGTTGCATTAGAAACGTCCCACCATCGCTACGTTTGAAGTCGCTCTAACACGATGCCACGCTTTTCTCACCACTCACTGCTATTTCGTTTTGAGTTTCCGAATTCGAGTATTTTTGCCGGAATTTTCGATTTAATGAAGTTGCTTCTGAAAATAAGGATTTAGTTTAGTATGTCAATAAAATTTAGAGTGTAGTGTATGGTAGTAAATAAAGTTTTCTTTTAATTTATTATATGCTTCATGTTTTGTTTACACGATGCTACCCTAAAATGCTCTATTGTTTAATACAAACTAACAATTTCCATAAAATAATTTCCATTTCAATTGTACCTAGAAGCATAATCCACTTTTAGTTATTTCACGCTAAGCCCAGCTCTTAATCCTCAAACAAAACCTGGTTGTTCAGCCATAAAAATATATTTGTGCAACCACATAAAAACTATAAAATTATTTTAGTGCACGCTCGTACCGTCAGCATGTGCCAATGGCGCCGCGCCGCGCATTTTTATAAAAAAAAAACAATTTTTCATCGCACACTTCTGGTATCGGGGGAAACAGTCAACGCGACGCGTCGAATTTTAAACCAAATTATCTCGCAAAAAAAGTTCGTCTAAACTGTTTCGTAAAAAATTTCGTTCGAAAACCCATCCGTTCGCGTTGCTCTCCTCCGGCCACGTTGCCGCGCGGTTTCTGTTCAAAAAGTTTGTTTGGACTGTGCGAAATTCGTTTGCTGAACAAATATTCATTTTTTTCGGCGTGCTCTGTGTACAGCACTTTGCATTGTTTTTTAAACGGATGTCCTGTTTACTTTTGTCGGGGCCACGGTCGCGGTTTTATAGCCGTGTTTATTATGTCTCGTGTATGGCGCGCTTTATTTCGACTTTCGGTCCATGCTCGTCTCTGTTTCACTTTGAAAGATTTATTACATTTTTAATTGTTGCGGAAGCGCGCGCTGTAAACAGTTTCGTTTGATAATGTTTGTGCAAGTTTGCGGGATACATTGCTAGATTACTGTGTTACCTACGTATCCAGCTGAGTGTACGTTTTAAATGTTGTTTATTTACTCTAATAATTCAGTGCGGTAAACAGCTCTTATACGTCCCGGTTAGTAGGGCGATGTTGTAGTTTCTCAGTGGTTTTCAACCTCTATGTGGTAGATAAACAACAAATCATGTCATGAGGTAACAAGTATATTGCTCTATAACACTGTTTATCTGTTATTCAATTCAGTGTATCAAGCAGTTCACTTAACTTAAATCGAAGAGAAACAAACGTCGAAAGAATTAAAACTAAAAGCAGACTTACCAAACAAAGTACTAACAAAATACGCAAGTATAGATCCTTTAAAACATTGTGTGCACAATAATATTCAAATTAAATTCAAAGCCGTAATAGAGTGCGAGCTGAACGCTCACATATCTATTTGTTACAAAGAAGCGCGGCCATTCTGATCACGTTCGGGAGAGGAATAATAAATCCCACGGAAGTGTTATCACCAGCTAATATTAATAAACCCACTCTATAGGTTGTGGCTAGAATTTAGTACGGTTTTGAAATCTTAAGTGACAGTGAATGCAGAAGTAGACCAGTATTCCAATCGGCAAACACATCATGACCAATTGATAACCATATGCGAAGTCCTTCATGGAAAAACCAATGCTCCTGAACTGCTTGATGAACTGTCTCACTTTGTGCCCTGGTTAAATGTAGCCGCATCACAACTTCTAGACAAGTGACATTCTATCAACGAAAGCGTCGCGATAGCAAAATGTCAAAAATGTATGGGATTGCCTCATTATAATCATCATCATTATATCAGCTGAAAGACGTCCACTGCTGGACATAGGGCTCCCCCAAGCACCGCAACATTGATCGGTCCCGTGCGCCGCAACCTTCACCAGGTCATCGGTTCACCTGGTGGGAAGCCTTCCAATGTAACGTCTTCCGGTTCGCGGTCGCCACTCCAGAACCTTTCTGCCCCATCGGCCATCCGTTCTGCGAGCAATGTGCCGTGCCCACTGCCACTTAAGACAGGCAATTCTTCGGGCTATGTCGGTAACCTTGGTTCTCTTGCGGATATCTACATTTTTTATTCGATCACGCAAGGAAACTCCGAGCATAGCCCTCTCCATTGCCCTTTGGGTGACTGTAAGCTTTCTGATGAGGCCCATTGTGAGCGACCACGTCTCAGAGCGATATGTTATCATTGGCAACATACACTGGTTATAGACTTTCGTCTTGAGACACTGTGGTAAGTTGGACAAGAAGATACCGCGCAACTTCCGTAACGCTGCCCAGCCGAGTCGGATTCGACGGTTGACCTCTTTCCTCAAGTTGGCCCTACCCAACTGGATCGTTTGTCCCAGGTAGAAATAGTTGTCCAAAACTTCGAATGTAGATGAATGTACAATGTAATACAGTCTTCGACCTTGATAGTTGTGGGTATCATGGGCATTCAACATCACCTTGGTTTTGACCATGTTCATCCTAACACCCATTCTTTTGGAAGCTCTACTGATGTCATCGAGCATTGTACTGATGTCCTCCATGGTCTCAGCCATGACCACTATTTCGTCGGCAAATGTCACGTGATCAAGTTCACACATTTTAGCATTTTGACAATAGCAGCATGACGTTTTGTCAAAAGTCACAGGATACACAGCCTAAACGCTTTGCCTGCGTGTCATACCGTTGCTTTCTCTGCGCTCAATGCTCTCTTGGACGCAAATACTGACTAATTTGTTCGCAGACAATGGAAGATCATGTCAGTGTGTCTGGCGTTCTGTGAGAAGTGTGTAATTTTTTGAGTATCTACTCGAAGTAATGAATGTTATTGGCGGTTTTGTTAAAGTAATATAAATAAATAAATGATAGCATTGTGTAGGTGCATTTTTATAGAGAGGCCGATGTCCAACATCAGAATTTGATAAGGAGACTAGATGATAAACAGATAGATATACACACTTGGCTGACACTAAAAGATAGCCTTATAAAGTTTTGATGCCATCATCATCATCATTTCAGACGTAGGCCTCCCCCAAGCGTCGCCACACTGATCGCTCCTGTGCTTTTCGCATCCACCGGACGCCCGCAGCCTCGACCAGGTCGTCGCTCCAACTAGAGGATGCTCTCAGCCGAATGTATTTCAATTTGTAACACAAACAATGTGAATAGGATCACCTACGATATGCTCAATACAAGAGACCAAATAAAAAGAAGACCAAGCTTGAAATTGTAACTGATTGATCTGTTAGTGTCAGTCGCTTTCTTTAGATCACAATCAATCATTCATCTAAAATAATATTCAACCAAAGACATCATCAGATGATACTCGTAATAATGAGTAAAGTTGGTTGATATCCTGCCCTTTCCAGATTTCTATAGGATCAGTGTGCCATGTATTTTTATTACTTTCCTATAAATTTATTTCAAAATTCACCTCTTATCTAGCCATATAATTTTTCACTCAATCCATCCACCGTTTCTTAAAACAAAGTAAACTCTTAACAAACAAAACGATTCACCAACAACACCTAAACAAATAATTTTATCGTAAAAACACTCCGTATTTCTAAGCTGCATAGAAACTAAACCCATGCCTTGCCCAGTCCTATATATTTCCGTCCTTCCCTATGCAAATCTTACTCTTTAAATAAACATTGGAAAACGCGAGCAAATCTTGGACAAACACTAGTCGTTGGCAAACAAAATCTGTATCGACTAGGAGCGGATAGACACGAATAAAATACTGTGGCTCTTCAGTGGAACAGGTTTATTGATGATGGACGCGTCTTTATGTTTGGGAGTCTGTTTAAGTAAACGTAGATGGTGTTATGTTTTTTTATTGTGGGCTGTGATGGAAAGTGGGTCATTGAATTTGATTGTTGAGGCAGATTTTTAAAAGATTCATTGATTGATTGATTTAATTGATTGAATAATATTAGGTCATTACATATGAAATTGACATTTTGTAAGGGAGGATCATAAAGTCGTTTTTTTTTTTAGTTTAATATATTTACCATTGCTATTTATGCACTTTTGCCATCTCATAGGTAGTTCATTGGTCCCTTTACTAAAAAAACCATTCGGACGGGAATCATTAAAATCTTTGAAAGCGCTTTGGATTGCCCCATCGGAGTTGATTTTTTTCCCTTGCAAGAAGTTATGCAAATTTCGAAAAAAATGGTAATTGTTGGAGCAAGGTCCGGGGAGTACGGTGGATGTCTTAGATATTCCAATTGAAGCTCCTCTGTTGTGCAGTGTGTGTCTAGCGTTGTCCTGAAGCAGCAGTGGCCTAGACTATAACTAGCGATTGACCAGCTCCGGCTGTTTAGCCGCTCGCTTTTCCATCATGGTTTGCAGTTGCTGACAATAGACATCCGCCGTAATCGTCTGGCCAGATTTAAGAAAGCTGTAGTGAACGACACCGGCACTAGTCCACCAAACGCTCACAAGTAATTTTTTTTGAGTCATTTTTCGCTTGGGGCAGGATTTGGCTAGTTCGCCAGGGTTCAGCCATTGTGATGAGCGTTGCCGATTATTGTACAGGATCCACGTTTCATCACAGGTAATGATTCGATTTAAAATCCCTTCATTATTATGCTGGTTGAGTAATGTAACGCAGCAGTCGAAGCGCGTTTGTCGGTTTGCTGCACTCAATTCATGAGGTACCCACCTTTCAAGCTTTTTCACCATCCCAATTTGCTTCAAGTGCATTAAAAGAGTTTTATCACTAACACCGCAGCCTGCAACTAACTTGGACGTGGTTTGCGATGGATCCGCTTCCACAATAGCCTTCAATTCTTCATTGTCAACTCTGGTCTGCGGCCGTCCACGGGGCTTGTTCTGCAGGTCGAAATTTCCAGAACGAAAACATTGGCACCAAAAACGCACTGTGTTTTCTTTTGCGACACCGTCGCCATACACATCATTAATCCTTCGAGCCGTTTCTGCAGCACTAGTGCCACGATGGAACTCGTACTCGTAAATAACGCAATATTTCAAGTTTTCCATTTTGTAAACTGACTGGCGCAAAGAAAAACCAAAAGAGCAAAAAACATATGAATTACGGTTTTCCAAACACAAAAGCATGCGAAAATAGCTGTATAAATTTAAAATTGGAATTCCAAACCAAAGAGGAGATATTTGAGATCAAAGTGGCCAGTACGAAAAAACGCCAATTCCACAGGTAAGGACCTAATATACTCGTAATACCAGCCTATATCTGTCTCACTGCAAGGCGAGCATTTTCTCATACAGTGAAGACACGAGCATTGAGCACCACGTTTGCTCAGTGCGAGTTGGCGATTTCAGACTTATATTAACTATTCGCTCCCGTGGGTCACGCCCCAGATACCGTTTTCGGGATACCTTTTTTTTATTATTTTTTATTGTTGATGGGTTCACGTTTGACCACTATCTCACCTGATGAAGAAGCGAAGCGATGATGTCATCGTCGATGACAAACGCTGTGGTGTTTGCTGTGCAGACCCACGTCTTTAGTCTATTTACATTATAATAAATACTATACAATCTCACCTTCATATCTTCTGATATTTTATCGACTCATGTCTCATTTTTATATATTCTTTGTTACTGTTAACACCTAAAGCGTAGAAAAGCATATTTTTAGTTATCTCTGATTGTTTTAATATTCCATAACTTATTTATATCGCTAATTTGTAAAATCTTGTAATTTTTTATACTCTGGCATGTTTATCTGAATTGACATCTGTCCCTCCAATTTATTTTTCTTAAGCCATAGACATAATATACTGTGGACTAGACCTTCCTTAAGCTAGTTGTACATTATAATAAGGGCAGCGTAGACTGCCCCCTCTGTAAACCGTTTTTATTCGTTCTGGACATATAATGGATATTTTGAGTTTGAAATTCGGAAGAGATGACACAGAACGAAAGAAAAACGGGCGTCGGTTTTTTTAGTTTGGTTTTGATTGCGAAATTGGAAACATATTTAAGCCTTAAATTACGAAGTTTATACTTATCCACTAAGTACATAAAAATGTAATGAATTCAGTTCGTGAATGAGTGTTATACATCCCTGAAGACTAATAGAAGTCTATAACAATTTATACTCTGAAGTGAACTTTTACTGTTTTTACAATGGGACGTGCCAGACTGGCATGTAGAACTGGCATGAACTGCTGCAGACAGGTTCTTAACGGCGCGTCGTTTTGCGCGAGCGCCCACATCTCTCCTGGTTGCCTGCCTTAGTACCTACCTACCGGACGTGGTGCATGAGCCGCAGCTACAGCGCGCCCGCCAGCAGTACACGCAGGTTGCGCACGCTGAACACGAGCGCCCACAACTCGCGGTAGCGCTCTTCCAGCCGCCCCATCGCACCGTATCACGCCGCCCTGAACTGCGGTTGCCCCTTCGCCAAAGAAGAAGACGCGGGCGGCACGTCGTGTCAAGCTGGCCCCGTCGTATGAAGCCGGCCTTATTTTACCTTTTCTTATTTTTATCTTTTATTTTAATAACGTAGCTTACGTTTAGATCGTCTGAGCTAAACGTAACGTTACAACGCTTAGTTAGAAGTAACCTATTCACTCATGGCTTGAAGACTCTCAGGTTGTAGCTAGCCCATATCACTAGGGAATAGTGTAGCTTTTTATTGCTGAAATTTTCAGAATCGCTTAAGTTGTTTTTGAGTTCTAATTCACCGCTGTTAGCGATGTCCAAGATAAACTTGGAAAGTATGTATGCATTGGTAAAGTAACATTGGTATATATAGATCAAGACAACTTTACGCGCGGCGCTGTGTGGCTAGCCATGTGTGGGTGGTTGTTTGCTCGGACGATGACTGCCGTGTTACTGCCACACAAATAAATAAATGTAGGTATAATTACAAGCCCACGCACAGCGCAAGTATACATGACATCGCGCGCACAGATGAATTTAACTATAAATATTTACCTGGAATTTATTGAATATTAATTGAATAATTTTGTGATCAAAAAGGGACGTATCGTGTAGGTTTATGACCGTGTCAGAAAAAAAAAAACTGTCATTATTCACTAACTCTCAATTACCCCTCAAACCTGCCAGCTATAATAGGACATTAATAGGCCGTTTTCACAATATACTCAGGGCCAGTCGTAAACCACATCAATGTTGCCAGCCTTCCATTATCCCGTACGTATTTATTGCTCGCTGCCCATAATTTCACCTTACTTTAACATTTACGATGTGCCGAGTTAAAATAAAGCCACACTCAATCTGGGAGCGAAATACGAAGGGATCTCAGGCACTCTCCAATATTCAATTTATTTTCTAACAACTACACTGTGTGCACGTTCAGTATACGTGTACCTAAGACCACAGAGTAGGAAAGCTCTCCCAACACTGTAGCGGAAAAGTCAGAAGAGATATTTTCTGTGGGATATGTTTTTAGGCTGTGGTAGGGGATGCGGCTTGCATTACAATTGTACGCACGAATTCTCAAAGGACGTCCACTGATTGAAAAAGAAAACAGCTTCGCCGCTGTCCGATTGATTCTTTGTGCCCTCGTCGTGTATATCTTGTCTTAGATAGTCCGGGAGCCGGGAGTTCAACTAAAATCGATTCTATTTTTAATTTGTTCGAGCTATTGTTTTTCCGGTGACCTATATTGTACAGAATACATAGTATTTTGTTGAGACAATGTTGTTTTGTCGCAGTAAACACAAATAGTACTTGGTCTAGCTAAAGCGATATTCTGCAATTTCGTTGGTTATTTTCCTTGATTTATATTTTGTTAGCTACGTCGAGAGCACTGGCCCTCAAAGGTCTCTCATAGGGCCGCTGTTTTTGAAATAAAGATTGAGTGTCATACTGAATTTCGACAGTTAATTATTTCGACACGATCCCAATTTCGAAAAACATTGGTTCGAGTACTCATTGCTTCGACAGAACATATATTCGACTAGCATTTGTCCGACAGAACATATTTCGACAAAACACACCTTGGAAAAACACAATTTCGACAGAACTTTTCTTCGATATGCACTCTTTGGTGGATCTCTATTTCGACGGAACATACCTTCGATATAATACTGCTCTGAAATGTCAATTGTTATTGCTGAGAAAACGAAAATCCAGTTTAGAGCCTTCTGTTATGTAACCCGTTACCTATTATTATTATTATTTATTTTATTATTAAAAATACAGAGTAGACAGTGCGACATTAGTACCTAGTGCGACATTTTCTCTGACGTCATTTGTTTTCCATAATAACTAATCAATAACTTTTGTTAACCATATTCTACATCCTACGCATATACAAAGCTAATACCTACTCCAGTTAAATCATCATCCTGAACTTTCCACTCCAATTTGATTAAAACTTCAAAGGTATAGTGACGGCGTCATTTAAAGCCACTTCCAGTCTTAATGTGTTCGTTTAACGACCCTAGTGAAGCCTATAAAGGGTCATCCCCCACCACGCCGTAAACCCCTGGTCCATCAATTAACTTTTACTACTTACATGACATGATTACCTCCCAGATAACCCTATTTCAATTACACCTTTAAATCAGATAAAAAAGGGTGAAGGTATTTTTAGGGGTTTCAAAAATGAAATGTAAAACAGCTAGGTATTTTAATTAGTTTTGTTAAATGATTGGTATTTTTAATGTCATAAATTATAAAGGGAATTCGATATTTCGATGTTGACATAATTTCACTGATATTTTCAGTTCAATGAGAACATTCAAATGGGAAATTTCGAGGTCAAGAAGCGAGTTTAGAATTACGACAGCGGCTATGTTTGAAGTCGTATTGACACCCTTTACCAAAAGTGCTATTCTATATGTTATGTTTTTTTTTTTTTTTTTTTTGAAGCATATAATTAGTAGTTTTTGACATTATGTAATTAGTAAATTTTGACATTTTATTTTCATATAAACTGATTTATAATATTGTACGTCTCAAGCGTCGCGCGCACACCATGTATGCGTAGGCTATTGCTGTGTCTATTGTGTCTGCTTATATATATTATCTTGTACTTAGCGTTTCGATGACAAACTGTTTAATACAATTTAGTGTTGCGGCCTAGAACTTGGACAGTTTGATTTTGTAGGTTAATTTTAATATTTCTACACCGGCAACGGTAGTGTATGTGAAACTGTTTAATATTAAGATCTTGTATGTACCATATACTCAGAAATAAATAAATCTTATAAATCTTATCTTATCTTATAAAAAATCTAAACAGTGTAGTGAAATGACAAGACAACTCACTTCACTTAAGTTTTTAAGGTGAAAATTTTAGGTGGCTCGTCATTGAATGTCACTTATTCTAATTTTTCAAGAGAAGGTATTCCCATATTCAAACTTATAACATCATCGCCCAACACATTTAAGTGTAACTAGGTTACTAGGAGCTACAAAGCTTTCTATACGTATAGAACTCTTCTTGGAGAACTCTAAAGTTTCAAGTTGCGAACCAAAACCTAATCGGACTACCACGATTCATGTAGTCTTTTAGCTGCTACCCTTAGAATGTTTATAAAAACCGGAGGCGGGGGCCGTAGCGGCTAAGGCTGGACCATCGGAGGCGACCAGCAAGCCGAAGCTGAGGAGGTGAGCATGGGTGGCTATCCTGTGTTACGTAAGGTCGAAGGGGTTGCACTTCCCGCAGCGCCGGAGACGATGCAGAAGTAAATTTAAAGTGTTTTTTTTTTTACACCTGTTGTTTTACGCATTTTGGTGATATCAAATTTACATTAAAAAGGACCTATTCTACCTAAAATAGAATACCTACTATATAAATACTCCTAGTTAGATACCGCCGTGGTTTCACATCATCATCATCATATTTCCAGCCAAAAAACGTCCACTGCTGAACATAGGCCTACCCCAAGCTTCGCCACAACGATCGGTCCTGTGGGTGTCACATCCAACGGAATCCCGCAGAAACTTTTACTAGTACACATTATAGTAATTTTGAGTCTTTTATAACTGGAAAAACTACTTAAAATCCAACCAAACTCAAACATTATTCATTGCCTCATCCCAGCTCCCGGTCTCTACAGCTCGAACAAACAGTGTCCGTTCCGGTCTGTTCGTTACGTACCACTTCTGCGCGTCACTCGTTAGTTGTATGCAAAAATACGGAGTATTCTCCGAGACCACCACACTCTATCTGAAACATATGGACGTTTGTTTGGGTGAGTGTCGATTACTTTGTACGTGCAGATGTTATGTTATAACGATGTTTATGACACCTTTTTAAGCGATTGTACAAAATAATATCACGCCACTATTCCAAAGGGTTTGATGCACTTAAAACTGTACACCAATATTTCACCAGTTAAGGCGCAGATACCCCTCAGTAGCTGATTTTAAAATGAGAATCACGTCTAAATAGCTAGTCATGATTTTTTGGAAAAATATATATTATATAAGACCATATTCTTAATAATTTGATTTAAGAACATTTTGAGTTTTATTCGTATAACATAGAGTAATTAATTTGTAAAGTTATGTCTATCACGGACAAAAAAACGATAATCGCACCAAAACCGCCGAGCGTATTATAATGAAATACGCTCGGCCATATCAAAAACAATTTAATTATTTTCACTTTTTTTTGAGCCTTATTTAAAGTCATAATAAGGAAAGTACAAAAAAATACTGAATTTTGGGTCGCGCGGGTGTGAAACGAGTGCGAGTTTTGTTCCGTCAAGGACGTTGGCGACTGTCGTCGTCTTAAGTTTAAGTCCCATGTACCTAATAGGGTCGAGCCTGTTGCCATCAACTATAAATAATAACTAATCTAACTCCGGGTTGCTAGACTTTGTGCGCCTTTGCTGAACCCGTCGGGTAATACAGGCGTGATATTATGTTATGCGTTTTCGCAGCAGTGGGACATCAAATAAATAGTTAAATATATTAGGAAATCACAGACACAGTAGTTTTTTAATGGTATATTCAATTGTAACCTCAATCAATAATGCCTGTGTGCCCGTAAAATAATGCCTGTGAAAAAGGGTTGTCGCATCAACCGTGCTCCAATCCGTATCAGACCAGTTTATATGAACGATTTGACTATCCGTTAAATTGGCATTGTACGAGCCGTTATTTAACATTGCTTGTATGTTTAATTACGTTGCTCTGAGAATGGAAATGTTTCGAATTTGGATGGTTAATTGCCGTAGTGTTATTTTAAGACTATTATTGGTTCTTATTTTTTGTTGTTAAGATGCCTTTTGTGTTTGATTATGTCTTTGAATTGTCGAGTTTTGACATTAATGATTTAAGATACATTGTAAGGGATCTTGGACTTGCAGTACCTAATTACACAAGATAATATTGCTCATTTTGTGATATAATACGTGTCACCTTGTTCTCGCTAACTTTCAATTTCAAGCAATAATTTTGATTTTGGACATTTCAAACTCTCAGTGATTAAACACAGCAACAGCGGCAGTAAACAATTGTTTTCAACAAGTGTTCAATTTCTTCGAGCATCGAGCACAATACTTTCATCTCCTGAACTTATGGAAATAAACCGGCACTATCCGCGTATCTGTTAGAAAGCGACCCTCAATAACGTGGAGCTCTGTGCAATGAAGACTAATGTTCTACTATGGAGGACTTCTAGATCGAGAGCTCGTAGAGCAGGCCGAGAGACGGGCAGCAATGTCTTTGTTACGTTGAGCGTTTGTCTGAACGTTTGTCTGAACGTTTTGCTGTTTAGATGTCGTTGAGTTAAATTTTTTAGTTGCAACAAGTATGGGGTGAATGACACAGATTTGATTATATTTAAATTTTTGCATTCTTTGAATCATCCTTCTCTGCTGTATCGAGATCGGGGTTTTTTAATTTGGCTCCAGATTTTGCGATTTATTTTCAAAGGAATATGAGTTCACCTAAATGGCATTTTTCAATAGTCAAGTTACTTTTATCATCAATACATATAATAAATCTGTAGAAAAGTCGTTTTTGTACATCGAAAATATTTCCAAAAAAAATTGCCAGAGTGTTTAAGGAGAACCAACAGAACCCATTTACAGCATTTTTTGAATTTTTGTCTGTTTGTCTGTTTATTTGTTCACGCATTACGTAAAATGTACGAAACCAATGTAGATACCTTTTATACACAACAATTGTTCGTAACTTGAAGTATTAATTAGTTTCATCGCAATCGTATCACTCTATCAAAAGTTAGATGAATTTAAAGTTCTCAAGAAGTAAAATATCGCAACATACGCAATTCAGATACTCGGACTGTTGAATGAATTTATATTCACCGATATCTCCGACAATTGTGGACCGATTTAGAATTACTTTTTTTTGTTTGAAAGATTATGTTCCCAAATTGGCCCCATTTTAATTTGGTGAAGATCTGATGAAGAAATTCGGAGATATACAATAGAACTCTTCAATAAATGAAGGCAAATCTCTCGGGATTGCTGCAATCTCATATCTGTTTATTGTTTATACCATTTCATAACATAACACCACGCCAGTACTCTCTAAAGGTGTACGCAGATGTGTACAGCTGTTCACCTTGGTACACCCTCATTTCACCGGTTATGGTCAAGTTTCATGATATTTCGGGTAATCTATTCTAGCATTATAGGTACCTTACTAAAGAACTTGCCTATTAGGTACAATTACTAATAAGTGAAAAATAAAAATAACTTCTTTTTCAAATTAATATTACCGGCTTCCAAATAACAACATTACAATGTGAAAAATAACTTTCTTTATGGAAATCGGTGTCCATATCTTAAAAAATTGGTACCTACCAAAGACACCAATAACAATAAATTTATTTTTCACTTTGTAGTGTTTATATTTGGAAGTCGGTAGTATATTTTCGAAAAATGTTTTTTTTTAGTGCTACTACATGGCGCAGCAAATTTGTCCTTACTTTTTGTATGAGGTCGATATTCTTCTCCCTAGAGTAAATAGTATTCTGTGCAAAGAACGCTTGATCTAGGTAGGTTAGGCAGTACGGGAGCGAAGCCGCGGGCACATCTAGTGTGAGGAATAAAAATGGCAGTTTGACCGCTTTTGTATAGAAAATATGTCAAACTGCCTTATTTATTCTTCAGTTAAAAAATATCTGTCTATTGAAAAATTTTGCCCTGAGCAACATAACCCAGTATTTAAAATAATACATCTGCGATACCATTAGAAATCATAACTTTAAACGGAAAAATACAAGGAGAATCATCTGAAAACTTACATGGAAAATACGAAAGTGTGTCATAATTTCATAGATAGTATAATTTGTACCTAATAAATATACATTTGATATTATCATAAATCCTTGAAATAAATTCGCACGTCTGACCTGTTTCTACCGCAGTGCTGTCCGACACACTAAAATACATATAAATGTGTTTGTATGGTTATTGCAAAAAGTGCCTCCCGTTTGGGAGCTTTGTCGTGATGGAGACAAGTGTCCTTGTAGTCGGGTGATGCAGGCCAGTGACTGGACACATTTAGGGTTGTCTATTTTTTTTATTGTTTTTTTTTTTAGTAATCTAGATGTACTGATCGGGTTATGGATGTTTTACAATTAAATTTCATTATATCTGAGATTTATAGCGTTTTAATATCGGAAATGAACGGTTTCGGGCCAGACCAGGCCAAGGCATCAAAGCTTTGCGGTATGAAATAGAAGCACTTTTGTTAAAAACTCCACAGGATTGTTTGAATTTTATGTTTTCGGCTTGTTTTAATCATTTAAAAGAATATTGTTTTTGTTTTTCCAGTTTTATTTTGAAGCATCTGACCAACATAAATAGATTTAGCTTGATCCACAAAACGAGAACACTTTCCCACAAAACACTTAACCAAGTATACACACACAAAATGGATCAGAATAATCCTGGATAATCAGACAAAAATAACATAAAATTAATCTGAACGCGTGCTTTTGAAAGCTTCCACGTTTTGGTTAGCGAAGACCGTGAGGGAAAGGAGTAAGGATTACATTCCGAGTAGATTTGGAAATAAAAGAAAAACAGAATATATTATTATGTCTCGGCAAGTCGTAACTTTATACCGAGAGGAATATTTCTGCACGTGTACATAGGCAATTGACGGTGAACACTTTGATGTGAAGTTACTTGCAACTGTGAAATGGTACATTTGCTGATATTATTTTAACTTATATCGATCTAATGTTTAATAGGCTCGCCCCGTATTAAATGGAATTTAAGATGTATATATTCCTCAATGTCAACGCAGTACTGGCCGTGCGCCCGCTTGGAGCCAGAATGTCAATATTGAACCTCCTTTTGGCCAGTTTTGTTAGCAAAATATCCTTTGATTTACATATGCTATTTCAGTAATGAAGAAATTCTAGCCATCAATTTTTGTGGCATTTTTTTTTTTAATTCACGTCGTTTTGGAGGAGTATCCAAAAATAGTGAAAAAATCGTGTTATTAATAATTTTTTTAAAGCAAAAGTATTAGTTTCACGAAAAAAACATGTAACACAAAAAATTTTCAATAATTTTTTATCAAGCCTCTTAACCTAGTCGTTACTAAAGAATAGGCTTTAGAAAGTAACCGTTTAACGGCACTAAAGCGGTGGAAGACCTTTAAAATTAACCAGGGAACTGTGGGTATACTATGGGTACCCCACTGCCTTACCCTTCGGGGCATACAGGCGTTATGTTATGTATGTTTTAACTCAATTTTTATTAATTCAAGGTTAAATAGTTGAAAACATGAGAGACAGAATAATGTCGGTGCTGGATAGAATCCTGGCTGGTCAAAACTAAGATGGAGGGCCATGCCATATTTCTACGGGCAGAAATGGTCCGTATTAGCAGAAGATTAAGAGGAGTGGACAGAAGAAAGAGATATCTTGCTCTGAAAATGGGAAAATATAGGCTTAAAATAGTGAAGCTGAAGTGGAATATTATCAGTATTATCACACATTAACTTTTTTATGCAAAAATAGTAGTTTGAAAATATAAATAATATCTAAAATATTACACCATCTTCATCGTTAAATTTCGTGCGATAATATTGATTAAAAATATATAAAATGTACGTGAATAAATATTATTAAACGAACCTTTCATCCCACGCGACATCCTTGCTTTTCCTGTTAGGCTAACGTGACCCAAATTCTGATGATGGTATGAATTCAGTGCAAAAACATATTGAAATTAAATTCCGCACGAAAGGTATGGCATGTGTCAGTCACTACGGTAAAAGTTTTTGTCGTTCCGGGTACGGTATTAGTTAGTAATATGCCTCATCGAATATTAGAGCTATAGTTTGTTATAAATTTTGTATTGATATTAAAGTAAATGCTAAGTGCAATCCTAGCTAAAAGGTACGATAACTATAGATACGGCATCTATAGTTGCATACCGTGGTGGGCCCATCCTGTCACTAAGATTATTCATCACGTAAATAAATTCAAAATGCAAAATTCAATTTTAATTCAATGAATTTTCCATAAAACTCAACTGTTGAATCAAAAATCCATAAAAAAAATGCATTCCTCAGAAAAAAAAATCCCAGACACGCCAATCATACTAAAACACCCCTCCAAGATTCTCATCATGGGACAGCCAATCCTCTAACTTCAAATATTCACAACATTACAACCAGTAAATAGATCTCCAAATTAACAGGCTAAGGAAGGGCACACGAAACAAGGGGCAGAAAAAGAAAACAAAAAAAAACTGTAAACGTTTCATTGAAATACATAAAGGCCCACATCAAAATTCACTTTGCTCGCGGGGAGGCGCAATAAAAGTCGGAGAGCGGGAACTGCCGCGCGCTCAGCTTGTGATAAATAAAATAAATGCCCGTCAATCTGATCAGGGCAATCTCTACCAAGACCCCAACGTCGATACTCCGTACTGGTTTGATACCATTGCGGGTTTAGCGCTAGATGGTAAAAAAAACTGTTGAAGAAGATGAACAATGGAAAGAAATAGAACGTTTTCTTGCACCTATTGTCAGTCGTGTCGAGGTTTTTTAGATAGGACGGCTTCAAGGGTTTTGAAGCAGTATCTTGGGGATCCTGAGTAAGCTATTGTTGTCCTAGAGTTTGTAAACGATACTTGTTTGCCGACTAATGCAAACAATGTGATAAACTTGGAGTTGTTTGAGAGATCAAAAGATTTAAAATTTATTCTTACAATGAAAGTTTTGGAAACTTTTTAAATAATTTATCAGAGTAATGAAATAAGACTTATGATAGCGAATTTATGTTGTTTATTTTTACCTACATTATTATTTCTGTTTTACTTTCGGGCTGATATGGTTTTTATGAAACAAAATTGTACAATCAAGTAAATTAAAACTTTAAGTCTGGTTAACAGCAGGACATGTTATAAAATGTACATTTTGTCTGTGTTTTTATTATGTATCTCGAAGAAAACTTGTACACTTAACAAAATTTCACTTTCCTAACTAGTTTCACGGGAAGTAAATCCCTATTGGTTTTAGTTTCCACGAAAATATGTGTGTGTTGTCTTTTGATTCCTACTGAACAACAAAAACTATGTGGTGTTCACATCACTGTCAATCGACGTGACACAGTAGAGATATTCTCAATTCGTAATGTTTTTCGATTTCTTTGAACAAAATGGTTGGTAGATATTTTTTCTAACATTTGATCAGGGTTGTGATCACAAAAGACAGTTCCAGCTATTGTAAATGATTATATTGAAGCAAGTCTGCCTCGTAGGTCTAGTGGTTGCAAGCGTTATTGCTGAACATGTGGTCCTGGGTTCGATACCCGGGTCGGGCAAAGTGTTATTGGGGTTCTCTATCTGGAATTTCTTATGGAGTCAGGATTTGGCCGGATTGATGGCAATAGGCTGGGACTTAAAACATAATAAAGAAATATGGTTGAAATCCTGGGGTGGGGCACCTCTGCCCAATCCTTTGAGGAACTAAGGCATGATGTTGTATTGAAGCATGTTTGAATTGAACAAGCAAAGTAGCTATCCACCCGCACAGAAACATTGATCGCTTCCAACTTTATAAATGTTGATAAAGGTAAAAGTTCTATCAAAACCCAAAGATAAATCGACAAACTTGTAATAGACTCCAATATTTACATGTCAAATGTAAGGAGTTTGAACAAAATTTCAATCCGTGTAAGATATTGTACATCAAATTTAAACAAACATCAATTCGGGACATGAATAATACATAAAGGAGTCCGTCGATCCTTTCACTGCCTATCGATATACGCAGGCTGGCAAAGGCCAACGTAGCTGCTGCACTTCATGGGAACCATAAGCTTTGGCATTAGAGTTTAAATTTGTAAAACCTGAATGCAGCATAGTTGAGTTCACATTTTCAGTTGCAAAATTTTTGCTGCATTTGGGATAGACTTTATTCCATTGAGATAAGGTTGAATGCGAAGGGTTTTGGATGCATATCTGGCGTGGTTCATATTTTCCCTAAGGACGACTTCAGTGTTAGGTTTATGATAATTTTTAGACCTCATCCAGTTATTATTGCTGGCTATTAAATTCCCGTCTGAGATGTTTCTATAAAGATCTTTTTGCTTTCACTTTGAGGTCAATTTCAATAAAAAATGAGTGTGGATTACTGTATTTTCTGAGATATTCCTTTTTCTAATTCTTTTACAATGTTGTATTTGATCTTTCCTAAGTCTTAATTGGTGTTTGTCTAAAATTTCGTCACTTAAATGTTCCATGCCTGTGTTCTCTGTGTTCAGGGATGTTACGGATTTGAAATTACGGATCTGGATACGGATACAGTTATAGAGATAATAATATACCAGTTTCGGATACGGTTACGGATATAATAATAATATTTCGGATTATCAGTTAGTTTCGGAGAGTTTTGGAAACGGTTAAAAAACCTGCCATAACGTGTCTCATTTAGACTCCACCTCTACCCGAAATTATCTGATACTTTTATATCGCATTCGGTTACGGTAACAGATTGATTTTTATTTAGGATATCTGATATTTTCGGTTACGGTTACGGAGCTATATATGGAGTTATTGGTTGCTCTTGGATATTGCCCGGGTTCGTCCGATGTTCGGTGTGGCACCTGAGCAGTATTGCCCTAAGTGGTGCGGTGATCGCGTGACCGCTCGCTGTAATTGCCTCGCAGACAAGGCCATAACGTCGTGCTGCTGACAGGTAATTTTACTGCACCCATGTTTGATTGTTTTTATTGCCTAAACTACTGAGATTTGACCACATGCCAGTAACGTGTTGTACTTATTTTAGAAGTGGAATAATGTTGCAGGATGTGTTTCTCGCATTTTATTCAGTTAATGGTATTACGTTTTAGAATGCTTTCGGCACGTACAGTACAACTATTTACTTAATGTTCCTCGGCCAACTTCGTGTTTCGTCATGTTCATAACTCCGGCTTCCTCATAAGTGGTAAAATACTTTTCGGAAGATATGACATGGCAGCTGGGGTGACATCACTCCAGCTTACACACACGTTTTTGCTCGTAGTTTCAACACTTTTTAGGTATTATCGTTCAGTTCTTTTCTTCCATGTGCAGCTATAATGCCTTATTTTTTTATTTTAGTCCAAAACCCTAACCTCACTGGTTTGCCTGTATTGAATGAGGAAGCTAGGATGACGTCACTCCAGCTAACATATAGTAAACAACTCATATTAACGAAGTTTTAATGGTAGCTAAATTAAGACTGGGCACTTTGATTGCTGCTATTATGGCTTAAATATTGGCATAGATAGAAAGATAAACCACTTATGAGGAAGCTGGCGTTACGCACATTGTTTCGTCAGTCTTCGGCTTTCTATCAGTTGCTTTTTGAACTTGGTACAGACCGGACGCTCTCAATCCACTTGGAAGAATATAGAGTTGTGAATTTATTTAAAAATGGGAGGAAAGCTGCTTTAGGAAAATAGATTTTCAGCTTTATACACCGTGAAATTTAAATGGTTGTTTTCCCGCAGCGAAATGGTTTTGTCTATGTAATACAATCGTTTCGTAGTTATATAAAATATTAGAAACAAAAACTGGCATATTTAACATTGTGAAAAACTAAACTCGAAAGCGATCACGAACCAATAGTATACCTCCCGATATCTACGGCCGAACGACAGCAGGCCGTTGACCCGGGTGCTAGGTCACCGTCGAAAGGATTAGGTTCGAAGGCGGCTCCGTTTGATCATGTTACGCGCGGGCTAGATTATGCCGTATAATTACACGTGAGAGCTTATTTTACTTTAAACATTTAATAAATCGGTCTTTGCTTTGTCGGCTTGTGGCTCGCTCGTTTGTTTTGCGTGCAAACTTTTATGCCGTATCACCACGTGCGAGAGTTTATTTTGGTTTGACATTATTTTGTGCATCGGTCTTTGTAGGTGGTACACGAGTAGTACCTAGTACCTACAAGTTACGTCCAGAGTTACTATTGTTACTCACTTTTTCGAGTTTATGAATATTTTTTTAATTATTTTAAAACAGAAACATCGTTATTTATTTACTTTAACTCTATACTTCGAAAGTACTCCTTAAGGCAAGTCGTTCTGCCGCGGGAAAACAACCAATTAAATTTCAGGGTTTATAGGTCACACAGAAATCAAAACAAAATACTAATAATGAACTTAGTTCTGAATTCAAATTATTATACACGATAAATTTAATAATTGATGGACATGTAAATTAGGGTTCGTTTGTATTCGAAAATGCGATGATTGCCGAGGGTCATCAAGAAAATAGTTGTACTGTACGGTAATGTGTTTTGAGCTATTGTATTTAATACTCCTTAATAGTCATCATAAATGGCACATTAGTCTAATATCTGCACCAATTTAATACCTATGCTAGTGATGATTGTGCCATACTTTAAGTTTGGTTATGCACCTTTATAACTTTGGCTTGAAAATGAGGAAAACATCCAAAAATATTCAAATAAATAATTATCTTATGCATAATTTCAAAAGCTTAGAACAAAGCAGTTTGAATTTATTTCGCTAACAATACCATGAAAACATTTCACAAGCCAAAAACTAACCGATTAAAGTCCCCCAGATATTGCAGCAAAACATAATCCCGGCAATAAAGGGGAAACGTGTTTAGTAGTTCAAAAGATGAGATTCCTTTAGATAGCAGTGGTGGGGTAGCGTGTTCAGTGCCCATTGTTCAGCAGATAGTTATCAGGACTAAATAGTACAGTTGCTAGTCTAACTTGGTCTAGTTCTGTCTTTTAACGTTTAGAAGTATTGCCGGGGTCGTAATTTCTTGTTCGTTTTGTTGGCTGCAAAGTTGGCTTTGGAATATTCCGTCTTCTTCATTGTGGGTTAAATAGGGCAACTGATTAAATAATTATACAATTTTAACGGAGTTTATGCGCTGCAGGTATCCATTAAGTCGGTTCCTAAGTAAGAGTTTTACTTGAAAATTGAGAAGATCATTCTGTGGAAGTCCGGTACTTAGGGTTCCGGTACCTAAGATAGCTTGTCCAAGGAGATGGCGAAGTAGACCGAGACGTAACGCACCGGACCAACTCAGAATATATGAAATGGCGACAGGTCACTGGAACAACTTGCGACCCACGGATTCGCCTCAAGTTAAAGGGCAAAATCTACAAGTGCCTGTTTGGATCATAATGTTGGGCTCTGAATATGATGGAATTCATGAGATCGCATGTAGGAGAGATGAGAATGTTGAGATGGAAGTGCGCAGTCACGAAAATGGATGAAGTGAGAAATGAGTATATTAGAGGAAGTCAAATGTGGACCAGACCTGAGCAGACGTCAAGCTTGTCTTGCCATCTTACCCTGTATCTGCGAGATGTCGCCGGACATTTTGAGAGATGTACATGGTCTGAAAATACTAACGATAGTTGAACGTGACAACGTCATAAGAAAATACTGATGCAATGGTTGCATTTTTTAAAAGAAAATTTTAATTTTATTTGTTTGATAGATATTTTGTATCGATATAGAGAAGGAGGTAAATGGAAATCACAATTGAATTGATCAAGTTACATTTGTTTGTACGCATAAATACAATTATGTCAATTTCGAAAGAATCATTACCTTTATCGCCGCAATTATCGTTGCTATAAACAATTGACACCACATTCACTTTTCACTGCACTTCATACTTGACGAAAACATGTAAATGTATTATTGTATAGCAGCTGTCCACGCGGACGCATCGCTCACTCAAGTAGGAGAGAGACAGATGTCGAACGCTGCCGAACGCGGAGGTCGATTGTGCCTCTTTGTCGCTCGTTCCGCGCTCTCGCTTGCACTTCAAGCCTTAAATGGAACGTTCAGAGCGAGGTAACGCCGCATGAGTCATGTTTTTTCGTGCGTGCAGCCGGCTCCATCGAATTATAAGACGTCACGTCAAAAGTAATAATTTTAAATAATTCATTATAAGAATAAACAATGATTAAATTATTGTTTATAAATCTTACATTTAAAATTTAAAATTTGGAAACATTAAAATTTTCGTAAATCTAGTTTTTAAAAAGCCCGCCTCAATGTGTTTGATATAGGAGAAAATGTTCCCTTTGACGGATGGCTGGTCCAAACTGTCACTTCAGACACGTTGTCGTGATATGTGGAAGATTTACTATTTATGTTTGTAGGGTTTGTTGTAGTCAACGTCACAGGTTCGAAGGAAACACTCGAGATGACTTGCAGTTGTTTATTTCAGG
Source organism: Orthosia gracilis (assembly GCA_947562075.1). Classification (NCBI taxonomy): domain Eukaryota; kingdom Metazoa; phylum Arthropoda; class Insecta; order Lepidoptera; family Noctuidae; genus Orthosia; species Orthosia gracilis. Next base: position 49,159,771 of record OX387271.1, on the reverse strand, counting down.
AACTGAAGTTTACAGGATTTGTTTACCTTGTATTAAAATAAGGCGGAGTACACACAGCCAAGTCCGCTTGGACGAAGGCAGGGTACCTAGCCCTCTAATCCAAAAATATATTCCTTAAGGATAAGGATACGGGCTACAGAACCAACTATCAGGGGTGTCCTGTGTGACCCTTCCAATTAGGACGAGATCCGCAGATGCACCTCACTGCTAGCTGGGAATAGCATTGACGAACGACAGTAATTTATCGAAGTCATTAAATGGCGGTGATTTTTAACACCGAGTTGCAGGATCAAGTTGTCAATAAACAGCGACATCTAGTGGTTATACTGCGAACCACTTACAATGCAAGCAGTGAAGTTGACTAAGTAAGTCCTCTACTATTGAAGTTCCTCAAAGGAATCATAAATCAATAAAAGTTTACAGCTTTATAGGCAGATGGCGCTAGTTGTAAGATACATTATACATGAATATTAAGTTTATAGTAATTAGAGTTGTTACATGTTTTAATTTTTTTAAATCATAGCTACGCTCGATAATTATTTCGATTGAATAGTAAAGCCATCGATTTTTTACTCATCGTGAAATAGTTCTGTTAACTTATTGTTTTAATTTTGTCAATTATAGCATAACCTACAATCGCTGCACTAGCGGACCGATGCTATTCATTTTAATGATGAAAGCACGAATATTCGACAATATTTCACTGAATATATAATTAATATCGAAAGAATCATTACCTTTATCGCTGTAATTATCGTTGCTATAAACAATTGACACCACATTCACTTTTCACTGCACTTGATACTCGATCAAAACATGTAAATGTACTATAGTATAGCAGCTGTCCACGCAGACGCATCGCTCACTCAAGTAGGAGAGAGACGGATGTCGAACGCTGCCGAACGCGGAGGCCGATTGTGCCTCTTTGTCGCTCGTTCCGCGCTCTCGCTCGCACTTCAAGCCTTAAATGGAACGCCTCAGAGAGCGAGGTAACGCCGCATGAGTCATGTTTTTTCGTGCGTGCAGCCGGCTCCATCGAATTATAAGACGTTGTCACGACAAAAACACAGTAGTACATTAAGAACTTGTAATAAAACACAAAAAAGAATTTTGCTTAACTACAAACTACCTGAAAAATAATTAAACCTCAGCCCACGTAAAAGATAAGACATACAAAAAATCACCTACAACTTTCAACACTCGCCACCTCACAGGCTGCACTTAGCAGCTCAGCGCTAATGAGCTGAGATAAGACAGTATGATAACATCACCAGTACTGAACCTAGCATTGAAAGGGATTAAACTCAGGAGTTTTAGTGTTAAATAGTTAGACTTTTTAGACACGTGATGACCATGTGAAATGATACCAGAAGAAGTTAAAATGGAATGCAGCACGCCAATTGCAAATAAAATATTACTTATATAAATCTTGTGTTTTTGCCCATTTATTTAATTTTTTGCTATAGGGTAGTTGACAAAAATATCAATTAAGTCCGTAAGTTATATAACATGTAGATTACCTAAAAATATTGAACACGTATTTTTCTTTTGCCACGTAAACAAAAAATTACGGCGATACAGTGCGTTAAATATCGTGTGACGTCACGGCGTACTACACTTTATACTGATAATGTGACGACACAAACCCCCACTCCTGAACTTTGAAGCGAAAAATACGGGTATTAGGTGATAATTATATTATTTGATAATCTGACTAACGAACTTAATAGAATTATTATTTTTCTACCCAGGAAACATCACAGTAACACGCTTCTTCTTCTTTTTGTAGAAGAGGTAACACACTCTCTATCATAATTAGAAAGGATTCATGTCATTTATTTTATCATAAAATTCATCTCTCGACTACGTTAATAGCACAATTAATGTTGTTGAATTTTACGAATGAAAGGCAGGAATGCGTGTTACGCAATTACCACGTGGTTCAGATAGGCTTGTTGCGCTATCATACCGACATACAGACATTCTGATTTGTACACACATACCGATTCGTGCCAAATAACAGTTAATTTGGCACAAACCAGAAATTAGTGTTATTTTATTGCTATTTGACAATGATAGTCTAAAAACGTTTTACATATTCAAAAGGCATTAATCTAAAAAAATCTCTAAACCTTTGTACCTTCACTTACAAAAACACTAATTTAGACACGGTTACGTTCCCCCAACAATCAATTTATCTGCCTGCCTTTTTCCAACTACATATGTTGAAGTAGGCTTCCAGTCTTACCTGACTACCCGATACAGCTAATTGTCAGTACTTTACACGGTGCGTGCCTATCTGACCTCCATAACCCAGTAATTGAGTAAAACGATACACCTTGGCGAAAGACTGGTGTAAGATTGCCTGGCTCATGACAGTCGTTACGGGTTCCTGTGAGAGTTGCCGGCACGACAGTCATTCAAATTTGTTCGGGCTAAAACTTCTACGACTTTCACAAATTTGACGACTTCCATGGCGGTGTCAGCGCACTTTGATTGCTTTTTTGGAGCAAAGAGGACAGGACGGGAGGTGGAGCACGTGACTCGACTCTACCGGCACACCCTGCTGCTGTTTCGTCGAGATAACCCCATTCTACGAGGTTGGAGTTACACGTAACGGCTGTCAAATTACTACAAATAACATCCCAGACAAACACCTTAATATGTTTTGTACGTCTTCTCAATATTCCTATTAAATTCATCCAATCGCCGCCATGTTCCCACCTGCAAACGGTATTGATTTCTAATAAGGAAGTTTTGCACGAACTCGCCTTATACCGGGTACTTATCGGAAACGTCTCATTTACCTCTAAGATCCAGTGGCTTTAATGTCAACAAGACTCTCATAGTCGTCAAATGATAATATTGGATGACTCTATTACCTACTTATAAAACCAGTCAACTCTAATATTGGTTTTAAGGGCCATTTCCATAATAGACTAACTTTTTACCATAATATCTCTGTCATCGAACATGGTTTGAGAATCATTTAAATTTAAGTCATTTCAGAATATTATATTCCTGTCTCAGTATGCTGTCACATTTACATTTCTGACATGAACACTCTTCGGAGAACCACCGTTGCAGTTTTTCACTACCTTTTTCTTTGACTCGAGAAATGCTCACGCATGCTTCGCTACCGCGGGAAAATAGCGCACGCAGTCTTCGAATTATTGGTTCTAAAAAATGGCAATTTTTCATTCTAAAACATGGCCATGTTTTCCTTTAGTTTACTGTTATGAAAAACGATTGAAACCAATTTCATTCATGGCAATGTTAAAACTTAGTCTTATTTAACATCAAATACAGTGACTATTGCGCTGTGAGATATTTCCATATGAACAATGTATTTCTCGCAAATAAACATTTGATTTGCTGAAATAATTTATTATTTTCAAGCCTAGACGGCATAACGTTTAGGAGGTAAATAATTGAAGAGGAGCTGCTCGTATGAGTGCGCGCCCGCGCCCGCGCCCGCGCCCGCGCCCGCGCCCGCGCCCGCGCCCGCGCCGCTCAACGACCCTCGGGTTAATGTGTGGGAGAGAGCTCAACTACTAAACTAAGAGCATCTGAGCTCGTGGATAGGGGGAAGTGATACATCTCGAAAGTTTATCTGTAACTGGATGAAAAATAATCAATTATTTTAGCTTTTTACATAGCGTTAAAGAAAAAAGCGAGATTGGCAACAATAAGTTATGTTAAAATCAAATGGTAATAATAAGTCTGATCCTATGGTACCTACTTTATATTTATAATTGGTACAAATATTATGATAATATGCTGTGAAATCAATCGTGTTTACTTCCTGATCCTTTGTTAGCGCAATAAGTATTTCAAAACAGAAAATACTGATGCAATCCAAACTTTATATTATAAATGCAAAAGTAACTCTCTCTGTCTGCCTAACTGTTATGTTTTCTCATTTTAACGGCAGAACGCATTCAAAAGAAACATGTTAGAAGTTTAGTGCACGGGTTGACCATGTTCTGTCCTTTATCCCGGAAGTGTGTTCTCTTGGGATGGTTTGCGGCTTCCGTAGACGAAGCCTCTGGCAGAAGCGAGTAATCTACTATAGAAACATTCACCGGCCTATTCATAACAGGCCTACTCACAAATCAGTATTATTGACCAAAATAAAAAGCAATATACTCATACCTGACCGACCCTCATGAAAGCAGCAAAAAAATCCTCCAACATTGTTCACTAACTACGATCTCCCAGCTCCCAGTACATCGGTGCGCGGTGCTCAATCCTTAACTTATACGGAATACCACTGAATAATTCCCATCAGCAGGAGTACCAACGTAACGGAGCTTTCATATTTTTCTGCGGTTGGCCCGCTTGTGCCTGCTTGTTAGTATGAAGCCTGCATAAGTTCATTGTTGAGAAAAGTTGTACACAGAATACGTGAAATGGTTTCAGGATTTGCTGTGTAGGCATGTTAACATTGAAATTATGAAGAGGAATAGAAACAATGTACGTATATAACTGCAATTGCTAGAATACTGGACAAGGCTAAATTGGTATTGCAAAAATGCTTTGCTGGTAAATCGCAAATACCTACATAAATATTTGCTAGTTTGTATCAACATTATTTACTTCCTAATGTCCAATCCACGCTATGCATATGCATACTAATCCATATTCCAAATTTTTGTATAACAATAGACAAAAAATACATAATTTTTCAGATTGAGATTTCGGAGAAGTATATATGATATTTTTTATGCCAGGAGTACTTTGCCTTCCTTGGGACAATGTCTACTTTTCAAACGAGTGAAGCCGGTCTGTGGCAGCGAATTATATAAGAACATATTATTATATGCTTTTTTTTTGTGAACTAGCAAGCTGTGTTTGATTAGAATTAACAGCAAACTTGCATAACAGAGTCAGAATTTTAAACGATTTATTCAGTTTCTCTTGTTTCGCAGATTCAGTCAGATTCAGTCTTCTTGAGTCCCATTTTAAAGGGCGTTAATTTTTTTCTTTAAATTACAGTCCCAACTGTAATTTTTGCACCCTAATTTTGTAACTTTATTGAAAGCTCAAAGCGCACGCGTACGATTTCTTTTTGACAGCTCAACAGTTTTTATTGCGTGTTTTACACAGTCAAGAGGATAGATTTTATATATTATCGTAATAAAATTACGCAACTAAGGTTCCGGATACATAATAGTCTCTGCTACACAAATGACTGTGCTATTTACCAACTGATTGTTATGAACCATCGTTCATATTCACCTAACAGTAGTTAGCATGCAAAACAGCTAAAATTCAACTTAACTACATTCCATACAGGACAGGACAGGTTGGTAAAGCTAAAAGTTAATAATAGTCTGTTGTTTGTGCGAACTATAACCGTTACAGTCCGTGATTGTTTGTTTAACGACTATAAAATAATGTGGGATTAGTCTGTGGTCGCCGTCAGGGAGAGTCTGTGGATAGTTCTGTCAAGCCTCTGAGAGGAAAATGAAGACAAGTGAATGTCAGAACGACGGGTATGTCAATGACTCTACTATTAGTACGCATTTTAGTTTTATATGAGATTAAACCTTTATTAACACAAAATCACACAGCACACAATGGCATGCGGGTGGACAAATTACTATATTTTATTTGTTTATTTCTTACGTTTAATTTTTTCTTCCATGGATTGCCTAAATTGATATAATAAAACGGGAAATACTATATAATTGAAATAATAATATCAAATAAAATTAATGCATGTCAAATCAAAGTAACAATATCAATAAAATGAGAAAAAAATAAAATGATAATGGATGCCAAATAGAGTGTAGTAATTAATTAATTATTTGTGAAATATCAATATTATGTCAATGAATTTATACTAGTGTTGAATTTATACTATTGAATGTATATAATGAATTTATGCATGGATTTATATTATTACTACAATTGTGCACAGGGAAGAATAAAATTGGCCCACCGTAGTACAGTTTATAACTAATAAGGGGGTCAGGGGGTTTAGCGTCATAGGTTGATTGCAAATTAAAATTAATGATAATTGACGCTAATGTGTAGTCTTAACTTTAATATAACCATTTTTTTAATCAATGCGAATAAATGATTATGATGTACAAATAATAATGTTTATGATAAATGTGGTAGCCCAGTGGCTAAGACCTCGCCTCTCGTACTTGAGGTCGTGCGTTCAAATCCGGGCAAGTACCAATGTGACTTTTTCAATTCATATATACTTTTTAAGCTTATCTTGGACATCGTTGACAACGGTGAAGGAAAACATCGTGAGGAAACCTGGACTTATAGTGAGTTCATTATAAGATTGTGGTCGATTGGTGTTATTGCTGGAAGGCGTTCCAGTGCGAGGGTAAACTAATAAATAAATAATGATTATGATTATGAAACTGTGTAGTTGCTTGAGAACTGAAATTAATAAAGTTTTACCAACTTATTTATTCTATCAACCAAGACCAACCAAGACCAAACGTTCAAAAAGATAAGATATCGCTATGAGCGCGGGCTGCCAAAACAAGTTCTTATAGTCGACCTATTTTGGCTTAACCACGCTAAAGTTGTATATCACTATACTCCATTTGCGATAACATTAGACGTTTAAATTAGCCCATTTTACAGCCCGTTCAACCGATTTTGACTTCTATTGCGTTGGTGATACGACAAATGGTAGCTGTAGTAAACAGTTGGTTTTGGTAACAGATTTATACTTTTTATGTCATCCTTATGTTTACGGAATAGAACTTAAAATCGGTTGAACGGACTGTAAAAAGATTTGGAAACATGCCTAATGTTATTTCAAATGGAGTTTAGCACGTCAGAACAACAAGGTCTATTTCCTTCTTCAAACAACCTGCCTAGCCTTCCCAACTATGTTGGGGTTGTTTCCGATCTAACCAATCTATGTGAAATTCAGGATACAAAAAAAAAACGTTGGAGTATTTTATGTATGAACACGTTCTTGAACAGATTTGTTATCCTATCCAGTCTAAGAAAAAATGCTACCTAGATAGGACCTTTTTTTGTCAAATATATTTTGTAATTTTTTTCGCTTGTCCGTATTTTATGTGCAATTTACAAACAAAATATTCTATCTTTCTGCTTAATTTGGAGATAGGACACCCAAAAACCCCTCCAAAGAAAAGGATCCATCTAGTGGAGCGATGACCTGGTAAAGGCTGCCGGAATCCGATTGACACGAAACTATAGATCCTATCAGTGTAGCGACGTTTGAGGAGGTCTATGTCTAGCAGTGGAAGTCTTTAGGCTGAAAAGGTGATTTATGACACCCAAAAATCACATCGTATCTACCACCCTCACCCCATAATCTATGACCACTTAAAGCTATGTCCACACCCAGCGACGTCACGAGTCGCGAGCAAACACCGCGGCCACCGCACCGCAACGCTATTACATACATTTATACGTGTGCAGCGATCCTAACGGACACTGTCACCGCAAATCAGTGCGCTATGGACGCGACGTGATTTTTGTGGGCGACACGTGAAGCACGCCTATCGGCTTCTACCTCGAAATTGTTGCTGGAAAATGGAGTTTTATATTGCTGTTGTTGGAGGAATGATTTGGACTAGATTTTTGTGATTCTTGTAAACTGACTTAGTAGCGGACCTGTAGACGCAGCATTGGAAGGCCTCCCTCTAGGTGGACCGAGGACCTGAAGGCCGCAGGATTCAACCCGCCAGATCGATGTGGCGATACCTGTGGGGGGTCTATTTTCAGCAGTGATGATGATGAAGACCCAATAGCAAGAGCAAGGCTACTGAATAACATAAAGCGCTTCGGTAAGTATAATCACTTTCGTATCAGCGTTTAAATTTTCAAACAGAAAAACAAAACGACTTTTCAATTATTTTAGCGTTTATATTAAACACCCTGTGCGTGTATTCAACAATCGTTTTTCTATTTGCCTGGGGATATTTTTTTCATTACCTACTGTTTTACTGTTTTTCCGTACAAGCATTTTCTTGAAACTTAATTATTGCCAATTTGATTGAAATAACAATGATCCTATTAATGAATATTTTAGAGTAAAAAGTGACCTACCCAGCTCAATTTATAAAAAAGTAGGCACACATCGCTGGCTCGCAATAAATCGCGGCAATCTGAAGGGAGCCGTACAACCGCGCGATGAGTTATGTGGGCCGCCTTTTATCGAGCCACCGCGAGCTTCAAGTAACGACTGCAATTAATACACACGTGAAAAATACGCAAATTATTATAATGTAGCAAAACCAAGGCCAGAATCATATATGACACTGCTCTTTGAACTAAGCTGACATTCTATTCAGTTTTTGTTAATGGCGGCTTGGAATACTTCGCGAGATTCTGTACAATAGCGATTTCATGTGACAGTGGGGCTGAGGGATGGGGTTCTGCTCAGCGACTAGCAAACTTCAGATGTGCCATTAAGTTTGAATCGTGGTGTACTTATTGACATTACAACTATGTTGCTGCTGGTAGGTCACTATTGCAGATTTTTCTAAGCGGTCATAGCCGTTTCTACTAGTTTGCCACTCAATTATTTTTTAATAATATCTACTTTAACACAAAAAACCGGCCAAGTGCAAGTCTGACTCGCGCACAGAGGGTTCCGTATAAACAGCTACATTCACCAAAATAAATAGTTAACATTACTAACGTTCATAAACAATGAAAGCACCGAACATTGCTCTAACGAAGGGACAAAATTAACTTTGCCGTTCCAAAACTACTGCCCCCATATATCAATACCTATACATTTTTTTAATTTTTCCAAGTACATTTTACTTGTTGGTCGACTATTACTCGTAACCTTGTAAACCCTACTTAGCTGTGATATTTTTTGACATGGCGAAACTGTAAGGGTTCCTTGTTGACTACCGAACCCTTAAAAGTAAGTACAAAAACCAGCAAACTGATTTTACAAGATTTGAACTTGTGTAATAAAACTGAGTACCTACAAAACTTTAAGAATATGTACCGTCTCACCTAGGCAAAGAAGATTAAATAATACTTTAGGGAGTGAAAGCACCTATGAATATAAATAGCTTTCGGTATGGAGCAGCTCCAAAGTCCTGAAATAAGGCCGTTTCATAAATTCTGGTTTAATAGGGACTGATATTCTTATCAAAGAGTACCTTTTCTACTAGATTTTTTGCTTGGAATTTCACAGCAAAAAATCTATCATCATGTAGCAGCCTGGAGTCAGGATTTGTGCCTAGTTCGCGGTTGATTCTAGGCTTGCGTCCTAACCATGTTACACGGGACTCAACATAATTGGCATTATGTTGTTATTATAAACGTATACTTCAACTTAACCCATCATGGAAAAGATACAGTCGTGGCAAGTTCCTTGCACGTGCTTCAACTTATTGACTAACGAACTAACTCCTTGACAATCCAAAAGTGCCTCTTAATGGTTTAGTTGATATAACTGCTTCACAGCCTTTTATTTAAGTGTAGTTAGTTAATATATATGGGTCAGACCATGCAACTGAATTTTAAAACAGTTATCCCAACCGATTGACCTAAAATTTTTCATACCTACACATTTGGTTTGGATAACAATGCACGGTGGGATAAATAGAATAGAATAGCATTTCTCTTTAATCGAGTATCCATGACTTAAAAAAAAAAAATGGTTAGTTAAACTTACAACTATGTTAGTAACACAGATATTAACAAATTGATACTACAAAACAAAATTACAACCAACTTCCAAACAAAAACACTACAAAGTAAAAAAATTACTTCAATTTCGGCAGTCGGTGTTTCTGTTTTCGTTTCATCGTTTTTTGACACCGACTTCCGAAATTGAAGTAATTTTTTTACTTTGTAGTGTTTTTGTTTGGAAGTCGGTTGTAATTTTTGTAAAAAGTTTTTTATTTTTCACTTTTTTGTTATGGTACACAATGGACCAGTTCTATACGCTAGGGCCCTACGCGTATAGTGCCCAAAGTGAAGCTAGAATAGATTAACCCAATAACATGAAACTTAAACGAAACCGGTGCAATGAGAGTATACCAGGGTGAACTGTTCACACCTGCGTACCCCTTAAGAGCGTACCAGTGTGATGTTATGTTATGAAATGGTGTAAACAATAAACAGACATGCGAATGCATCTATTCAGAGTGATTTGCCGTCATTTATTGAAGAGTTCTGATGTATTTCTCCGAAGTTCTTCATCAGATCTTGATGAAAATTAAATGGGACCATATGACAAGCACCCGCTTTCTATATAATAATAAATGAAAAAAGAATAAATGAAAAAAGAATCATTAAAATCGGTTCACCCAATAAAAAGTTCTGAGGTAACAAACATTAAAAAAAAAATACAGTCGAATTGATAACCTCCTTCTTTTTGCGAAGTCGGTTAAAAACAACAAATAACAGTGGATCAACGTTGCAACAAACCTGTGAGATGGCACAACAGCGACCCACGAAAACACAGTCTAGGCGACTTGAGTTCATACTTAGGATACCGTTGGAGGTGCCCCACACCCTGCATACCATGGATGCACACCTTTTGCGCATGGTTGTGTAGAAAAAATCCACATGCGCATCAGCAAACATCCCCGATGCACTACAGAAGCGAGGCAGCCCCACCTTCATCCTAAACGCAACGCAAAGTTTGTATAAAAAAACAATAGTTTTTTATTATTTATTTTTTATTTTAGCTTGCTCTTATCACAATTATTGGGTAATGTTATTACCCTGCCTCTAAGAAATATTTTGTTAACCTTATCAGGATCGGGAACTGTTATGTTATCAATTCAGTCCATTTGTGTTTGACACATGGTAAAATTAATTTGCAAATCGGCGTACCATCATTAGTTCCATTGTTCCAAACTGTGCTGAGTGAGGCATCATCACATTGTCATGTTCATTCCCTCAATGAATATTTTGATCGTAATTTTTAGTTTAGTACATTGCAATTTATAGTTTTGGAACGATTAATAATGATGTAACGATTTATTTAACATCGTTGCGTCGATAGGTTGTTGTTCATGAGTTACGAGTATAATGTCGTAGACTATGAGCACCCGTGACCTATGGCATACGGTGTTTTGAAATACCTATGACAATAATTTAGTTTATCCCTTTCAAATTATTCATCATCATTCACAGCCAGTCTTCGCCCTCTACTCCTCATAGGCCTCTTTTTACCCGACTGCTGAAGGAGGGTAATGTGTTTATCAGTCTATGTATGTATGAATATATGTTTGTTCCTATGTGACGTTTTAGAGACCACACGTGTTGGCCGATTTTGATGATTCTTACGTCAATCGATTTGTCTTAACCCGGGTTTTAAGACGTGATTTCAAAAATATATAACACTTATATGTTTAAATGTATCTAGTTCTAAAAAAAATTACTAAAAAGTTGTAAAAAAAAAAAGTTTATTAAAAATATCAAAAAACCTGACTGCTTAAAAAGCGAACTAAAAAGACGTAAACAAGAAGAAATTCATGCTGTGCAGTCGGAGGATACATCTAGTTTTGGTCAGCCAGCTCGCGAATATGTAGGTATTCTCTGACTGCACAGCATGAATTTCTTCTTGTTTACGTCTTTTTAGTTCGCTTTTATGTCAATCCCTACGCTTCTATGCCAACCTCATCCAGGTTCTAACCGCGATGCATCATTACGTCTACCCATTTCACTGATGGGTGACCAAAAATTCATCCAAGCCTTGTTCTAGTCTGTCTAGCCACTGTCCTATTCTACCTGTCATCACCGCCCCTTTTCAGATATACTGCCTAACTCCATTTGAGTTCCACAATTCGTTTTCCGGTATCGAAGACCTTCGTTCATCTTCTTATCCTAACATAGTTTGACGTTTGGAACACGGTCTGTAAGCCTCATAAAAGCTGGATACAATAGAATATCATTATTTGCATAAATTAACCCTCCATGGATCAATAAATATTGAATGAAATTATTTCTTAGTAATGAGCTCTGTCAATACTATTAATTTGCAGTTCATTTGAAATATACATCAATCTCTACAATCTCAATCACAGTGAACTATCAATATTCGGTTTCTACATTCGTTGACATAATAACATAATTCCACATTTTAAATGACATCTAACAAACCAGTAAAATCAAAGACAGCATTTTATTATGAAAGCCAATTAAAACGAAATACGTGTTTAAAATATACAAATCCAAAAATAATGTCCACAAAAGGTTGAAAGTCAAATAACTTTGTTAGTATTTGCCCTTCGTTCATTGTACAGCCACGACGGTAAATATGTGACAATTACGAAACCAATTTTGTTTTGTTCATGTTTTTGTTTATCAGATTTTTATAAGATTGCGCATTACGTATAGCAATATCAAAACCAAAGTATTATGATATACGTTTGACGACTTCGTTGGTCTAGTGTTCAGTACTGTTGAACATGAGGTTCTGAGTTCGATTCCGGGGTCGGGAAAAGTGTTATTGGGTGTTACCATCTGAAATTTCTTAGTAGCAGGCCTGTGTATGGACTTGTGCCCGGTTGTTAATAGGTGCGCCCCCAATCACATGGAATTAAAACAGTAGGTGAAATGAGGGTGTATTAAAGGTGTGCTCGGGGAATACACACGTGATATGATAAAGCTTTTGTTTTTCAAAATTATAATCATAGTTTCAAAAGAAAATTGTTATTTTTGCGTAAGTGTAAGGTATTTACGCTAGCGACTGTACACGGCACGGCATATAATTGACTCCAAAAGCCGATTTGATCTTTTGGGAAAATTGGTTTTCCATAAAGAAGGTGCTATCTGCCCTGTTAATATCAGTTGGGGAAATTATTCCGGGCTTTAATGAAATACAGTAATGTACGAGTATTTGGTACCTAGAGCTGATGAGTTTGACTTCAGAGACGTTAAGGGAAAGTGTCTCTTTTACTTAAGAGTCAACTAATTATAATGGATGTTCGTGCCTTCAGGCCATTCATTTGAGCCTTGTTTAAACTTGCCAGCTGCTGTTGTATTCTTTTTGGGCCTCGGGTTGTATTTATTTTGAGTATTATTTACTCTGTGAGTAATGATGTGAAGAGGTTTAGATTGCAACCATGCTTAATGTATATATTAGTATTTCTAGAAGACATAATATCACGCTTGTATGCTACGAAGGGTTGGTCAGAGTATCACTTATAGTATGCCTTTCTACTAGGAATGTTACGGAAGTGATGATATCGGAACTGAAGTCGGAATCGAAACCGAAACCGAAATCGGAATCAGAGGCGGAGGCTGAAGAAAGATGTGTTAATCAGCTTTTTAATTTCAGCTCAAAAACAATACACCCAACTAGGCGTTGAAATAAATAAATAAACAAGTTTGTACGCGTTGACTGCGCATCGACCTCTGATTTCCTCCATTTTAAAAGTTTCGGAACCCAAAGCGAAATCGGAGGTTTAAAAACAATCGGAAGTTACGACTTTTCGTAACCGGAATCGAACCGCCGCAATCCCCACTGCCAACTGCAACTAGTAGCTTGGACATACAATGATTGCTTTTCAGTTGAATATAAACAAAGTAGCATCCAGTTAACTGTATTATGCATAAATTAATATTTGTCATATCTTATCTTGTACTATAATACCTCAGAGACAAGCCTGAGACACATAACTCTAGACTGGTTTAATTTTGTCAGCAAATATGAAAAGTTGCTCTCAAAATATGAATAATAAAATCAAATTATAAAGTGAGGAGCGAACACGAGCTTAAACACTAATTTAAATGGAGACATATTAAAAATGTCTGTCAAAGAACTTCAAAAACAGTTCTTATTCATTAACTGTTGAACAACAAAACAGTTTTAAGACGGCATCTCTGCGAGCACATTTCGTTGGAACTCTTTTATACTTAAAGTCAAAAAGTCAGAGGAAAGTACTGTAGAGGGCAATGCGATGTTTATTTTATATCTCAATTAATTAGCGTGGCTGTAGCGAGTTAATCCTGTATTCATGACGCAGACTTAATAAGTGAGTTGATTCAAATTGCAAAACTGCTAACTCAACAGGCGACTGTGTCGGACGGTGTGCGACGCCGTGGCAACACTGCAGATGGTTGTTTTTTTGTGCCAGGATTTCGAAAATTATTCCCGAGGGTTGTTTGAGAAAAAAGCATTTGACTGGAGCTTAATAAGCTCTATTTCATAATTATATAAAATGCATTCTTCTTACTTATTATGAATTAGATAGCATCTGGGTTTTTTAGAGCACTGTGTGGAAGCCTACTAGCATTGAAATTGAATATTCTGAAATCTTGTTTATAGATTCAATACCTGGGAGCAAAATAAATAAATTCCGACAGATGTCAGTAATGGTCCCGCCGTAAAATCGGACATCACCACAAAGGATGCTGAAGGTATAACAAACTAGTAGCTACTAGTAGCATCCTCTACTTTTGCTAACAAAGGCTCACAGAGAGAGCTTAATTTCCGAAATTGCGACATATTTGTATGTATGACAGAGTTTGTATTCTATGCACGACGTATTTTGGCTTTGTGAATTCAATCCCTGTGCGGAGCTGCGGAGGTGCAAATGACTGTGTTGTCCTCAAATTCAGGTCATGTCAGAAACAGAGAAAACCTGCTGTTTCTAGCTGCTGAAGTTATGATGTTTCTCTAACTACGTGTTTCCCGTTTGGATGGAATTCATTGCATGAAGTTTTGGAACGTTCACAGTAAGATATTTGCATCCGGTTCCGCGAAGTTTTTGAATGAAGCAACTTTGAAGTGCTTTATCCAAAGATCAAGCGATGTGACCAAAGTAACGAGTCCTAAGTTACACCGTGTTTGGTCACATCGACCGGACAACCAAGAAAAACTAGTTGTAGTGGGCAAACTGGATGAAAAGAATCCACGCATACGTTCACCTATTCATTGGTTAGGTCTGATCAGGGCGATTACCAGGTTTCCCGGTAAATATTGCCCTGACAAGAGTACAAACAGAATAGCTTGGAAGCAGCTCGTGCGTGACTCCAAGGCGGGCATTACCTGCATTAAAGATAATGTTTAAGAAGAATATTTGTTATAAAACCTGTACTGCAGTTTTACCACTTTAAAGACACCGTTCAACTTGAGAAACCACAAAATTCAACATAAATACGTCTCAAATTCAAATTCTCGATCGCCCCTAGAATACCCAAACATTTTAAGAGCCTAAACAAAATGGTTTCTAACGTAATAGTGTGGGGGTCCTTGGGACCGCGGCGGCGCGTGACGCCAGCGAATTGTGCGCACCTTCCGTTAAATTTGCTCCGACAATAAGGCTCCCGGGAATCGGGCCTGCGAACACCGTATGATATTATCCCGGAGTGACCACGGGACCCTCAATCTACCAAAACATTGGCTCAAGACACGAGAGGACGTAGATTGACTGGGGTTTTGTATCACTAGCGGTTTTAACTCTTCTTTTGCGTAACAGACTACCCAATGTTGAGTGGAACTCGGCTGATACTGACAATAGATGAAAGAAAAAATTATAATTATTAATGAGAATAGCTGCCGCCCAATGGTGAGGGCTATGCTTGGAGTTTTCTTGCGTGATCGAATCAGAAATGTAGAGATCCGCAAGATAACCAAGGTTACCGACATAGCCCGACGAATTGCCAAACTTAAGTGGCAGTGGGCAGGGCACATTGCTCGCAGAACGGGTCTATGCGGCAGAAAAGTTCTGGAGGAGCGACCGCGAACCAGAAGACGTTGCGTTGGAAGGCCTCCCACTAGGTTGACCGATGACCTGGTGAAGGTTGCGGGGATCCGCTGGATGCGAAACGCACATGATGATGAGCTGGCGCCCGCGTCTCCGGCTGCAACTTGCATATTTTCAAATTATAGCCAGTTGCAGTTTTTTCGTGTAAAAGTAACAAACGTTCATTATTATAGTAATCCTGTTATTAATCTTAATAATATTATAAACACTGAGTCTACTACAATAACAAATGCAATTTAAACAGCCTTTCCAAAACACAGTGAAAGTGAAACAATCTCAATCATTATTATCAACATAACATCAATATCAATTCAAACAATGAACCGGAAGTCATCACTTCATCAGTAATCGTTTGTATAACAATCGCATCAATACCCATTACTGACGGAGGTGATTATGTAGATATCACAACCGGACATAGCCTGCTAGTCACACCACTAATTTATGGTATCGACATCCTAAATTGTTGTGTTTATAGTGATGTCCTTTATTCCACAATCTATGTCTTCCGACGTACAATGTATGCAGATACGAATCGAGTAGATTTAGTACACCTGCCGCCTTGTTGTGGCTTTATCTGAGCTGCAGATACAAATCAAATCTGTTCGTAGAAACAGGTGTTATAGATTGGATTCGTCTTAGAGTTTGGTCACATATTTCCACTGCAATCGGTTTTTGCTTTGGCTTTTGCTTTGGTCTATACTTCCCTAAAACCGGGCGAAATGGAAAGAAGAAATGGCAAGTCCCTACAGTGCCACAAATTAGGCTGAAAATAAATAAATAAACTGACTATGTTAAAGAATTGGTAATTGAATAACTTCTTGTAATAAAGTAGATACCTCTTAATGCTACGTATTCCTTGTGCGCAATTAAAACATGCATCATAGCAGTGAAACATGAAAGAATATCAATATAGCACGACAAAGTAGCAGCATTAAAAAGGGTGCAGTCGCCCAAGCATTTTCTTGACACAACTCCATAGTTACCCTACAGTTTCAACGTGAATAGACGAGCTGTTTTTTTTATAAAACCACCTCGTTATCCCAACCTTTTGCCCGGATCCGAAGTGAATGAAAAATTCATTGCAAAATTAAAACTTTTGGATCGACTCATCAAATAACCCGTATAGCGTATTGCAGGTGTCGTACAAAAAATAAAATTTCATACGGACGTGGTGTGCGGTACGGACGTACGGACAAACGAATTGTTTTCGTTTTGCTTCCTGTGCGTCGGCAAAGGAGAATTGTTTTTTTTATTGTTGGACAATTTCATGGAGAGAAGCCGAATTTGGGTTGGTTTTGTGGAGAGAGGTTGATGCTCGTGAAAATGTTATTTGGAGCTGCAAATTCACACTTATTGTTAACATGGCTTGGATTAAAATGATCCCTAAAATTACTCTAGTCTCAGCCAATCCAAGTAAGCTATTGATATATGTTGTAATTTTAGATATAGGTTGGTGTAACAATGAACAACAACGGTGGCGCGTTGGCGCAATGGTTGAGCGATCGGCTGTTAGAACATTTAAATCGAACGTTAAAATGTTTGTTAACGCACCCACGATTCTGGAAAAAGTCCTAGTTTGGGACAACGATTAAAAACAAAAGTTTTTGCGTAATGAACAGATGACTGGCAGGTGACTTATAGCATTTAAATTCACGAAGAAGTGTAAAGACTTCTTCCTCTAATCTTTGAGGATTTAAAAAATACCATGGGATATAAAAATTGCAGCAGTAAACGCCTCTAACTTGGACCACGGTCCGGTTTAC
Source organism: Orthosia gracilis (assembly GCA_947562075.1). Lineage (NCBI taxonomy): Eukaryota > Metazoa > Arthropoda > Insecta > Lepidoptera > Noctuidae > Orthosia > Orthosia gracilis. Next base: position 49,142,304 of record OX387271.1, on the reverse strand, counting down.
GATTAGCATCAGACGCTGCCCTTTGGCATACCTTTTGACGTTCGATCATATTGACCGTTTGTGCGTACCTTTTTCGACATCTATTGCAAATAGACATATCAGTTATATTGAATTTTATATAAACTTTGCGATGGGCAGACCATTTTGTTGCTTCTTTACATTAGGGACGACCTTGATGAGGTTCAACGCTTTGGGTACTATATTGTCAATTTAAATTGGAATCTTTCGAGGCTATCATTTTTGCACAAACTAAAACCTATAAGTGAATTTATAAACTATTGAGAGTGATAGGCCATTCGTAATTAGTGCGTCTTAATAGCAAATAATTGCTTAATGTTTCCATCTATGCCCTGAAAGGCTTTTAAATTTAATTATACTTCGCATAAATTAAGCACTTCCTTGTTCTGAATTAAAATTCCTCCCCCAAACATTCACATTTGCTGAAATTCACCTCATATCATAAAACACCTCGCAAGAACAACTTTAACATAGCGAGCGAAATTACTGAGAAAAGTTAAAAGTGCAAACCGAAAAAAAGTGGTAAATTTCGCAAAAAAGTGACTTTCCTTAGCGGACCTGCATCAAAAATGCGGTCAGTGCTCTGGCCGAGTGCCGGTGACACGGTCTATGCTAATGTACCACGTTTACAAAGGGACGAGTTGGGCGAGTGCGGCGACTTCGTTCGCCTTATGCATAACAATTTCGGCTAATTCCCTACACCAGCTCTTAATCGCAGCCGGACACACGAATATTTTTTTGTTACGCTGCTTTTCATTGTGGGTTTTACGGCTTTAAAGTGTTTAACGGATGAGAGTTATACTTGTTGTGAGTTGGTTGACTGTCTTGTTGTTCCGAGGGTATTGGGTTCGATCGCTTGTTTCGGCAAATTGCTTGGTTCTTTCTTAGTAGCAGCATGAGGCTGCTACTAAGAAACCAATGGAAAATCCTTCTGCCTTGCCTTTTCCCAAACAGTTTTGAGGTCAGCTTCCAGTCGAACCGGCTGAATTTCAATATTTTACGTGGAATCTGCCTATCTGACCAACTCAACTCGTCAAATTTGTGTGCTTTTGAATATCTGTAAAGACAGCCGGCACCAACTACTGAAAGTGCTTTTTTGGAAATAGAGACAGCGCTAAATTGTTTTATACCTTTTTTGATGATTGAAGCAACTGTGATTTTGTATTTTGTGCATTCTTTTCTTATTGTGCCGTACAAATGAGATTTATTTAAGATCTCGATAGTGTAATTAGTAGCAACTTCCATGGAATCTGTAACTGTGCCCGATTAAAAGCATAAAACAGTGATAGCCTGTCAAAACGTGAGTGAGGGAGGCATACGAGTACAAGAGTGACGTTATGTTTCGATTAACCATTCTACTAAAACACTTAGTGATACACTACTGTATATCAGTGCGGTTGTTCCCCCTTACATATTGTAGCAGCAACATGAAAACTTAAGGATCGGGAGAGAAACATCGTGTTCAATGCCAATGCTAATACATTAGTAATGAGTCTAAGCGTAGGAGGAACCATTTCATTAGCTACCCTAATAAAGCTGGATGGAGATTATCTGCTATTTATGTGCGTTAGTTACACTTTAACTACGACTATAGTCTGCAATTTAACGATGCTGAGAACTAGCTAATCAAGGGTTTATTTTCCCTTTCATAAAGTGGTTAAGTAATGTGTTGCACGGGTCGATCTTCAAGGTTAAGCAAAAGCTGCTGAGGTCAGTCCGTGGATAGTTCATCCATTGAATACCAAGATTCCCCCAAGCCTCAGAAAGCACGTAATAAAACCATTTGAAGATTTTTAGCAGTCATTAAAGTGGTCAGAAACTAGAATAATTTGACCCCAGTCTTGCCAAAAGATAATGACGTGTTACCCTGTTACTGGGTTGTGGAGGTTAGACAGGCAGACTGGTTGAAGACTTAAAAAGGAACAAATAAGGGACAACACTTTAAATCATAAAGTCATTTTAGTATCAGTAATTAATAATAAAATCAAGCGTGTTTCGGATTATAAGACAAAGATCTGCCATAATTAATTTCCATAGAACAACAAACAAACCGGTCATGTTTACATTTTCACACGATCAACAGCTCTAGGGGATTTTTGCCCGCCTATGAACATTTAAATTAATGTTATAGAGAGATATAATTGTTTTAGTAAGTAATGGAGTAGGTTATGGCCTTGCGTGATCGCATCAGAAATGAGGATATCCGCAGGAGAACTAAAGTTACCGACATAGCCCGAAGAATTAGGAAACTTAAGTGGCAGTGGGCAGGCACATTGCTCGCAGAATGGACGGCCGATGGGGCAGAAAAGTTCTGAATGACGACCGCGAACCGGAAGACAAGTGTTGAAAAGCCTCCCACTAGGTGGACCGATGACCTGGTTAAGGTTGCGGGAATGCGCTGGATGCCAGATGCACGGAATCGGTCAATATGGCGACGCCGGCGCCTGGGGGAGGCCTGTTATGTCCAGCAGTGGATGTCTTTTGACTGAAATGATGACGAATGATGAGGTAATCTCTGAAATTCCTAATCAAGATGATTATAAAAAATCTTGGTATAAAATGACATTAATGCTGAATCTTAACACTTTACTATCTGAATAAAAATGTATACCAAGAAACACAAACACTGAAGCGAAAGTCTAGGACATATATAATTTAAATCCGACTTACGTTTTCTGACGATTGAAAAATCAGCCCTTAATTGAGCAAAGTGAGTTTGTCCTTGAAATCAGAGATATCACCTGCCAATATTCAAAAATCAAATAAATAAAAGGTCCTTCGTTCTGTCCGATTCTGGCTGGTTCGGGCCGGATCGGGCCGGTTCGCTCCCGGTTCGGCGTGCATTATTCATGACGCCGACACGCACGCCCGTGTATGAATTGAAACGAACCGGCGCGGCGCGACGCTCGCCTTTTATAGCCCAATGTAAATACGCTCCAAGAGCGATCCGTTTCGGATGGATTTGATTTGATAAATTTTTAAATGACATTATTTTTCATGGTGCTGTTTGTGTCTTTTCACTGTTTTCATTTTATGTTGTTTGTTTTTTTTTTTTTAAATAAACACTGCTATGTTGACTTTTTACTGTAAAAAAATCTTTGCTTTGTAACATTTTAAAGTAAACGAATGATAATAAAATGCAACGCTATTCGTTCTACAAAAAAAAACAGCCTAAATATTTGAGCGTTAAAAACGGCATGGTCGTATTTACAAGTTTAGTTAGATGTAACTTCTCTACACTCGAAAAAGTCGCCTCTAAAATGTTGGTGGTATTTTTTTACTTTTCATTTTTATTCGTTAACTAAACAAATGCCAAGCGGGAACGGACCGACCAGCATCAAAGAGTGGGTACAACTCTGTGTAGGACCCAACATATTACACAGTAATAAAGAACAATTGCTAAATCTTAGCTGACTTAAATGTGAGCGTCTGAAAGTGAGTTATATACGAAAGAAATTTCATTAATTGTCTACGTTTTTTCAAAGTGATCGCAAGCGCTACTGCTGACCATAAGGGTTCGATGTCTGCGTCGGACAAAGTTGTATTGGTTTTAATCATCTGGAATTTCTAAGTAACAGCCCGGAGTCTGGATCTGTGCCGTTGATGGCAATAGACACGCCCCCTATAACATGGGACTTTAATGTAACTGCACACCCACATTTCAGCAGTTATATAGAAGTATGTTCATTTGGAGTGTACCCCATTGATGCGAAGTTCATTACCGCGATGTACGTTACTGCGAAAGTTTACCTTTGCGAAATACGTTGTCACGAAAGTTCTTTACTGCTATGTACGTTACTGCGAAAGTTTATCATTGCGACGTACGTTGTCGCGAAAAGTCATTTAGGAGGGTTGCTGATACTGGTGATAGTGGGAACAGTATATTGTTGGACATGACTAACAAATGGCTTATCAAGAAATTCCTCAGTAGCATCAAAGATACAGACATCAGCATAGTCAAGAAGAGGAATAAGAAAAGACTGAGCAAGAGTAACTTTAGTTGAGAAAGGCAAGAACTTCTGAAGACGCTTCAGATATCGAAACTAGCAAAACACTTTCCTGCTTACTTCCGCAATGTGAACATTCCAAGATAGGTTGCAGTCTAAAAATCAACAAAATTAAAATTCATATAGGTCCCTATCTAAGGATGTCACACACTAGATACTTAATCTACCTACATAAATAACACCTAAAACCTTCATCAGTGCTAATTATGTTTTTTTTTATAATACATAGGTACGCAAGTCCACCCATATAATCTTCAATATTCATGTCATTATTTCGTGACAAGTGTCTTTTCAGTTTATTTAAATAATTTGCTGTGCGAAAACGAATTTCGCTTTTTAATTACAGCTCTTACTCCTTCTTCCTTTTGTTTCTTGATCAATTCTTCGAATGTTTTATATATGGTACGTTATCATTATGTTGTTATTATTATCTTTTGGTTCAATTATTATTAAATTTGCTTAAAATTTTTGCTCATTTGTTAGTCATGTCCAACAATATAATATTTCGACTATCACCAGTATCAGCAACCCTCCTAGACGACCTTTCGCGACAACGTACGTCACAATGATAAACTTTCGCAGTAATGTACATCGCAGTAAAGAACTTTCGTGACAACGAATCTCGGGATAGTAAACTTTCGCAGTAACGTACGTTGCAATGATGAACTTCGCAACAATGGGGTACACTCGTTTATTTGTGCAACTCTGCCCAATTCTTCGGGGCGTACAGGCGTGATGTTATGTTAAATTGTTTTAATATCATCTGTTAACACAGACGAAATAGAAACGTTGTTTATTTAAAGAAATGTGAGAGTTAATGTATGACGAAACAAAACTGACATTAAATGTATGAGAAACGTAAATTTTCTTGATATTTCTATTCTTGATTTTAATCTAGACGCAAATAAAGTAGTATGTCTGTTTGAAACTGAATTAAATATTAAAAATTCTTGTTACCACGATGAACAAGCAAAATATGCATTTTTCGAAGCAAGTTATTTTTCTAACGGGTCTTAAGAAAAATAACTTGCTTCGAAAAATGAATATTTTGCTTGTTCGTCGTGGTACCAAGAATTTTTCCCTTGTAATGTAGGCATTATAGAAAAAAAATTGATATTCCCTAGTTTTATGTAACCCTACCGGGCAAAATTCAAGTAGAAAAGTATTCGGAGAATATTATAGAGAGAGATTACATAAATATTAGAGATAGCTTAAAAATCCTGTGAAAAGGAATATTTTACTCAGTGTCTAGAGGCCTTAGACAAGTGATAATCTATCATCGAAAGCGTGGCGAGAGCGATTGGAAAAACGTAAAAAAAAATATAGGAATGTCAAACGCTATTGAAATGTTACGGGACCTGATCGTGATTTTGATCCTTACATTTTGGAATTTCAACCATCGCCTTTGCTGACGTCAAATGACATTTGTCTAGGGTCTTCTTTTTTTTGCGTGGAGAAATGTCATGCATACTGCGCTAGCACGCGGAGATAGCGCAGTTATGTGAGACTCCAACTCCGCGGTGTCCTTCTGTGCCACTAATGGCAGGCACGCGTTAGCACTCATCAGTGATCTCTCCGCACTTGTTTAGGGCTTAAGGTCAGACCTTGCAAAAATTGTAGGTATGAATGGATGTCAACCCCAATCATTTTGACATTCAAAAATCGTTTTTGCTGTTAGAATGTCACTGTGTTAAGAGGCTCCAGAAAGAGTGTCATTTACCAGCGAAGGCGATTGTCAAAATGCTGAAATGTAAGGATCCCCCGATCACGACGTAACATTTCTATATCATCATTATCATCAGCATTTTAATGTTCCCACTGCTGGGACACGGGCCTCCTCTCTGTGAAAGGGAATGGGCCGTAATCCAAGACGTCGGCCCGGTGCGCATTGGTACATGTCACATGTCTTCGAATCACGATATTTTCCTTCAACGTTTTGAAAGCAGTGTTGATAAATATAATGCAACTTGTAAGTCGCCGCCGTTACCACTGGGCCACAACTGATCTCTATTTCTATTTCGATACCGCTCGAATAAGTACCATACATTTTCGTAATTTTACCAATCGTTGACAAATCGTTTTCATTGATAAAATGTTACTTATCTTCCTAAGGCCCTCTTACCCAAACACATACAGGCTATCACAAAAATATAGATATGAAGGTAAATTCCACGTGAGCTTTTCTCTCGCTAACCAGAAAAGGATTAGAAAGAGAGAAGCCATATCCCTCTCCAAAAAAATAAAAATGACATGCCACGGCAACAAACATAAAGTCAAGCGAATAAAAGGCCTCATAAAATTATCACCTATGTATTAAAACTTGTCAACGAAAAGCTTTCCCTGCGCTGCGGCCATGTTAAAAAATTCAATTTAGAACCTCATTTGTGATTTTCATCAAGTTAAAAACTCTAGTTTTGTTCGACGCCGAAATATTAACACACGGCATGAGGGGGAAGAGGAAAGCGAGAAGTATTGATTAGGAAAATAATTATGGTAATTTTATCCTTGATCGAAACGTTCTTGAGTTTTCCTTGGTTCACTTTGTTGGTCAGTAGGTACGCATGGCTTTGCAAGTATTGTATTTGCCGACTCCTTAAAGGCGTTTGGATAAATACATTGATGATACTATACTACTAAGGTCCACTTGCACCACCCTGGGCTATTTTACTAACTCCAAGTTAGTAGTTAATACGGCCAATTATATATATATATATATACACCGTGAAATTTAAATGGTTGTTTTCCCGCAGCGAAATGGTTTTGTCTATGTAATACAATCGTTTCGTAGTTATATAAATTATTAGAAACAAAAACTGGCATATTTAACATTGTGAAAAACTAAACTCGAAAGCGATCACGAACCAATAGTATACCTCCCGATATCTACGGCCGAACGACAGCAGGCCGTTGACCCGGGTGCTAGGTCACCGTCGAAAGGATTAGGTTCGAAGGCGGCTCCGTTTGATCATGTTACGCGCGGGCTAGATTATGCCGTATAATTACACGCGAGAGCTTATTTTACTTTAAACATTTAATAAATCGGTCTTTGCTTTGTCGGCTTGTGGCTCGCTCGTTTGTTTTGCGTGCAAACTTTTATGCCGTATCACCACGTGCGAGAGTATATTTTGGTTTGACATTATTTTGTGCATCGGTTTTCTTTGTAGGTGGTGACACGAGTAGTACCTAGTACCTACAAGTTACGTCTAGAGTTACTATTGTTACTCACTTTTTCGAGTTGATGAATATTTTTTTAATTATTTTAAAACAGAAACATCGTTATTTATTTACTTTAACTCTATACTTCGAAAGTACTCCTTAAGGCAAGTCGTTCTGCCGCGGGAAAACAACCAATTAAATTTCAGGGTGTATATATATATATACCATATATATAATTAATATTCCATGTTTCATATATAAATAACCTCGTGGGTTATCTATCATAAGTTCGAAAAATATTTGACCGAATTTCATTTCTCCTAAAACTTTTCAACTATTATCGTTTTTTTTTTTACTTCGTCGAAGTCACGTTTGCCACTGTCTCAGTTGACAATTCGATTTTTTCGTTTCTCCGACGTTTCATTTGGTCGAAAAACTTTGTACCGAAGTTACATCTAGCCGAAATTACATTTGCTCGAAGTATTATGTTCCCGAAGATTTCCCATATTTTCCAAACGCCTAGAAACTAAGTCATGCAGTTTCGTACATTTTCAATTTCGTAAACTGAATTTGAGCGGTGGGTCTTAGTCGCTAGTATTGGGCAAGACCTGTCTCTGCCAGTATTAGTGAGGAATATGCTGGTGGAGACAGAAAAAATAGAGGCAACCATCTCGATGTAGACACGCCAAAACCCCGCCTGTATCATTTAAGGCAGGTGGAACGCCGAGGTTTTGGGCGCTTTGAGTGGGGACTATGTCCGTCCACCGAGTGACCTCAGGAAATACAGTGGCACAGTAATCACGTTCTGCCGTTCACAACGAGGCTCACGGGAGATTCCTTTATTGTATCCCCAAGGTTGTGGTATTTTAAGAAGTGCTGATGGTGATCACCGGTTTGGTTTTATTGAGGTAAAAATACCTCACTTCTGATTTCTTCCCCAAAAGTTCAGGCGCGAGTTCAGGCGAAGGTTTTCCCTCAGCAAACGATTGTAGACCTTGTCAAAGTATTCCCTTCACTGGCCACCATTATTATAAAGCTCGGTTTTTTTTAATGGCCGAGATTATTTCACTCTTCTTTATTTATCATGGTAAGCCTTTGTTTTATTGTAATGTTAGCACACATGGTCACAAGGTGACCCTACGCAACGGTCTAGTTGGCTTTAGATTCGTATTCAGACTCATTGTCATATGATCCTCTTTTGGTTTCAAATTCACGAGAAAGTTTGTACACACTATTTCATAGTTCCCTATCCATTTATATAAATTTTAAAGACATAATATAACATGGCATATTTTTATTTACTCTAATTATATAACAAAACAGCTTACATATAATTTTTTAAGCATAAAGTCTCTAATCGTAATAATGTTTAAGCATATAACATTCTAATGCATAAATTTACTTACGCATAATGATATTAAAACAGAATTTTATACGCATATCAAATACACATAATAATTAACCCCTAAAATGCTAAACACTAAAACACTGAATATGTCTTACTGAAATACCAGAGAGATGAATAGTGGGCGAATACAAATGTATAAACAGCGACTTAAAAAAAAAATGTTGCTGCGCTGGGGCTCCTCTTTCTGTCTACACAGTCTAAAGTAACTTAAAATGAAGAAGATGACGACCCCTTCATCAAGTCATCCCTTTCGAACCAAAACTATCCGTGTCGGGGTGCCCTAAATACTCGACCTCACTTCACTCGTTCTTGGACTATTTTTTTAAATTATTAATTAATAAAAATGTCTAATGCATGACAGTTATTAATAAATTATTTGCATGAAAATTTAAAATAAATACGTAGACACAGGCAAGACTGCGTGAAGTCGGTTTTACAGCGATTCGTTTCTGTCACTAAATTTTGTAGCACATCATATTGACTTTTTATGACACTATTCTTACTAGATTACTATTGTTACGCTACGGCCAAAAAAGCAAAAAGTTATTTTGTAAATCGGCGAAACTTTGTTCAGTAAAATAATACATATGCCACGTGATCTGCTACTTCGATGATCTGAAAATATGTCAAATAATACATATAGCAAAATAGACGTCGGTCAATAGTTTTCGGTAAAATGAAATTCGAACAAAAAAAAATCGGAGGAGTAATCGGTTACCCAACCTCGTGTTACGATACGTGTGTTTTCGGCGAAATATAAATAAATGCTTAATTAGACTTTTAAATTCTTTCTGATATTTCCTTTAGAATTATTCTAACAAAACATTAAATGTACCTACATTTTTAATTATAATACTAAATTAATACTTATCATAAAACAAATTTTCCATTACTCCAACAACGAAACAAAAACAAATAATTAACAAAATTTAAACTAAAACAAACAAACACACACGTATCAGAAGCCCCACAAACAAACTAGATCCTCCTGTGAGCGCCGCGGCAACGAAGCAAAACTCCACTCTTTGACTTGGAAACAAATAGTTAATTAGCTAGAGAGCTCGTTAGGCATGGATTGTACCAAAGTTGCCACTACTTTTTACAGCAGTGCACAGGGCGAGCCTTAAGTTCGCGGGGTTTTAAACGAACCAAGAAACGTCCCGTTCTACTTACGACCGTTTTTTTAGACGTTGTAGTGAATGGAATGCTGCTTGAGAAATGGAGGTGACTCGCTGTAAATAGTTGCGTTTGAGTTATTTTTTGGCTGGTTAAAAAGGGATTTTGGTCAGTTAGTTGGCTTATTTTTAGGTTGGTTAATTAGGTGCTATTTAGGTATAGGGTACTGGCTCCTGAAATAAATTATTCTAACCTAGCTTTAGAGTCAGGGTTTTAATGTAAGGTAATTCATCATCATCATAGCATCCGAAAGACGTCCACTGCTGGACATAGGCGTCCCTCAAGTGGCGCCACATTGACCGGTCCCGTGCGTTTTGCATCCAGCGGATGCCCGCAAGCCTCACCAGGCCATCTGTCAACCTGGTGGGAGGCCTTCCAAAGCAGCGTCTTTAGGTTCGCGGTCGCCACTCCAGAACTTTTCGGCCCCATCAACCGCGAGCAATGAGCCCTGTCCACTGCCTCTTAAGTTTGGCAAATCTGGCGTAATTAAAGTTTTTTTTATTTATCTAACAGATTGGCTTACCTACCTTTACCTCGCTTCCTGAACCACTTCAGAACCCACGTACCTTAGCGGAATAGCAGCAGAGTATCGATGAGCAGCCGAGCCGCAAAGCATGCTCCACCTCCAATCCTGCCCCCTGTGCTCCAAAACACGCAGCCAAAGCGACCATTGCGTTGCCATCGACGATGCCGTGGAATAGAATAGAATAGAATATACTTTATTGTACACCAAAAAATGAAATTACACATATATTAAAGTGACAAAGTTTTGGGCAAAAAACGAATTACTGTTGTCCCAGTGACACAAGCCTTGTTTCCAATCAGTGTTGTTGCGAACATCAGCATCAGCTGCCGCGGAACTTCAGCATCATTTTCAATATCAGGATCAACATCAGCATTGATCGACTCTGATATTAGTGCTGAAGTTCGAGTCGTGAAATGACTGCAGAGGGGGTGGGGCTTACGGCACGAGTTCTTTTCGGTAGGGGTTTTTAACCAATTCTTTTGTTTATTTTGTCACAAAATGGACATAAATTCATAATAATCACTACTGTTGCCCTTTTTTAAAAGAAAATAATTAAAATCAGCATCAGCATCCGCTAATGTCAATGATAGAATATCAGCGGATGTGAAAAAATGTGCATCAGCAACAACACTGCATTCAAATATAACATGTGATAAAGCTATTCAAGAAACCAAGTAACGTATTCCCTTGAAATGAAATGTAATAAAATACAGACAAAGAAAATGACACAATGTACCTAATAAAACAATGAGACAATGTACATGACACAGTTGCAGAAGAGAATGAAAGTCGTACTATTTAAAGAGGTCAAGGAATCGGCCCTCAATAAAAAGATCTGCAGGGTAATTCACCACAAGGGCAACAATGTAACACAGTTGAAGTTCAAGTTGAAGAAGAATCGTAAATCTTATTTACAATAGATATTTCTCTATTTATTTAAAGAGTTTTGTTCCATACAATTTTGGTGTACAGTTACACTATAATCACAACACATTAATATTATAAAGGCGTTTGTTACTTCTTCGCGCTCAAACGGCGTGATATATAATAGCCAGGAATATCACGTAGAATTTAAAACTAAACTTTTTATCCCGGGAATAGATTCCTTCGGTTAATGATCGACCTTCACGTGGGTGAAGTCACTGGCAGAGGCGAGTAAAATATATTTATCTATCTTCTCTTTAATCCTGAGTGTTATATAAACATAAATGAAAATAACAAAATAAAAGTAAAACATTCTTCCGAATGTTCCTTGACAAGTATGGGTGTAAAAACCGAATGGTCAAACAGTAACTGGCCAAGTGTGAATTACACTAAAATAACACTAAAACGCGCGAATTGAATAAGACTGAAACTGTATTCTCACCTTGTAGAATTAAAAGAAATAAAAAGAATATCGCCGTAGTATAAATAAGCATTAAAAGATTCAGTATTAAAGTTAAAAGATAAAAAATGAGCAAATAAAAAGATATCCTTTGTGGTAATTCAAAAAAGGAATTATTTTAAACATATCATTTGTACGTGAACATCTAAATTTAAACAAATTTACTTCACAAATAACACCTCCAATGCAGCCAGTATCTTTGCACCACAAGGCTGTATGTTCGTATTTTCATATATCGCATTACACGAAACAAAGGGACCCGTGGGGCGAGCATATGTCATAGTGCTTTTATTACACCGCACATGGAATAAATGTGCCCCATATTGGTTTATTTATCTTTGTCACTGTGAAATTAAATATATTTCTTAGAAAAACGACCTTTTTCCGTCTAAGCATATTTCCTTGAACTTTTATGAATAGTGTTAGTTGTTCACGATTCAGCGAAATTTAATTCAGTTTAGCAGTTTTTGACGTTGAAATACTTGTTTTTTAGACAGATTCATGTGTTGAATTTAATTTTTGGAGTGTTTGGGTGGCTATTCAGAATAGGATATCCATGTTTACAGTTAAAAATAGATATGGGGTTTACTAAAACTGGGTAGAGCTCACCGAAGGCGCAGGAGAAGAGTTCTTCTGAATTATATTGATTTCTGGAACTCGTGTTTCGTCGTTGAGGCTCGTGGATAACCTTCAATGTTAAGGAACGCTTCCTGAGGTCGGTTCGTGAAGGTGACATCCACTACATATAACGAACACTTCATACCTTGGACAGTAGGCAAATTCGTTGATCAGCGATGTCATTTGTAAATTTTTGACAGTCGTTATGGATAATCAGTCCGAAATTCTGACAACCAGTATTACCAATGAGTCCCAGTTACCCAGTATTTGGGTTTTGGAGGTCAGATATGCAGTCGCGTTATCTGTAGTTCTATAATAATATTATAAAGAAGAAAGATTTGAATTTGTGTATGTAACGAATGAACTTAAAAAACTACTGGACCGATTTCAAATTCTTTCACCGTTGGGACGCTACACTATTCGCGGGTGAGATAGGCTAATTTTTATCCCTGTATTCCTACGGGAACGGGAACTACGCGGGAGAAACCTTGCGGCGTCCGCTAGTGTAAAACAAAGCTGCATCTGATAAGATTGGAAAAGACTAAACAGATCTATAAATAGTTGAAACAGACTAGTTATTCAATTCAGTTGCCAGTATTTTTGTCTAAACAGCTGAATTACTTTATAATCTAATATCAGAACATCCAGAAAAACTGTTTAAAAGCGGTGTTGGTAAGCTAATATTATGCTCCGTAAGATTCACTATATATTATTCATAGACACACGCACGCTTGCCTCGCGAATACTTCGGCATTCTCCTTTATTGCCAACCCAAATGTGTTTATATACGCGGTGTCTCCGTGAAGATTTTTTATCCTCGGTTTATGAGATTCAGGATTTTGATCTGGTTGTTTTAAGTTTTATTATTTTTGTGTTTAAATGAGAAATGGATGAGGAAAATTTCTAATAATTGATTATGAATAGGAATAAGAAATTTTATTTGACATGTGTTACGGACGATTGGTGGACTATCTAACGTGTTTCATGTACACATACCGAATTAAAATAATACATGCATGCAAGATCTTAAATAAGAGTGGCTCATGACATGTCTGCCGTGCATGCAAATATTTTAGGTACAATTATTATTATTATTAATTAGATCATGCAATTCCATCGCACATTTAAGATATTCATAATTATTATTATAATGTAAGAATCAGTTCATTTCTATTGAATTCAGATATGTCACAAAAATAGATACCTTGTATAAATATGATGCTTATTTTCTTAACAAAATAATTCCCGAATGTCTTAATATACTCATACTTCGACCAAATCACAGCAAAAAATATTGTGGAAAACTTGCCAAAGAAACGACACAAGTTTCGTCTTTCATGAATACTTAAATACGCCTGCGGCTGATAAAAAATACAACAAAATAAAAGGCAATAGAAACTGCCAACAACGATAGATGGAAATAGAAACAATCAATCCTCTTCAAATGCTTTCAAAAGAACAAATAGTGTACAACGAAAAAAACGGTGATTGCCCACTTAAAATTCATCAGTGAATTTCGATGCTAGAAACATTTTCTGGGGCAAATAATAACAAAAAGGCTTTAGCCTGGATTTTAATGCTAGGGATGTGCACAAATAAATTCACGAAGATTTTTCAGTGGACGCGGAGGGACTGCGTAATTTGTATGCTGCGTAGTATCGGGGTTCCGTATGGTTTGTAGCGGTGGTGAATGAAATCGTGATGTTTAATTCAGAGGTAGACTTATCAAATTGTGATCAGATTTCATTGCTAGTTTTGGTTTTGCAACTGCCAAATATTATACATACCGAATAATTTCGATGTAAAATGTAGTATGTAAAAAGTAATGTGTTCGAATGAGGAAATATCAAGATTATTAAGCCGTTAGAATCCATCTGCCTATATAAAAATCACTTGCTGCTTCACTACACAAAATACTCACACAAACTTAATGTATTACCATCCAAACGGCACTCAAGGTACCTATTTCTGTCAAATGAGAAGCAGCTTTAACCATAAAATTATGCTTAGGTTATTCGATAACATTATTTAGTATTGAATTACAAAACTATCATACACAAAAACTGTACGTCTATATTCCTCGAAGGGTGAGGTCCTAAGGTAAGGTTAAGAAATTAAGAGTTAAGACCCTGCGAGAAATAAATAAATTATCTACCTACCTAAATTAAAGATATGCTGAGAGACTAGTCAAAGTGGTAATTTATTGATAACGTTTCCGGAAAGTCCTAAAATTTTGTGATTGAATCAAATTACGATACTTTCGAATTATAAGCAAAAAAAAAAACAGAAATGAAGCTAGTTGCATTTTCGCAAGCATCAGTAGGTCTTTATAGAGAAGAACGTGCAATAAACTCCACGGAAACTCTTTTCCATTGATAAGTTTAAATTACAAGTACTTGGTTACATCAGTCTTGTTGGAAAATTACATATATATGAGAGCGATGTAAAAAGACGAGCACGTAAAAGCGTCTAGAGAACAACCACAAAATACAATAATTGTGATAAATGTAAGGGATGCCAAGCGCTATTAATGCCTTTTATTATGGCATTTCGACAATCACCATCGCTAATAGAAGAACATTTCTCTAGATCTAGAGCCTCAGGCCCTCTAACATAAATAAATCCTGAATCAGATCAATTTCCAAAACCAGAAAACGTACCTATTGTCGTACATTTCAGTATACGGAACCTCACCACCGGCCGCTGCTTCACTCCTCCCCAAACTATGGGGCGTACGTCACCCGCGGGTTGGACCGTCAAATCCTGCTATAAATATACTCATGAGCTCATTTATATCCAGCTCTCTTATTATTTGTTTACTGCTTTCAGTTATAATAATTTATTACTATTGTAAATAAAGTCAGTTTAACATGTGAGATGTGTGTACGTCTATCTCAACAATTTACATAGAAAAGTTTTTAAATTATTTGTTTTTTTAAAACCTCCGACGCATTTTTATTTCATGCTACATAATTTATCTAGTAGTAGACACGCTTCGATCGACAATCTGTTGACCACCAAAAGACACGATATCTTGTGAAAACACTCCGATTCAAACAGTAAAACGCCCATAACTTTAGAACGGCTAAACCGATTTACATCAAACATAGCTAAGAATACTTTTGATTACATTATCTTTCAAACAAATAAAAAACGATTCCATCCACACGGTGGACACATATACACAAACACACAGTTACAAGCGTCAAACTTATAACACCCCTCTTTTTCCAAATCAGCAGCACAAACTTAGTTTAAGAATGACAATCATTTTTTTTTTTTTTTGTCTATGCATCTTGAGTTCCAGACAAAATTACTTTCTAAAAGCAAAAACGATCGTCAATGCACTGTCATATGTGAGTGTGGGAGTGTGAGGAAACGGCCAAAGAAAAGATGGATGGACTGTGTGAGGAGGTATATAAAAGAAAGGGAGTCAGTGATGGCGTGACGGGAGACAGGACGGTATGGCAGATGAAAATATTTTGCGAAGATCCCAAGTAACATGGGACAAGGACCGGAAGATGATGATCGCCCTTGGTTAGTTGTTAGAGCATTCCTAAGGCATTAATAATCTGCCTTTTTAATTGTTGCTTTTATGATTATTTGACTGTATGATATTGATGAATTTTTGACTGTTTGAATTTAATTATTGATTGTTTTTTTTGGGTTTTTACCTGTGTATAATATAATTTAATGTATCATGTTTAACATATGGGCTGGAATTGTCTGAAATAAATAAATATTGCATTGTTGTGCATGAAGTTTAAATAAATTAATATTGTTTATTTAAAGTCCTTATTATTGGAAGTGGCGATATTTAATTAGTACATATCGTTCGTGTTCATTTTTGACTTAACAGCAGTCTCTATCACTGATACAACGTTTACTTTGACTCTCTTGTTAATTAACTAAATCTAACAAACCCCGCTTTATCCGAACAGAAAACAAACTCCAGTCCAGTCCAGCAGTTTCTGCAACATGTTTTACTTTCAGTGAACAAACCTCCACGGCTCACGGGAACATCTGTCCAATAAAAGCAATATAAATCCGCACTCTTCCACTTAAATTGTCTGTTAAAATAAGGCAGAACAACAATTGCTCGCACCACTACAATAAAAGTTAAACAAAGGCCTGGCGGGCACTTGCCCCCGGAAATCCATTCGTTGAGGCCGCAGGCTCTAATTTCCTGTTCACGGCTGGGCCGCATAGAAAACGTGATTCTTTGCCGAGGTGCCCTGTACTGTGCTGTGTGGAGTGTGGAGTGTTGGGTACAGCCTTTCAGTTAATGGTGTTGGAATATGCAGTTTTGTGGAGTAAAGAGGTTTGTGCAGAGAAATCGTGTTAATTTGAGAAGGAATTGTTTTTTGTTTTTATGTGAAACTGAGTAAAACTTTTGGCTCGCAGCATAATGAAGTGTGGTAATTTCGATCAGAATGAGTTAAAGCTTTTAGAGGCTCAATTATTTTCTTTACTTTTTCAATTTTTTGCTAAAATATTGCTATGTACTCGTATAAGAAATATTAAAAGTGCATTTAATTGCTACGTATGTGCTACGAGAATGCTACGCCCTGTAACTACGCCGTAGCTGTGTCGTAGCACAGTACTGGACACAATATTATTTTGTCAAAATTATCTGCCGTCAGCGGCTTTGCCTGGGTTTTGTTCTGTATTATTTAGTACTTCCCGCAATGTCTTCATAAATTATAGCATATATGTTATTGTGATGTATGAGTTTATTACTGTAAAGTTTAATCAAAATCCATTCAGTAGTTTTTGCATAAAACAATAATAAGCAGAATAGTAATAAGTTTATTGAGCAGCCACTAAACAAACTCATTTTAAAAGGCATATCATGAACTGCTTGCGAAGCACACTCTATGAAACTTGAATTTACATATTAAATCTCTTCGCTATCTTATCAACAAAAAAGGTTGAAAAATATACATTTAACAAAGTAACAAAACCTTCCCCGTAGGCTTTTCACGAACCGGAAATTAGTATCTTCAGGCGTTTCTCATGAAAAGCCCCGAGCGCTCCGGAAGAGAGGAATTTCCCGCGGGCCGAGTGGCCAATGGTAATGTGCCGAATTAAATGGTGCCATATTAGTGAATGTTCTACTTCCTCTACTAACTTTAATATTATTTGTTTTAGTGCTACTTGAATAAAGATGCAAAATTAAGCATAGTGGCTCTTAGTGCTTTATCAGGGTTGACGCGACAAGGTTCACTTGCTCGTGTATAACTAGCTTCTGCCAGCGGCTTCGCCCGCGTGAAAGTCGAAAATTATCCTGAAGGAACATATTACCGGGATAAAAACTATCCCATGTGCTATTCGTGACTGTAATATATTTAATTTTATCCAGATCCGTCCAGCCGTTTCAGCGTGAAGAAGTTAAAAACATATAAACACACACACTCACAAACTTTCGCCTTTATAATATTAGTGTGATTAGTGTGATAGTGTGTTTATGAAAAATTAATTTAACCACAGTGAAGTTTCAATTACTCGAGTTAGTGTTGTAAAAGTAGTGAAGTAATTACTAGGGCGACTTTAACAAAACTATTGGCAATTTAATGGAAGTTTTCATCGAAGTAGCATGTTAGTCGATATCGATAGTAGACAAGTGGCATATCATCGGCGATAATGATTGTCAAACAGTCGAAAATGTATAAGACCTGAAGGGTAGTCCTATCACATACGTAGTTCATCACATATCATTTTGGAGTTGGTATTTTTTAACGATGGATAGAATATCCCCTATCTAGAAATAAAAAGATGTATGTAATAGTCCAAAATAGTACCTATTTTAAATATAGAATGTGCTGACCCCCGATTTCTGTATAGAGTACTTTCAGTAGTGAAAAATAAATTATGAAATGTGATACAATTTTAAATTTACCTAAATATTCTGATTTTGAGTCATACAATCACAGTATTGTTATAATTAAAAATCACACGGTGGTAATACAGATGACCTAAAAAACGAGCCGCAATGGCGTGACGTCATTCAGGCAAAAACTAGTAGTTGTCATCTATCAGTTCAGTCTAAGCAACTATATCTTCAAATATAGATTTATTATAAATAATACAACTCGAAATAGTATTTTAAACTTAAAACTCGTTTAAAACTTAAAACACAAACCAGTTTTTTAAAAGCAGATAATAATAATCACAAAAAAATTGATTTTGGAAATGAATATCATCTGTGACATGTTGATAAACAAGTTTTCTGTAGTTTTAACGCTGGTATTTGTACAACTCACATCAACGATGCCGATTGTGATTCATTCTTTCTCAAAAAATCAAGAAATACGAATAGTGGTTAATGTTGAATAAGTGCCGGTCGTCACGACAATTTTGTTTACATACCAGTATTACGTCACCAAAATGGCAGACAGCGATTAGCAGGAATAAACAAACATATGCATTTTTTTAGTATTTTGCTTTTGAAGTCGGTTCACATTTTGTGAAAAGTTTTTATTTCTCTCTTTTTAGTTTTACTATACCATCACTAAAAATGAGCAAATTCTATAGTACGGTACCTAAGGATTGACAAAATACGAGTACGAAAATACCCATAATAACTCAATTTACACATTCGTGCTGATATCCATATCATGAAAATTGCTGGATCGATTTTGATGCAACTTGCATTATTTCCTAAGTTAAGAGATACTCAATCCAGCACAAAAAGAATCATCACGATTCGATAAGTAGTTTCGGAGAAATGGGCGGACAAACGTACACACATACAAACATACATACACTTATAAAATTTGGCATACATTTTTAGAAGCCAACGTAGAATAGCAAATGTTAATATTATGCTGTTCCAACAATATTACATACATACGTGTCAAATTGATTACCTCTTTTTTTGAAGTCGGTAAAAAGGTTTAAATTTTATGTTCTTTTTGTAGTATTTTGCCGAAATGTTTTATTTTTGTAGATTTTTAATAAGAAGTACTTTCATTTCTTTTTCAAACATAGTAGAATACCCTTTTATATTGATTATATGTCAAACTCTACTTTACCCTGAAGACCTGCCATGGCAGTAAAGTAGGATTTGAGATGTTCTTAACACAAAATACTCAATTCAGAAATCGGCCCATAATAATCTTTTTGACTTTGCATTTGTTCTACAAAAATCTTTTTAGTATTCCTTTTGTAATTAAACTACATTCGTCTTACGGCGTCTGTGAATGAAAACAAAGGAAGCGGAAGTTCTTGAGAAATTCTTCACAATAGCGTGTCCTGGTTCAAATAATTATGTAGTTATTAAGAACGGAATAACTTGAGTGCCGCGGAATTAACTTAAGAACTATGTCAAAGTAAACGGTTGTAAGGAATAGACGAAAAGAGCTATATTTGGAACTGATGAAGCATATATTTACATGAACCCGTATTTTTTGCTTTATAAAAATTGACAAAGATAAAGAGCATCAAAGTTGGAGTGGAGGCTTGTGACGTCACTTTGTCAGTATTACGTGTTGCTACACGTAATACTGACAAAGTAATAGTGTCACTGTGACGTCACACGATATTTCAACGCACTGTATCGTCGTAATTTTCTGTTTACGTGGCAAAACAAAATATACGTGTCCAATATTTTTAGGTGTTTAGTTTCAGTTAGACGGACTAAAAATATATTTTTTGTCTACTACCCTACTGGTAAATTTATATCTTAAGCTGCAAGGAGCATGACGTTCATCCTGTGTTCGATTCCCGGGTCAAGCAAACAGTTACCTGGCATTTGACGATGGCAATAGGCTCACTCCCTATTCCGTGGGACGTAAAACACAGCTGATGCAATGTGGGTGTACAAGTGCTATTTAACCTTTTAGAAAATACCGGCGCGATGTTATGTGTAACTCAAAATATTCACAAATCTATTGTCACGGTTTCCTAAGTACTCAAATAACTTTCCCAAACCCCTTCACATTTCTTCCAATGCTAGTAGTAATTCCTATAAAATCCATGCATTCATGTGAGCCACTAAATCCCAAGAATGTCGACTTCAACGCACAGGAGAGCCATTGATCAATACAAGCCATTTCACCAGCGTTTGCAGGCCAGGCACATACCCACACAATTTACGAAGCTACAACACTACAAACATGGTCGTACTACATAAATCACTCTTATTTTTGTCGGTTAATACTTTTAGAACTTCCATGAATAGTGCTAAGTCGTACATATATTTATGTTTGGACTACATTTTTAACTGAAAAGAGAGCTTTTCTTGGTCTTTTTTGCATAAAATTTATTGGTATGCATTTGTCAATATTGTATAAGTCCTTAAGATAAGATAAGATAAGATTTATTTATTTCTGAGTATATGGTACATACAAGATCTTAATATTAAACAGTTTCACATATACTACCGTTGCCGGTGTAGAAATATTAAAATTAACCTACAAAATCAAACTGTCCAAGTTCTAGGCCGCAACACTAAAATTGTATTAAACAGTTTGTCATCGAAACGCTAAGTACAAGATAATAGATGTATATAAGCAGACACAATAGACACAGCAATAGCCTACGCATACATGGTGTGCGCGCGACGCTTGAGACGTACAATATTATAAATCAGTTTTAAATATGAAAATAAAATGTCAAAATTTACTAATTACATAATGTCAAAACCTACTTATTATAAAATGTCAAATGCTTCAAAATAAAATAAAAATAGAAAAAAAACATTACAAGTAAAGAAGTGTAAATAGGTAATAATAGTGTAAATAATAAAAATAAAATGTCAAAATTTACTAATTACATAATGTCAAAATCTACTTATTATATAATGTCAAATGCTTCAAAATAAAATAAAAATATAAAAAAAAACATTACAAGTAAACAAGTGTAAATAGGCAATAATAGTGTAAATAATAAAAATATAATGTCAAAATTTATAATTTAAAAATTCATTTACCTTTTCCTTGGAGTGCACCAGTGCTGGTTTATCAGGGTTTCGCAAAATAACTAATAAAAAGTAAGTAAGTCTTATTCTTCTTCCATTAAGTCATGGATATACATAAATAAAATACTTTTTATATTTTTTGAAACTCATCCTGGTTTCTAAATTGAGTATTTGAAATTAAGATCACTTAATATCAAAGTTCGACAGGTTTTCACGATATAGTCCCTATCTAGAGTTTGACAATTTCTCAACTTCAAATTCTTCATTCAGAAACCAAGAGTAAATCTAGATATTTATCTCTAGTTACCTATCTCTTATCTATGTAGATAATTTAAACTACAGTTTGGAAACAAGCTGGTCCTGCTCCATAGGGCAGTCTTTAGTGTAGACAAAATAAAATTTGTTAATTTATATAAGTATTCATAGTTATTATATTCTTTTTTTTTTAAGTTATTGACTCACACCCTGTTCTATTGTTGTTGAATTGATAATGCTTTTAATACTTTATAGCTATTCGTAGTATGTAGTGCTATTATGGGTGCATCGTCCTGACATATATTAATGTATGTAATTATGTAAATATTGTAAAACACTTTTTATTTTTTTAAAGAGTAAGTATGAAGTTTCTTGTTCGTTCCTCTCCATAACAATCTACTTTTCGAATGGTCTGTAGAATCAATTATTATTACTTGTAAATTATTGACGTTCAAAAGTGCCGCTTTATGGCCTTATGGTAACTAATATTTTGACTTTTTATTCAATTATATCAATTAAAATTTACATAGTATATAATACTTTATTAACAATAACTACCTATATATACACTTAAATAAAAATAAAATACGACAAACACGTATAAAAGGGCAGGGGTCATAGGGCGTCAAATTTTGACTTTTTCCAAAGTAACTCATTATTCAGTTTTTGAAGATGAAAAGCAAGAATATTCTTGTTTCGAAAATATTATTATAATGTTTCAAGATAATTGCAGTCTTAGCATCTATTAATATTTTGAAGACAATCACTAAAGCCAGTTTCAGACATAAAAGACTGCGACAAGATTTCCATTATATATTGTGAATTCCTTCAGTTTCAATATTCATAGTGACTACAATACGTCTTTGGAAGTTCATCCTGTTTCTTTGTTTCAGGTTTTTGTCTCAAAGTCTTTGAAAGGCTTCGTTCAAAGAGTATAATTAATTCTTAATACAATGGTTTCATGGTTTTATTTAAAAAACCGTTTTGGCTCGGTTTCTGGGAACCTTCATAATGCAATATTTGTAAAATGTAAACAGAAATACTAAGTAAACTACATAACAAAATCGCACGAGTTTGCGTGTATTTCCTAAGCGTTCTGGCAAAAGAGGATTTATTTTTGGTAAAAGTACTAAGTAGACTTTTACTAGAATAAATACAGCACGCTCATAATCATTTTGTAAATAAGAGGTTTTTTCTAAGAACTCCGCTCATGTTTTTGAAATCAGAATGAAAAATAGCAAAACGACGGTTTTTATTATATTATTATTATAAATGATGATTTCAAAAATATATTCAAATAGTGGAGATGGTGGGAAGATCCCACCATCGCGTACCAAAAGCCTCAGCGTTGGAAGACCTCCCATTAGGTGGACCGATGACCTCACTGACAAATCTAACTAGATAACGCAAGTCCCTCCATCTGTATGAAAACCAAGCGTGCCACTTTTCGCACACAATTTAAAAACAAATTAATTTTACTAGTGAAAGAAAACATTTCCAATCTCTCGGCCTAGTTTTCTTTCAGTCTTTACAGCTCAATATGGCGTAAAAGGCATTTTTCTAAATTTCGGTGGATTTCCGGTGCCGATAATGCTAAATGAAAAGCTCAAATTACGATCATTGATCGTAATTTTACTCCGATTTTTGACTCGCGAAGTACATACAACCGCGTCATCTAGTCAGATTTATATCTGTGGATGAGCTGGTTAAAGCTATAGGAATCCACTGAATGCGAGACGTGCTGAACTGGTCGATGTGGTGACATTTGGGAGAATCCTACGTTTAGCATTGAACGACTTTCGGTTGCAATAATGATGATGAACAAGAAAATAAAATTTTGCGTCATATTATTATCACTAGCTTCTGCCAACGGCTTCACCCGCGTTAAAAGTGTTTTATCATGCCAAGAGAACATTATACTGGGATAAATAGCCTATGTGCTAATCCAGACTATAATCTATCTCCGAGCCAAATTTCAGCCAGATCCGTCCAGCCGTTCTAGCGTGATTAAGTAACAAACATACATCCACACACACATCTATCCAAACTTTCTCATTTATAATATTAATAAGATTAAATTTCAGAACGACAATATCCCACAGGTTGCTAAAACAAGATTTAACCAAAACTTATTACAATCAGAATGTTATTCTTAGGTACGCTTTGTGTGGTCCTTTGTTTCTCATTACGAGTAGGCGACTCTGTAATTGCCAACTATAAATCTTTAACGAACTTCCTGCGATGTGATGACGGGTGAGCGGAATAATTATGATTTTATTGAAGTAAATTTTAGAGAATACCTGTTTCTTACAATTTCTCGAGTCACTGTTATATTAAACCTTAAAATAAAATTTAACTTATTTTGAATTGTACAATTTAATCTTCAAGAAGTATTTAAGTGTAACGTATACAAATTTGCAGTAATTTCAAACGTTATGGATCATTTCTTTGTCTCCAAAAACAAATGGATAGAGTATCCACATATATTTAATACTAGCTTCTGCCAGCGACTTGAAACGTGCTTTCGGAATTTCAAGTCTACAACTACCCGTGTGCCAAGTTTTATTCACATCTGTTCAGGTAGTAAGACATGAAAAGGTAACCAACAGACACAAGAGATACTCTCGCATTTTATTATTAATATGGATTAAGTAAAGCCATTTTAAGTCTGTACAGTTGGGACACGCCATTTAATATAAAGTCACACAAAATACTTCCACAAAAAGAGCAATATTAAAATCATAAAACGAAAGTTTTTATTCGACAATACCGCGGAACCCAGCTCCGAGCGAGAGCGGCGCGTCCGTCGTTTTTATTTATTTCCAATCGCAAAGTAATCTTGCAATCTGCAGCTGAGCTATAATATTGTAAGAGAACACGCCATTAAAGTATATTTAATAGTTACGGTAGTCGGGTATACCAGTAATAACAGTCGAGTATGCCGTTTTTTGATACCGGGATAAAAGAGGTCATTTGGGTTTGTGTGAAGATAATCAGAAGCCAGGAAACAGTATTGGGGTAAGGGCTGTTGTACTACCCAGTTACTGGGTTGTGTAGGTCAGATAGACAGTCGGCAATTGTTAAATACTGGTACTCATATGCTTTTGGTTAGACCGGAAGCCAATCCAAACATAGTTGGGCAAAAGGCTAGGCAGTTTTTTTTCCAACAAATCCATAAAGGGTTTGATCAAACGAACTTTTGTGATTTGTGAGTCGTATTTACGCTGCGTTCGGTTTCATACTAAAAGCCTGTTTTTGCCACACGGTGACGCAAAATGAGTTGTCTGTTGACTCACACACATTATTTCAACCGATAGTGGTGGGGAAAGGGGGCGAGGCAAGCGTTGATGCCCCGTACAAACGTAGAATAGCAATTGAAATTACGTCCGTCCGTCTGGCAGCATAAATGAAATTCAGTTGAACGTAAATGCCCCGACTCCTACCGGGGTTCGGGGTTATCCGAAAGGAAGCTAGAGCCCCGGTATGGAGGCTAGAAGGAACGGCCCGGGGATTTTAGTCAGTACAAGTCTGACACTATCTCCCGCTCCACCCAAGAGCGGGATTTGTCATAAGATGATTTGCCCCGTAGACAAAAAAAAAAAAAAATTGCCCCGACTCATTTTACGCGACTCATAACTCACAAAATTGCGTTCGTTTGGCCTCACCTTTAAAGGTACTTTTAAATTGTCAACAAAAAAAAGACTAAAATAAAGCTATTTGCACATTCTACGTCAGTTATCCCTTTCACAGAGAGGAGGCCTGTGTACAAGCAGTGGGAACATTAAAATGGCTGATGATGAAGAACAACGTACAAGAAACTTCACGGACATTCTTTTCCATGTCCATTTTCCATCTTCTTTTCGATTGAGTGGGGTATACTGGTATATCAGAAATAACAGTCGGGTATAAAATTTTTGATACCGGGATAAAAAGTTTTATGGATTCTGCTTCATTTGGGTTTGTGTGAACTCTGTTTTAATTGTTTGTATTCATATGAACCTCTGGAATACAGGTTTTTTTCATTTATTTTGTTTTCAATTGAAAGTCATTCATCCTGAATTTGATTTTCATAATGACCTCGGTTCAGTATGAAAGATTAGCATTCGATGTCGTCATGAAAAGTAACTCGCAATATAGATTTTGCAACACCATCCAAGCGTTTAAATATCGCATGGCGTCATGCCTTGGTACACTTTTCACATAGAAGTTACGTCACAAACCCCCACTCCCAAATTTTGATGCGCTTTATCTTGGTAATTTTTTATTGATATGAATAAGCAAAAAATACTTGTCCAACATTTTTTGTTATTTAACCGGTGGACTAGAGACAATTTGCTGTTTCGTACCCCGTCATCATTCCTATTACAACATTGGAAAACTCAGGCAACAAAATGCACATGGAATTCAAATGAACTCTTGAGATTCCACTTTAATTTCAAAACTAAATCATTTTTATTTATTTATATATACACCAGAATACACAGGAACAAAAGAAACTTAAAACTAAAAAATATAAAAAGGGCAGCCTTATCGCATTCCGCGATCTCTTCCAGGCAACCTGGGAATGGACAGAGATTGCTTGGACATGACATGGGGTTGTCAGTTGTGCAACAATACCAACCTTAAGTATAACGATACAATAATACTTAATAAAAACACAAATAGATATACGAGTATATGCTATATAATAGAAACATAGATACATACATACTTAATATACAAGCAGTGAAACTAATCAACGTATGAAAATCATAGACAAAATGTAGGTATGTCAAAAAACTAAGAGCACGATGTTCCTTGATGTGTCTTTTTTCCCAAAAAGGAGGCGGTTATCAATTCTTTTTTTTTAATGTTTGCTACCTCAGAACTTTTTACTAGGTAAACCGATTTTAATGATTCTCTTTTATTTGAAAGATGGTGCTTATCATGTGATCCCATTTAAATTTCATTAAGATCTGATGAATAACTTCGGAGATATACATCAGAACTCTTCAATAAATGACGGCAAATCACTCGGGATAGCACTGCAATCGTATGTCTGTTTATTGTTTACACCATTTCATAGCAAAAAATCACACTGGTACGCTCTAAGGCGGGGTACACAGGTGTGAATAGTTCACCCAGGTATACACTCACTCCACCGTTTTTGTTTAATTTTCATGTTATTGGGTTAATCTATTCTGTCATCACTTTGGGTATTATAGGTAGCTAGCCTATATAACTGGTCCATTATGTACCACAACTAAAAAGTGAAAATTAAAAAATCTTTTTTACAAAAAAATACTACCGAACTTCATTCATTTCACTTTGTAGTGTTTCTTTATTTGGAAGTCGGTTGTATTTTTTTGTAAAAAAGATTTTATAAACATAGGCAGAGACAGTTTAATTGGGTCAGGCAATGCATCAGCATAATAAAAAAAAGAAAATGTTTAGATGTAATAA
This sequence comes from Orthosia gracilis, assembly GCA_947562075.1. Classification (NCBI taxonomy): domain Eukaryota; kingdom Metazoa; phylum Arthropoda; class Insecta; order Lepidoptera; family Noctuidae; genus Orthosia; species Orthosia gracilis. Next base: position 49,115,394 of record OX387271.1, on the reverse strand, counting down.
AAAGAGATAGGATCATAAAAGAACCTTCTGATTAACAAACGATGCGATAATTCCGTTCAACCTGTACGATCTTTTAATTCTCGACTGTCAAAGTGGGAGCCTAATTCTACAATATAATGTCTTACTTTCCTAGACCTTGCTATTTCTTTTCTACCTACAATATAAGCAAGTTTACCATCTCCGTCAGACGACCGCCCTGGGAGCCTCGTTTAAAGGCAAAACACGTGTCGAATTACATTTTAATTAATTTGCATTAGTTCACAGAAGATTGCAAATTAGTGCGATCTCTTGCGTAATGGTCAGCTTCCGGGAAAACGATTGAAGGGAAATGTTCTTTCTACTAGAAAATAGGGTAATTTTCTAGCAAAACTATTGATATGAATGATTATTGTTACAAGGCTAGTACTTAATCATTATTGATGATTGAAAGTTGTTTTTCTCTACTTAGACTGCTGAAATCTGTAGATAGCTATTGATAATAGTGCCTGATTATTTTTTAATTCATGTTGAGCCAGATCTTGACCTCGATCGTGATGACACGCGAGGGATGAGGTTTATTACGGAAAAAGAATGAACCCAGAAGATGCCTCTCCACCCCTACTTTGAAGAACGATAGGTTACAGTTGGCATGGAACACAGCCGCTGGCAGAAAGTTCCACATTCGGTGTGCGTAACCGTTTGTATATGTTACGGCTAATACCCGAAGTGCGGCTACACCTAGTATTAGCCGGAGCTTAGGGCACCCCGAGGTTACTTTAGACCCTGCGGACGGAAATAGGAGCCCCGCGCAGCGGGGCTCCGTCGCGTGGCTACACCTAGTTCTAACCGGCTAAAACTAGGTGTAGCCGCACTAATACTAGGTGTAGCCGCACTTCGGGTATTAGCCGTAACATATACACAAACTAAGGAGATATTACATGATGGCAAAAGCCCATAAAATTATGCTCTACAATCTAACCGAGTCATTCTTATTTTAAGTTTGCAAAGAGTTCTTTATTTCATGCAATTAGTCCCTATAGTTTTACTGCCTGTACGGCGTATATCAAAGGACCCAACAAACTTTATTCGGAACTAAACTAAAACACAAACGTAGTCAGTTTATCGTTTAGCACGCAGCATTAACTTCGCGCTTACATCGATCGCTTCAGAGCTGTTATAGCGTCACACTCACCTGAGCTCTGAAAATTACAGCCTCGATTTCAAAAAATGGACTAGGATTATAAAAATGGCACGTTTAGTTTTGTAAAACACCAGCGTGAAATTCGAAAATTAAATGTTCTCTGGATAAAAAGTATCCTCAGTCTTATTCTAAGACATGGTATATCGGTGTACCAAGTTTCATCCAAAACACTCCAGCCGTTATGACGCTAAAAGGGTAACAGACATACAGGCAGAGTTACCTTCGCATTTTATTATGAATATGATATGGATGCGAGCTTTACTAATTAATATTCCAATGAAAACCTACCAAATTAAATTATTGCTCTGGGATTGTGTAATGTTAGATGGTCCCGACTATTTGACCTCAATTTTACCTGCAAAGCAAAAATAAGTTTTCAGAATCTTTACTTAGATATTTTTATTTTTTAGTCACACACAAGTTATGTGCAAATGTAATTTAGCCATAAAAATCTTACGTAAACTCAGATAGGACCATTTATTTTGTATTTTTTTTTAAATGTACCGTCAACAACAATACGCCTTCTACGAAACATATTATGTTATCTTTGAACGTAAGTATTGCATTATATTGTATTGTTGTCAGTTGAAATTTTGTTTAGACTTAAGGCCCGGCAGCCAAACTGCATTTCGAGTTGGATATCGGTGCATAACATTTTGTTAAAAGGTAAACCTAGATAGTACACTAATGTTTGTTTTGGTTCCTTTCTATATGTAACCAGTATTCGAACTTTAGTGTATGTTGTTGGTCCTTTCCAGGTGTTGAACTAGAAACATTAGGCTTTGTGTCTATCGATCGTACCACGGTCACAGCTACCTGCACAGTGAAATTTCGACAAACAGTGTTCCGCAAATTTCTACGGGAGCGCCTCCCTACCGCAGCCGCTTCTAGCATTTGCATCTCATTGGAATGCAACCGCTGGATGTAGCGGATGCGATGCGCTGCACTGCAGACGCGGTAATATTGTGATATGTTTTGTTGGGAAGATTTGGTTGAGTTTTGTAGCAATATATGATAGTTGTCATCAGTTTGGGCTGTTCCCAAGGGTGGTGACAAGATTCTTTACAAGTTTCACTTTGTTATAAACAAGTTTTGATAGGTTTTTCGTAAGAAAAAATAAGGTAAAGCAAAGTAAACAAATAAAACCAGACACAGACCTTCAAGATATTTGTATAAACTCAAACTTACTTAAACTAATATCTAAAGGATTGGTCAGGTGTAGCAGAGAAAAATGGAAAGATGGAAGTCAGCCCTTTGCTCTGCAGTGGACACAACAGGCTTATCATAATATCAATAATTGCTTCTTCATAATAACCATACTAACCACGACATACACAAATCAGTCAGTGAAAAGAAGATTAGATACTTCTATTCTTTATTTCACTTCATTATTTTTTTTCATTTTATGGCTTTAAGCGGATATTTACATACAACTTTAAATTAGAACACAAAACCGGACTGTAAATCCTAACTAAAGTACCACATCCACCGAAACGGAAACTCGTTAATGCCATTATACGTCGGGGTCGAGATTTTGCAAGCAATTTCCGCCTTAGCGACGAATGCAAATAGAACGAAATGTGTTATTTATCGCGTGAATTACAACTCTTGGTGTTAACTACTGCTACTGCTGGGGCTAGTGCGCTACTGGTGCTGGGTGCCTCCTCACGACGGGGACATTTGCATAGCCCCGGATTATAGATTCGACATTGCTTCCTTATGTTACGATAATGGTGGCGCTTTTGGCAGTGTTTCGAAATATTGCCCGATTATTGAATATGATTTAAGTCTAACGTTATCTTTTTGATACAAAATATGCTTAAAAAAAGACAGAACTTGTCCTTTTTGTACTTTTAGGTTTTCGGTTTTGGCTATGTTTTAACATTTATTTATGCAAAATCATCGTTATTTACTGGAGTAATTAACCATTTCAAATATGTATGTGCGTGTATGATCCGAAGTGTAAACGAAGAAAAGTAAGGATCGTAGCAGATGGTATTCTGTAGTTTCTACCTACTCCCATGGGTAAAGGGAGTGTGTTGACCTGTAGGTATGTATTGGCCACTCTCTCATTGTAACTTACTGATAGAACTGAATCCTACACTATGACACAGCTTAGAATAATCCATAATGGTCTGTGGCGATACTTGGGGGAGGCCTATGTCTAGAAGTGGACTTCCTTCGGCTAAAATGATGATGATGATACTGGCCTGTGATTGGCTTTCCAAACTTTTGGTATTAGGCAGGACGCGTTTACAGGGCATTCATGTGTATTCAAAATGCTTTCCATTTCTGTTTCCCACCACTAGCTGCATGTACATACAATGACGGTACATCATTAATCTTCTTCATTCATTTCTGCCACAAAAACACACAGGTATTTTTATAATCGAATTTTGTTTATTTTCATTAAAAAAAAAATAGAGATACAAATTGCATTTTTTTTTGTCTTACAAACAGTAATTTTGTAATATTGAAGTACACTGGGATGAAGGCGATGTCGACTCTGACACAGTTTATACTAGTACAGACGTGAACGTAATCTCTTAAGCATGATCAGTATTAGATACTCATTTCATAGTCATTGCTCAACTTAGATTAAGAGAAAATTGTTTATTAGAGTGTTACAAAAAAATTACTTTTATACCATTCCCCCTCTAAAAAGCTTATTTTATTCACTGAAAACAGTGAATAAAAAGCACTTTTAATCACTGTTTTGGTGTTTGAATTTAGAACACACCAATATATATTTGACCTCCATCTCAATGCAATACAACCTACTTGCGCATAAAATACTCGATACAAACTTCTTGTGCAAACAAAGAATATTCGAATTTCAAACTCCTTTGTCGATTTAATTTTGAGTTTGTTTATATTTAGGATTTTGATAATGATTTTATTTTGGTCTAGGATGTTTAGTAAATACTTATTTGCATTGTTATTCTAATATTAATTGCATTGGTGTTTAATTAATTATAATTATGTAACTTAACGGAGATGGTCACTGGCCCCTGAAACACAGGTGCTGTTTAGGTAACTCAAACTCAAAGGCTCAGCTTCAATTTACAAAAAATGTGAAACCCTAAGGTTTCTCATTTTCTGTAAATTTTGAAGGTTATAAACCATTTATTTATTTATGATTATTCCTTGTGCTTTTGGCTTAAATCCTTCTTTTTCTCGAAGTCATGGTATAAAATATAGTATGCAACTCTTGAATAAAACGGATTTATATCGAGGGCCATGAATCACTCGCGTCGTTCAGGATTCTAACACTTGAATCACTCGCTATGCTCGTGATTCAATCATCATGAATCACTCCCTGCGGTCGTGATTCAGTTGTTAGAATCCTTCACTTGTTCGTGATTCATCTATGGCCCTCGCTTTAAAACCGTCCTTTATTCACTAGTTGCATAATATACTAATTTATTCCTATTTATTTGTTTATATTACCTAAAAAATTACCTCATTGACAGTTATATTAGATTACTAGAGACCAGGTTTTTTTTTTAATTCAGATTATTTGCTTTCAGCTTTCATTTGATTTCAGTATGAATCATACCAATTTTTGGTATGGTAAAAGTTTTGGTGGCGTTGGTTTATTGCAAGTCTTACGGATGGACGCCTTCGGAAGACTACTACCATGCATACTATCATGGTTCCGACACCATTCCATTATGTTGTTTTAATGGTCCTTTGATACTATTTAGATTACATAAATTCAGGGAAAAACTTCTTTAAATCGTTGATTCGTCTTTTATTTTTGTTTGCGTTAATTTTTGTCTTAGTTTAAACCACTTTTTCCCGGCAATTTAGAAATGTTCCTTTGGGCATATCCTTGGGGATATTCTGTGACTTTTTACCTTGTAAAATAATACACTAAATCTGTTACTCATTGTTAAACGAAGCATTTATAAACTGAGAAGAACTGTTTAAAATTAAGCTTCTATAATTTTTTGGTCTTTTCAAAAAAAAACCTAATATTTTTGGATAAGTCCACAAAAAATATCCAGATTTTCTTCTAAAAGAAGTTATCAAGAGTATTTCCATTCCATTTAAAACCCCGTAAACAAAAAGAAATCCTCAAAATAATCTCCTTATAATAATCTCGAAAGGCTTTATCAAAACAAGGCATTTGTTGATGTAAGACGATTTAAGGCCCAGTTTAAACCCTGGGCGACCGTCTTAAACTGTGTCCGAGAGCCCAAGGGACGGACGTTTGACCTAATTAAGCCAAGTGGCGTGGAAAATTACAGTCTGATGGGGCCTGTTGGACCGTAATTGCTGAAGGGTAGCGATTGACGTCGCGGCGAGCGAGGGTTAAGGTGTTCGGCTATCTTGGAAAATCTTCGGAGGTAATCTTTTTAGGGTTACAAGTTTATTTAGTTTGGATAGTGAGGTTTCATGTTTGAGTATGTTATGATGTTCAAGTATTTTTTGTATGTGGAAATACATTGCTTTTTCAACTTTTGAGTTTTAATGCTTGTAAGTTTTTATGTAACAAGGCAAAAACATACCATTAACTCCATAATTTCTTCAAAGTAAATAAAAGTACTAAAATAAAATATCACAAAGCAAAAGCTAAGAATAAAAAGCAACATATCTTTATTTAGTTCATTAGCTCCGTCAGAGGAGCTAGTGCAAAAGACAGCTTGATTCAGTCGTTTAATTAAAAACGAGTAATTACTTGTAATGCCGAGCTCCTCGACTACGCTATATTTAGTTTAGGAGTAGTGCGACATGTTACTGACGTACGGACAGTTGTCTTGCCTGTCAAATCATTAAGTTTTTTGCCCCTACTAAGTGAGAAATTATTGTTTAGAGAGATAAATCATCAAATAAATTGGAATTTTGTATGTATGGGGGTAAAACTGGAGACAATACTCTCATTTGTATGATACGTCATTGAAAGAAAATGGATCGACATCTAAACTGCCTTCACGATCTGTCAGAGCCAATACTCCAGAACAATAATGACTCTGACAGTTTTTGAATTCTTCTTTACAAATCATTTTGATTTATTAAAATTTCATGACAGCCCGACACAGACAGTAAGGCTGGGAAAAAGTATGAATTAGCTATAACATAATAAGCATAAGCAAGCACAGCTTTCAAGGCAAGCTAATGTAAGAGACCTACGAGAGGATTGGAATGATTCAAAATGAGGTGAACATTTCCACAGACTACACGAGATGCTGAAGTAGAAACAGGAGAATTGATTTTGAATCTCCTAGAAATCTAACTATCCCCCAAAATCCAGCAATATTAATTCCATTCGTGGAACTGGAATAAAAACCGGCAATAAAACACAATTATAACTAGCGGCGCGTACGTACGGGGGCGAAACAGAAGGGGCGGACATTATCGTATAATTATCGAAAACCGATCGTAATATCCGACGCAATAACCTAAAAATCAATCAGATGTCTCCACCACGACTTCACGGAGCCAGGCAGCCACAGGCTACGGGAAAAAATTGGAAATCAATCTATTTCTATAACCAGGCGTCGCCCAAGTATCCATTATCATAATGTGATGGGGACCCAATACTATAATCAGATATCTGAAACCTTCAGTGTTATGTATTATGTATGTATATTTTTATGAGTCCGGAATATGGGACGCGCTCCGTTTCGCAAATGCTGCGTATTTTCCGAATTATTGTACGACGGCTGATCGCTTTATGAATTTGATTGTGTTGTTGCGGGTAAGGAAAATAGATTAGATTTTGTGTATGAGGTGAGTGTTTTGGCAAATTTCCTAAGTACCTACCCACAGATACACAATTTTGAGAATTGGTAAAATATAATATTTTAGCTGGTGCTTGAAGCTCGTGGCTTACTGATAAAAGCAGCAAGGATCGATCTTCAAGCTTAAGAAATGTTTGGCGAGGTCAGTCTGTGAATGGGTCACCATTGGTCATTGTTCATTTATATCATACCAGGACACATCCAAGCCTCGGAAAGTACCTTAAGCTGACGATTGTCGCCCACCACCTTGAGGGAACAAAACGCGCACTCGTTTTACGCCCACGTGATTCAAAATTAAGTAGTAATTTGTACTTTTCTAATTATTCTTTGACTTTAAAAAAAGTCAATACGGTCAATATGTAAATAATTAAATTGTCTTTGGGATGGTGAAAATTTCATTTTCAAATACGGATTTCCATTTTTATGCCCGTGTTAGACATGACTTTACAAATTAACTACACTATGCTATACGAATAAAACTCAACATGTTCGTTAATCAAATTAATAAGAAAATGATCTAATGTAACAAATATTTTTCCAAAAAAATATGACGTTTAGACGTGATTGTCATTTTAAAATCAGCTACTGAGGGGTATCTGCGCCGTTGGTCCTGGCTGTCATTTGAAAATCTTTGACATTTGTTATGGTAGTCAAAAGCCATCAAAACTGACACCAATCTTGCCAGTGGGTATCGTATTTTTTGTCCAAGTTATTTGATTGTAGAGGTCAGATAGACATAATATACTCTAAGCTCAACATAATTGGTAAATTTCTGAAATTTTATATTTACCAATAGATGCTGTTACAGAAATAAAAATTTATATTGTAGTTATATATTTCCAATCTATCAGTCAGTATAATAGTCACAATAATTTAGTTATTATTAAGTAATTCAATCTCGAGTTCAATTGAATTGGAAACGTAATCAATAAAGCGAGACTGTAATTAGATGGGATAATTTAGTATCCTTAATACCTTAATACCTTGGTGCTATTATGTGGTGATATAATTAATATTTAGACAAATACCTCAGAAATGGGCCTTATACCGCTCGGTACATAATTATTAAAAAAATTATATTTGCGTTTTACTGTATGTAAAAAAATATTTGAACCTTGACTATAAGGCAGAGTAATTTCTATACTGTCACAATAAGTTAATTTCCAAAATGAATCAATATAATATGATCTACATTATGCTTAATAAAAAATTAGGTTGCTCTGTGTCTGCCTGTGGGCCGCGTTGTTTTTCAAAGTACGCGATGGATTTTGATATCCTTTCTTTATATATGGTTTCATTTAGATAATTTATTCCGGAACGATTATGTGTAATTGTGTACATCAATATTTATCTTTCACATAATTAAGAATTTCTCACTAAGGTTCAAAATGAGCATACACTTTTTTTCTAAGGTCTTATTCAGTAGTTATTTCAAACATGTTATAAAGGTTACTTTGCCTGCTATCAAGTATTTGTCCCCAAAGATCTAAGAAACTCTCAGGCATCTAAACTTTGAAGATTTGAGAATCCTTTCACAGATATCGCTCGCAATGTTTGTAGGTACGAGTACATCTATCTAACGCCACAAAGGGCTTTTAATCAAGTTGATCCCGTCCGAGTTGATTGTAGCCCGGCCACACTGTGGGCACACTGTGGGCAAACTGGGCACGCTCTGGGCACGTTCTGGGCACGCTCGAGCTACAGTCGGGCTAGGGATGAAACGATACGAGTAAATACTCGTGCTTACTCGATACCTTTTATCCGATACCAATGTACTTTCTGTATCGATACTTTGAATCACGTAGAAGTACCAAGGGAGGTATCGGTCAGAAATACTCATATCTTTCGAAAGTACTTGTGTCAGGCAGAAGTATACATTTCGGTCAGATAGATATACTTTCGATCAATAAGAGTATTATTGATCAAAAGTACACATATCGGATAAAATATACTCGTATCAGTATGTCAAGATTTTACAGTCATGTCAGTTTGTCAACAGGCTTATGTATCTATGCCCGAAAGAAAAACCGGCCAAGTGCGTGGCGGGCCACGCGCATTAATAGGGTTCCGTAGTTGCATAATAATGCGGACTAAAAAGTGGGTTTCTGTTGTTACATGAACATTAATAGGGTTCGGTAGTTGCATAATAATGCGGACTAAAAAGAGGGTTTTTGTTGTTACATAAACATTAAAACGGTTTCAGCTGCTCACAACGTCTAAAAACTAGTTTTCCTTTTAATGTCGTTATATATACTATTGCCTTGAATTTTTTCACATAGCCAAGAGCAACCATTTCGCTGGCAGGTCCACTTCACTTGTCTCTAAAAAAAATTACAATTTAAAGCTTAATTTTACGCAAACGGATCTCTGAATCGAAAAATGGTTTTAACAGACCCGTAATATTTTTGAATGGCTTATCCAACGATACCCTACAACATGGGACAGACGAGAATAAAAACACATAAATACTTTACTTCTATAGAAAAAAAAAAAAAATTACCACTTTGTCGGAATTATTAATATGTCCATACTCGTATAGCTTTCTAACATTGAGAGGCTCTCAGCTAAGCTGCGGACGATTAGATGGACATTGCGAAACTATAAGGGTTCCTTGTTGACTTCGGAACCCTAAAAATCTATTCGCCGATCGTCATTTTTATTTCCTAGTCATTGACTCATTGTTTTCGTTCGTTAATCGATACGAGCAGAGTACGTTTCGAAACTTTTCAATCGATACCGAATTCAATACTTTACGACCGATACTATATAATAGTAAAAGTATCGATAGTGGTATCGTTTCACACCTAAGTCGGGCACGGCAGGGGTACATCGCTGCGATTACTTAATGAAATTGTAATTGTGATTTAAGGGTAGGTGTTGTTGGGGTACAAGTGTTGTAGGTAAGGGTTGAGTTATCGAGGGTGTCTTGAGGGGTTGGCTTTGTTTTGTAATGAGTTGGGCGAGTGAATAAAGGAAATGGTATTGGTAGTTTCCTTTCGAATTTTCTTATGATAGTTCATAGTATTACTAATAAAAAGGGGAGCAACCAAATTGGTAACGCGTTGTACGGTACGATAGTTTGGTCTATAGGGTGGGCACGGCACCGAACTGTAAACGCTGCGACAACATTTTTAGACGACGTACTTGTAAGGGAAGATATGGAGAATGAGTAATAAAGTGATAATTATTGTTTTAGTGTTTTATTTTAATATTTTTATCACTTTTTCATAGCATTCCCCTTGCACGAGCTTTTTAATTAAGCAATTAAAAGATAAATGCATCTCTGCCGACAAAAAAAAATGGTTTTGCAGACTTAAAACTATTTTAATTTTTGCCCAATAACTAACAAAATGCATTTTGTCTTGATATTAATTACAGAAAAGAACCGTTTTAAATCAATATTTGATTCAAGTTATTTAGACAATCCCACTAGTTACCAAAAGCAAGTTAATTCTGTGAGTCGACCCAACCTGTTCAAAATTTAAATGGTTGAGTGATCCCGCGGGTCCATTTCGAGTTGGTTCAGTTGACCAACGACTATTTTACATTATGGTTTTTATTGACATCAGTTTTTTTGGTGTACAAAGAACTTAACGTCGGTACCAAAGCTCCAAAGAAAGTGGTTAATCTCCTCTGGCCACGTTAGTACCACCACTGGTGGTCGCAAGTCCTACTGCTGAGCATGAGGTCCTAGAGTCGATTCTTAGGTCGGGCTAAGTGTTGTTCAGTGTTTCTTGTTGCAATTTCCCAGTAGCAGCCAGGAGTGGACTTGTGTCCATTCGATGGCTATAGGCTCGTCTCCATTACATTAGGGAAAACATAACTGACACAAATTTAGGTGTGCGGAGGTGTAGCTCTGCTGAATCTTTCAAGGAATACAAACGTTATGTTATTCCCCTCTATGAGAGGAGGCTTGAGTCACCTTGGGCCTACTCGTTGTTTATGATCAGAGCCAAAAGTTCTTCCTAACGACTTGAAAAATAAATACACGATTGAATTCAAAAGACAACATTACTTCTAGAGCACCAACAGCTTATAAAGATCACGTTATGTAAGACATTACCTGAAAAGTTATTCAATTTGATTGGTTTTACCAATTTTATAAGATGACACGAGATTTTGACGATTTAGTGTCAGCTTACCAACATAATGGGTTGTAATTAATTTTAAAATTAAGTTTCCTGACAAAGAATCTGCCTAGCCTATTCCCAAATCTATTGGGATCAGCTTCTAATATAACTGGCTGCAGCTGAGTACCAGTGTTTCACATGGAGTGACTGCTTATCTGACCTCCACAACCCAGTAACTGGATAACACGACCGGTATTGTTTTTCTTGGCTCCTCACTAGCGTAATGACTGCAAAGATCGTAAAGTGACAGCCGACGACTTATCGTGCTTTTCGAGACACGGAGGAGCCTCGGTGTGACCGACCTCGGCAAGCGTTGCTTAACCTTAAGGATCGACCTTTGCAGTTGTTACTAGTATTATTAAGTCAAGAGCTCCTTTTCAGTAGGTAAGTAAGGGAGCTAATAATAAACAAGCTTGGTTTTCTTTTATGTAACTTGAAGTACGGACAAAATAAACAAACCGGCTAATCAGTGGCATGATGGATAATATATAAACTGACAAGAAAACTAATTACTTTTGGAACAAAATGGCCTCAATCGTGTATTCCGCATTAAAATTACATTTTCCTACCACGAAGGACGTGTTTAGTCAGACCTTCATCAGAAAGACTGATGTGCGATGCTTCTTGGTTTGTGTTCCAATTCAGGAGGCATAATATGATACTGTTATTTTTATTGAAATGAATTATTAGCCTTGTTTTAATATAGAACTTATAATAAAAGTTTTTTACCCGTCTTTAGTTCTATTCAATCATTGTCAAGTCTCATTTGTTAAATTAGCTTTTGTGTTCAAGAAATTCAAGAATTTCTGAGAGATCCGGAGAACTTTGACATCGATCTTACCTGATGGTAACCAATGCTCGCCGATCAACGATGAGGTTTACGATGAAGCGGGGCAGCCCAGAAGATGCTTGTTCAGTCATGATTTAAAACTGACGGCTCGGTAGGGAACACAGATGCTGGCACAAAGTTGCACATTTTGGCTGTTCGGATAGTGAAAAAGTGGAGGAGAAGCGCTTTGCTAAAACCTTAGGCTCAAGACAAATGTTATGAAATACTAATAGCTATGACGACGGTTAAGGTTTGATATCTTTAAACAAAACTTTTTCATTAAGTACCACACGATATATTATATTATACCATACAGTCAAATAACACGACCCAAAAAAAAAGCTAGTACCAGCTCTTGTTACCAAGCTAATGCACCGCGGTAAACCATAATGAACATTAAGGAATGAAATATTCCACACATAAGCATAGAGAACTGTTACAGTGATGCAGCTGGCCTGCCAAAAACAATAACACTAGAAATTCACTTGGATAACCTAGTTTTGTAGGCACAGTAGCACATCTGGGAAATGTAAAAAATAAATGGAATACACTGAAAAAAGGATTAAACAAGTTTTGAAACTTTAAATTTTGTTATTGGAAAATAAACTATAATCAAATAATACAAAACTTATTACTCAGACTCTTTTTCACATTTTAACACGGAATTTTCCCTGTTCCCATGTGTTGTGTCTTCGAGTTTGTGTGTGTGTTTGTTCACAGAGTGGTCCCTCTTTTTCTCTTTTGAACTCAGTATGTTGCTAGTGAGACAAAGTTCGCAATTCCCAATAATTTCGTAACCAGCAACCAAATCATTACTTTTAGTTCGAAAATATTTTTTTAATGTCGTCTTCGAAGCAGAGGGGCAATTCTCTTATTTTTAACAACGTTTACATTCTAATCTCAGTCGAAATATGTCAAAAAAATAAATCCATTTTGTACATTATCGTGTATAATACGTCTATTAACTGCTCCAATCTATGTTTATTTTTTTATTCAGGTCAATAATTTTGCAATGTGCTAACATTATTGAGATAATTCTGTCTAACCCCAATACTGATGTTTGAGGATATTTATTTATTTATTACAATTACTCTCTGCACTAAAAGTGTGACCCAACACGTGCAGAGAGTAAATAGCATATAATTACAACATTAGACATTAATAAATTACAATCCACACATATCAACATGAAAAACATGATCATTCAGATTAATTAGTGTATTACAATCATGCAATTTGTTTTAAATAAGTGAATTTTTATATCTTCATGTAACTTCTATTCTATAATGTGAATGTGAGAACACTGTGGACTCCGTAGACTCAAGGATTCTTTTCATTTTCGATCCACTTTTTGTTACGTATGTAGGTACTTACTTAGTATTTTGTCGACTGGTCTACAAGCCTATACTGTTCTCTCATACCTATTAAAACTGCAATTACGAGTATATCAATAATTTTTACACGACTACGGCGAAGCCAAAAGTAAGGGTTATGATTTTAGCAGTCTATGTTGCATACATGTTTGTATTAACGTATGTTCCTCCGTAGCGCCTAAACTATTCATCCGATTTTGATGAATAAGATTTCAATCAATTCGTTATTATGATCTGGCTAACATAGACTAAAAAAAAACCTTAGTCGGGTTAAAGTTTTTACCAAACTTTTTGCTTGTTTAAAATAGTACTCGGTGGGTTTCTTGCCAGATCTTTTCAGGAAACGATCAATTTGGACCGTTCACTAGCTTTCGAGGTTTTATAGACACCCACACAGGCCTGAAATTGGTTCTGTACATGTTTAAAAACGAAAACAGTCCTTAAATCACAGTTTAATAAAAAAAATATCAACCGTTTCATGTGGGTAAAATTATTAGCTTCATATTAATAAATTGAATTAATCTGATTAATCGTTGAATATTTAATTTAGTTCAAAACTCTGCCAATAAAACGCGAGAAAACTAAGAATTGTTTTTAACGTTTTTAAGTTAAAGTTACATTCAAGCTTCTTTATTCGTCTCTTTGAGAGCAACCGCCTCTTAAATAGGCATTTAACTTTAAAAGAATTTAGATAGGTTTTTAAAATAAGACATCAATCAGATAAATGGCAAAGTAAAAGCAGCTTCTCTCGCGATTCATTATTATTCGATCAGAAGCCTCAGAATTTTATTAAAGTGAAATTTTATTAAAGTGGGAGCTTTAGTAAAATATTTAATCAGGGTAAAAATAATAAAAATTAAGGTATACAAGCAAGGTTAACGTTTCAACTTTGGAGGATAAAAATTATTATGTGCTAGCATCAATTTAGATCCTAGAATAGAGATCATGTTTTACTTTTATTGGCGCTGTGTATTAAGGAGTGTGTCAGAAAGAATAAAACATTAATTAAGTAAAATGTTATTAAGAGGATATGCGGGCAGAGATCCGACTGAATTTCCTTAGTAAAAAGTCATAATTCGAGGTTTGGGCTCTCGCCTATTTCCTCAAAAGGAGAACCGAAAACATAGGGGAAACATATTCCTTAAACTGATATATAACATATAACAGTTTAAGGAATAATTTTTAAATTGTTTCAATATTGAAGGACGAAATAGGCGAGAGCCAAACCTGAATTACGACTTTTTACTTAGGAAATTCAGTCGGATGTCTGCGACCGCATTTCCTCTTAACAAACAAAGATTAGAGCAGATTACATCCTGTAGTATCTGCTTACTTGCATGGAAAAAAAAAATTATTCAATCTAAAGGGTAAATCACAGCACAGGGCCTCAGGTATTAAGTCCGCCTATGTGTCTGTATGTTGCATGAAGTTATAATAAATAAATAAAAAGTTATTGGGTGCGTTTCTTGAAACGGTATGTTCTTTAAAGCAATATTATTTTTTGAGTTATCAAACTTTTACAGATTTTCTGGAAACTATTGGGGTCAAAATCGTTTTAAATTAACTCTCTACAACATTCCCTTTCAAGGACACACCGAGTTCGATCTTCAATCTATGTTGATGATAAACATGTACGAAATTACCACAAGGTACAGAATTTCCGCTTTATCTTTTTTCCGACTATAAATTTCTGATGAAATACCTGTTCCTGGACAAACTCATTCACCAATTAAAACGTGAACCTACCTCAAATTAAAAACGAAACTAAATTAAATCCTACAAAGCGAACCTTCACAACAACCTAGTACCCGTTTCCATTATAAAATCCATTAAGTAGTTCGTTCACCTATTTCAGGCGTGATTCGCAATTAAAATCCGAAATCTTGCGATAATGAGTTACTGTTGTAACACTGACTGAAATCGACTTGTGATGTCAGTCAAGACGTTGAGCCGACTGACTCAGTCTTGATAATTCTGATGAGATATGATGATAGTTCCGCAATGATGTTGTTTTTATAACGGAGATTTGTGAATTTCGAATCTTTTTGTGATGGTATTAGTAGTAGTGGTAGTGCTGAAGGAATATTAAAAAAGCAGATTACGCTCGGAGTAAATAGGACTTGGGCTTTGAAATGGGTCTTTAATAAGGCTGAAGGGTCGGAGTCAGATATGCTGACATGCTTGTGGTTTGGCCACACTTATTTTTGTAATCTTTCGGTTTCTGATGGGTGGTCCTCAGATGTTAATTATATACTAAAGAAGCTATTAGACACAATTAGTATAGTACTTTACTATTTTTTTTATTATGGTGACACCCTGTTTCCCCAATCCTTTATCTTCTTTCTAAGCTATTAACACCTTGAAGACGGCTCCAACACAGATGCAAAAGAAAACAAGCCACTGAATTTTTTACCGTCTCTCAAACGTATTACCCAAATGTACTGAAACCAGGATGTTCCGGTGTTTTAAACAACGCCTTCTAAAAATAAAGCCTTCCCGGTGTGATTGGGATAACAACATAAATAGGTTAACTGAGGGACGTACGAAGAGAGGATAAGGCTAGAGGTACACTGAACTTTTACAAGAAGCTTACGGTCACCTTAGATAAAGGTATTCTCGTATCTCGTTTTTTTTATAGTTTAGAGATCATTGTCGTCTTCATTTCTATTTTCTACTAGCTTTTAGTAGAAGTTTTATCTGTGTCTAATCTAACTATCCTATATAAATGTTGTCCCACTGCAGGGCAAAAATACGTGTCACAGATTCATATTATGCATCGAAAACGTAATGCCCAGGATAAAACGTCATGTATGTCTTATTTCAGGCAATGTTCGTGTGGTTTTCTAATCCATACCCGTTCAATCATTAAGGTGTGATTGCGTCATCCAATTTTCACATCTAAAATACGAGTAATATTCTAAAGAGATAAAAAGTTTATTTGTTTTTAGAAGTTCAGGTATTTCAATAGTAAGTTACTCCGATTTCGAAAATCTTTAACTGAAATCAAGAAAGTCACTGGCGTTAATATTATAGAGCACTAGCAACTACTCTAAATCACCGAAACAATAATTGACGGTAACATTGGGATAATATGACGCAGCCGCTGGACAAAGCTCCTGAGCTACTGAGATGTCATTTGTGACCTTCCACGTTTCACACCCGTAAAGCAGCACGGATTTGACATTTGACTCGAAGATTTTGAGTTTAATCTTTCGGGTCAGTTTCCGCGATTACCAAACGGGTCTCAGCTGCGCGAAGGTAGCTCGTACTTAGGCTATCCTTGAAACGATGTCATCTTCACTATCTCCAGTTTCTGTCACGACGCTCCTGAGGTAAGTAAACTTGTGGACGCGTTCCACTGCCTCCGTGCCAATCAGCAAAGGTGAAGTATTCTTCACACCAGATCTCATCTATTGGGTCTTCCGGGTGTTTATTTATAGTCCCGTTTCTGCCGCTTCCCGACTTAAACCTTTCAATTTAGCTTGCATATCAGCGTGGGTATGACTCAGCAGGCATAGGTCATCAGCATAATCCAAGTCCTCTAAAACGTTGCATAATTCCCACTCTATACCGCGGCGCTCGTTGTCGGAAATGCGAAGCAAAATTCCGTCAAGAACGACTAAAAAGAGGAGCGGTGAAAGGAGTCAGCCTTGGCGGACACCTGCGTGTACTACTATATCATCCAAGATGAGGCCGTCGTGGGTTATTCTACAGGAATAATTCTTGTATATACTCTTCAAGAGACGGACAATTTTCGGTGGCACTCCGATGTCCAGTAGGCGGGACCAGATGCTGGACCACATCAGCGTATCAAATGCCTGTTCTAAAATGATAGGGAGAGTGTTGATCTGATCTGTACAGGAACGGTTCGCGCGGAAACCAGCCTGCTCTTTGCGTAGGAGAGGATCTACGGCCTTCGATAACCTATCCAGAGTATCCAGGATAATCTTTCAGAGAACCTTCGAGGGAATTGAGAGCAACGTAATACCTTTCCAGTTATCACATTGACTAAGATCTCCCTTCTTGGGTACAGTTATCAAAAGACCCTTGTTCCATCCAAGCTCTTCGGTGGCCCATATCCTCTCAATGAGAGGCGTTAGAACGTTGACGGCGGAGGATAAGTCAGCTTGTAGCATTTCCGCAGTTATCAGGTCGAGTCCTGGTACTTTGCCTGTCTCCACTTTGAGGCTGGCGTAATCACTTTGAGGAGGTCTTCCGTTTGTCAGCAACATCAACACATGACACGTTGCAAGTCAGTTCTACACCATCCCGGCCTCTCGACATCGACACGAAACCACCGTCAGCTTCGGCAGTTGCAAGAGCAGTCCTCATTTTGAAGACAGCCATCTTTATTACCTATATTTAATTCTAAGACAGTACATAGCTACTCTGTGGCCAAATAAGACATCGAATGTGATATCTGAAGCCAAGTTCAAGCGGTTAAATCTAACGACCATGACGAGAGAGGACGTGCCCACAGCCCACTTGAATGCAAGTCGGACGGTCACCACTGTTATGTTGATCATCTATAAGACTAGTACAATATACCTATATCTTGGTGATCTCTGCAAGGTGTAACTGAAATTACGTACTTTTGAAAAGGTGCAACATATTTTACAACAGTAAATGAGTTATGCAAACGGTGTGAGCTGTTGAATTTTTTCGCAATTACAAGATGTCTCAAAAAAAGAAGACCATAATGATAAGTTCAATAGCCCCTTTTCAGGAATTGCATTGTTTCTCTTACAGCCTGTAAAATATTTGTCAAATTGTTTTGATAATACAAGATGGCGGCGGCATTAGTTCCAATTTTGGCCAAAAAGTCCTTGTAGCGCTCTATTTGTAAAGTCCATGCTATTCTTACGTCCGGTATATTTATAAATAATTAATATTCTGTCACTCGAACTAAAAAACTTCCAATATAAACTTTTTCAGCTGGTCGAAGTTTTCCCTTGTTTTGTTAGCCGGCTTGTTTTTATTATATTAACTTCGGTTAATATAATAAAAGCGAAAAAACAAAATGTGTTTGTCATAACGCTACAAAAATTAAAAAAATAATCACTTTCGAAGAATTGCTGAACTTAAGTGGCAGTGGGCAGGACACATTGCTCGCAGAACGGATGACCGATGGGACAGAAAAGTTCTGGAGTGGCGACCGCGAACCAGAAGACGTTGCGTCGGAAGGCCTCCCACCAGGTGGACCTGGTGAAGTTTGCGGGGATCCGCTGGATGCGGGAGGCACGGGTCCAGCAGTGGACGTATTTCGGCTGATATTATGATGAATCACTTTCGATGAGTTTATTGTAAGTAATCCCACTTCAAAATAAGTCTTAATCGCTGGAACCATCTTGAAAAAGTGAGATATCAAAACTTTGACATTGAAATTATTCACGATAATCGCTGAAATTCAAAAGACAAGACATTCTAAGGTCATTTATTTAACTTTTCCTTCTGTAACAGTGGGGCCCTGTCTTAACAATACCCGAGAGGATTTCATTTGGGCAATTACGGGGGGCCACTAATTGCCAACCATCTCAGAAATGGCGTTCGCTAGAGAAATTGTTTTTAATGAAAAATTCACGTGAAGCCTGCGTTGAAGTTTTACTTTTTTCCGCTCCGCGTAATAACGTTAATGTAATGATAATTCCTGAAGTTGCGCCGCCTTCGCCTGATGGATGACGGGATGCATTTTATTGGACTAGTGGCAGCTTGCGACATTGCTCCGGACGTTTTATTACTGTTGTTCTTGGAATTTTGAGTTTGTTTCTAGGGAAGAGCCTTTCTTATCTTTCAACGTGAACTTTCTTATACTTTGATAAAGACTTTGTTTCTTTCCTGTGCATAGTGAAATTTAACGGACAACTGAATAAAACGTAGTTTTTTAAAACATATGTATATTTCTACTGAAATTATACGAAAATTCGAAAACTGGTTGTTTTGCTTATTTAAAATATAAATAGGCGAAAAATACCAAGAAAATACAGCTTACTGGCTGTAATTTAGGCTTAATACCTTATATTAAAACGATATTGTTAATCTTGCCTGATCGACACGGAAACCAAACATAATAAAGTGAAGCAAAAAAAAATTTGAATAAAAATTCTAATATCCCGCTGCAGAATAATCCTCCATCTGATACGTCACTCTTTTCACGTAAGTATCAATTCACGCTCTCGTGACGTCGACGTTGACGTGACGTGCCGTTGATCCGATATTACCTGACAGAAGTGAGTAGAATACAGGTAGCATTGCTGGAATTTTAGTAACTGGAGAATATTTGGATGGTGATAGACAAAAGGCTATCCATAAAACTGGACAGTCATTTATAATCATTTCAGCCGAAAGACGTCCACTGCTGGACATAGGCCTCCTTCTAGTGTCGCCACATTGATCTGTCTCTGTGTGTCTCGCATCCAGCGGATTGCCGCAGCCTTGACAAAGTCATCGGTCCATCTAGAGGAACAAATGACTAAACTGAACAGTTGCTAATGGTATTATGTCGACATGGTTGGCGCAATAGTTGCTGCTGCGCTGCGTGTCGCGGGTTCGATTCCCGCATGGAACAGTTTGGCATACAGACAATTGCTCCGGTTTGTTTGTTTTTGTATGTGTGTTGATATTTTTGTAAATGCACCCACGATAGGATATTTTTTCACATTTGGCACCTACGGATCAGCAGGTACTAGAGTTGGGACGTTTATTTTTCAAAATCAGAATTCGATTAAAATCAGTAGAGAGTTTAATCACACTTTAATTTAATAATATAATATCATCACACTAATATTATAAAGGTGAAAGTTTGGGAGTGTGTGTGTTTGAATGTTTGTTACTTCTTTACGCTCAAACGAGTGGCTGGATCTGGATGAAATTTAGCACAGAGATAGATTATGGTCTGGAATAGCACAAAGGATACTTTTTATCCCAGGAATATGTTTCCTCTGCATACTTTTCGACTATAACGCGGTCGAAGCCGCTGGCAGAGAATAGTAACATGATAAAAATATAACTTCTTCGTTTGCTTTTTTTCGTTGGATGTGGAATAAATGACCGACCTTCTGGTACTCTGTTAGTCTCTACCGCATATGATTCTAAGCCCGCAAATACTTAAGCTTCATGATTCTGGACTCCTAGTAGTTTAGATATAAATGCTTATGTTTATATTCAACATCTAACTAAAAAAACAAAAGAGGAAGCTATATTTTTATCATGTTATTAAACTCTCTATTGATTTTAATCGAGTTTTTTATTCTGACGTCATAAAAAAATAAACGTTACAACACTAGTACCTGCTGATACGTAGGTGCCAGATTTAGAACAACATTTTAAATAATAAATTATTTAATTTATGGCACCTGCGATATATATCGATAGGTGCCGTATGTGGAATACCTTAGTGCCATTAAATCAGGTGACGTTAAAACGGGTGCCCAATGTGGAATAAGTCCTTTTAAATATTACGCTTCGCAGACATGAATAAACAAACAATCAATTTTATAACATTACCTAGTTTATATTATGACGATTACCGCCATCTTGTTCATTTTAATCCAAATAGTCGGTAGAAGGGACTCGATATGCAATAACGACAGCATAGAATAATTACGACAAATGAATTCCAAAATGGAATGGTCCATGAACAGCAGAAGAAGATATATTTCTGTCTAACTGTGTATGGAAAAGTATAATTAGTACTAAATAGTTTATTTATTTGAAACAATCATTATAAACTAAAAGGTACAAAAAAACTTTTTTACAAAAATTACAACCGACTTCCAAACAAAAACACTACAAAGTGAAAAATAACTTCAATTTCGGAAGTCGGTGTTCCTGTTTACGTTTCTTCATTTTTTGACACCGACTTCCGAAATTGAAGTTATTTTTCACTTTGTAGTGTTTTTGTTTGGAAGTCGGTTGTAATTTTTGTAAAAAAGTTTTTTATTTTTCACTTTTTAGTTGTGGTACATAATGGACCAGTTCTATAGGCTAGGTACCTACGCGTATAGTGCCCAAAGTGAAGCTAGAATAGATTAACCCAATAACATGAAACTTAAACGAAACCAGTGCAATGAGAGTATACCAGGGTGAACTGTTCACACCTGCGTAACCCTTAAGAACGTACCAGTGTGATGTTATGTTATGAAATGGTGTAAACAATAAACAGACATGCGATTTGATCTATCCAGAGTGCTTTGCCGTCATTTATTGAAGAGTTCTGATGTATTTCTCCGAAGTTCTTCATCAGATCTTGATGAAAATTAAATGGGACCACATGACAAGCACCCGCTTTCAAATTAAAAAAGAATCATCAAAATCGGTTCGCCCAATAAAAAGTTCTGAGGTAACAAACATAAAAAAAAAAAAAAATACAGTCGAATTGAAAACCTCCTTCTTTTTGCGAAGTCGGTTAAAAATACAATATAACTTGGCAATACACATCCTAAGAGCCAAAACACGATGGTAAGTACTATCTCGTCTGGTTGAGAAGTTGCTATGGCCACCTGCCGGCTCCGCCATGAGAACAGCTCCATAGTACCATATTATTTTAATGTACCGAAAGTGAGAGAAGTACACCAAGTTTCAGCTTCATCGAATGACAGAAAGTGCTTGAAAAATGGATTCATAGTTCTCGGACATACATACAAAATCAAGGTAATATAGCAAGTAACAATAATAATAAAAACCAAACGATTGTATGGCAAAAAAGGAATACGAGATAGAACTGGCAATATTACTAGCAATACCAACACCATTTCGTTCAATCCAAATAAATACCTACAGGAAACATTGAAAACGGTTCTCCAAAAAAATTACACTAAAGCACAGAAGAAGACCAAAGTTAATACACACAAAGCCCCCTTGGGAGGACTGCACTTCATCCAACTTCTAACTACCAGTGCTTAAGAACATTTAAGTGCGTTCGATGTATTAACGGAACCGCGGCGCGCACGAGTTTAGATTCAAATCAGGGCAATAGATGGTATCAGCCATTGTAAGTATTGTTAGGGATATATTTTATATGGTTATCTTCTGATTCATGAACTGATTTGGAGTGTTAAGAAGATGTAGTGGGTTGCGTGCAGAAGTTTGTTTTGTGATAAGGTTTTACAGTTTTTTTTATTGACTTTTAAGCTGTATTTGGTAGACGCAGCGTTGGTAGGGCCTGCAAAAGGTGGTCCAATTACTTGGAGAAGACCAGTCGATGTGGCAACGCTTGGGTAAGGCATAACACACTACGGCATAATATGGATATGGACATATTATGACCATCATCTTTCGGCTGAAATTATGATGATCAAGCTCTATGCTTGAATGTGTAGGATTAAAGTGACTGCCAATTACTACTATTATTATTTGGTCACCAAAAAATGGTTCAAGTGAAGCCAATGTTTGCGTAATGAATATTGCTATCTGTTTTCTAGCCAAATATTTACGAGTACTTTAATAACTTGCCTTCTATAAAACACTTCTTCCATATCTCAAAATCACTTGAATGCGCACAATTCCGGCACATTTTTGAACCTGTTCCTCAGCAACACCTCGCTGTAAGAATGCCAGTACACGTTTGTTCTCGCCCCCTAGCTCCCCCCCTAGGACATGCAAGCAAGCCTAGGACATTTATCTCTCGCGCAAATCCATGTGGCGATATTAAATATTTCGAATAGCATCTCTCTGTAGAGCATACCCGTTTTCACTAAGGCACACATTTAATGTGAAGCGTCTATGAATCAATTCAGTTATTAAGCACAAAAAAACGTTACGACAATGATTATTCGAAGCGTAAAGCCAAAAAGGTTTAAAAAAAAAAAAAATTTTTAGCTTAGGTACCGTGCATGGTCATCCAAACCAAACGTGTATGCAAAATTTCATCTTAATCGGTTGAGGATAACTGCTTTAAAATTCAGTTGCAATATTTGACCCGAACATACATACATTTAATACGAGTACGTTGCAGGTTAAAAAAACGCTTGTAAAATAATCAACATAATAATAAATTGACCCTTTGCGAGTCGTGAGACTAAGCCGTGTTAATTTGTAAAGACGTGTTTATTTGTACATCGGTGGAGGATAACAACTTTAAAATTCAGTTGCAAGATTTGACCCGAACACACTTACATACATACATTGCAAGACAAATAAAAAAAGAGCTTGTATAAAAATATTGAAGGGCACCGAACTTTTCACAGGAACTTGCCTTAAAAATCAAAGGCGAGAGTCTAAAAGGTATTTTTAAAAGCTTGTGAACTTGCTTTGAAAAAAAAAACAGTTCTGTTTTAGAGATCTCCAACTAAATTGTCTTAACTTGACGTACCTGAAAATAGGCATAAGAATAAATTCGTGTTACCACAAACATTCTAGTGTGTGTCTACGATGCTTAATGGTTTTAAAATGAGGTCACGAATATATTCCGAAGATTCCTTCAGATCTGATTCGTTGAGATCTTCATTCGTGGCTTGAGTTTTATCGATTTTGTTATCAAAGAGAAACGTGTTTTAAATGTTTGTGGGGAGTTGTGACGGGCATGAGGCATCACACAGCTAGAAATGTTATATGTTGTATTGTTTCCTTGTTGAATTTCAAAGTAAATATATTTTATTTTTGCTGATTTTTTCCTGGTTTGGAAAAAAAAATATCGTACTTTTATCCTGTGGGTGTTGTCAGAAATTAATATGGTAGTAACATCGTGAGGGTTGATGTATTTCTTTTTATTTACTTGCTAGCCTATGCCACTGTAATATGAAATTAAAAATAGGCTATGCTCGGTGGTACTTATCCGATCCGATTACTTTCAAAGATGTTCTAGTTTAAACAATCAATTATTTGTATTTATAAAATTAGTTTATACTAGCTGACCCGGCGAACTTCGTTCCGCCTAACAAATTTCTAAAATAAAAGATTTTTCTAAAATAAACGTAGCCTAAGTTACTCCTTATTACATCAGCTACCTGCCAATAAAAGTCCCGTCAAAATCGGTCCAGCCATTTCAGAGATTAGCCGAAACAAACAGACAGACAGACAAAAATTGTAAAAAATGTTATTTTGGTGTATGTACCGTATATAATATTCATATACATGTAGTAAAAAACGGTTATTTCAATATTACAAACAGACACTTGACACAGACACATAGATGAGATCCTGTCCTGAAATAGGAATGTAAAAAATGAAGCTTTAGCAAATCAGTACAATGGCGCCGTAAAAGTGTTACCCCTTAAAGTTAACCCAACAGTCTCAAGCCTGAACTTACAAGAATTGCCAAGCAATTACATACCCTCGTATAACTACCGTCAGTGTCTGTAAACTTCCGTCTGCGGTGTTTAAAATTCGCTGCTGCAAGTTTGGCTCTCTTGGTGTAAACTGTAAATTGGCATAGGTAAATCAGTTTTGACAACATTATAAGTTTGGCTTTTCATGTATTTAATGTAGTCGCCAGTTTTCTTTTGGTTTTCGTCAGCCACATTAAGTTTCGTGTGGGTCAGAAATACTTGAAGGTATAGTCTCGACGTATTTCTGGAGGGTCAATCAATCTCGCCTAACCTTTTCCCAAATCTATTGGGCTCGGCTTCCAGCCTAACCAAGATCCAGCTGAGTACCAGTATTTTACATAGAGCGACTGATATGATACCACTTGGTAAGACTGGTATCACGTTTCCTGGTTTCTGACTATCCGTAACGATTGTTAAAGACCTACTAAAAACAGGTGAAACATGGTCATCCATCTTTACACACAACATTAGACGTATTTCTGGAGGGTGGTATGTTCTATAACTTCATACAAACTGGAAACGTTCACATATAAAAGAAGAACGACAGTGGTGAAACACAGAGACTTCAAATAAGATACATTATTGGTAATCGTAACCAAGCCTCCGTAACAGTTATCACTTATTAACACAAACTAAAATCTCCATATTCATGGCAACTAAGTAAAACTAACACAATCAGATGGGGTAGCTATCAGCTCCATGATCTGCCATAAAAAGCAACCAACATACAATTTGTAACACAGCGTAGATGCCTCGAATATGAATAGAAGTCGGATTAGCAATGCAAATGTTAACGTATGCGGGGTCCCATAGGGGCCAAGTTCACTAAGTGTCGCCGTTACAACGCCTGACAGTTTCGGCTTTTGATTGCCTTTGTGAATTATGTTAGGTATTTCGTGACTAGCGATGTGTTTATACAAGGTTATTGATGTGAAATTGTATCTGGAAGATTTGAAACTCTAAGCTAGGTTGAGTAAGGTTTAATGTTTGTTATCAATGAGGTCGAGAGACAGCTTTTGTGTCGCGCAAGTTAGCTAGTCCCATATTTAAGAAATGGTTTCTGTGTACAAATACTGTGCCTGCAATAAACCATAATTATTATTAATGTAAGTTTGAAGAGTATGGATAGTTATACGAATTTAAATGAAGATTGGAGAAAGTATGAAAATTAATGTTGTATAAACGCATGCTTTCAAGCGGAGATTTTTTCGGAACTATACATTGTTACGAATTACTGGAACATAATAATAATATATTCTCTGGAAAAGCATGATCAAAATCTTTACGAAGAATCTTAACCGCTGAAGTGATTCCTGTAAAATCCGGTGGCACAGTTAAAAGACACCTTTCCAGATTTAAACTGAAAACAAACACAGAAGTTATCCAAAAAATCAATTGCCATAGAACCGTCAAGAATTCCAAACGTGCCAACAACAGGTTCACAAACTTGGACAAACAGCTAAGAACATTGAGTTGTTTAAAGTCGTCTTTTGAAACACTCCACCGACTTCATTATCCTTTCCTTTGCGGCTATCTTTTGAAGAGTAGTTTAGTTTAGCCTCAGGAAAGGCATGTGGAGGTCCTGTGCTCCCTCCACTCAGCACCCTCTTACATTTTCACTGGATGCGGTCGCGAAGCTTCGTTTTATACATTTCCTGACGACATTTCGTTGAGTGAATTTGCAAAGTGACTTATTACGGTCACCTTACTTCGTATATTACGTATGTACACGGTCGGAGCACGAGATTTGAAATGTTATTGCTGCGTAGTGAAAGGAGATTAGGATGTTCTACATAATATATTTCGTTTTTTTTTCATGGTAAGCTACTTTCGTCGGGTTCGAATAACACTTGCTCAAAAACGTTTACTCGATAGTACTTGTAATCGATAAATTATGAGCGTGACAGTTCACTTCCTCGATGCATCAAAATCTCGATTAATTAGAAGCTCGAATCATCGGCAGCGCGAAGGCCCTTTTTTTTGAAAAATCATCTAATCGATGTCTTTGGTACATATTATTTTTCGTGTTTTTTTTTGTTTGGAAGTCGGTATGCCTATAATATTTGAGGAGTTCCCTTGATTTCTATGGAATCCCATCATCAGATTCTGACTTGGTGTCAATGAAACCACCTCGGGAGTATACTCTTTCAAACACAAAACAAAAATTCAAAATCAACCCAAAATTGACGGAAAAATTGGTGAAATTAAAAAAAAAAATACTTATAGTCGAACATAGAACCTCCTCCTTTTTGTGAAGTCGGTTAAAAACTATTCTCTTAATCGATCGATCGGTCGGTCGAGAAATGTTTTTTTCAAAATAATGGGTCTTCGCGCTGCCGATGATTCGAGCTTCTAGTTTTTCGAGATTTTGATGCATTGCAATTTGACGCAGCAATTTTTTTTTTTTTGGAATCCGCTTTCGTCGTTGCGTTGAGAGCGGAAATTTCGTGCTGAAAGCTTGACACACTAAGCTTAGCATATGTGAGAACAATGTAAAAAGACGTCCGCGTTAAAAGCGTCTAGAGTAAATCAATGAATTCAAAAACACAATAATTAAAACAGGCCGAGGTAACTAAGTTATGAGTATGACCAGTCCCAACTATCTGATTGATATTGCAAATATGGATCATTTTTGTTGTATATCTTCTTTTTCAATTTATTCATCTCAACATATAGTTTACAAATTCATATACCTCCTTCAAACTAATCTAAAACTAAAGGGAAACAAAATTATCATTTCGCGCCAGTCGTAAAACTCCATCGTAAAAGCCGATTGAGGGGAAGGGTTACTCTTATTTACAGTACACGAGTAGTACTTGGAGAGAGTCTTACAACCTGTCACTATATATTTCAATTTTAACTACTTTCACACTAGAAACTTTATTCAACTTATTAAAAAAAAAAAAAATTTTTTTTTTTTAGGATGGCTTTTTAAGATTTTTGAACGTGTGTAACATTGCAAGCTAATAAAAAGCTTGTCAAACATCGACACTATTTAGCAATTGTTGAGACCATTCTATATTCAAATTTTATATAGAGAATTGGAATTTAAAAAATCTAAACAATTCAGAGACGGCGCGCCGCCGCTTACGTACTTTGTGTCAGAGATGTGTGTAAATAAGGCCCATCTACTGCTGTTTCTACGTACTTTAAAATTAAAATCTACCGGAAGAACGATTTCATATTTTATCAACCCGTCTAGGCTTTGATTCTATGAATCACACTCCGCCGCACCCGCGTTAAGATACATTCCACATTTCAACATTACCATAATAAAATCTACAACAAAATATATTCCTAGGCTGCTTCGTAAGTATATTCGGACGTGAACATGATAGCAAAACATCCTTAACCCCGCTAGATCTAGACCCGGATAGACGTCCAAAATAAAATAGACCGCGATTTATCACCAGCGTACCACTCAAAGCGGTTGGTTAATAAAAATTCCACACTAGAAGTTATTTTGTAGAGGCCTCGGGGGAGTCTCGTATCAGAACCTAGCGTAAAACGCCCGCCGCTGGCGCGAACATGTCGGTGGAGAGTGCAAGGGAAGAACTGAGCGAGGATTGAAAGTACCTTCAAGCTCACCGACCACTGCTACGAGTGCAGAAGAGGTTTGCATTACAAGTGACATTCATTTTTTCACCAGCACCACATTCATACGTATTCCGTGGTCGTGAGTCGCAGTTGATGAATTTGCCTACACTTTTATACAAAGAAAAACTACACGTGCGAAGTTTAACCGTGGGCTGCTTTGGAGTAGCGCTTTCTGTCTGTGGTTATATTGATATTTTATTGTTATTTTCATCACACAGCAGGCTAGAATGACAACAATGTCATTTTAGTTTATGTAATGAAGATGATGATGATGTTATGTGTCGATGTTTGTGTCATTGTAGTTCGTGTTTGTGTATGTTTATGTTTTGAAAATAAAAATGTGAGGCCAAACTTTAGTACGTATAAAATGATAGCATAGAGCAGACCGCTATGACGTAGATACAGCGTAATGCCATATTTTGAATTTCACAGATATGTTTCCAGAATTACAACGTGTAAACGGCAATCTAAAGTCATCCCCTATGTAATGGCAAAATGGTTTGACGACTAAACGATGATACCAATACATTTTACAATTTGTCAACATCACAAAGATTTACTGATGCATAAAACTCCTTACTCAACCCAGTGAATAGCACACAAGGAGCCAAAATGAAAGGAAGGAACCCAACCAACTAAAACAAGACAAACAAATCAAAACTGACACATTAGCATCATATCAGAGTTGTTAAAATGCTAATGTAACGGAGTAGGGCTGAGA
The DNA here is from genome assembly GCA_947562075.1 of Orthosia gracilis. NCBI lineage: Eukaryota > Metazoa > Arthropoda > Insecta > Lepidoptera > Noctuidae > Orthosia > Orthosia gracilis. The sequence continues at coordinate 49,086,553 of OX387271.1, read as the reverse complement.
ATGGCTCCCTGGGGCACGCCTAACTATCACCGTAATTAATGCTCTGCCGTTATTTAGAGGAGTGCTTACACACACTTAATGTTTGCGATTGTAGCATAGATATGTAGTTCGAGAGGTGGGCTCAAGGTTAAAAGGGTTAACTATTATGGATAATATTATTATTTGGACATTTAGTTGATCGGATGCCTCTAAAGTTGACTCAGATGCCGTTTAATGTTCAACATAGTCTGAGTGATGCGAAACGCACGTGATCGGTCAATGTGGCGACGCCTGGCGGAGGCCTATGCCCAGCAGTGGACGTCTTTCGGCTGATATGATGATGGTGATGATGATGATAGTCTGAGTATTTTTACAAAAATCTTTAATATGTTTTTAACGCTTTTTGAACTACTCATTAGCAAACATTATCGAGCAGTGGTGACCCAGTGATAACGGCCCTGACTTATGTATCGTAGGTCTTGGGTTCGAACCTTGGTAGGCACTTTTCTTTGAGTAAATTATTTCTTCACCACTGCTATAAAAACGTTGAAGGAAAGCATCGTGAGGAAACCAGCATGTCATAAAAAAATTCAAAGACATTTGACATCCACCAACGTTCACTGGGCCCGAGTCGTGGATTAAGGCCCATTCCCTCTCTCCCAGAAAGGAGGCCTGTCACCCAGCAGTGATGATGATGGATCTATAGAGAATCTGCTTAGCGCAGTTCAGAGATTTTTATGAATATGGCAATATTCATAAAAATCTCTAGATTATTTTTAAACAGGGAGACATCCTGACAATATACAAAATAAGCTAATATTTCTCAAAATTTATTCATTTCACGTATCCCAGGTGAACTTTCGTAAATCCATATGAATTGCCTTCCTTTACTTGTGATATCAAAAGTAAAGGAAGGTACAAATACATCCATGCATGTATATATATGTACATACTCGTATGTTACTCGTAATGATATGTACTCGTAATTAAATTAGACTATGCGCTAGCCAAAATATACACAGATATTATGTGGTGTGCTAATTAGGAGTTTCCTGACCGTTGCCTAATCACGTAATAATGTAGCGATTCCCGCATTAACTATGTAATGGCAAACTGCTTTTAAGTCTTGTGCTCCTGGTATTTAACATGAAATTGAGCCGAAATTACATGTTATTATTTAAGTCCATAGGTTCCATTTCGGTGTTGCTACAAGTGAAAATATCTTGTACTTGAATAAATCTGTGTTTATTGTACAAATTTAAGTAACTACTTTCATTTTGAAATAATTTAAACATCGTCGGATCGTTTTATCGAGATTTTTTTTATAATTTTTAAAAGTAGATATTCCTATTATAAGTATTATTTAAAAGATGTCAATAACCTGTCACTAAAGATAAAGATAAATTTATTGCACAACTGTGTACATTAACTTCTTATGAAAAAAAAAAAAATATTATATAAGATAAAAGGTGCTTAAAACCATAATTTTTATCAAATATCTAACTAACATTTTTTTTCAATTTATGTTTAGACATATTTCCATCTAATTTTATTAGTACTTAAGTGATTTAAAAAAAAAATACCTAGACAGCTTTTGAAATGGGCAACTAGATAGAATCAATTCTAATGGTTTTCTTGATTGCTTTGACGTCCTTTTAAATCGGCAAAATTATTTGGCTTTCACTTAGTATGTTTTGCTCACGTTCCGTTTCACACCAAGCGTATTAATGGCTCTCGCTATATCCTATGTCTCAAACCGGGCCACGCTAGGCATCCCTCTATGAAATACCATTGCTCCTTCCTAGGTGAGAATATGCTGTAGAGTGTAAAATTTCCCAAGGTGACAACCGTTAGGGGCATTTTTCTGTGTAACTATGTATGCCCGTGTAATATTAAGCCCGGGAGACTTTAAAGAGTGCAAAATGCACCGTTTTTTCGCTAGAAATTTTCCGTAAAAGATAATGGTGGGGCCTTTTTATCAGTTGAGTGATAAAAGAGTGTTTTTAATGTAAGTAAGATAACTACATAGTTGTAACATAAACATACTCGTAGTTTCATGATTTTTAGGGTGTTTCTTTACAACTTTTATTCTTCCTCTTTTAGAAGAGCTGGTGTTTTTATCTATACTTAAAAATATTATTAAGAGGAAAGATTTGTATTTTGGTATGTAACGAATAAACTTAAAAACTTTTGAAATCGGTCCAGATTTCAAAAATTCTTTCACCGTTGGGAAGCTACACTATCCCCGAGTGACATAGGTTACGTTTATCCCTGTATTCCCACGGGAACGGGAACTACGCGGATGAAACCGCGAGGCTTCCGCTAGTTTAAAATATAATGATAGCTCTTTCTCTTCGGTTGTAGGTACAAAAGTTTTGTTGATGCTTTACTATTAATATTCCTCTTTCTTATTTATTGTTTACAACGCTAGTCTTAAAATTTACCAAATTTTCTCACTGTGTATCTGAGGAGAACGTGGTTGATTTCACATTTGTATCATTTCTGTATCCTATCTTTTTGTAATTCTTAATGTGTAATTGTTTGTTTTCCCGAATAAATAAAATAAAAATATTAAAACAAATTTCAAACTCAAACTCTTAGCATTTATTTAAACAGTCGGGGAGTCTGACATCACAAAGATGAAGTTAGATAAACCAGAGTGTAAACAGAGAATCTATGGCAAAATACTTCCATAGGCACAGACGCAGTTTGAAAACCCGACATGATCCAAATCGACCGCAGTCTTCCACTAACCAAACTAGATTTGAAGGCGTACAGCAATACCCTAAACATTCACAATATCCACAGCCACTCTCCTAAATTCAAAACAGCTAAAACATGACAAAATTCTCACCCCAATACCCCGACACCCCCGGCCACACTAAACACGTGATATAACGTCACACGGCATCAAATACAATCCTTTTAGAGTGGGAACCTCGCCAGCCGGTGATTGCATTGGCAGTCGCCTCTGTATTATACACTACACTGTGTTTTTGCAAACAACTGCACAGATTAATGCTGCAGCATTGCATTGATGAATTGGAAATTAAATGCTTTTGTGGGCATCCGATTTTGATTGTTTTTTTTTTGTTGATTTGATATATAGATTTTTTTATTCCGTTTTAACTGTTTCTGTGTTTATTTGAATGATTTGTCTACGAACTTGTCGTTTCTGATTATCATGTCATAGTTTCGGCCAAACAAAAGGCTAGTGCTGGACATATACCTCCCCAAATCTACCGATCGTGCGCCTATCGCATCCAGCGGCCTCCCGCAGCCCTTTTCAGGACATTGTTGGAAGAAATACCTATGAGACCAAACAATTCTGAAATATTTATTGAGTACTGGTCAACGCAGCATTAAAAAGCCTACCACTGGATGGACCGATGGTCTGTTAATCGTCATTGTTCTTGGTCAAGTGCATGGAAGTTAACATATTGTATTGTGTACTTTTGTCTTGATTCGTCGATCAATTTGTGACGAAATATTCTCGCAAGTCATTAATACCTAGGACATTTTACAGCTTAAATTTAAAATCCGTCTCATTAATAACTATAGCGTTCTTTTTTACCACCAAATCACACTACAGGCGTACCATCACATAAATACTCGTATGACTCCTTCCAGACATGGCGGTACCAGCAGGCTGCCAACATAATTATGTTTTGGCCGGACGCCACAGCAAAACTGATTCCTTTACCCTACGCTTGTATCAGGAGTATTTGTCCGACACACTTCTGGACGCCTAAACTGCCACAGAGTCACTAAATGCAGTGGCACTACGCTCTTGTTTTTCAGGATTTTAATATTCTGATACATGCAGCAGTGGACGTCTGTCGGCTAAAATGATGATTACGATGAATGTTACCATGATTGAACTGATGATCGCCTGATTGACAAAGATTTGCACGTAGTTCAATTATTTTGGAATGGGCCAGAACAATCAAAAGGTATTCGAACACGCTGTTTGTTCACTCTTTTATTCAGAAAAGTACAAAGTCATAGAATTCACCAAACACCAATCTACGTAATTCTCGAACCTTAAAATATTGTTTAACAATTCAAGATGGCAGTACATATAAAACGAAAACGAGCATCGTCAATTATTTCACAATATTTCGTCGTGATCCGTTTTCTGTTTATTTTTTCTAGGAAAAACACTCTTGCTTTGACAAACTGAAAGCGGCAGGCTTTGTTCCTACAAACATACAAATTAGATAAAACCCTTCCTAGAACCTCGCCAAGTATTTTCAACAATCTAAACCCGGATTGCTTCAACGGACACATCAAAGGCTTCTTTCAGAAACATTTATCCAGAAGAGTATGACATTAAAATATTTCAATAAAGACGGGGTATTTCGATAATAATCAGTTTTCTCTGAATCGTTGATTTTTATCCACTTGGTTAAGTTCGCTTCAATTTCCCTTGAGTGTGGGATGATGAAATTTCTGAGTCTACCTTAGTTACGTCGATAAAATATACAGTAAATAAACTAAGTATATTGTGGTTTTATGTCTCTATCATACGAAGCCACTGAAAAATTTATTCAAATAATCAGTTAATATTTTTGTTTGTATATCTATATATATGTATATTCACTCTACTCCTGTGCATTTATCATGTAGACATATGTATACACTTACACTTACACACACAGACACCCCCACACACACACACTCACCCTCTCATCCTCACACACAAATCCTCACACACACACAAAAAATTGTTAGTAATTTAAGTTTAGTTTACCTTAATTTCTTATTTCTCTTTGATTTGTAATGGTCCTAAACTCTTGCTTCTTGCTAATTTAGGTTACCTAGTATCTGAGGGGAAAAGGCGCTGTTAGTTGAGATACAGGCTCACGCCTAGTTCAGCTGCGGATGCTCATTCTCTTATTTATAATTAAACTGTAAGCCTAATATTTGTAAGAATATACTGTACCTACCTACTGTTTTTGAGCAAATAAAATATTAGTATTTCCTTTATTACCTTCAGATGTCTAGGTAATAAGTGACGCCCTTTTCATGTCTGAGCTTGTAAGGTTACTTTGATGAGATGGGTGCATACGTACTCGTACTTCAATAGGATTATGAGGCAAAATATCTGTAAGTTAATATTATTGACAACTCGGTGCCATTGATCGTTACCTCAAGTGCCTATGTACAGTTCATAGGTGACGGTAACTACATATTTAAAAAAAAACAAGATTTTTTGAATGTCGGATTATTTCATAAAATACCTACAGTAACATGACCGGGTGATGACGGAATCACGGTCGAACTTCTGAAGGCTGGTGGGAAACCAGTCCTTAAGGGTTTACTAATGATTAGCATAAAATATACTCCCATAATTTATACTGGCATAACGAAATTCAGCATAATGATCATTACGCATAAATGCTTTTCCATAATGTATATAAATATTGTTGGTATAATAATAATGATGCATAATAAAGCATAATGTTATAAACGCATAATGATATTTATCCATAGTGTTTTTTTGGAATAAAACAAATATGTTCGCGGCTCAAGGATGGCCCAAGGGCCACGCCGCAGCACCTTAACCTAATTAATTTGAGTATATTTTATATAATTAGAAATTTTAAACTTAAGTTATGAAGCGTGTGAGCTTAGAGATAATAATAAAAGAACTCAACAACACTTTCATAAATTTATCAATGTGATCGCAGGTTACACAAGCCCGCCAATTAAATTCTGTCTCATGAAGGAAGGCATGCAAAGTACTGTCCTGGCTAACGCGAAGCTGGTAACGTCACGACAGCCAAGGAGTTGACCCCCGAGGCTAGAAGACCTGCACGGTTGTGATGCTTGGATGCGCTGGCAGGTTTGGGGGGCCGTTGGATGACGCGGCAGCCGTTCGTGATAGTTCCAGAAGGTTGACTCAATTAGTCCAACACCTCCACTCCGAAATTTGAACCCTGGTAGTTATATCCAGCAGTAAATAAAAGTCGTCTGCAACCCTCCGCTGACGGTAACCTCGCAGCGTAAGCGATCATCAGATCGGATTTCACAAAAGAAGTTATAATAAAAAGAAATGAGTGTGAAGGAGTATGTTACGCAAATGTTAAAAAGGGCGAGTGTAAAGCATTCATGGTTTATGAAGCGAAAACACAATCAAACAAAGAAAAATGATGAAACATAATTTTTGCAGGTACCTACTAAAGAACATAAAAAACATGGGCTTGCAGCTTATGAATCTTGTCAACACTTACCCAATACGGGGATTCTTCAATAATATAATGTTAGGTAATATTATGTGAATAGAATAAAGTTGTTTTAAATATAAAAAGTAACTTATTAGTCGCACGGTAGAAATTTACTGCTAGATAAGCCGGTAGGAGGTCGAGATTAGTAGTGCACGCACTGGGAGACGACTGTGTTCTAATGAGCCTTTCCGCTCGGGCCGAACGCAATGTTCACGCATCTTTTAAAACGGGAGGCTCAGCTGAGCAGGATTGGTCGTGAGCGAGTGAGACTAGACACTAGAACAGTCGTGGGCTCGGTGTGGAATTTTCCGTTGTCAGTGCAAACGCAAAATAATAATTGCTTAGATTAAGGTACCCACTTATGTTGGTTATTTTACTAAGATAAGGTATTTATGTTGTTAACTAAAGTACAGTAAAACAGTTTTCAATCGATTCAAATCGATATTAAAATTTTCGATAATTTGAAAATTGACATTTCACTCGTAGGTATTTTAATTTTCGACGTTCAAATATGTACCCATAAAATTATTATGACAAATAAAATTTATTTATTAGTATTTTATTACTTACCTATTCTATAGTAGAGGTATGAACATACATGTAGGAACGCATACCTGATTGTCGACGTTATAACTTTCAGAAGAAGACTGATACCCTGGGAACATTTATTAAGTATTAATTCAGCGTCTACTTACATAAAACTTTTGTTTTGAATGAAGCAAAATTATAACTTCAAAATTACGTAGTTAGAACATAAATACCTTGTGTTGCACTATTATTGAATATCAAAGACACAATCTTCGTTCCTTTGGACGACATTATCACATATACTTTTGTTTTACACAAGCTCACAGTATGTAACAGAGTATTTAAATAAAAATCCCGATGAAATGTAGCACGTGCGCACGCGACGATTTTGGACGCCTGGACGGAGACTAAAAACGTTAGCAAGCAGAACCGACTAAGTGAGCTTATCTGCTTTTGCTATTGAAGTGGAGCATCAAAATTTAATTACATGTAACATGCAAAACGTAATAAACTCACTTATTCTGTTTTGCCTATCAATAAAACGAAAGAAGTATTTTTGTATTAACAGTGAGAACCAAATAAAACCCAATGTATTGATTTGCCTGTAAATATAAAATAAAATGATAAATAGTAGTTTTATGAGTAAAGAGAATAAATGCGTTTATTTCGTTATCACTGTATTTTATTATTCATGTTGTTAAGTATGAGATTATATCACTTTTTGCTTGAGTTAGACGGTTTTGCTACATAAAGAAAGCAGAAAAACTAAATATGCCTATGTAAGAAACTATTTTTTTTTTATTTTGCACTTATTCTGTTCTGCCAGAATACCCTCGAAATATTATGCCTTAAATATTTATGCAACTCCAAATTATGGCAAAACAAATTAGCCCAAATGACAGTTATGCTAACCTTTGCACTATGCTAAAGTATTATTATGCCGCAGTATTATTATGCTGATAAAATATGCGTTCTGTCCATCCAATGTCACTCACAATGGGCTTTATCAGAAAGCTTAAAGTCACCCAAAGGGCAATGGAGTGATGGCGTGATGGCATCAGCAATGAGGATATCCGCAGGCGAACCAAAGTTAATGACATAGCCCGAAGATTTCTGGTACACCGGTGATGGGGTGTACTCCCCAGACGAGGGTCCGGTGACGGACAGCAGCGGTGGGTACACGGACAAGTGCTAACGCGAGCCCGTGTTCCCGCCAAAAGCGACACAGGAGGACACCGTGTAGTTTTAGTGGGTTGGAGTCCCACATAACTTCGCTATCTCCCCGTGATAGCGTAGTATAATGCAAAATAAATAAATTGGTGTTTCAGTCAAGAGTGAATAGGTTTCGGTGTCGGATGAAAAGAATTTCGCCATCCCATATCTTCCCGTGGATATCGTAAGAGGTGACTAAAGGACATATCAGTGAATGGGTAGCAGCGTTCTCTGTGAACTTTAACAACTAACTGCGATCGCCAACCCGCCTGCTAAGTGTGACGATAACGGCCAACCCCCCCAAACCGAAATGAATAGCACTATGCAAAAACGGCCTCTAGTGCCCGGCAGCCCGTCAACCCTCGACTACGATAGCAGTCGAGGCTACGGCGTTACAAGGGGTGCGAAGAATCCCCGGCGTGGACCCGGCTACTCCAATAACCACCGACGACTAAACCTGGCAACATATAACACGCGAACACTTCGGACCGACGAGAAGATAGCGGAACTCGAGGCAGAATTGAGCAGGTTACGATGGAGAATTACAGGGTTATCTGAAGTCTGAAGAGAAAGTGAGAAATAATTTACATCTTTTTAGTAAAAACTGTGACAGACATAATTACATAATTACATAGGGAACAATTAGTTCAACCAGGTTTCAGACTGGCTAAAGTAAACTCATCTTTCATAGGGTACTGTACTAAATGTTACAATAAAATTCCTCCCCACATTCTAGAACTGAATGAGACGAAATTTAAATCTTGTAAAAAACGCACACTATGCAGGCAGTTATATTACAAGTTGGGGGATTACATCACTGATAAAAATGCTTGTCTCAATGCTAGTCCTGCTATCACTTTTTTTGCGCAACTTTTTTTGTGAACAACCACGAGGGCGCAAAAAAAGTGATATGCAAAACATTATTGTTTTGAAGTATTGTTGAACCTGCTGAAGACTATGAATATATTTGTATTTAATAAACTCAATTTCTTTTAGTATTATATAACTGCACAGCACGTGTGAGAGTACTAAGTCCCCAATGTAAATCTACCATTTGCTGTGCCTATGTGTCGTTCGTTGACTTGTGTATGACCTGGCAGAAGAGTGTGTCATGCTCTCTCACATATCTCTCTGATGGTGGCGCATGTGTAGGATCATTCGGTTCCCTTCATGATGGTTGAATTACTGAACAGTACATGTGCGAGTACTTTTTATACTTTATGCCTGTACGTAGTATAGTGTGAATTGTTATTCTGGGTGCATTGTCCTCACATATATGACTTTTTTAGTGTACGTACTTATGTAAATATAGTTTATTTTCAATGAATGCCTGTTGTGTTTCTTGTGCGTTCTTCTCTATAACAAGCTACTAGTCGAATGCACGGCAGAATCAAATTTTATTCCTTGTAAATTTTAATTGTGACGTTCAAAAGTGCCACTTGGTGGCCTAGTTGAAATAAAATATCTTTGTCTTGTCTTGTCTTTGTCTTGCCTTGTCTTGTCTTTGTTTTGTAGATGGAGGACTTAATAATCCTCAAATCCAGTAACCTGCTTTATTTCCGAGAGGGTGACCAGCAGTCCCAGGTTTATCACCCATAAGTCCCTTGTGAACAAAGTGATGAAGATCGAGAGTGTGTCGACCAAGGTGGCGTACCTTATACTCAGAATATCCTCAAGATATTCGCTGAAAGTTATACAGGTTTACGCTCCGACCTCAGCACACACAGAGGATAAGGTAGAAACCATGTTTGATTGATATCTCTAGAGCCATGCCTGGTTTCAAAACTCACTTCACAATTATTTTATTGTCATGGGGGTCTTCAGCGCAAAACTACGCAAACGAGACGAGGATGAGCTGCAAGTGGGGCAATTTGGAGTTGAACGTTGGAAACACCGAGGTCACCAACTGGCCAGTTTTATGGAGAAGGTGTGCCTCTATATGATGAATTCCTTCTTCAGAAAGCGTGAGCACAGGAATTGGACCTGGCAGAGTTCCGATGGTGCAACTAAAAACGAAATCGACTTAATCATGCCAACCAAAAAGCAAATGTTCAGTGATGTCACTGTGATAAATTCGGTAAAAAACGGGAGCGGTCAACGCATGATAAAAGACAAATTAAAAATTAATATCAAGCTTGAATCGTCTCGACTGATGAAGTCTACGCTCCGTCCTGCACAGATCAAGATCCAAATCCCCGAGAGCTTAGGGTTCTCTCGAGTGTCAAGGGAGCTCTGTGGACGAATACAGCGATGGGTTAGTGGAAGCTGTCCATACGGTTGGGTCTACGTTTTTCAAGACGGACCGCCGTGCAGATAAAAACAAGAAGCTCTCTGATCCTACTCACATGCTATGAAGGAGAAGCGTGAGATGATCCTGCAGTCTTCAGACGATGCGTTGAAATACCAGCAGCTAAATAGACGGATCTCAAAGTCCTTGAACAGCGATCTCCACCGCTTTAATACCGAAAGTATTAAAGACGCGATTGAGCGGAATACTTAGATCTTTGCAAGAGATCTGACTATTAGGAAGAGCCAGCTCATGAAACTGAAGACCTCTGTTGGCAGGATCGTATCTGCTAAACCGGAATTTTGGAGAGAGATCAAGAGATTAAATGGGCAGTTCTAAACGTCAACCAGTAAACCCGTTGCGAATCCAGAAAGAGCTAGATTGACCCGACACTAAACCGAAGACATTCCGGATGTCAGCCTGTACGAGATTAGGATGGCTTTTAAACAGCTTCATAACAACGAGGCACCGGGTGATAACGGAATTACGGCCAAACTCTTGAAGGCGAGTGGAAAACCAGAACTTAAGGGCCTTCAGAAGCCGTTGGATTCCATCATACTCGAGGGGAAAATGGGTGGAAGCATGGTACATGGGTGTGATGGTACTCTTCCTCAAACAGGGTGACAGCGCTCTGTTGAAGAACTACAGACACATCTCACTTTTTAGCCATATCTACAAGCTGTTTTCAAGAGTAAACACAAATCGTCTCGCTCGGTTTGACGATTTCCAGCCTCCCGAACAAGTCGGATTCCGTAAAGGCTTCAGCACCGTAGACCTCATCATCGCTTACCAACAGGTGAGATAGTGGACAAGCGCGAGCTTTTAAATAATAAAAAAATCACGCCTTTACACGGCTACTGGACACAAATCCAGACTTTGGGCGGCTGCTGAGAAATCGTACACAGATGTACAATTACTCAGCAGTACGTGCTAGTATTATATTATCTGCGACAAGGATACACTATTTTATGCTTTGGCAGTCCTTTCTTTTTTTTTCATCCATATTGTGCTACCACGGGCAGATAGCGCAGTTATATAGGACTCCAACCCATTAAAACTCCACGGTGTCCTCCTGTGCCAACACGGGCACGCTTTAGCACTTGTCCGTGTACCCGTCGCGGCTGTCCGTCATCGGAGCCCCCCTCCTGCTCCTACTCTGGGGAGTACCCCCTTTACCAGCGCACCAGAACACATTGCACGCCATGACCATTCGAACTTAGGGCAATTACTTGGAACACGATAGTTAATAGCAAAATTTTAATTCCTCGATTTCAGTTTCTTTATTTTGTCCAGTTGCCATGTAGTGATTCAACTCCAATAAACTAACATCAAGTCTGAAGTTGAAACATAAACCTTAAATTGTTCTAGCCCGTTCGTTCGGTGGCAATCACAATTTAGGAGCGCTTTGCATGACAATCGAATGTGATTGCTCACGCCCAAGCTACCCTGTCATTTTAAGAATCAGTAGGTTTAGTGGTTTTCATTTAGTGGCGCTTTTGGGCTATTTTTTAGTACATTGAATTGGATTGCCAATATATACGGGCAAGCTCAAATCATACCACACAAGTGTGTTTAAAACATGTTGTGAGAAGGACCTTATTTAAATGATAATCAGCTTAAGCTTAAGAGGGATTGGGCCGGACATGTCTGCCTCATGTCAGGTGTGAAATTGGCAAAAAGAACTACTGAATGGGTTCCATTAAACGCCAGACGGCATCGCGGCAGGCAAAGGCGAAATGACGGGACTAGTTCGAATGCTACCGAAAAGACTGGCAAATGACAAAATTGTATGACGAAAACAAAGGCCTTTGCGCAGCAGTGTGATAAAATAGTGCCTATAACATAGAAGGAATAAAAAAATAAATTTAGGTATCTTTGCGTGTTAATTTCTATCTCTTATTTATTATACTGAATGATTAAGATATTTGTGTATTTTCTCAGAATCTATATTTTTTTAATAAAGCAAAGAATGATAGCAAAGCATTTCTTTTCCGAATTCGGAGAACATTTTGTTTTGGTAGTCTACTGATCAGAATAAATAATACAGTATCTAACTTCAAAAACAGTTTGAAGTAGCTTATAATTAAATTAATTTAGAACTTTACGTAGAGTTTCCAGAATTACTTACATAAATTATTTAGAAATTGGGTTGAAAAACAAAACGTTCGCAGCAAGGAGGCCGTATTAACGAGACCAGAAACCACAAACGCAAGAATTTTGAGAAACCAGAAACGATGTTGTTGCTTTTGAAACCATCACTGGTGTATTTTCTTTAGATACTGAATAATACCAGAGAAGCACTGACGTAGTGTATTTAAAGAAAAATGTTATATTTGTATCGGGATATATAACTTCACTTTCAAATTGATCAAAACACATTATGGATGTTTGTTGTCGTCCATGAAACACGAGGTTACAGCTTGAAACTTTAATTCACAGACATCAGCCAATCATCATATCAACACCCTTTTTCCAACAATGAACACCACATTCAAATAGGCCCAAAAACCCTCAGAAATCCCTGAACCCTTGATTAAGAGGCACTAAACGGAATGGCTGCAAGATTCATTGCGAATGACGATAGTCAGTGTCACAGAATATATGGGTTCGTGTGAAAGCTATCGAAGTCGCTCGTTAGGTATCATCGGCTTGTTTTAAAGGGAACGCCGTAAAAAGGACAGAGCCTCTCCCGTGGGGCCATTGATCCGAAAGTTAGGGTTTGTTCGGAGTGAAGCTGAAGTTGAAGCGATTGAGGGACTGAAAGAATTAAACTGAGAATGTTTTGAAGGTATCCCAATCTCTTGATGCAACTTGGTGTCGTATCTTTAAAAAAATTGTTTTGAAATCTAAACAAAAAACTTTCTTGCAATAAAAGTTATTTAATCTTTAACGTTATTCCGTCATTCTTTACCTCTTAAAAACTTATTACCAAAAAGTCATCTGTTTGCTGTGCGGGAGGTGCTCACACAATTAAATTGGTTATTTATTTGGAAAAATTATTAAAAGTAATACAAAACTTGACACCAACAATATGAAAAACGGTCCTTTCCATCTTGGCTTCATATTAAAACATCGTCGTATCGTCCTCTCTCGCGACACTGAGTCGCATCGTCCCTTCCCACGAAGCGCGGCCCATCTCCAGTGCGGCCAATACGGCAAACTGCCTAATAAATTGGCAGAAAGGACATCGCAAAAATGGATGCTTATCACGAACTGGCTCGGTTTCGCACCCCCTTCACTGGCCCCCTCTTCGCTTCTAAATAGCTCTGTTTTTGTCTCTGACTCAGAACACTGTCACACCAAGCAGATTCTGATAAATAAAATTTTCCGATAAGTAAGCTGTTTATTGATTTTCAAATTTCAGTGAAAAGATAATTAAATTTTGGTTTTGAGTTTCAATAAACGACGAAAATATCCAAAATGCTAGTCGTAGTTTAACAATCAAAATAGCAAGTTTTTAAATAAATCGCTCGTCTAACAAGAAAGTCCTAAACAATCCTAAAACAATCTACGAAATCCGAGCAATTAACCCTTTAGTAATCCACGTCTGATTAGCAATTAGCCGTTCACTTTCCAATTTGTAGGTCAAAACAAAAGTTGTACCCGAAAGGTTATTGACAGAAGAATCGTGACCACCGCTAGGTGACACAGCTTTGCCAGGAAATCCATTTCAAAAGCTCTGAAAGAAATCTATTGTCACAAAAATCTTTTATTTGCTTGGCACCAACAGTGGGACAAAACAGAAAATGCGAACAGCAAGAAATCGCGTGGTTTAATGAAGTCTCCCTAATTAATGTTACCAGTGAAATGGACCAACATCAAACACAAAGAGAAAGAAGATATAACGAGAGTAACGAAATGAAAACTCAAATATAATTCAGCGAGTTTATTCCATTATTAAATTGTTCGTGAAAGCAAGATAACCTCAGTTTAACTCCGTAAGAAAGTTTCGTTTAACTTCGGTTTAACGAGGTGAGGAGACCTGCCACTTGCCGACTTCAGCAGCCAGCCGGTGTTTTTGTTTCGAAACTAACTTAAGTGCATTGTTACCGGGGACGCTATCGCCACCAAGAAGTATTGGAATATTGTCTTCAACACGTATTTTCTTTTGAAGCTCTATTTTACAATTATTCCATTAGCCTCGGTGCGCTGTTGAGCAAACATCTAAGCTAACAGTGTGCCAAAATGTATTCTTTATACAATTTCTTAAAAAAAGATGGCGGATTATACGTCAGAATAACACGCAGTTCTGCGCGGAAATTCTTGAACATGGAATGTACTCGTATTGTCGGTATTTCTAAAGCGAGATCAAGGTGATCCGTGTTCTCTGTCGAGCGGCAACCAGCGCCGAGCTACGAACTAGTAACACAAAGTCAATCGATACTTCTTGAAGGTAAGTAGCAATAGTTTACTGGGTCAAGAACTACAGTAATTCACAAGTTTAGTCCACGATTCATTAACGGTTTCAAAACAAAGCCTTAACTTAAAGCTATGTGCCAGGATCTCGAGCAGAGAAAAATACTGTGTTATTAAAATAACTCCATATTAGATGCATATTTCTTAAGCAGATAACAGTAATTTACGGCGCGTAAACATCCTAAACCCGTAAGAGGCAGGATTTTTTCATTTCATTACGGATCCCTATAAAGTAGATAACACAACGCGGCGTTCCCTACGGTATATAATTACAGAGTAAAGAAAAATGTAGGCAGGCAGCGACTTTGACGGGGCACCTCGCTTTTCGGAACAATTTTATTTTATGCGTACTCCGAAAACGTGTGATTAAAAGGTAAAGAACAAGTTTTGGAAGCTTCGCGAAATTCAATTTGTATTTTATGATTAGAGAATATTAGCTATGCGTTGTGCGCTACCTTGTTTTGTTGAATATTTGAAGTAATTTTCGCTCAGTACGCTGTAATTCACAGTATGAAAGGAATTCAGGAAAATACCGCACTGCTGCATTTCAATGTTAGTGATACTGTTAATTTCTGTTAACTTCCACTAATCATTACACGCAAACTAGAACATATGAAAAGGAATTCATTACGTGCTTTAATTAAAGGTTTAATATACTCCAGGAATTATTTCAATGGAATTGGAAGGTAAAAGTAATCCTATCGAACTATTCTGTCAGAATCAGAAAAACCAGCAATCTGAAAACAAAGCAGGCGACAGCAAATGGTGTTAAAAATAGTGCTATAATAAAAATCATATAATAGTCGGTCTGACAATAAAATGGCGATGTGCAGCCATAATCGAAGTCCTATAAATAGTTTTACCAAAGTCGAAGTGTTCGGGGCAAAAGAAGAAGGGGGAGGGTACATTTCATTTCGTCTGGCCACCTTCCAAAGGACGCTGAACCAAGATTTGCACCAGCCAGATTTAAAATCAGAGTCCCAAGACACTCTGCAATATTAAAAACTTTATTGTTTGATAATTTGGGAATGTGAGAAGGAATTTTGCTGCCTAGGACCCAAGAAAGGACGCGTCTGAGCCTAACTACCCTCGGGAGTCGTAAAAGCCAACAGAGGAATTGTATTTCAAGGGATGACTTCAATGTGCTATAAGCTCGAATTTAGATCACTTACGTAAATATTGTTACGTAAATATTTTCAATATTAGTAACCATTTAATACACAATCGATTGATTAAAAGCATACTTATTTGAAACAAATAGCCAATCATGATTCTAATCACCGCATTTATTATTATGCTAATAAAGCGGTAATATGCGGTAAAGCCGTTTTGCGACACTAATCGAAGTTTTGCTTACCTTCTAGTCGAGATAAACATTGGTTTACGAGTGCCATAGAATTTTGATGATCGGCCCACGCAAGTCTGGCGAACAAGGCTCAAAATTGTATCGATGTCTGTAGTTTCAAGAGGTTAAAGATGTATCACTAACCACCCACGCTTAGTGATCCCTTATCTCTTATTACAGAGGCCACATAAGGGCCCACGTTTTCAATAAAAATACTTGTCATTTTGATCATGAAATGTATAGCTGGGACTAAACTTGTAATTGACATTGGATGGCGACAATAAACACGACGAACGCCAATAAATTGGTAAATCCTCTCAACACGCGCAGATATTAAATTTTATTGCTGTACAGTGATCGTAAAAATTCGACAATGTTAAGCCAACCGTCACGGTATGGTGCGAAATCGGACGTTGTAAAAGAATCTATTTTTTTTTTCTATTCACCGATATTGTTTGTGTTTTGTTTCTTTTCGATACGGTCATGTTAATGCAGGACTATTTTTGTGTGATAAACGTGATTGGTTTTTCAAAAATGGAATGAATATTTTGAGCTTTGCGTATTTTAAATTAAGAACATGTGTAAACCTTCTTTAATCTCAAAATATGGTTTTCAAGCTAAAGAAGAGCTGGAAACATAGGTACTTCAAATTTTTAATACATAAATCGATAGTGAAACAAGTTATCTTCATACCTACATACAGTCTCTTACACACATACTTTAATCACAATAAGCTATCTAATAATACAGCTAAACTAGACGGTATCACCTTGAAAGCAAATTCACCAGATTTAATCAAAGTTAGAATTTATCTACCGATATGAACTACATCGTCCTACGTTTATGCGACTTTTGAACCAAACGCAAATGGGAACCGCGATGGACCTGATGTACAAACGTCCTAAAGATCTGTCTGGACCAGTAAAGATAAGAAAGAAATGGTAGATTTTACGAGAAAAATTGTGAACATATACCGAGCCATTCAATCAAGATGTCTGACATAGGATGTACTCACTACTCACTGGATTTTATACACGAGTTTATTCAAACACGGCGATGTCGTTCGGCCGTTTACAACGCTACCCTATTTCCCATATTTCAGCGACAAATACCTTGAAGGCGTCGACCAAAAAGTCTATTTTACGAGGGTACTTGCATTAAGTCCGATTTATAAGAATAAATACATGGTAAGTAACGGCTGCGACAAGCCTCCACGTCTTGCTCATTTATTTGAATTTACGTATGTAGCGGCGCTCAGGTTTATTGGGCGAGGCCACTTTAACAATGTACACTACATTTATACGAAAAGTGTTTTGTTAAGTAATTTTGTTTATAACGTTATTTGGTTTTGGAGATTTTTTCGGCGCTGGGTAGAGTTTACTGCTGTAGTAATTTGGTGTGTGAAGTATTCTAAAATAAACGAGGTGTATAAAATGTTAGCGGTAAAACATGGGCAATGATGCAGTACAAAAGTAAAACTTTGAAATTGCAGGTCAATAAAATCTGTCGTTATGCTACTTCAAGTGAACAACAAAGTTGGAAATAATCATCTTATCACTAGATGTGTATTATAACCACCAATGTGGGAGGAGTCTCATGTATAATTATTACAATATACAAAGGATGTTTTTGTATACTTAATAGTACAGCACGGTAAGATTTTATATCATCGGATAGTATGTAGGTATAAATGTATTTGTCGGACCTACAGTGGCGGTTTCTGGCTATAGAAAAGTATAATAAGGTTGATTGCTAATATGTATATGAGCCTAACAGAAGAAATCAGAGGTTTAAGTAGATCCTCAGATTTATACTATTGCCAATTTAGATTTAAAATAACCCAAAAACCTTCTCAAATAAAAACATTTGAAAATAAAGATTATGGCGCACTAATCCAGAGTTGTAACAATGCTCTGCTCAATTCAGTTTAGGGCATTTGGCCTCGAACCAAACTCTTATTGCAGGCCAGATATTACGGCCGCCATTATACATTCTAGTGTAGAGTCTACTCGTATCTATTTTATCATTCTTAATATTATTTCTTCGTTTTGAGAGGATACTACTGTAAGTAAATAGGTATTAGTAACTCAAAAGCCTGTGTTTGTCTTACGAAGTATTGCATAAGAAATAACTCAACTCACGATATCTATAGTCAAAATCATAAAGTTTTATTATGCACATTCTCGTTGATCTAGTGCTCGCAAGACATCTGCTGAACATGAGATCCTGGGTTTGAGTTCAGGATCGGGTAAAGTGTTATTAGTTTTTCCAATAATAATTTTCTTAGCACTAAGCCGAACCCTGTAAATACGGGCTACACGACGGATGTCAATAGGTTCACTTCCTTCTACATTCGTGCAAATTGATTGTACTAATTTTCGCAATGTGGCCAACCTAATACCTATATAAACTAAGGCCTGGAAAAAACCTTTCGTAGCTTCAAACAGCATCTAATAACCAAAGATTTTTTTAAGGAGCCATTTTGCTTTCAAATCCATGATCCTACATGCCGTTTCAAAGCAAGCATTTTACAAAATGATCAGTAAAATATAAACACGACACGAATCCCTTCTGGAAGCGGGTCCCGTACATCATAACGAGCGGACATGCTCATTAATATTTGATTACGTCGCGATCAGTCCGGCCGGCAGTCGATTACTGCCAGGAAATG
Organism: Orthosia gracilis; assembly: GCA_947562075.1. Taxonomy (NCBI): domain Eukaryota; kingdom Metazoa; phylum Arthropoda; class Insecta; order Lepidoptera; family Noctuidae; genus Orthosia; species Orthosia gracilis. The sequence goes on along the minus strand of OX387271.1, from coordinate 49,067,885 downwards.
GTCCGCTGACACATTGAGCAGGAAAATGCAAAAGTATCGCTAACTACGCGAGGATAGAAATGTGGAGAGTTTCAGGAGACTTTCAACTTGCCGTATAGATTTAACTCTGTCTCATAGGAGAGTAACTGCTTATTACGTGCCAATGCCACCATGATTCCGTTGTGAGAGAGAGACGGAGCTATATTATTATACAACGAATGGCACTATCCCTTTTTCACGACGGATTTATGATTGTTCTGATGGATTGGCTGTTTTTTTCAATATAGAAACTTGTCATTTGGACTGGTTCTTCTTCACTCACCTACCTCTTGGTTGTTAGTCGCGCCGCGTCCTGTACCGTCAGATTAACACAAACCGGGTTACGTGACGGCGTCAATTTGACGCCTGACGGTGCGGTGACTCCTCATTTGATAGGTTAGGTTTAGTTGCAAATGGCGCGGACATGCGCGTCATATTAATGTAAGGAGGCAAGTTTTTGGAAGCATCGGAATCGCAAAAGTTTTCGTGTGCGGAAGTTGCTACAAAAAAGTTGTCTATTTCATTGGAAGGTGGCAATGGAATTTCATTTGGGGAAGATCTTTGAAGAGGAAGAATGAAAGTACGTTCCATGTTTACACATGGGAACTCTACGTAGTGGGTATTTAATAAAAAAGATACCGATTTCCAAACAAAAACTACAAAGTGCAATATAACTTTCTTTTTGGAAATCTGTGTCTTTGGTAGGTACCAATTTTTTTCGTTATGGAAACCGATTTCTAAATATTTCTTTTTTTTACTTTTTGTTGTACCTAATAGGCAAGCTCTTTAGTAAGGTACCTATAATGCCAGAATAGATTACCCGAATATCATGAAACTTGAACATAAGTGGTGAAATGAGAGTGTACCAAGGTGAACTGTACACATCAGCGTTTAGAGAGTACTGGTGTGATGTTGTGTTATAAAAAATAAACAGACATGCGATTTTAGCAGGATTTGCCGTTATTTATTGAAGATTTCTATTGTATATCACCGAAGTTCTTTATTAGATTTTCACCAAAATAAAATGGGACCAATTTGAAAACATATTTTTTCAAAACAAAAAAATAATGTTCAAAATCGGTTCACAATTGACGGAGAAATCGGTGAACGTAAAAAAAAAAATATCGAACAAAGCCGAACATAGAATCTTCTCCTTTTTGGAAATTCGGTTAAAAGTAGCTACAACCAAACCAAACCAAAGCTTACATGATCATACACCGTAATAAGTCCTTACTAGATTTGGAATAGATTAAAGTTGGAAATTAGGATATAAAATACTGTAAAACGAAGCAGTGAATTTTTGACATCTTTAAATTTTTCCCCAGATTGGCAGTTATTGAAAAATCTTACTTTTATTCAATAGAGAACGAAGCAGCTGCACAAAAATAGACTTCTTCATATAAAGTCCTTTATATAAAAAAACTGAATAACATCACTTTTAACTTTTTATTTCTAGGACTTAAGATACTTGCAAAAAAATAATTTCGTAGAGCTGTATCTCATTCTATTATTTTAATCAATCTTTCTTCATTAAAGTTTAGAGCCATATTTGTCTCAATGAGTCCTTAGAATTACTTAAGTTAGAATTAAGTTGTTTACCTTGCTTCTAAGTACAACTTATCGATTGAGAGCCTACTTAAGTAGGTGCTTACTTGAAGAGCTTATTTACCTACGTGTACATAAACAGACTTGTGATTTAAGAACAAAATAAAGGTCGTATTCGACTTATACGACACCGCTCCGACCCGGCAAAATAATAATAATGTTTATTGAAATGTGAGCTTCAGGGCGTCCTCTGTAGACATATTTTATAGTGACAACACAAATTAGCAGACAGCTCGCTGTAAGCGAGCTTACCGATATCGTACCACTCAATACCGCATGAACGCGCTTCAAGCACGCAGACTGCGAGCTTGAAGCACGTTGCTAGCTTGTCGAAACAGGTAAGGCAAAAGCTGTCGGCACGTGGACAACGAGCAGTCATCGTCGTTTGAGGTGGAGTTGTAAGGGAGCGGTGTTGGAGCGGGGTCCTGTAAGTGAGCTACGACCTTTAGACTGTTATTCTTATCTTGGCCATTTTCTCACTGTAAATTGAGTTCTATTTAGGTTTAATCTGCTATTCTATTTTCAGAGATTGAATTAATAGTTTAATGAAGAATTTGAATTAATAGTTTATCGCATGACGAAAAGTGAGAACTTTTCGTCATGCGACAAACTATTTACCATGAGGCTAGAAATGTTCAGGGTTCAATACGATGGAAACTATTTCATTCATAAAACTACTGGTCCTAGCAGATCCATGTGATAATGCTTATTTCTAATAGAATCATTTTTCATTCGATCTCTAAGACGAAAATTAAAAAGCTACAAAAAAAATACTAAAAACCACATTTCAATCTGACATCATCTGAAAATTAAAACTTATCTAATTCAAATCCACGGCCTCAATTCTCAAACGAGATATAATAAACTTGGCTGATCAGCTAAACAAAGCGAGCACCTCAGAGAAATCAAGCGATCCGGTGACTTCCGGGCGCGCCTGCCTGCTGAATATTTGAAAAGCAGGGAAATGAGGCCGGTCAAGCGCGAGCCGCACTGATGTAACGTCAGAAGGACGACCGGACAAGGTCCCGTCGTGTGGACGCTGGGACGTTTGAGTAAAGTAAAGTCTAAGTCCTTCGGTTAGACCGTCGCCGTCGGTCCCGGCATGTGATAGTCGTGACGGACTTACTATCAGTCTTGCCCCGTGTGACCTGGTTAGGAAGTCGCTCGGCGATACAAGGTTAAGTCGCGGACGTTATGACGTTTTAGTGTAGTGAAGTCTGGGTCGACCCGTTCAGTCCCAACAGTCATTTGATAGTTGTTACAGGTACTGACTAATAGGCTTGCCACGTGTAACGTACTTTGCTAGATTAAAATTAAAGCAATTACGACAGGTCACAAGATTGAAAATATGGAAAAATATGGTTGTGGTGGACAGCTAGGCAGTCGCTCCATGTAAATTCATTCCTAAATGCCGTTACACTGGAAGCCGATCCAAAAGTCGTTGAGAAGAGACTAGCCCTGCTAGCCAGACGATGAAGCCAGTTCGGCACTTTGTTAGCTAAACTGAAAGCCGAGAGAACAAAACTTGTTCTATTTTACACCTCGAATGCCATTAATTTTGTGCTATTGTTATGATTACACCTCACCACTATTGTTATATTTTTATGTTTCTCTTTTATTACAGGGACTCACACCGGTTATGAATTGAGAATTTAAAGTTTGACAGGTTTTCATGCTAAAGTGAAGTCTGACAAGATCTCAACCTTCTAATTCTTAATTCAGAAACCAAGTCTCGAAGTTCACTGAGGGACACACCTTAATTTGTAAAATGTCACTAGGATCTAGATAAAAGACTCTCATTGCGGACCATATTTTCAGAATCTCCTAATAACTCGATAAACTCTAGAAAATCTCACGAAAAATCACGAATGACCATAATTAGTTGAGAATTAGCACGTTCGCAAAGTAAACGAGGGAAAACATTTCACTTTAATGTAATCAAACGGAGATAAATACTAAAAAAAAAAGATAAGAAGTGCTCGGCAAATTAAATTGGAAACTTTCCTTTGTTTTCCATTTAATTCAACTTAAGTACTTGAAAATTACAATTATAAGACAACCTTAGTTACACAAATATAGGGTTGAAAATTGAATGTAGTGAGGACAGTATAAGGGTAGTTTCAAACTGGAGTAAAAAGAGGAAATTTTGTGTCGTATCGGATTTTAATTTCTTCTACGTAGAATTAATGACTTTGCTTTCGTTTCGATCGCCTTTGTCGATTCATACGTTAGAAACTCCATTGGGTTCAACTAGTAAGTACTGTTTCAAGACTTTATAATACAATTTCTGGAACACTTTTTCTTTTGGACTTCAGAATCGCTTTTAAATTTGGTTTAGGTGGACCGCATCTTTCATAAACTAGAGAAAGAGAAATAAATATGAGTTAAACTTAAATGTGAAACTTGTTTGTTTATTCGTTCTATTTATTTAATTCCGGTTGACTTTATGATTTTATCCCAAAGGCCTTTGCCTTAGTAACTTTGTGCTTCCTTTGCCTTTTAGCCAGCCCCTTTTAATACAATTTTCATCGACTTTTCCTCTTGATATAAGCTAAAGTTAGCAAGTTTATTTAAGGATACGCTGTGAAAACCAATCCTTCTATCGGATCGCTTCACATAAAATAATTCATCTAATGTCATTCCTGTTCAATATTTCCTTCTTCCGCTAGCACACAAATAAGTAGAAACAAACTCACTTTAACTCGTGTATGTGTCCATATATCAAAACTTAAACGGTCCAATGTCTTTCAAAACTCCACTGAATCTAAGTAATACAGGAAGCACAAAACCTCTTTTGGAAACTACCAAACAACATCTTCGCAATGCAATTTGTTTAAAAGAATTGTAAAGAATCCACCCCCGAAGGCTTGCCACATAAAATTCAACCTTAAATCTTGGTTACGAAGATTTAAAATGAATTTGTTACTGATATAATATGTCTTGTGTTAGTGCTTCTCTCACACACTTATGCACTTAAAAGCCAATGCTTTAAAACTAAGTTTTTTGAGAATATGTAACGGCTAATGTTCTATTATTTATAACTTAGGCGCGCTTTCATTGCGGGTGGTAACCGTAGAATTATTTGAGTATTTGCATAGACAAGCATGATTTTGTATCATATCTCTACAGTTACTTAATGTAAACCAAGTATTGTAAAACCCTTTTTTTTAAGAGTAAATGTTAAATTAAAAAATATTACGATTATTATTTAAAAAAAGCTACAATTTTACTATTAAAAATAACACATGTATAGTTTAAAACTACAAATAATTTGTAAGTATTTGAGTGAACTAAGAAACAATTCCCTACATGAGTTCATGTGATTCTTGCACGTTGTTATGTTGCACTAGGGAGGGGAACGAAAGAAGTAGTCATCCAAATAGATTTTAATTTTATGAAGAGGGAAAAAAGTTCAATGATAACATTCTACAGATACATTGATAACAGTCTAGACGTTACAAAAAGAGGTGATAGAAGTACATACCTAATCATATTTTCATAAAGCTGAAATGATTTTAAATCATAAAACGAATTTCAGGGTATCTCTTTATCGCTGAATCAGAACCATATCCTAATAATTAGTTAAAGATTCGAAATATCGATTTTAGTTATATAATATGAAAATAGAGCAGTAGTGGCCTATTGGCAACGGCACCGCCTTACGTGTCGTAGGTTGTGGGTGCGAACCCAGGCAGGTGATTTACTTTGTGTAAATTATTTCATCACCACGCTCTAAAAACGGTGAAGGAAAACATCGTGAGGAAACTGAAATGTCCTAGATCCAAAAGTGCGAAGACATGTGATATCCACCAACCCGCACTGGGCACGCGTGGTGGATTAAGGCCCAATCCCTCTCTCACAGAGAGTAGGCTGGTATCGCAGTTACAGACTCAATTTATAATTATCTAGAATCTACCAAAAATCTAGTAGTCCGCGTTATTTGAAGCAAATAACACCTCATTGGCTCATTAGCGAGGCAAACAAATCATAAAATCTTTATTAATTGCCGTCATTAATTAAGATGACTTGATTACTTGCTAATTGAGATTAAATAAACTAAACCTGTCAGGTCTAAGTAAACGCGAGATGTACTAGCATTAGCATTCTTAACAACAACTATAATTACATTTCTCGTAAAATTTCATTTACTAATCGAGTCGTGTCTCAAGTGGTTATTTTTTGAAAAATAAGAACTATTATGTTAAAAATTAGTTTTTTAACCGACTTCCCAAAAAGGAGGAGGTTCTATGTTCGACTTCATGTTTGTTTTTTTTTTTTTTTTTTTGTGTCAGTTCACCGATATCTCCGTCAATTGTGGACCGATTTTGAAAATTCTTTTTTTGATTTTTAGAGTATATTTCGAAATTGGTCCCATTTTAATTTGGTGAAGATCTGATGAAGAACTTCGGAGATATACAGCAGAACTCTTCAATAAATGAAGGCAAATCTCTCGGGATTGCTGCAACCGCATGTATTTTTATTGTTTATACCATTTCATAACATAACATCACGCCAGTACGCTCTAAAGGGGTACACAGATGTGTACAGTTCACCTTGAAACACTTTCATTTCACAGGTTATGATCAAGTTTCATGGCATTCAGTTAATCTATTCTGGCATTACTACCTCACTAAAGCAAGTTGCTTAATAGGTACAACTAAAAAGTGAAAAATAAAAAATCTTTCTTACAAAAAAAATACTACCGACTTCCAACTAAAAACACTACAAAGTGAAAAATAACTTTCTTTTTCGAAGTCGGTGTCCATAACGAAAAAAATTGGTACCTACCAAAGACACCGACTTCGAAAAAGAAAGTTATGTGAAAAATAACTTTCTGTTTCTTTGTAGTGTTTTTAGTTGGAAGTCGGTAGTATTTTTTTTGTAAAAAAGATTTTTTATTTATGAAATAAAGACATTAATAGATACAGCAAATATTCTTAACGAATATAATACAAGTGATAGAAGTGAAACTTCTTAATAAGAGAAATTTAGTGTGAGAGCAGGCAGGAGTATCTTTCTTGTCTTTCATGTGGCGAAATGTGCCTAAACGTGACGCGTCCTTGAAATTTCACTCTCAATTCTCGTCCAATATCGAATCGCCGCCAGAAATTTTACTTCAAAAACCATCTCGATAACTCAAAAACTTAGCCTCTTTGCCGTTAGACAGGTTATAACCACTTATTAGAATCTAATTTCTAAGGATTTTTTTGACAGGACAATTTAAATTCATAATTGAATAACCTAATATTAAAGAAGAGAAAATATCAGGTAGTCAAGTACCTACTGACATTTAAAGCTGAACAATATCTCCGAATTTCAACAAGTGGGGATTTAAATTGTATTATTCTGCAAGATTTTGATGACACTCTGAAATTTAAATTGGCATAAAGGTCAAGAGTTAAATTGTGTCAATTAATTTTTGGGCCAAAGGAATTTTCTAAGCGAAAGTAAATAAGAAACTTAAGACGTCATAACAGAAAGCGATCACACGATTACGCGACCGTCGCATTCATTTGTACGGCGAAACCGGAAAGCGCGTTTTGTTTGCACGACGACGCATACAAATAAATGCATCGTAACTATTCTCGTGATGATCGTTTTCTGAAGAACAGGAAAAAAGCAAGGCAAAACATCAGGCGGAGTAGAAGGCTATGGGGAGATCTCTGCCCAGCAATGGGACGATATAGTTCGAATATGAATAAGATCGCTTTCTATTAGAACGACGCCTAAGATTAAACACATTCGGAAAGCGCCCAGAAGGTATTTATTCAATACCTTTAACATCGGTAACCTTTCCTGCATTGTGGAGTCCATCCTTTACCGTTGAGTTCCGCATAAAAATCATATTTGTTGAGGCTGGCAGTCAGCTAGCGTTGGCTAAATGCAAATATCGGGTCCGGTCATGTGTTTGCTTAGATGTTTCGATGCTCAGATGTTCCATTTGATAGCATATCGTGGAGTGTTACTGTACGTCTACTATTTGCTCGAAAACCGCTGATTTTTGTATGTATTGTACTAACAGTTTAGTTCGAATGTTTGGTTCATGCAAATCTGTTTGAGAATAAACAAAGGCGTGCTTAGAAGCGAAACATGAGCATTTTTATTGGAAGCTGCGGTTCGGAAATATTTGAACGATTTGGAGGAAAAGATCTAATATTTTTATGTTTGAAAAATTCGTATTGAATTGGTTATTGAGTTAAGAAACTGAATGGACACATTTCGGTGTAAAATACCGTACGTTTAAAATAATACGAATAAAATACGTTTCCATGTACGTCTGCTTTGTAATTCGCTATTCATCCATCCTCTCAACATGGTAATGTCGTGGTGGCCCAGTGGCTAACACTTCGCCTCTCGTGCTTGATTTCGTGGCTTCAAATCCGGGCAAATACCAATGTGACTTTTTCAAATTCATATGTACTTTTTTAGTCTATCTTGGACATCACAGGCAACGGTGAAGGAAAACATCCTGAGGAAACCTGAACTTATACAGTTAAAGTAACTCTGAAATAGCTAAGTCTACAGGATTCCCAGAGGCGGCTCAATTAACTCTGACACCAGAGGTTGCGACATCCTCAAACAAAAAAGAAAACATGGCCAAATTATCTTTTGGATACTCACCATACATACCTTCTTACCCGACTTCCGAAGAAGAGTAATGTGTTTATCAGTCTATGTATGTATGTATGTTTTTTCCTATGTGGCGTTCCAGACACCAAAAGCGTTATCCGATTTTGATGATTCTTAATCGATCGAATTGATGTCAATCGATTCGTCTTAACCTTGCGAGTATTACTGGCTACATCAAAATTGGAAAACACAAAAATGGCGGATTTTGGGCGCCATATCGTAGAGCCCAATTATTTTTTTCTTCCAAACCCATGGTGTAGGGTATCAAAATAAAGGGTGATTTTAAAATTATATGACACTTACGAGAATATGTTCAAATGTACCTAATTCGAAAAAAAATATTAATTAAAAAGTTATAAATAAAAAAAGTTAATAATATAAAAACCAAAAAAACCGACTGCTTATGAAGCAAATTAAAAAGACATAACCAAGAAGAAAATCATGCAGTGCAGTCGGAGGATACATCTGGTTTTGGACAACCAGCTCGCGAATACGAGTATGCATCCTTCGACTGCATAGCATGATTTTCTTCTTGTTATGTCTTTTTAGTTCGCTTCATAAGCAGTCGGGTTTTTTTATCTTTTTATTCTAAACCACAACGTTGTCTTATTACATCATTCCTCAATCTATCATTTAAAGTTACACCACACACACATACTTCTCAAGGAACCATTTCTGCTCTATTAATCCTACTACTGCTGTTTGTGCTGGTCTTCACATGATCTAACAAAGATTTTGTCTGGACTTTAAAAGAGACTGTGACCTCTGAGTTTGTTTCGGCCTTTCTTCTCAGAGTAGTCAGATAGGAAACGCCGACTTCATCTAGTTTTAAAAAATATAATCGACATGTAAAAGTGTTTGTACAAACCTACTTACAGAAATAAAATCATTTATCATTATCATTTCTCATTTGTGCTTTAGGAAATTTATAAATGTACTGATAATAATATCAGCTTGATATTTTCTGATAACAAAAGCAATACGATTTCTTAAATATATTAATACCCTAATCGTGTGAGGTTATCTCTATGTTTTTAATACAGTGTTAATTAACACGAACATTTTGAAAACAAAAGCGTAAATTTTATTAGATATTTTTTAAACGAAATAACAAAACCTTTTTACGTGCAGTAAAGGGTAAAAAGGCGTACAAGTCATATTTGCTCGTCGGCAGTAAATAACTTCGTAGCTTCACCTCTTTCGTACCCGACCGCGCCAGAGGATCCCTTTGTCGTGGCCTACAAAAAAAAACAAGTGCCGATTTTCCACGAAAAAAGTCAATCTACTCCTACATTCACCGCGATGTCGACGTAACTAAATTTTTGGAGATTTTTTAATTTTAATCCTGAAATAAAGGCTTTTTTATGTGCGGAACGAAATATTAGGTTCGTTTGTAAAAAAAGTAATTCAAGACTCTTGTTTAAATGTTTTGTAAGGGTTTATTACTATCTAATGTTCGCACGAGGATTTTTTAAGGAAACTGTTATACCTGGCCACTGGTCTGCCTAGAAGACAATCACTATGATACTGATAAATTCCAAAACCTTTTATATATACTTATATACTGCCTCGTTGGTTGAGATCACTAGTGGTCTCACGCGCTACTATCGGGCATGAGGTATTTTTTACCCGGTCAGGCAATGTGTTATTTTGTTCTCTGAATTTCTCATTAGCTGCCCAGTATTGGATTTTGTGTCCGGTTGATGGCAAAAGGCTTGCAAAATTACATGAAACTATATTTAACATGTAGCACGAAAAGATAAACCAAAGTACTCACTAAAAAACGGCTCTCCTAACAGGATTTAAGATTCCAATGAGAGCAAGCTACTAGTCTTGCAATGGTGTGCGACACACGCGGTACATCTGGTGTTGGATTTCTGTCGACTATCGTAGTGAGAGCGGATACACGGCTATAGGTAATTTTCGAAGGTGCAAGCCCTTTGTTGTATACTACATAATTTTAAGTTACGTGTCAAATTTAGATTCTGGAAATAAACAATGTATTCCGGCTATCATCCCGGCTCTTATTTGAAAATACTTCCTCTCTTTTCATCTGGTTATTCAAAGAAAAGGTCAAAACACTCGTAATTCAAAGTTGTTTTAGATGATAAACTCTTCTTTGAATGGCGTTAAGTTGAGCCAAAGTAGCTTTCGAAAACAATAAAACACAGACAGACGTAGTGTCTACACAATTTATGTAACACAGATGATTTAGTCTCTATTTTTATCCAATGCTATGCAAAAACAGTAAAATACAACTTCAAATTATTACTTAAATAAAAAAATCCAATCACACCACGTCCAATTTGTAACAAATTATTTCAAGCTGTTATAATTGTCTAGTTTATTTTATCAGCCACAAGCTTTGTTTATTAAATAAAAACTACATGTTTTCACAAAACATTTTGTATTTTACTGTATAGACTAAACCTTTTAGGAAAAACTGTGAAATATTTAGTATCAAAAGAAGAAAGCATGAAAGTCTAGACCGGATAACCTAGCTGCGAAATTGCACCAATCACAGTTCAGCTGTATTTTACTGCGCAGACAGAATCATCGCAAGGCAACAGATAAGCCTCAGACAAAGGTCACAACACCACATAACTAATGTAATGGCCAGCCACTGCCACTGATGTGGAGTTCCACTGGAATATTCCAAAGAAGCCGAGCGAGACTCCAAATCGCCCATTTGGAGTCAAAATCTCACTATGCAAAAGTTTTTGCAATAATCCCCAACATTGAGTCCTAGTCACTCCACTTTAACGACAAAGGATTCTAGACTTAACTGCAAAATTTATTAGGTTCACTTTCGATTGGGTCGGGCGGAGAATGTAATAAATTTTGTCTAGCATGCAACATTTGCTTCGTCACCCCTCAAGGGATATTGCAGTGTGCTTAGCACGAGAGTTTGACTTTAAAAAAGTCCTGATTTAGTTTCTATTTTGGTTTGGAAGTTCGATGGATTCGGTATGCAGGAGTGTTTTCATCGCGATATGAATGTTCTAGAATTGGTAAAAGTTGAAGATAATTTTAAAAAGTTGGCAGGGTACTTGTTTTCTTTACAGCTTATGTATTTGAAATGCAAGTTGAGTCTTCATTATTAACCGACTTCAAAAAAAGAAGAACTTTATTTCGCCATGCCATGTTGTAAATTATAGCCAGGCAGCACAATTGGTGCTGCTATCATTTTAGATCATAAAAAGAAATAAAGAAAGAAATATCGTTTATTCTCGTTGTTTCTATTCATCTTGTGGAAAGTCAGATTTAATCGTCAAACTAAATTATTTAACAAATATTTGCTGCATTTCATTTCTAGCCTTTCGCTATCGAAAACCATCGAAAACACGCTTAAACAAGGTCTCAATCAACCACAAAACTAGGCACTAAAGTCATCAGCTCTATTCAGGTGTCACGTCACCGCGTGCCACGTGTCACGCTGCATCTGCAACAGAACAGCGAGTCACGTCACCACCTACGTAACACGTACATCACGCCCGAGGCTTGCAACTGATTTACTAAGTTTTGACGTATCGGGAATGGAACTAGACTTCATATGTGATTGTCTTTTGTATTAAATAGCTTACATACGAGTCCGAAACATATCTCTAGAGAGCATAGATAAAGTGACATTTCTATCAACGAAAAGCACGGTCAAAAAGTCTAAATTTGAGGCCGTGGTCAATCGTTGATTCGATGAATCAACATTTTACATGGGTCTTAAATATAACTGTAACTGGAATAATGTACATTACTGTAGGTGCAACTCAGACCAGCCCTTCATACAGACGTAATATTATGTTCTGTGAACCCACATATTGGACTTTTTACAAACATTTTCGCTGATAAAATTTCAGATTGTCTACAGTCCCAGAAAAACTTCAGAAGTAAGCAATAAGAGAGAAATAAAAAACTTTCCGACAGAGTTCCCTCGACTGCCATGGAAATCCCTCATCAGATCCTGACTTGATAATAATGAGACTACCTCGAGAATATACCATTACAAACCAAAAAAAAAAACCTAATTGGTCCATAATTGACGGAGTAATCGCTGAAAATACATTAAAAACAACATACAAAGTCGAACATAGAATCTCTTATTTTTTGCAATTTCGGTTAAAAATATATTTACCATAGAATGAGATGTTCTCTTAATTTTTGGTACAAACAAGACGGACGGAGAAATGTTCCGTAGTTTATAGAAATAAAAAAAACCGCGGCATAGTTGAAGTCAGTGTCTGTCTACTAAATGAGAGGCCAGAAACATAGTTTATTGCTACTTAGGCACTGTGTTCACGCCTTCTGAAGAAGGAGTTCATCATAAAGAGGCCCTACTTCTCCATAAAACTGGCCAGTAGGTGACCCTCGCTGGTTCCGTCTTCCAACTCCAAATTGCCCCACTTGCAATTCATCATCGTCTCGTTTGCCCAGTTTCGCGTTGAAGTCCCCCATGACAACGGTGAAGTGAGTTTTGAAACCATGCATGGCTCTAGAAATATTCTCATACATGGTGTCCACCTTGTCGTCGGGGTGTGCCGAGGTCGGGGCGTAGACTTGTACGACCTTCAGCGAATATCTCGAGGATATTCTGAGTATAAGGTACGCCACCCTGGTCAACACACTATCGATCTTCACCAAGTTATTCACAAAGTACTTATTTATTTATTTATTTGATTAGGTTCACCAACAACTGTTTACACTTAATTATAACAAAAAATACATGCTTAAACTTGTCTTACAGTGCAACAATTACTTATAGGCAAACACCACATTCACAATTATGTAGAATCTGACAGCTAACTTACATAGTAATAAGCGCTAACACACGCGCTGACTTGTGGATGATAAACCCGACACCAGCCAGGGTCTGCCGGTCACCCTCTCGGAAATAGAGCAAGTTACCGGATCTTCTCTCTCTTCGGACTTCAGATAACCCTATAGTATACTCCATCGTAACCTGCCATGCTATTCTCTAAGAGACAATTTCTTGGCTGTGCTCATCGACGAGCTCGTCAGTGAGACAGCTTAGAAATCGACCGATCGTGCAGCGCTGATTTAAACGGTATTCTCTAACGCGGTTATGGTCGTCGACGAACTGTAGGCTGACATCTCCCGTCACATTTTCGTAAACGAATTAGAGCTTGAAACAAAATCTTTAAATTATAATCGATAAATCTCGACTGAGAGTTTTATGTTCCTAAAATGTATAATACAGATCTACTTTTATGTATTTTAAGTAATAGAGTGAAAGTACAAACGATTCCATAGTTATAAGAGTTTAAATAATGCATTTTTATTAATACATCTTAAGGCTGAATGACAATTCCATTGCCTATTTCGTAAGTAAAAGCAACGCTCTGTGAGCTGTGATGCTGTCACCATACTCAAAATCGCAACCGACTAGGTATATTTTTATTTGATAATTTTTGTTTATATTTAAAACTATTTTCAAGTTTGAAATTTTTAATGTTTTCACAACGATTTATTTTAACATTCTATGGATGTGTGAAATGTGAGTATTATTATATAGTATATGTACAGTGACAATGTGACAATATTATTGTTGTCCAAGAAATATATAATATGTTTATCTTTAGATAAAATATAACAGTACTGCGTTGAAATATATTTACAGGATGTAAAATCAGGCCCATCTTGACGTATGGACAAAATAAAATGGAAAACCAGCCGAACACAAAACAAGTGGGGAGGTCTTTAGAAACGTCTTAATAGGTATGTTATTTTTTTTATATTTCACTAACTTGTTTATATTTCGTATTACTATTTGACGACCTGTAGTTCCTCATAGGAGAGTTGCCTCAATTGCCTCTACATGTAAGTTTAGCTTAATTGTTGGTTCAGTGTAAGAATTGCTCTAGATAATTAAATAGTGTTCTTATTGTTAATTCCCAGGCTGGAACAAGTTGTTGAGGTTTTTAACAGTAGCCAAAACCATATCAATTAACCTGCAATACTAAAATGTGTAATCTATAATATATATTCCTTCAGAAAGAGAGAGCTGAATTGATGTTGTTATACATTATATATCTTTTTACCTCTAAATAGTAATTTGTTGCATGTTTATGTTCACAGCTCCTTGTAGGCGTCATTTGCTAACGGTACGAGGCTATCTAATCCAACGCTCATTTCACAAACACCATTCACAAATGGAGATTAACTAAATGTTTTTTCGCTATTGAAGAGAGGCGCTTGGAAAACCAGGAACTCCTTATTGCCAACCAGTGGACGATGTTGGATATGTATCAGGAAATAAGAGAGTATTAGTCAAGAGAGACCTAAGCACTGCACTAAGTTGAATACAGGGAACATGATTTTAATATTTATTTTTTATACACACAGATATTATGTTTAGTTTATGAGAGATGTTAAGAAATTGTAATACAAATTTAAGTGAAAGTACTGAAAGATTATCACTACTATTGGCATAAGTTACTTAAATTATACTAACTTAGTGATAAAAGATTCTAAAAAAAATACTTGAGATTAGAAACTAAAAGGGTATTTAATATAGAATAAAATTTTATTACTGAAAAATATTTCAATAAATAAATCTTGAGTTTTGTCATATTAAGTTTTTTTTATTACTCAAGATATATATTACTAGCTTTTACCCGCGGCTTCGCTCGCAGTGAAGCCATTTTTTTTATTATTATTATAAAAAGTATTCTATGTTACTTCTAATACCTCAAAGAATATATGTACAAAGTTTCATGATGATCGGTTCAGTAGTTTTTGCGTGAAAGCGTAACAAACAAACTTACATTCACATTTATAATATTAGTAAGGATGTATAATTATTTTCCATACTAAATATATTATTCCGTTTTGCAGTTTGCTTGTACAAATAAGAATTAGGCCAATTAAGATTCAGCATGTAGCTGGAAGGCAGGTTATGAAGGTTGCGGGGTTCCGCTGGATGCGAGACGCACAGAACAGGTCAATGTGGTGACGCTTGGGGGAGGCCTATGTCCAGCAGAGAACGTCTTTGGGCTAATATGATGATGAAGCCGGACCAATAAAAATGATTCACATCGCAATAAAACTTACTTAATATTGAATGTCCTCAAATATATTTATGACTCATAATTTTAATAATAAAAGCTACTAATTAACCTGTGAAATCCAAACTAATATAATAAATGCGTAAGTAACTCTGTCTGTTACCTTTTCATGCTTAAACCGGTGAACCGATTTAGATGAAATTTGATGTGGAAACAGTTTCGAGACCGTAGGTAACTATCCTATTTCCTTCATAGGATAATTTTTATCATGGAAATCTTTCGGTGGGGTGGAAGTTTGAATGGTGAAATAATAGTTTCTCTAATAAGGCGGCCCATATACCTTCAATATTATTGCCTGATATAAAAAATGGCTAGTCGAAGTCCTAATGCTACACAGACGTAGTTGTGGGCAACAGTTAGTTACATAATATATAAGTTTACATTCATATGAAACATAAAATGCCTATACGCTAAGAGCTAAATTGTTTTCCAATATGTTATTTAATCCTGAGAAAGCCTGAAACTATGGGTAAAGTCAATATCCCGGGGATATTGTTTTCTACGTTGCTAATCCTCTCGTCTGTTAGAATCATTAATTTTCTTAACTTCTTCTAATAAAAGTAAATTTAAATAACCGAGCTGCCATTTTTTTAATTAATCGAAATAATTTATTTTATAACGAGCCCCTGCCAGCGGCTTCGTCTTATCCCAAGGGTGCATTATATTGGGATGAAAAGTAGGCTATATGCTATTCCAGACTATAATCTCTATGCAAAATTGCATCCAGATCCGCCCGGGGGTGATTGAGTAACAAACATACATCCACACACACATCTATTATATCGAAACTTTCACATAAACTTTTACAATATGAGTAAGATTAAAATCCAAGAAGAATTACGCGCAAAAATAGTGGCTTTTGGATTTGACACATAAAAACGAGGCTGTAAGCCAGGCTGCGAGCGTCTTCGACGCTGTTTTTTCTTACGGAATACCAAAATGTATGAAGAACTGTCAACTTGCTCGACATTGAGTAGTTCAAACTCACGGCCGTCACAGCTTAGAGCGCTAGTGTCGCTATTCGCGGCTTAGCGAATACCAAACTGTAGATTCGTCGCTGGCACAGCACTGCGCTCAAGGCTGTTTCCTTAGAGAATAGCACCCCTGCTCAATTCCTCTTCGAGTTCGGTGATCTTCTCGTCGGTCCGAAGTGTGCGCGTGTTGTACGTTGCTAGGTCCAGTCGTCGGTGATTGTTGGGGTAGCCGGATCTCGTCCGAAGATTCTTAGCACCCCTTGCCATTTCGTAACCTCGACCGCTACCGTAGTCGAGGGTAGGCAGGCTGCCGGGCACTAGGGGCCATTTTTTATTTGTGCTTTTCATTGGGGCGTTTTGCCATAAAAAAATCCAATTTACATGTAAATCATTTATAGCCAAAGTACATCTTATGATGATTCCAATAAGCCCAAACACGACTAGGGTACATTGTTTTATTTCGGAGTTCCAGTGGCCAATTGCCACCAAATGCTACTTTTTGAGTGCAAATGATTGCATCGTTGATGAAAATACCAAAATCATTTTATGTATACCTATAAAATTTGAGGAGTTTCCTAGATTTCTCTAGGATCCCATCATCAGATTTTTCCCTTATCATGGTACCACTCTTGGGATATCTCCTTTCCAACAAAAAAAGAATCATCAAAATCGGTTCATAAACGACGAAGTTATCCGCAAACACACATACAAAAAAACCTCCTCCTTTTTGGGCAGTCGTAGTCGGTTAAAAATTTCCTTTTGTTTCAAGTTTGATAAGTTTTTTTAACCGACTTCATACTAAAGAATTACTTATTTTGTAATAGCCTCTGGCAGCGACTTCATCCGCGTGGAAGTCAACAATACGTACCACAAAACATAATATTCCACGCCCAATCCGATTTTAGCGATAGAGACGTCATACTCATTATCACACTAATATTATAAAGGCGAAAGTTTGTGAGTGTGTTTGTATGTTTGTTTTTTTTTCACGTTCAAACGTCTGGACGGATCTGGATGAAATTTGGCACAGAGATAGATTATTGTCAAAAATAGCAAATAGGATATTTTTTATCCCGGGAATATGTTCGCGGGCGAAGCCGCTGACAAAAGCTAGTAATGAAATAAAAACATGGCGATATTTTACTTTCTCTACCTTGGAACTTTATTTCTATCACTGAGTAGGTTAAAAGATCACAGATATATAACTAGGACCCCGTTGTCAGAGAGAGATAAACATACTATTCAAACGTACGTTCGTTTCGCGGCCAGACGCAGGACGGACTGAGTTCATTCAAGCTGGTCAGCTTGTGTTTGTATCAATGTCACTTCCAACACATACAATTAACTTTGACTACCTGATCAGAAGCTTGGCCTAATATATGTTCAACCTTTCAGATAGGTAATGACAACCAATTCAGTGGTCTAACCAGCGTGATTACTGGCGAGGTGTCACAGCGTGTTGTGTATCTCCAACACACGTGACGACAAAGGTGCGGCGACGTGACGTTTGTCGAGGACTACGCGACCGTGCTCCCTAATCTGATGCTTAGAGCGGTGTGGGTGGAGGCTAAGATGATGACGGAGATAATTGATTGAGGTCAATCGCATACCTATAATTAGTACTGAGTTGTTTATGTTCTCCTTCCTAAGACTTGGTAAGTTATAAGATCCATTTTACCTTCTGGAGGCAGGATGGAGGAGTATTACGCCAATAAGGAGGAGAAGCCTAATCCTTTGAAAAATACAGGTGTAATGTTACGTTTGATATGATCGCCAGGCTTGTATAAATAGATTCAGAACTACTTTCATATCACACAGTCCATCTATCTTTTCTTTGGCCGTCCCCTTCCTCTCTATCCATCCACATTTAAATTAATAACTCTTTTAGTAACATGCGTTTCATCCCTCCTCACCACATAACCATACCAGGACAAACGGTTTCAATTAAACTTTTCTGTCACTGGCGCAACTTTCAAACTTCCTCTAATATACTCAGTTCTCACTTTATCCATTCTCCTCACTCCGCACAGCCATCTCAACATTCTCATCTCTGCTACATGCATCTCTTTTCATCCATCTTTTTCACAGCCTAACATTCTGATCCAAACAGTACGACAGGTCTAAACACGGACTAGTAAATTTTCCAGTTCCAGTTTCAGTTGTTCCAGTGACCTGTCGCCATTTCATCCACCCCCGAGTTGATCTGGTGCGTTACGTCTCGGTCTACCTCGTCGACCCCTTGAACAAGCGACCCTAGGTACCGAAAGTCGAAGCAAATCGGTATGGGTGTTCCAGTGAGAGCTATGGAACCAGAACTGGAGAGACCACCACAATCGCAGAACAAGTATTCTGTTTTAGTTCTGCTTAATTTCAAGCCAACACTCACATACACAAGTAATAATGCACTCACCTTTTATCGATTCCCAGTCCACAATCGAATAACTAATTCTCATTAACACGCCACACCCGCGGGACTATAACGGAGCAATAATTGCATTTGACTACACCCATCTTGGGCAATTTTACAACGTATCTGGGAGCCACTGGAATAATTCCACTGGAACGGTATTCTGTGACAGAATCCTAATAATTTCAGTAATAAACTTCTCCTTTGGGACTACAATCTTGGTCCGTGTGTTGTGTACACTTTACATGAGATAATCTGCTCGTTGTGAACTCATAAAGGGGCGTAATGTGTTGTATTTTATGTCAGAAAGAACTGATTACAAGCTTTTATTTAGTTCACCTGTTACAATGTCTGTGTGTATGTAATCAAAGCTTGCAAGTTAAGCTGACATTTTTTACACACTTTTGATTCTCGTGACTATGTAGTTTATAATATGAAGCTTGATTTAAAATGTAAATAAGATAAAAGCTTGTTTTCAACATAAATACGAAAGGCTAAGTTTACAGGTAAGGAAAAAAAGATAACCTAACTCTGTCATCGTGCTAAATCAACAACAATGAAATGCCAAAGCCAGGTACATTGTCTATGTGGTAATTAGTTAGTAACTTTGTCTTGGTTTTCAGTAGGGGGTATGCACTGTAAGTATAGATACCCAAAAGTTGGTTAAATCATCATCACCATATTATCCGAAAAAAGTTCACTGTTGGAAATAGGCCTCCCCTAAGCTTCGCCACATTGACCGGTCTCGAGCGTCTCGCATCCAGCGAAATTATATAAGTTTAGGTTATAGTTGGATATATACTGTGCCATAATAGCTATTTATGCAACTGTTACGTTATGGAAGGTCTTTTAATACGAGTGCCATTTTCCAAATAGGTGGGCACGAGTTATTAAAAGACCAATAACGTACAGTTGCATACAAGATTTTATCTACGAAGTAAGGAATAAAACACAGATATAGACAAATAAGTATTTTTAATAGAAACTTAACTACACACTGACTATTGTTTATTTATATGTAGATTTTGTATTGTACAACTATTAAAATAAACAGGAATTGCAGAATTACAGGCTGACCTTGTAGATGGGCCTGGAGACATGCATTGCGGTACATTAATGTTAACTTCGTTTAATGTATTCTCAATTGAATTAAATATTATATTTGACACCTTTACTTTATTTTGGATAGATTCATTAATATATCCCTCAGCTACAGCCGTGGACTTCCACCCTCCATGGCGTTTCAAACTGGTAATATCACCTCCAGCATCTACTAAGATAGTGGCAGAGCTTCAGCGGAAACAATGGCCCGTGTATAAATGGGGAAGGGGAAGTTCTAAATACATTGCAATTTCTTTACCCAAACGACCAAATTTATTAATGCCAACCCGTTGTCCTGTGCATTTTCCACTCACAAATTTAAAAAAAAAATAGCGACTTCCGCAATTTTTAGGCCGAAGTTTCATATATTCCATACAAATTTCTGCATATTTTGCTGTTATAGTAAAAGTTTGCGTTCTTTTTGTTTTCGTATTAGGAATAGTAACGACAAGAGTTTATTCCAACTGTTTCACATTTTGAAATTCCAGCTGATGTAGCTCAGCGCGACGACAGGCTCAATCAATCCAATAATTAATACAACCTGCAAATTAAAACATAGTGTTACCAACGATTTTTAGAGAACCATTCTTAAAATAATAAGTTTACTAACTACTTTCTTACTTTCATGAACAGATATTTAGTAGGTGCTTCATTCAGGAACATTCTTATTTGGTATGGTGTGAATGTTTGAGGTTTTTTCGCTTTAAATCCTTCAGATTTTCTTTTCAATAATGATAATACTTTGAAATGTCAATTTGGTGTTTAATGTTAAGCATGTTCCTTAACATAGAGTAGCGCGTCCAAAGCGAGGATGGTTTAAAGTTTTTTTCCTCAAAATATACCAACAAGGCGTTTTCAGAAAGTGATGTGCTTGGAATATTGTTACGTACCCGCCACACGAAAACTTCATAACATTTCTCATATACATCATGTCTTGATTTTTCTGCTAGTAAATTATTTGTGGCCGCAACTGCTCTATTTGTTATATCTGGTGGAGTATTTTCAATGTCACTTGATGTGGAAGACATTTTTAATAAAATTTGGAATGAAATTTGACTCAGAAAATTTTCCCGCGTCCACTTTTTTTTATTTAGTCTTTATTAGGTATAAGGCAAAGATCTTGTAGCCGCAACAGCCAAATAGTATACGATACTTTTGTTCTAAACTTGTTCCATTTTTAAAAACATCATTTACATTGTCTCGATTTCGAAGTAATATTATAGGTACCTATAGGCTGAATGTTCAGAATGTCTTTGCTTGTGTTTTAGAATTTATGACGATTCGCATAATGCAACCCGATGTCGTTATGGGTATCATAATGAAACCGCTGTCAATTTTGTAATTTGCATATAACGAAACCGAAATAAATAAAATAATGTATAATACTGAAAATCGAATGCGTGTTTTTTTTTGACCGTGTGCACACACTGCTGGTGATAGCACAACAAGCAAAAGAACGCCTAATGGTTCTTGAAACAAAATTAAAACTCCTTCACTAACAAGTACCTACATACGTATGCGAACAGAAAATTAAATGATATTCCGAACTAAAATAAGGAAGGAAAGCAAAATTTTGTGGAGAGCGCTTCAGCTATCTCCGCAGCGCGATGCTAGATGCGCTAGAAAACCACAAATGATAGGAGAAGGCTCTTGGGGTCGGCAGAGAGGTAGCTACTGCCACCACTGACATCAATAAATTCAGAACTATCTTTGCGCCGGGGTAAACTGCAGAAACTTGGCATAGAACGCTTTTGGTAATACTCAGAACTGATTTATTTTATATAACAGTAATTTGTAGGGAGAAGTTTTTTATATAACGGTAATTTGTAGGGAGTAGTTTTTTATATAACGGTAATTTGTAGGGAGTAGTAAGGGTTTCTTGTAATATTTGGTGTAACTGGCTTATGACCTACTCTAAATAGTTTAAAACAAAGTCTATGGCTGCCACAGTCTGTTATTCCAATTACTTCTTCTAAATCATGCAACTGATTTTGATACGGTTTTAACTAATAGAAAGAGCGATAAACGAGCAAGGTTTATGTACATGTCGCAGTCAACTAGCTTAATTAGCCATTCAGTTAAGACCGCCTTTTTTCTAAAGGGCGCCGTTCAACTGCCGTGGCGACCTACATGATATTCAGGCTTCCAATCAATCAGATAGGCAAATTAGTGAGTGGCTGGTTAAACTAGTTACATGTGACATGGCTTTTGTTTTATTTAGAACAGGATTCATTTAAGTTCTCTCTTTGTAGTTTGTCTGATCAGCGGTGCTTACGAATTCACGAACAAAATTAACGTAACCCTTCAATGATTGGTCAAAAAAGAACCGTCACAATCCTCATGCTTAATGAATGAACCAGATATGTTTCGCAGTGTTACTGAAAAACTGAACTACAAGATACTGTGAAACTGCAAGCAGTTTCCAGAAAAACTTCTCGGAACCAACTTTACTGTGTGTGTGTGTAGTATCTACTCTTATTAATTAACACACTAACATAAAATCATATCTTTAGTATAAATATGACGTAAGTAATTTAGTTTTAACTAACTGTAAATTATGCACTACCTTTTTAATTAATTGCAGGCAATGCCATGGAAGTAATTAACATGCAAGCTACTTAATGGCTTTATGTAATACCTTGTTATAGTTGAGTGAAACTAAACGTTTATAGCTACATTACAAATTACTTAGATATTATCATCTACTATAGTTTGACCGTCACCGCTGTACCGCGCCGTAAGCCGGCACGGGAAGGAAAGAGCATGAGTTCACATGGGATCGATACTGTCGGACAGATCTTACGATATCATAAAGCTACTCAGATACGAGTATAGCTCCGTATGAATACTAGGAAATATTATACTATTATAATGGTAAGTGAAATAAGTAACTAGGTTCGTTTTGTTAAAATTGTAATTTTAATAAAACGTACCTAGGCGCATACCTAAGGCGCGGTATAGCCCTCGCCTAACTTCTTTGCCGCCCTGAAGTTGGCTACAATGGCTGCACAGTAGTAAATCTAATACAAAAACACCACCGTTTCGTGACTTGCGAATCGAAAAGCAAATTTCAGGGTGGCCCAGAAGTTTGGCGAGCACTATACAGCGGTCTCGATCAAACTAGCAACTACATGCTTGTATTTCCCGAAGGGAAATTGTTTATTGGCTTGCGCTTGACCACTATCGCACCTGATGGTAAGCGATGATGACAGTTGTGGTCGACGATGAAGCACGCTTGCCTAGAAGGAACCTATTCACACGACTTGATCACTCCCAGGTTGTAGCTATCAGGAAATACAGACCCCGGCAGGGAATTCCACTCCTTTGCTGTACATGTGGAATGTCCACCATGTACCGATGACGCATCGCCGTACGTCTTGTAGTCATACAATTTCAACGCACACTCGCCGAAATGTAACCGATAAAAAACCGAGAGGCTGGCAACTCGGCGCCGATGTTAGAGGTTCTGGAGCCTAGATTCGACCAGAACTTCATTGCCGATGAGCCTCTTGACCCATCTTTCGATCGACTCAAGTGTATCCAGCTGGTACTTAGCAGACCCTTCCCAAAGATGAGAGCAGTACTCCATGCATGATCGAAATTGCGCTTAATACAAGTTGAGCAATTGTTCTAACGTGAAGTACCATCTCATCTTCGCTAGGATCCCCAATTTTTTGGCAGCCAGCTGCGCTTTTGCCTCAATGAACGGACCAAAATTGAGCGTCGATGTCAACGTAATGCTAAGAACCTCAAGATGGTCAGTTACCGGCACGGTCACGCCTCGGAAAGGAGGAGCCGGTTGGAATTGGCTCCTTTTAGCGGAAAAAAAACACTCCTGGGTCTTAACACTATTGAACCTGACCAGATTGGCATCGCCCCATTCGGAGACTTTCTTCAATGACAGATTGAAGCGCCCAACCATGAGGGACCGGAGAGACCGGATCTGAGGTCCAGTAGCCCGTGGGTCGGACACGTATCTCTCAGCACAGTGCTGACCCAAAGGTGCGGGCAACAAATAACTACTTGAATGGACCGGTCTCTCAGGAAGTCTGCAATCCAATCGCACAGACCACTCGGCAGACCGAACGAAGGAAGCTTACCAATAAGGCTTTCATGCCAGACCCTGTCAAAAGCCTTCGAAACTTCGAGGGAGATGGCAAGTGCTTCCCCGTGCTTCTCGATGGCCTCACTCCAGATGTGAATGGCATGCGCTAGAAGATCCACAGTTGACCGAATTGCCGATATGCGTAGATGTACCTACAGTACACCTACATTTCGTCAGGTATGTTTAAGATCCATGCCATAGGAGTCATTAACCGGGCTAAAATTCAAACTCCGAACTGCCACTGATAAATTCTAGATGGAAAACTCAATAACACTACCCGACTTGAAACTGGAAGTCTTAGGACCTCACGCTGCCTACATTAGCTTTGTCATAAAACAAAGCAATAATCTCAAACATATTACGCATCACACACTATTGCAATATTGAAATAAACAATAACGGTTGTTGTCTTTTTCTTTATTTGGTATTTATTCTATATCGATCACCTCACAACCCTAGACGGCCTTATTTTCTTACGTACGACTTTCATAAATATTTTAATAACAAAAGTTGCTCCAACAAAATAAGTAATAACATGTAAATATCCAGAAAAATAGCGTTATATATAATTTCCTAAATCACAGTGTTGTAGACAGTGATCCACATTGAGTGGGAGGTGGTATTCAATGACTCGTACACAACCAATAGGGATGGTTCCTAGGCACAAAAATGATAATTTAATTTCAGTCAGATAGATTATCAAACAAATGGCATTATTTTTCTTATCAAATCAATTCATATTAACAATCTATACATATAAAATGCTTTGTCCTGAATGACTGACTGACGGATCAACGCAGAGCCTAAACCGCTAATCGTAGAGATCTGAAACTTGGAGAGAAACGATAAGAAAGGATTTTTGGCAATTCTACCCCTAAAGGGGTAAAAAGGGTGCTGAAAGTTCGTATGAAAAATCTTATTCCTTCGGCTATTTTTCTTGAAACTTAGCACTAATAGTTTTCTAAGTAAACAATAAAGGTTGTTAGTTTAGTTTTCAAAACTGCCCCCAAAAGGCGATTTATGGGGTATTCAAGTTTTTTTGAAGGATCTTATTTCTTGGTGGTCAATAATACCAATCTAAGTAAAAAATAAAGGTCGACATTATTAGTTTTTCGAAAACTATACCCTCGAAAGACGATTTAAGGAGAGTTATTTTTTTTAAGAATTTTATTTCTTGGGTTAATAAACTTGAAATTTGGCATGAATACCAAACAAAGTAAACGATATAAGTTGTCATTATTATTTTTTCGAAACTACCCCAAAAGACGATTTAGGGAGTGTTGAAGTTTGTATGGAAGAATCATATTTTTTGGGTTGATAAACTTGAAAACTGACATAAGTACCAACCTATGTAAACAATAAAGGTTGTCATTATAAGTTTTTCGAATCTTCCAAAGACGATATAGGAGGTGCCAAGGTTCTTTTGAAGAATCATATTTCTTGGGTTGATAAACTTGGAACTTGACATAAGTACCAACCTATGTTAACAATAAAGGTTGTCATTATAAGTTTTTCGAATCTTCCAAAGACGATGTAGGACCTCCTAGGTGGTCCTAGGACGATATAGGAGGTGCCAAGGTATTTTTGAAGAATCATATTTCTTGGGTTGATAAACTTGAAAACTGACATAAGTACCAACCTATGTAAACAATAAAGGTTGTCATTATAAGTTGTTCGAATCTTTCAAAGACGATATAGGAGGTGCCAAGGTTCTTTTGAAGAATTATATTTTTTGGGTTGATAAAGTTGAAACCTGACATAAGTACCAACCTATGTAAACAATAAAGATTGTCATTATAAATTTTTCGAAACTAACACCAAGCTAAGAATCTTACTGGATAAGTTTTCGTTTTTGACATAGGTTTCTAGGGGAGCACTAAAAGCAGGAATTTTCGTCAATTCAACCTTTAAGGAGGTGAAAAGGGGCATAATTTATTTGCCAGAAAAATCTAATTCCTTGGGGATAAAGTAAATAATCGAAATTTACATAAAACGTTTTATAAAATGACCCCCAGATAGGAAAAAGGTTTTTTTGAGGATTCTTAATGCGGAAGCTTACTAACATAAACGAAAAATTAAAAAGAGAAGAAAAGTGTGAATAACATATTTGAATTGTTCAAAACTGGACCCTCAACGGGGAAAAATGGGGTTATTAAGTTTTTAGGGGAAGATTTTACTTTGTGGCGGTAACATAAAATTTATTAGTCTTTAATGTCAAATAACGAATCATCCCAAACCAATAAACCTTGTATATCTACGATACCCCATTTTTTATTGATTAATTAATTGCTCATTTTTGATCGCTTCACTAACTGCACATAATAAGTTTTACAGTCTACCTTTATTCTACCTTTCCTATTACTTTTACACACTGTGTTTATGTTTTTTATCCAACTCTCCTGTCGCAGGTCTGCTGGAAGAAATTTCTTTAGAAATAAGCAGCACCTTTGTGCTTTTCTATCTTTGTCTGTATTTTCTCTTTTAAGTGTTTTGTGTGTACATAAATAAATAAATTAATAATATTATATAAGTACCTAGTAATTTATAGTATAAACGAAATCACGCGGACGAAGTCGCGGGCAAAGTGCTAGTATAAAGATAAAACGCATCAAAGTGTATCACGTCACTTTTGAGTAAAACTGTACTAAAACGTGATGTCACACGAAATTTCAACACACTGTATCATTATTTGTTGCTAACGTGATAAAAGAAAAAAAGACGTATCCAATATCTTTTATTAATCTCCATGACGGATTAATAAACAAATTTTACTCAAGTTGTTCCAACAAATTGGAAAAGGCTGGGTAGATTTTTTGTTCCAACAAATTATAATAACATGCAAATATCCATAAAATAGCTATTAAAATTTCTCAAATCACATTATTTTATACAGTGATCCATATTGCATGGGAGATGGTATTCAATGGTCCATGGTTTACAACCAATTGTATGGATACGTGGGCCATGATGGGCCACGACTTGCGCCCATGAATTTTATTGGAATTAGATTATACGACGGCTGAGTTTCATAGCGTGATTATGAATGTAATGAGATTTTGAATGTGCGTATCTATAAGATATTCCTGAATAATTGTGCAATACTAGAACTTTTATTTATTGAAGGTCTTATATATTATTTACCAGCTTTGTGCTTTTATGATGATGAAAAACTGTTTGAGTTTGTTTGATTTTATACTAAGTATATAAACATATTGAAAAAAATATATGAAGTAAATGAACTGATTTTTGTTTTTATGCAAATAACATCCTAATAAAAGATAGTTAGTAGGGGTAAATGTTGCATCTATCGGAAAGAGAAGCACTTCCTATAGAAGAAACTCATATTACCAAGTCACCTAAAGCCAAGCTTGAAAAGCCTTAAGTCTTCACCGCTAGATTTTCACTAAATTCACCGCCACATTTTGGATGCAGACATTGGTAGGTATGATGGGACATAATCAATCTGCCTTTCTTTTCCCAACTGTATTTTAGACCAGCATCCAGTCTTAATGGATTCTACTGGATATCCGCAAACGATGCCCCATCTGTTGTTCTTCTCTGTCTCGCACAAACACCTGCAGCATGAAAGATCTGTGCGAGGCCAGGGCTAGGGCTGTCTACATGGCTGAGTTCTGGTCAAAGCACAACATCTAAATTAAACACTGTGAATGGAATCATCGACTCGATACAGAAGAAGAAGACGACTGCCTTTCTGACTTTCCCAACCCAGTAACTGGGTAACATGGTACCCCTTGGCAAGACTGGTGTTAGATTTCAGACTTCTGACTACTCGTAGTGACTGTCAAGGTCTACAAATGTACAGCCGGGACCACATCTTAATGCGCTTTCCTTTCCAAGGCACGGAGGAATCTCGATAGGTATATTACACAACAAGGTACAAGTACAAGTGTGATACCACTTTCTGCAATAAACCTTTATTTTTTTTAATTTAAGGTGTTGGATGGTGGTGGGATTGACTTAGACAAGTGTTGCTTAACCTTAAAGATCGACCGGTGCGGCTGTTATCATTTAAACACGATCAGAAAGGGAAGCACTAGCAATAAAATAAACCTATATTAAAAAAAGTCGTCTGAAGCCAAGGTTGAAAAGTCTTAAGTCTTTGTGCTGAACTTGGAAGCAGACATAGATAAAGCACATAAACAAACAAATCCACTAAACATAATGTCAAACCCCGTTATTGAAAAATGTCGATATCTAATAACACAAAGTATGTGCAGGAACACGAGAATATCCAGAGAAAATTGTTGTTGCATCTTCACGATGGAATCTAAAAGAGAAGCTGACATTGAATAATATGCTCACAGCATATTTCTATGAAAATACTTAGAAAACGAAACGAATTTTAAACATTATTCACGGAAAATGTGGTGCGAAAACGTATAAATTTTAATGTCCGATGCTAAAGTATACAGTTCAGATTCTGAGAGCTGATCAATGAGATTTAGAGGCATTAACTTATATGGCCAGGACAGGATAGTCTGCGCCACCCGTTTTTCTGACGCCACAATTTGGTCATATTTTGGCTGGCCCATTGCCACTTTAGCTTGCTTATTCTGTAAGCTATGTTTACAACTTTGGTTCTCTACCGGATCACCTCGATCCGGATTAGATCCCTCAGGTCGTGTGTGCGAGACATTCAAGTATGGCAAGTTACTTATGTGGTGAACGCTTAAGCAAACGTTCAAATGGCCGTATACTAACTCATATCTTCACAATTTAAATCAGTCCGAGACGTTGCGGTTTCACAGCCGACATCAAAGCGAAACTTTATTTCTTTTTAGTTACGTGGGCGACTGTACTTACCTTCCTACTACTAAAATCAATGAGTACCAATTCCCTGGGTACACTCGAGTAAAACTACGTTTCAATGAATTTGCTGACGTTGGCGAATATTGCCGGACTGTGAGTAATTTAACGCGTTCAGAGATAATTGTTTAAACGGGTGAGAATTCTGGGTAACGATAAATTTACTGGGCCTCAATTATGGGTCAATGGAAACACAAGATAACTGATACCTAAAGATTGTCTGAAATAAATTGGTAATTATTAACATATAGCATTTCATTTTTAGTTATTTTTAAAATCAGATTATTAAACTTTAGATATTGTTTTAACTTAGTTGATACTCAAAAGCATGCCGTGGCCTTCCATAATTAAATGAGTGCACTAATCATTACTTTATTTTCTTAAAACATTGTATTATTTGTGTACATTTTTTTCACACTTTCGTTCAAGGTCTTAAAAAAAGGCCTTTTCACCCGCATTAGATGACTTAAGTTTTGTTTAAAAAAAACTTAAAAAAAACAAAACAAATAAACAGTAATATAAAAGAAAGCTCTTACAAAAAAGGTAGACTATTAAAAGCTATTTAAAAATCTAGGCCATTATCACAGAATGTTCATAATAATTTGACGTTGCATAATTAAAAATAATTAATGCTGTAATTCATAGAACTGGTCGTCGCGTTCTATTAATATTCACGCCTCGAGTGTCAAGATTTGAATAATTTTTCATTTATAATTATTTTTATTCTGTTGAATGTCTATTGCGCTCAAATTACTGTATTTAAAATGGCATTCGTTTAGATTTTTTTACAAGTCTGCTAAGTTTTCGGTTCGTGATCACTAGATTTGAAAGGTTGTTGATCCTTAGATTTTATTGTGAATCTTAGAGGGAATTGGGTGACATCTTAAAAATGATCATTGTTTACGATTGTTATTTTTTTATTTTTCTTTATCTTTCTGGATAGAAATAAGATTAAAGTCACGCCCACATATTTTTATTTCTTTACAATGCTCGAACCTAAATTAATTATTAAACTATCATGAGCTATTATATTACATTCATCAAACCGCACTGGGCCAGCTTGGTAGGGCACAGCCCACTCCCTCTTAAGGCGCTTAAGTAGCTGATTTTAAAATGAGAGTCATATCTAAACGGCCAGTCTAAATTTATTGGAAACAATTATATGTTGCATTAAACCATTTTTTTAATAATTTCATATAAGAAAATTTTGAGTTTTATTCTTATAACATAGTGTAATTAATTTGTATAGTTATGTCTAACACGGACTAAAAACGAAAATCTATCTACATTTTGATCTCAGGCTTTTTTTTAAGTCATAAATTCAATTTCATTATATAAGGCAAGTACAAAAAACAACAGAATTTCGGCGGTGAAACGAGTGCGCGTTTTGTTCCCTCAAGGTCGTTGGCGACTGTCGTCGTCTTAAGGGCCTTCCACCGCTTTAGTGCCGTAAAACGTTTACGTTCTAAAGCATACTCCTTAGTAACGGTTAGGTTAAAAGGTTTGAAAAAAATTTATATTTATTATTGATTCATGTACATTATTTTTGAAACAAGGCTTTTTCGTGAACCTAATAGTTTTGCTTTAAAAAAATAATTAACAACAAGATTTTTTTCTTTCAACTTTTGGATACTCCTCCAAAACGACTTGGATGTTTAAAATTTTTTTACACAAAATAATTGATAGCTGAAATTTCTTTATAACTGAAATAGCATATGTAAATCAAATAAGGAGAGTAGACCTGTGTCTCAGCAGTAAAAACATTTAAGGCTGATTATGGAGGAAGGCCTATGTCCAGCAGTGGACGTTTTGTGGCTGAAATGATGATGCTTATCTTCGTCTTAATCTTTTTTTCCCATGCTTTTTCCAGTTTAGCTGGGTTCGGGTCTCCTTGATTGTACTCATAGTTACTTAAGTTATATCTACAATTTAACGATTTATTGTATTTAATATTTAAGATTGTAACCAAAATATTTCACAGCAAATACACCCATCAGAGACTAAATCATGCTTTTTCATTAAGGTTTAGTGAAATAGAGATATTTTTATTTATTTGTATTATTGATATCAAACTATTTAATAAAACGTTAAACTTCATGTTGGATAACTGTCTGTCCAGCTTATGATAAATGGATTTAATGAAGATGTTTAATAAATAAAGATTGGTGTATTTTATTTTTCAAGGCAATTTTGGTATAATTGACCAATTAATTGAAATGTTGATTCAGTTTTCATTCTGGTTTCAACTCTGCGCTCTATTGCACAGAGTGTACCTACATAATTACCAACATAAGAGTTCTCATTTATAAACTGTTGTAACTCCTATTTCGATTTATACAGATTTCCATTACATACCTATCTAAATTGAAAAGAAACCTAACTAAACTATTAACTTTACTAATCAAATATAGCCAGGGGTAGCAACGTATTTTAATCAGAACCAATTTGACAAAAAAACTCACTTTGGAATGTTATTATTACTGTAATGCCAGATTTTACTTTAGATTCAAACAAATAAACATTAAAAACACACAACAGTTGGTCCAGTTTTCTGATCTGTAATTAACTCAATCAATAGTTAAATATGCTCACTGCATGAATACTGGTTTTTCTTCAAATTTCGGTAAAACGCGTTTACTCTTCGGTTTTTTGTCTAACAAATGGTCAAATAATTAACTCTTCAACTTATTTCACCATTTGGGATGTCAACAACTGATAAATAAATGTGTTTTAGCGGGTTTTAAAACCATTGGTTGGAATAACTATGGATAAAAAATTGGGCCTAAGGCTGTTGTAAGCAACGCTTGCCAAAGTTGATGCGTGCCTTTGGAAACACATGAGCAAGCAAGCAAGTTTCATCCGGTTGGAGCGAAAGCAGACACCAGAACCGGGCGCCTTACAGCCAAAAGTTTAACTTTACTTCTAGACAAGCTTGCAAGGCTGTGCCAATTGAGTATTTATCTAGCAGTAATAAAGAAAACACCAACGTAAACGTTTACTACGTCAAGTAAAATCAAATCTAAGGCCGGTATTCCAGATGCTCATGCTCACTCTCAATTCATCTCAAACTGGAAATGGACAGTCGTTATTGGTTGGCTTATGTGTTTAACATTAATCCTCAACTCCAAGATCGTAGACGCCCCAGATGTAACTGAATTCTTTTAACACAAAATCAGTGGAATTGAGTGGTGTTAGCATGTATTTGGAACGTACTCGTATTTGCTAACTTTAACTTTCAAATTTAAGTTAGTTCACACATTTTGCAGTAAAAAGTTCACACAATTTGTTTACAAAGAATTCAGTAACGTTTGGGGCGTCTGGGCTCTTATTCCATGGAGTACAAGCTGAAGAATCATATTCCAAACTCGAGGGTTGTGATTGGTTGGCAGTTGATTGGTAGGTGTAGCCAAGTTTGAGTTTGAGTCGAGTATGAGCAACCGGAATACAAGCCTAGGGGTCATAGCCGACTACGATTCCGCTCCCACCAAGCAAAATAGTTTTCATTGAAATGTGAACTTCAGAAAGTCCTCTGTAGACATACTTTACATTGACAACACAAATTAGCAGCCAGCTGGCTGTAAGCGAGTTTACTGCCATCGTATAACTTGACACCTGACGTCTCGCTTCAAGTGCTTAAGACTCTCGCTTAAAGCACGTTGCTAGTTGCTAGCTTGTCGAAAAAGGTAAGGCGAAAGCGGTCAGCGCGGGGACAGATATTTGACTGCTAGCTGTAAGGGCGTGAACAGCTGGTTGCCTGCTAGCTATCGGCGCGTGGACAGGCGAGAGCGGTGTTGCAGCGGGGTGGTGTACCTAAATAAGCTACGACCTAAAAGTTTGCTACCAGGCTGTAGAGTGCAACTCTCATCTAACTCACGAAGTATGGCGAGTTATGTGTGACATTTGACATTATGAAATAGTAACGATGTGAAACAAACACGAATCAGATTTTTTGTGTTGATTTTTTTGGTAGCAACAAATTGTTTCAGTAAAATATTTTCTGTTTTATATACGAGGCACTCAGACGAGGCGTGACATATAGCGCAGATTTTGAAAAACAAAGTATAGTTTTTTTTTGTAATTGATAGGCTCGCGTTTGACGGCTTATCACACCTGAGACAAAATACTTTCTGCATGCTACGAAATTGAACATGAGCGTCGGCACTGGAAATTCGAGAAAAGAAGTTAAAGTGCCGTGTAATACGCGCCGCTTACGCACGGTTGCAGTCAAAACACTACCATCGCAGTGGCACGTGAAATTACGAGTCCTTTCCGCAGGTAAGGTAATGTCAATGCATTTTGACGTTAGCGTCTGGCGTTAACGCTACAGATAAGCTTTTTGCCTAGGTCTGCTGAAGGTATGCGATAATATGGTCGGGGTGAAGCACAAATAGTAAAAATATTTACTTTATATTCGCGTGAAGTATGGTTAAAAGCTTTAAAACCCCTTTAAAATACACATATTAAAGTAATCATTAAAACACTAGCACTTAAAACTAAAGTGCAAACATATGTTTTAGTGAGATATCAGATCATAACGAGGGCGGCCATTACTCGCGGGTTATAATCGCGGCAACACGCGACGCGCGACGCAACATAATGTAAACAAGTGTTACTTTATGAGTGGCAAAGATTTTTATTATGAGCTCTTTTTTATAGAGGAATATATAAACGCACTTTAAAATGTTTGGCTTTAAAATTAATTGAATTAACTATAAAAATGATGGTGTCCACTACTATTAATCTTGCTGCGTAACGGTTGGGCAATTTAATAATTATGGTAAATGAATTAGACCAAGAGCGAGCGAAGTGAACTCGGGAGCTTGGCTGCTTTAATAAAGTAATCGGACTTACTTATTCTGACATTTTAATGTTTGTTCAGAAACTAACTGGTTTCGGACTTGGTTTTCGACACAGGTATAGTGCATTATTTTTATAGGTTTTTTATTTAATTATGTTGTTTATGAAATTATTAATATAGTGTATGTATATTTATTTTGTAAATTTGGTTCATGTTTAATAAGGTGATAATATTAAATTATAGATGTATTATTATTTTAAAGTGCTGATATACAAATTTATAGCTGTTCTCATCAAATTTAAAGTGCATCCCTTTTTAATACTCCTTATTCATACATAAATACGAGTAACATCACGCCTGTATTCCCCGAAGACTTAGGCAGAAGTGTACTTAATACTACACCCATATTTCTCCAGTTTTGTTTAAGTTTTATGTAATTTGGAGCTAGTCTATTGCCATCAACCAGGCACAAAGTCCAGTCTCCGTGCTATTAATGAGATACTTCAGTAGGAAAATACATTAGCATTTTGCCCGACCCGGCAATCAAACCCAGGACCTCTTGTTCAACAGTAGCGCTTGCAACTACTAGACCAACAAGGCAGCTGGGAAATCTAGCGTGAAAACTCAGTAGCTAATCAACAGTTAGCTATTTAGGTAGGTAGTAAGGAATTAGTTTTTTCATAAAAACAAATTTACTCCTATTTACCCCCTTAAAGGTTTGTGGAATTTCAGAAATTGCATTCATAGTGCTCGCCTAGACCCTTACATCATAAACGAAACCCTGTGCAGTAAGATTTTTAGCAAACTTTTTTGGGGTGGTTTTGAAAAACTTATAATGACAAACTTTATTGTTTACTTAGGTTGGTATTTATATTTGTGCCAAATTTCAAGTTTATTTACTAACCCAAGAAATAAAATTCTTCAAAAAAAACTTTAACTTCTTTTGGGTTGTTTCGAAAATCCAATAATGACAACCTTTATTGTTTACTTATGTTGGTATTTATGTCAAGTTTATTAACCCAAAAATTTTCATACAAATTCAACACCCGCTAAATAAAAGTAAAACTAATAATGTCATCCTTTATAATTTACTTAGATTACTATTTGGTAAAATTTCAAGAATATTAGCCGAAGGGATTAGTTTTTTCATACAAACTTTCAACCCTTTTTACCAATTTAGGGGTGGTATTTCCATAAGTCCTTTCTTAGCACTCACTTATGTTATTTGTGAAAGCTTTCTGCCAAATTTTATCTTTATATGTCAAGCGGTTTTTGGTATTTCGGGATGAGTGAACATGTGAACTTTCGCTTGAATATATTTAGATTAGATTGTTATACAAAACTGATAGCACACACACTAGAAACTTAAATTAAGAACTGCCGATATACAATAGACTAAGAAGCCCTCACTCCTGAATCAAACTATTTATAGTATTATTATACAAAACTGAGAGCACATACAATAGAAACTTAAATTAAAAATAGCTGATGGAATAAAATCCATCAGATAGCTCGGCACCATTAATATCATGTTCCAACACACATTGTAAACCTATTCAAAGTATTTCAAGGGGAAATCCGAAAAAAAATTCGAATCCCGACCCTTGCCGAAACACGTCCAATAAAATACGATATTAACCCTTGCCGTAACATTTACACGGTCATAAGTTTCGGATTAAAAAAGGGGGGTAGTGGGGGACGCAATGAATGGGAAGGAATCGCCTCTGGATGAGTAGGGTCCCCATTGTCGAGCCGGCTTGCGTATTAACTTGGTGAGTGTACATACGTGTGAGCGTAATTTTTGGGCTTCTTCGTGTTTACAGGATTGCTCAAAAAAAACTTGTTATGTTTTCAGTGTCTATGTATTTCACAGTGGTGGAAGACTTAGCTCTCGACATACAAGTCATCTCCGTAGTAAAAGTGTATGGCTATAGTCACCCGGTTACCCACAGGGAAGATCTTAAACGCCCACAAAAAAATTTACCAGAGGGCAGCACCTCTTGTAATATTTTGTTATGGGCGTTCTTAAGATCACGTCCGTAATCCCCAAAGGCAAAGTATTTACTCCTCCTAACTCCATTTGTAGGTATGTTTTGTTTGACAATGAAAATAACTTTTGTATACGACGGTTGTAGAATAGTGCGTTATTTATTAATAAAAAGCAAAAAACGATCGGTCACCACTCAAATATAATTATTATTAACGTTCATCAATCGTCAATCTGCTTAATCTTTTCGTAACCTTGGGGTCGGCTTCCAGTCTACTCAGATGCAGCTTAGTATCAGAATTTTACATGGAGTGACTGCCTATCTGACCTCTACCACCCAGTAGCTGGGTAACACGATAACCCTTGGTAAGACTGTTTTCAGATTGCCTGGTTGCCGACCCATGGAGGAGTCTCGGTAAGCAATATATGGTCACCATTAAACGGATCAACCTCCGCAAGCATTGCTTAACCTTGAAGATCTACCCACGAACCACTAAAATATAAAAAAAAAACACAAAAAATAAACCGACATCAAAAGCAACACACTATATAGTGCTAAATAACTTTCGTTTCGGAAGTCGGTGTCTTTGGTACCTCTTGTTTCTATCGTTTTGCCATACATTTTGTGGTTTTGATTTTGAAGTCAGTTTATTTTTTTTGTGAAAAGTTTTTATTTCTCTCTTTTAAGTTTTGGTACCCTATCACTAATAAGTGAGCGAAGCCTATAGTAAGGTACCTAAAGGGTTGGCATAATACCCATAATAACTCAATTTACACATTCGTGATGACTGTCGCTAAGGAGTTCGGTTGTATCTTCCTTACCTTTAATCCTGTTGAACCAATTTTGATGCAACTTGCACTGTTCCATAACTTGAAAGATACTTACTCCGATAAAAAATTAATGATCACGATCCGATAACTAAATGCGTGGACAAACATTCATACAAACTAACATGCAAACAAACAAACATACATACAAACAAACAATATTACATAATATACTTACGAAATTTGGTATACGTGTTTAGAAGCCTATACAGAGAAACATATGTATATATATTGTGCAATTCCAACAATATTACATACATATGTGTCGATTATATTACCTACCTCCTTTTTATGAAGTTGGTAAAATACTACTTTTCCGGTACCCGTAGTACGTTCGCACACGATTCTATAATAATATGACCCATGTCGCTGACGTGTCGTCCAAATGTTATTACTTAAAGTGACGCTAACGTAGAACTAGCACGATATCACCGCATTTTATGATACAACATTACAATAGTGTGTCGTTTTATGTGCGTGTTGTTGCGGACATCAGTCTCGATTCTTAGGTCTGGCGCACCCAGGGTAGTTAGGCTTCCATCAACCTAACTTAGCTTTACACCGTTGCAAACGTGGACCACATGTACTCTCACTGGTCATATTGAATGCGAGAAGCACAAGACTGATCGATGTGGCGACTGTTGGGATAGGTCTATCTCCAGCAGTGGACCTTTCTAAAATGATGATTATGGTGAAGTACTATCTTACAAAACTTACGCTGACTAATAACAAGATCACACCAATATCTAGGTCGCCGTAGCGTTTTAAACAGGTAGATAATAATAGCCGTAAGGTGAGTACACACTTGAGCATTTTCGCGAGCATTACAATGTAATGTTACGTTCTTACGAATGTGCAACGCTATGTTCGACGTAATGCTCATAGCGAGCGAGCATTTACATGTTACATTTCTCTGTACCTTATGTTCATTATTGACCTCACTCCACGTCACTCGCGCTCGTGCCTTTGCTCGATAAAATGTTACACCAAAACGCTCGTTGGTTTTTAAGCCAGGTTGTAACAAAACATCGAGCGTCATGTTTGAAGTTAGGTTCGAGTAGATTTAAAAACAGCAAATGCTCGATATTCTGTTAAAAGTAAATACTCTGGTCTATACTCACCTTTACGGGAATTTTCAAAAACATACCTACAAATAATAAATAAAGTAGAAGAAAAGAAGAGATAAATAATTTGCAAACATTTCGATGTCACCGAAACCCATTAAGCATCATTATATTATATGCGACAAGAAAAAAAAATCTTGACTCATTTCAACTTCCTAATAATTGACAAGTATGTGAGCCCATCTATCATGTGACGGCTAAACTAAAAATATTCAGGCAGTCGTTTCGCGTTTGGCGGAGTAATACCGTCACTAATTGATATGGAGTACGCACTCCGCTCAAGAAAATGGCGTCGACGTGAAAGCTTTTTGAATATTCATCGGCGACGCGAAATGTGCGGTGGTATCGCTAGCTTTGTGCCCCGGGCTTACCTGTGACTCGCACTTGTGATGGTATAAAAGAGAAGTTGGTTTTAATTTCGTTTAAGTGGTATTGGGGGCATCAAACGTGGCAGATCTTGCATTAATTGGGTGGTTGACCTCCACATCATCATCTTACTACCCTTCTTCCATGTTAATTGTGGTCGGCGCAACACGTTTTCTTCTTCCATACCATCCTGTCCCCCGTCACGCTAATACTGACTGCCTTGCCAAATGGAAGAAACATTGCACTACAAAATTACTTTCGACAAGAATACAAGCATAGACTAGCACCAGTTACAAATTTAGAAATCCTAAACTATCATTATTATAGAAGTTTCGACCACATCATCACTTAACATCAGGCGAGATGGTGGTCAAACGCGAGACGACAAACAATAAAAAAAAACCTAATTTTCAATATAAAACGAGTAGCTAACACTGAGTAATAAATAAACTATTTCAGGAATCAGAGGCTCGTATTAAATAGGTGGCACCCTGGAACCCTTTCAATTGAATCAAATTTAATAGCTCCAGAATCAAGATAAATCGATGTAATACAGGCGGGAACGAGCGCCACTATTTATTTATGGTAGCAGTGAAAATGTAAATATCTATTTGTCAAGACGTTAAATAAAATGGGACGTATTTGGGTTACGCTGGCTGGATGAGGAGACCAAACATTACCTAATTCTTTTGATAATGGGATGTGGCCTTGTGTGATGGTTTATCCGAGGAAGGTTTAACATCATCTACCCTAAAAGGATATATACTGATATTATTGGTGATGTTAAAGTCAATAACGAATAGGTTACTTCTAGATAAGCGTGCTTCACCATCGACAACATCATCGTTTGCCATTTGGTGAGATAGAGACAGATCAAGCGCGAGCCTGTCTTTTATTTTTTTTAAATGAGCTAAAGAAAGAAAAACATGTATTATCACAAATATTAACATGAATTAGGTATGCTTAAAAAAACTCTTAACATTTGTGTTATAAGTACTTACATTATGTTATGGTGGGAGATCTAGTAAGGAGTGACCTTCACCCATTTATTTATTCGTTTATTATATCATCAGTTTTGACCCGAACCACAACCATGTACATCTCATAGCATGAGTTATATATTAATTGGGTCCTACTGTTCTCTCTATGATTTGCCTTTGTCGCCGACATTTACTTAAGAAGAAAACGAAAGTCTCTACTAAAGAAGTGGCAAGCACCAATGTAACACAAACTGAGAAATTGTCATAGTCTGTTTTTCCTCGAAAATGTGTTGAAAAACGTCGTATGAAACTTGTGAGCTCTGCTCAATACACGCTCGGCTAAATTACGCCCTCGCCGACGGCTCGGGATGCAACCCACAGCCTCGAATTTAATGAGCAGCTTAGCTCACTTCAAACAGAATAGTGGTTATATCGTCGTTGGCTCACTTGTATCAAAATACCTATACTATTTTAACTTCACATGTGCAAGAAGGAAGAGAAAGAAAGAAATAAATCATTTATTTGCTGATAATGTAGTTATACATATAAGTTGGAATATTAATAAATTGTCCTAATGCATTTTGGCTTACGTAATGCAAAATATTACATTTGAATTAAATAATATAGTTACAAACATCACAATTATTATTAACACCAGTCAGAATGTAATAGATACTCGTAGATACAGATAAGTCAAAAAAGAAAAGAATGAACGAAATGTGAATCTCTCACTTATCATACAAAGAAGAATATAAAATAAATTTCATAATATGTATTGTCAACAAACTTAATGTCAAAATGTTTAATGTCAAAAAGTTCTAAAACAACAACAATCACAATGATTAATATAAAATATTTAAAGTGTCGTAATGTGAAGGTAATTTCAATTACTGTTATGTCAAATTATGTTTGATGTCGACATGACTTACTTTTGACTTAATGTCCTATAACCCCTAGATGGGGCAGAGGGCGTCTACAGATGTCTTCCATCGCGATCGGTCTTGGGCTTCACGCTTCACCTCGCTGCATGTCATTCCGATGCTCGTCGCTTCTGCCAACACGGTGCGACGCCAGGTTTGACGGGGACGGCCACGCTTTCTTTTTCCTTGGGGATTCCAGTCCAAAACTGACCTGGGTATGAGACCGGGACCCCTTCGGAGCGTGTGGCCAATCCATCTCCACTTGCGACGCTTGATCTGTCGGTCGATCGGGCTCTCGTGGCATTTCTCCAACAGCTCTACGTTGGAGATGGTCTCGGGCCAGTAAATTCCGAGAATGCGACGGAGACAGCGGTTGACGAAGACTTGTATTTGGCGTGAGATGTCCTTTGTGACCTTCCACGTTTCGCAAACGTAGAGCAGCACGGATTTGACATTGGACCCGAAGATTTTGAGTTTAATCCTTCGGGTCAGTTTCCGCGATTGCCAAACAGGTCTCAGCTGCGCGAAGGTAGCTCGGGCTATGGTGATCCGTGAAGTGATGCCCTCTTCTCTACCCCCAAGATTGATGTCGACATAGTTACTCCAATGTAAAATAAAACATGAAAAATATTATTAGGCATAAAAATGTCATCATAATAGCTATAAAAAATGGCAAAGACAAGGTATTTTTATTTTTTTCAAACAACACCCTTTTACTATAGAGTTTTGTCATTTAAAAAGTCTTTAATTGTGTAATAACATTTCAGTTCTTCTTAAATTTTTAACAGTAATAGTTTTGTTAATTGATTTTTAGAAAATTATGGGTAGCTCTTTTGAATTTTCAGGTAATTTAATATATATAAGCAGTCCCATGGAAAGGATTTTATTTTTTAATAAGGCTGTTCTATGATCACCTGTGTACAATTGGTTTTTATACTGCGATCTTGTTGGTACTGTGCGTTTTCTTATTTCAACCATTGAGGTAAATAAGTGTGTGTTTAATGTAACGAATAGGGCAACTTCTAGCATAAACAAACAAGGTAATGGTAGAATTTTTAGGGATTTAAATACGGGTTGACAACTTTTGGTAGACTTAAGACCTGTCATTGATCTTGTAGCGTTGTGAGGGTCTTAACTGTTAATAATTGAGTGATGCTAAAATATCACTGTTAGTAAGTACCTAGCCACATCACTAAAAACGTGGCACAATACTGGTTTTCGGGAGACACTGACATTCTGTCATTTCGATCCCGCTTGCTTAGCTGATGAAAGCTATCCTCTGACCCTCAAGACTCGTGAGCCCCGACCTAGGGTGAGTTCCACATTAGTTAAGTAATTATAGATTCTCTGCGCTGGATAACTTATATTGATTTCATCACCTATGTAGTATCTGATTTCGCGCTGTCATTGTTGGATGCGCGGCTAAGAGTTGTCCAGCCGTGTCCAGCGCACAGGAGCATCGATGTGTTGTTGTGCCTCACTGTGTTATTGTAAGTGATCACGTTTACATTATGTTTATTAAATGCTCGCTTGTTCATACTTAACCTAATTTTGCATCTGTCAATGTGCTTGCTATGTTTGCAAACTCTTCACCTGTAAACCGCTGCGATGTGCTGAGCTTTCACCTACAATGCTTCCCACACCGTTCCTTGGCTTAAAAAGGGGAAGAAGCTGGTACATCGCATGCGGCTTGATGCTAATTGCACCGCATCTAACATGCGCACCCTATGGTGCTTCCAAGGCTCTTCGTACGAGCTGAGGGCTAGACCCCTTGCCCACTGCTGCACGCTGCTAGCTACCTGCATGCGACCTAAGCACGCTGCCCAGGTCTTGGCCTGCCTACTTGCGGCCTACCCCCACGCGAGCCGGTGCTGACACTCTGTCTTCGGGTACCACCTGTGGGAGATACGAGGGCCGTCCGGCCTATTGCTGAGCCTGTGCGGAACAGGTACCCACGTCTGCCACGTGCTACCAAGGGACGGTAACTAGCTAGCTACCTATCAGTCAGCGGTCAGCCTATCATGTGCAGACCTAGCCGTTACAATCCAAGGCATCGTTTTTGCGCCTTAAATATTCTCTCTCTAACTGCAGTTGCCCCAAAATATGACACCGTATCTTAATAATGAAGCAAGTAATCCATGATAGCCTATCAGTAATTTATCTATGTTTACTTTATTTGGGAGATTATAGAGTACATATGAAGATTTACTTAATTTTTGGCACACATTTTCAGCATGAGATTTCCATGACAATTTGTTGTCAAGATGCACTCCTAAGAATTTTAAGTTGTGTCTACGATTTGGCAATTATATTCAGTAATTACTTTTTTTGGCTGTAACCTCTGGTGAAAATGCATGACTTTAGTTTTTTGTAAATTTATGACTAGACTATTTATATTAAGCCCATCTATTATCGTTTTAAGCGTGCTGTTTATTTCTTCTTCGAAGTTTGTCTCATTCTTATATTCGACTATAGCAGTGCTGTCGTCAGCAAATAATGTCATTGGTTGACGCATTTGTCGGGGTAGGTCATTTATGTAATGCAGAAATAGTAATGGACCGAGCACACTGCTCTGTGGAACTCCGAATTCTGTTACTCTACAACTGGATAGATATTTCAGTTCACGCCTGGTTTTAGTACAGATTCTCGATATTTCTGTGTATTGTTTTCTATGCGTGAGATACAAAGTTGGATTTTATAACTCTTTCTTCAGTTAATATCGTAATATATGGGCCCGTTTTTAGACGTTGTGAGCCGCTGAAACCGTATTAATTTTCATGTAACAACAAAAAACCCTCTTCTTAGTCCGCATTATTATGCAACTACGGAACCCTTATACTGCGAGTGGCCCGACACGCACTTGGCCGGTTTTTAAATTATAGTCTTGACATGAATTTTTCAGACAAGTAGGTTGTAATTTCTATTTATTTACATATTTATTTATTATTTATATATTATTTACTTATTATTTATTTACTATTTATTTATTAGTTTATCCTCGCACTGGAACGCCTTGCAGCAATTACACCAATGGAGCACAATCTTATAATAAACTCACTATAAGTCCAGGTTTCCTCACGATGTTTTCCTTCACCGTTGTCAACGATGTCCAAGATTAACTTAGAAAATACATATGAATTGATAAATACACTCGATTCGAACCCACGACCTCAAGCAAGAGAGGCGAGGTCTTAGCCACTGGGCCACCACGACATCAAACACTACTTTTCATCCATTGAACAGATAGGTGAAGGTTGCCCATTACTCGGATCTTAGACCACTAGTAAAGACAAAATTACGATATACTAACTACATTTAATACAAAATAACCGGCAGAAAAAGGACGGCACAGAAGCTAGGCAGATGCACGACATGACTTTGATAAGAAGGGTCCCAATCAGTAAATGCTGTGCTATTGGGGACCCACAGCACGATGCCGATCAGTGGTCATTTTTAACAAGGGTTTTTCTAAAGTTTTCAAACACAAGACGGGACATTTCATGTCAACGGTACTTTTAGTCAACATTTACAAACCTGCGCTATTACAGCTTTGAAACCCTATACCACACATATGCAGCTACAAATATACCCTTACACTTTCATTAATCCCGAGCATCTCAGCCAAAGCCACAATACTCCAATACACAGCCAACTTCAGGCAGCCGAAGCATGCTTCGGCATTTCCTAGACGCTCCAAATCTTACCTGAATTTTTCAGCAAACACGGGCTCGACTCAAAGCGGGATTCGTGGGCAAACACGGAACATTCCCGCGGTAAGCCGGTACCTAAGAACGTACGTAAAGCCCGGGATAGGTAAGCCCCGTCTAGACAAACCCCGCTGTACATGCTTTGTTGATCTAGACCTCGGTATCGGCAAATACTTTGCCTTGTTCCAATGTATGGGTAACAAATCTGTTGGTATTTGTTTTATTCATGGCTGATTCGTGAGTCGCTGAACAAAACGATGGCATGCACCTGTACGGAATTGTGTTGCATTTTTGATTAATTTAAACATATCAGACGGTGGTGTAGTGTCTTAGTTTGTTTTAGTTAGGGCACTATGTCCTGTGGTTTTAATCCGTAGGAATCTAACAGAACCAAGACGGAAAACATTTATGAG
Organism: Orthosia gracilis; assembly: GCA_947562075.1. Taxonomy (NCBI): domain Eukaryota; kingdom Metazoa; phylum Arthropoda; class Insecta; order Lepidoptera; family Noctuidae; genus Orthosia; species Orthosia gracilis. The sequence goes on along the minus strand of OX387271.1, from coordinate 49,024,016 downwards.
GATTTCCACACGTAAGAAAAAGGTACCGCCTAGCTAAAAGTTTATGAAAAGATGATATTAATTATGTAGAATGCATAAAAACTTATGCCATTTTGTCATGAATATGTTCCATTTACGTCGATTCCCGTTATTTTTGGTATCGTAGGAAAACGGGCATTATTAATTCTGTAACCCTGAGAATGAAAAAATTTAATAAAATGGGTATTTCTCTTATATGCTACTATCGTCCCTGCAAACATTTCAATCTAATACCAATACGCCGTCACATTTCGTAACAAACATTGTTGGAACCAGCATTGGCTGCATTCACGCTACCACCACATATCTCAATCTGACAGCTCGCATACCAATCAAACGAATGAATTCAAACGCCATGCGTCACTATCGCGAAACAATAACAGGCCAATTTGTAAATAGCGGAATATCGCTCGTAATACATGATCGGATCGGCACGGGCATCGAACCGAAACTATGGTACGTCAAAAAGCAATCACTGTACTAACACGGAATCATTCGGCGACGCCGTCAGCCGGAACAAAAGCGAATCACTTTGATCCGAAGGCAGGGTGACCACGAGAGGGCGTGTAATGAGACTGTCCCGGTCGCGGTGTTACAAGAAGTGATTGGTTTTTATGAGTGAACAGGTGTGAGGAATGTTGCCAACATGACGCGGTGGACACCGATATGTTCGCTTAAGGAAAAGTTACTGTGATATTGGACTCTACAGGTGCAATGTTCTGTACCCTATGAATACAAGGGCCGCATTTTTTTTTATTGTTTGAAATCGCAAACCTGCATTGAGGAAGCGTTGTTATTAAGGCTCGTACCGTCTCTGTATTCGAAGAGGCCTCTGCCTTGGAGTGAGATCATTTTCTTCTTAGTCGTACGCTCTTGACCGAGCGGTCGTGGTCGTCATGAAGTGTTGTTAGTATTTGCGGCAGATGTAATGCGTCTCACAATGTCTTGCCACCTTTCCCGATTAGAAGTCATCCGGGTACATTAGTGCACGGGATTGCCCACAGCAGACTTGGTGTGGTCGGTCCAATGCATGGGTGACCTTCCACGTGGTCTAGTGCCTTCCACTTTTCCTGGGACGACTAACCGCTCTATCTACTGACTGCCTCGCCTTGATACGTGTCCGAAGAAAGTCGGTTCGGGACTGTAGTATTGCGGAAAGACGCTGCTTGGTGTGGAGTTCTTGGAGTATCGAGACATTTGTGTGGCACGCGGTCCAAGACACTCCGAGCATTCTTCTCCAGCACCACATCTACAGAGCTTCTATCTTTTTCCTTTCCACATCCCGCAACGTCCACGTTTGACCGTGCGACCGTAACGAGCTCGTAATATTATCATTGTTTCTTCAAATATGTATTATATAAAAGGGTGTTAAAGATCAAGTCGCTTATTAGGTCAACAAAACATTGTATATTTTTTAGTATTACAATGACGCAAGTAGATGGCGTTGGCGTCGAAATAGAAGTCGCAAGGGAGATTGTTTGCCGATATGGTATAGGGTCTTGTGAGCTTGAGCAAAATATACTTACTTTACTTAGTTCAATTTACAATCAGTAGTTTTATTTATACCTTCAATCCTGTTAGTATTCACATAAGTACAAACTTAAGTACAGAATACCATTTTAGTGTTCAGTATTTAACAAAGGGAGAGATAAATTATCAAGTATCCTCCCATGTAAAATTATCAATAAAGCGTGCGTGGATAACATGTGTGAATCATTAATATCTTTATACCATTCCCCCTCTAAAAAGCTTATTTTATTCACTGAAAACAGTGAATAAAAAGCACTTTTAATCACTGTTTTCGTGTTTGAATTTAGAACACACCAATATATATTTGACCTCCATCTCAATGCAATACAACCTACTTGCGCATAAAATACTCGATACAAACTTCTTGTGCAAAGAATATTCGAATTTTAAACTCCTTCGTCGATTTAATTTTGAGTTTGTTTATATTTAGGATTTTGATAATGATTTTATTTTGGTCTAGTATGTTTAGTGAATACTTATTTGGATTGTAATTCTAATATTAATTGCATTGGTGTTTAATTAATTATAATTATGTAACTTAACGGAGGTGGTCACTGGCCCCTGAAACACAGGTGCTGTTTAGGTAACTCAAACTCAAAAGCTCAGCTTCAATTTACAAAAAATGTGAAGCCCTAAGGTTTCTCATTTTCTGTAAATTTTGAAGGTAATAAACCATTTATTTACTTATTATTATTCCTTGTGCTTTTGGCTTAAATCCTTATTTTATCTCGAAGTCATGGTATAAAATATAGTATGCAACTCTTGAATAAAACGGATTTATATCGAGGGCCATGAATCACTCGCGTCATTCAGGATTCTAACACTTGAATCATGAATCACTCCCTACGGTCGTGATTCAGTTGTTAGAATCCTTCACTTGTTCGTGATTCATCTATGGCCCTCGCTTCAAAACCGTCCTTTATTCACTAGTTGCATAATATACTATTGTAGGAAAGAGAGCGAATCATAAACCTTTTGCAAAGTTATAACGAAAATTACAACAAACAAACATGAGAAATCATATTTTCTCTTAAACTTTGCTTTATTTTTATTTGAATTAATGATATAATACATCATCATCATCTTTCTGCCCTTGTCCCGTGTTACTTGGTGTCGGCGGAACACGTTACGTCACGCCATCACTGACTTCCTTTTCTTTATATTACTCCACACACAGTCCATCCATCTTTTCTTTGGCCTTCCCTCTCCATCCGTCCACATTTATATTCATAACTTTTTTAGTATTATGCGCCCCTCCTTATCACATGACCATACCAACTAATAAGTAATTTATTAGTTGGTATGGTCATGCTATCTTTCATCAATGGCATATTATTCATCAATTTACAAACGGCATATCCGAATAATCGTAAATTTATATAAAAAGGCTTCATAATATTGCTGATTCACAAAAAATAATAAATTCATCCATCGTTTTAAACCATTAAGTACGAATTTTGCTTAAAACTAATTATTATCGTGAGTGGCATATTAAACAATTTTACAAATAAACCAAATTGAAAAAAAAAATTAAATATGCATAAAACAACCCAGAATTTTAAAAAGCTTTACGAAGCATTAACAAGTTTTATTAAAACTATTATTTCATCGTAGTTTCAACAGCTCACTTTATAACTTTGGTAATATTATATTCGCTAGTGGTATAACGTTATTTCGAGAGTTATTCAATAACTCAAGTGAATTTAATTATAATTAAATAATAATCACTACTGACGTCTTAGTTTATTAATCAAAAGCAAAAATATTCACAAGCGTCAAAAAATTACGGGTTTCCTCAGGATGTTTTCCTTCACCGAATTGAGATCAGTCGTGACGAACACAAACTAGAGCGCCTGTCTAGGTTCAAATCTCCCTTTACCTTCACTCCATTACCTTCGACAAGTAAGTCGGGGCCGTAACCAATGGGCCATCAGCGCTGTAATGATACAAATGGTGGAATGCCCCAAGTGTTATGAGCACCTGCACTTTGGAGAACCTTATACTATATTATACCGCAACTGACGCCGCAATCGGTGACTCCACGAAAATATTTAAAGAGAATGCCATCAACTCGAAAAAAAAAACTGCATTTTCTCTTTCCAGCAGTAAGACAACATAGGCTTATGTTGTCTTACTGTTGTAAAATAGGCCTCTCTCATATTTTTCAGCTAACTTTATCTCCAGCGGCAAACTGCAAAAGAAAAACCTGAAAAGAAAAATTGAACCCTTTCCATTAATACAATGTCCTACACAAGTCCACCTCATCGTCCCCCTACTGGCGATAGAGCATAGGCGCTCGCAGATAGCTTCAAACAATGAAATGAAAGCGCTTGCGATATTTCAATGCAACGCAAAGCCAAGCGCGCCGCGCGGGCCCGCCTACAGCACACAGATTATTATCCTACCCACCTGCAGGAAAAACTTCACTTGTGTTATGTGGCTTCAGTAGAAGAATAAAGATTTTCCATTATGCTATCATTTTGCTTGTCATTTCATTTTTACGGTCTACGACGAAGTCCATCTAGTGCCATATTGCCCCATTCATGTCAATTCATGCATTTGGTTCGTTGGGACTCTATTATGTACAGAGATGACAATTTATCAGCGGTAACGATAGATAAAATGCCACAACGTTTGGTGATGATCACGTGACATTTCAGTTACTCAATATCTATCCCATATTGTTTTAATTTTTTGATAATAATTAATCGCTGACAGAATGACACTTCATCTGGCCCTCTTATTATCTACGTGAATAATTAGACGAGAGTTATTTAATTTAATTGGACTGTTAAGTTAAGGCGGGCTGGTGTCCGCAACTCCACGTCTAAGCGCGTATTTTGCGTACGGGATTGGACAGTTTAAATATTTTATAGAAATTCGAGGAACTTGAAATGGATGGCGAAGAATGAAGTTACGATAAATGTAGATACGACTATGACATTACGTCCACTGACCGAAGCTGTTCCAAGAAACAAAAACAACTCGATGATTAGAATAGACAGCTTGAAATCTTATACCTATTGTTGTGAAATATCAATGTTTTCATATTGGCAGGCAAGCAAGTAAGTATTCGAAATTAACAGAAATATTGGAAAGCATCAGAAGAATCTGCTGCGGAGAACTTTCTAAGAACATATCAGATGAAAATTACGTAAATTACTGGAACTCTATAAGGCTATTTTATGATTAAACGAACTTACTCTAAGTGAAGTTCTATCATAATTATACGAAGTGCCTCGTCCGAAGAGATTAGTACCTTAATTAATATTGATTATTTACAATGTAGTAACGCGTAGAGGCGGCTATCCAATTCACTATGTTTTAGAGAAAATATTTTTTTTCCTTGCAACTCTTTATTTGTCCACTTGTCATTTAGTTTAGAGTTACTTATGTTTTATAGATATTTCCAGAACGCTTCTGGGTTATACCTTAGGGTTGGGAGGGTGTTACTAATCTCTTCGGACGAGGCACTTCGTATAATTATGATAGAACTTCACTTAGGGTAAGTTCGTTTAATCATAAATTATACTTCGTGCCTCGTCCGAAGAGATTAGTACCTTAATTAATATTGATTATTTACAATGTAGACTTTGAGAGTTAAGTTCTGGAATTATCACATAAACTATGATGAATTTTTGAAGTAAAAACTTTCTTTAAAATTCTTAATTATATTTTTATAGACTAACCAGCATACCTTATCTGTTATAAGGTTTCACACATAGGTTCTTAATCAGTTTATTAAGATATGTTCTTAATTATCTGTTTTGACAAATTTATTATTTACATTCTTATTCTCATTGTTACGAGTATAATGTTTATAGATTAACAATCACAGTTGTCATTAGGTAAAAAAGGTTCATATTCAGTCATTTTCTTAATTATTATTCTTATCTTAATTATCTTTATCAACAAAGTATATTTTGCCTATTTATTGTCATTAAGTATTAAAGTTTTTTATAAACTAACAATCACAGTTTATTTTAAGTAATATTGGTTCTTAACCAAAATGTTTATATATATTCTTAATCATCTTTTTAACAGAATATTTAATGCCCACTTAATAACAATATTAAAGTTTGTTTAAAGAATAACAATCATAGGTGTCATTGGAAAACTAAAGTTCTTAATTAACCATTCAGATAATATTATAAATATATCTGTTTTAATAAAATGCAGTTTTGCTTTCTTATTGCTATTGTTAGTTTCCTTATCAATACATTTATACTCATACTCCTTCCTAAGTTAAATAAGATATCTTTAATCACAGCTAAAGATTTATCTTGCTAAATCATTTTGATCCTTTACACTAAAGGTCTGTTATAAAGTTTACCAAATGCACTTGAGTTTTAACTCCAGCCTGCTGTTTTTAGTATCTGATAAATTGTCACACCTGGTTTTAGAAGTAGCAGCGTGGCATGTGCTGTGAGCTAAATATACGTGTACATCAATACTGCTAGTCTTTAAAGTACACTTAATCCAACGACTGATAGTCTGTTTGGACACTTCTGTGGTATGGTTTCTTGGTGCCTAAAATAATTCTTTTATGTTTATGGTTAGAGGTTTTATTAATGTAGGCTATTAAGGGTTTCAGCTAGACATATTTTTGTTCTTTGTCTGAAGTATTGATTGATTATTTAGTTCCTATATAAGAGTTTTTTTGAGGTCTGAAATTTTGATGGTTATATGCATTGATTGCATTTCTATACTTTGATTTTATTTATAATGACAGTTGTTCTAGAGACAGCATCTCATTTGGGTATCAAATTCTTAATACTTCCAGTATCTGGCATGTTTCCCAGGTGACATTGTATTTTTGGCCATGTGGTCGTAGTCTGAACACGCCCTTAAAACAATTTTTTTATCTATCATCAGATGACATTCTAATATTTATTATAGTATTAGCAGTGATAATGCCGATTTGTGACAGTCAAGCATTTGTTTTATTTTTTACTGGAATTAGAAAGATCTGTTAAGAAATTTTATTTTTTATTACCGTTGGTGTTCAAGATTATATTTTCTAAAAAGTTAAACCAGTTTATTAAACATGTGTCAATTGTTTGAGAACTTTTCTGATAGAGATGCTATCAAAATTTCTATTGATTTTTGTAGTGTGCTTCGTCACAATAGATTTCACTACCTACACATTAGACTCCGACAGCCAGAGTAAGGTTGGTATGGATTTTCCCTTGCTGTGAGATACTTTATTATTATATTTTCATTAGGTTTGAGTATGATCTCTGAAATATGGGAAGTTCCTTAAGTAAAGGGAATCAGGGCAGAGTTGGCCATGGTAACCACTATGATGCCCTTAGCTTTATCCATTATGATTTTTCATAGATCTTTTAATATGTTTGAGAATGGTGAGAACACATAAAAGAAAATTGGTTACCTGTATACTGTAAATGGGTCAATTGTAAAGGCATTTTGGTTGTTATGTATTTGTCATATTTTTTGTTAATGTGTCTTACAAATAGGTAAATTTCAGAATTCCAAATTTATCTTTCAATAATTGTTCATATGAATTTTCTTCCAGTTCCCAGTCTACATCGGGATGTGACATCTGCAATAAAGTATCAGCTACTTACGTAGATTTTCAATCGACCTAATGTAAGGAGCGAAAATGAAAATGTAATGGTTTTCACACCAATGCTGCTGGCTAAGTTGAAGAGACGCGGATTTTTAATTCCACTCCTTTGATTAATGCAGCCTATATTGCTATTGAATTGTCTATGCATAACAGTATTTCATAATTATTGAAAAGTTTGCCAAATTTTTTAAATCAAAGAATGATGTTAATAAATCCAATAAAATTCATTAAATATTCATATTCAATCTCATCCCCACAGACAGTACCCCCCCCCCCCTTGGTTGAGGCGTCAGAAAAGATTTCGGTTACATAATTAGGTTTGATTTTGTTTACTAAATTTTGAATGGAATATGGCTACCATTTAGGCAATTATTGTAAGGATATCTATGTAGTATTAGTGGGTGTAAGTTTGTTAATTGCTAATTGAGATTAACTTCTTAGTATTTTGAATGTTTTCAGTTAACAATCAAAAGCCACAGGATCTTAGTAATTTGTTGGCAGATTTCATGACTTTAGTGAAAATGTATCCTCCTACAATTTTCCAAGAGGGAATTCTAGATATTTGCTAGAATTTTTGTGATATTTTATAAGAAGCTATGCATCTTTAATGTATGTTATGTAAAGTATGGCCATGGAACTATCATTTGATATCATCTTTAACTCTGTGCACAAGTCTTCAGTTTTAGAAATGGCTTGCATCAATGAACTTATTAAGGCTTTATTGCCATTGGGTTTTTTGTCTTAAGAAACACTTGAGACAAATTTCCCTTTTCAATGCTGGCACTTAAATAATGCACCAATGGTTAGATCAATTAGTTGATTGTCTCTAGTGTTGTGGGTACCCGTGAAACCCTCAATCCATGATTATATGGTCTTATCGTCAGTGATAAGTTACCAATGTTTTTTAAAAAAATTATAAGCGACCGGCGTACCTTATTGAGTTTAGCGGCGTCAATTGAGATGTAACAACCGCTTAAAGGGTATTGTACAGCTGGCTCAGGCTATATACAGGCTCCCTGTTCTCCTGTCGCCCTTGTGGCGCTGGTGGAGCTTTCCAGTGTTTAGCTTGGAATGTGTTGGGTTTTTTCTTGTCATGGGGTGCTCTTACACCACCTGATTTAGAAACCGCTTTACCAGCTCGAAGAATTTCAGCAAGTGTTTACCCGAACAGATATTTTTCTATCATTGTTTTTTGAACTTGGTCCTCAAGATCCTTTTTAATTAAGCTGCAGCTAAATTTGCATCTAGTCACATAAGATGCAAGTGGTATTATTTAACTTAGTAGATCTGTATCATTTTCTTTTGTATCCAGTAGTTTGGATAATGTTGCTCCTAGCAGGAGATGGTGCTGAGTAGTCTTTGTTTTGCTTCTATGGCCTTGTTTATCAATAATTTGGGAATTTTGCTGTATGGTATAAGAACCCCAAGTTTTGTCACGTTCAATGTCAGCGGTTATTTTCCCTGCGGAAGGAGCTGAAGGGGAAATACCCGCCTGTGGTCTCTAATGAGACAGGCCTCATGTTACAAGATGTTCCAGACAGCTGGCCACTTCCTTGAGGAGTTCGGCCCCATCACCATACTCCGTGTTCAATGTTGAGTCAACCCCAAAATTTTGAGAACATCTGTGTTTTGTCCAGGCTGGGATTGTGAGGAAGATTACTAGTGTTTGTGGTATTTTCTTGGTCGTATCCGACTTCAATTGTTTCCATTTCATTTGTGGCGTCGTCGTCTAGGACTTCGCCTGGAATGATTACAAACCATTGTTTTACTTCCGGTTGATAACCGAGTTATGCAATCTGGTGGGTGTAGCAATTCCAAAGAATTGAACGAAACCAGTGAGCGTGGCGTCGTCGTCTAGGACATGGCCTGGAATGATTACAAACCATTGTTTCACTTCCGGTTGATAACCGAGTTAGGCAATCTGGTGGGTGTAGCAATTCCAAAGAATTGAACGAAACCAGTGAGCGTGGCGTCGTCATCTAGGACTTGGCCTGGAATGATTACAAACCATTGTTTCATTTCCGGTTGATAACCGAGTTATGAAATCTGGTGGGTGTAGCAATTCCAAAGAATTGAACGAAACCAGTGAGCGTGGCGTCGTCGTCTAGGACTTGGCCTGGAATGATTACAAACCATTGTTTCATTTCCGGTTGATAACCGAGTTATGCAATCTGGTGGGTGTAGCAATTCCAAAGAATTGAACGAAACCAGTGAATTATTGAATGTTGTGAGACAGTCCGATGACCTGTTCGAGTACATTCGTTTGATAAAAGAATTGAATTGTATTTCATGATCTCGTAAGTATGCGGTGAGACAGCCCGATGGCATGTCCGAATGTATTATTTGTTTCAGAATTATTGAATGTTGTGAGGCAGTACGATGACTCCTGCTCGATTACATTCGTTAGGTAAAATTATTAAATTATGATGATCTCGTAAGTATGCGGTGAGACAGCCCCAATGCATTATTTTGCTTTTGGCTTGCCCGAAATGCATTATTTGTTTGAGATGCAAGATTAAGGCGTAGGATTGGTAAAATAGTAGTAGATATATATAATAATATATTTTAACAGATTTAGGTACCTTGTGGGTCTAAATATGGCGTCGACTCTTGAGACGATTTTGTTTTACTTCGAGTCGAGCACTTTTTAAATTGTTCCCAAGCTTTTTCATTTTTCTCCTGATTCTCTTGTAGGTGTTCCTCGGTTGACGATGATGTGTCCTTTTTGGCATTTTTCCACTTTTAAAAACTGTTCTTTTTATTTAAAAGTTTAGATATGTGTTGAGTAGCAACGCACTATAATCGCGAATGACAAGTGGACAAATAAAGAGTTGCAAGGAAAAAAAAAAAAAAAAAATTTTCTCTAATACACAGTGAATTGGGTAGCCGCCTCTACGCGTTACTACATTGTAAATAATCAATATTAATTAAGGTACTAATCTCTTCGGACGAGGCACGAATTATAATGATTCACTACCGCACAAGTGTAGTTGGAATGAGCTATCAACACATATCAGGGGGGGAGGGGTTCGGTTTACTTAGCGGACTTAGAGCAACTTAATGCAACTTAGTCGCCAACTATTCACTTAGTGCCGACCGATGAACTACTTTACTTTGGACGGCGCGGTTGAGCGAGATGTGGGAAGATGGTGATGTGGTATTTTTAGGAAAAGGTCACTGTGTAGATGATGGTCTACTGAATACTCCGAAATGAAGGAGTAAATAAAACAAAGTCTAGTCTTTTATAGATGTAATCTTCAACTCTCTTGCAATCTCTGAGAAACTTTGACTTCAGCCAACTAACCAGGATCGATTCTCATGACATTTTTTATTATATTAATCGACTACTACAGGATTGAACCATCATGTGTTAAGAAGACTGTTTCTTAAATATAATGGGCAATGTCATTATGAAGGCTTTTGTTCATCACTAGACTTTTACGGATCAGTATAGTACGTTGCACGTAAGCCCCACAAATCCCATCGACATCAGATATTGTCTATAACATCACATGTCATATTAATAACCACATCCACGTTATCCTGGTTCTGGTCTAACTGTAGGTGAAGTTAGCCGGCACGATGCAACGCTCTAACGAGAAGTCTTGATATGCTAACATTATTACACGCCGCACCTACGAGCAGGACACACTTTTAGTATTGTTACTGGAAACTTAAGTTTGGCTATTAATATCGAGTATAAACTGTTATGGCTATGAGTGTTTGGTGCATTTAGAATTAAAATAGGAGCTCGTGGTTATAAGTAATAACAGGCATCCATATCTTGGGAAGCAAGTTCAGCCATTGCCATTTATCACAGCTGTCGTTTAAAGATCCTTGTCAGTCGTTAAGGTCAGAAGCCAGGCAATCTGGCACCAGTCTTGCTAAGAGGGTCGTGTTACCTGGTAATTAGTTTGTGGAAGTCATACAGGCTCTCCATGTCACTCCATGTAAAAACTGTACTCAGCTGCTCCCAGCTAGGCGAAGCCGACCCTAGAATAGTTAGGAAAAGGATAGGCAGTTCGATTTTAGAAGTTATTTAGTCTTTTCTAAGACAGAAGAATGGCGTGCATTGGTGTGGCGGTGTTGGTGTGGCGTGAGGTAACCGATAAGTCAAATTTCATAGTTATTTGACTTTTAGTGCGAGTTTATTTACATTTTTTTTATTGTTGTGAATGTTTTCCATATGGCAGATTAAGAGTATTATCTTTCAGAAAATGTTATTCTACATTTTGTTAATGGCCTGCGCAATACTTATTTTATTTTTAATCGCATTTCTACGGCATTAGACATGATTTTAATTCAAACTTTGCTTCCGTGCGCGTTATAACAGTTATATTTTTATTGATCTTAGTCAACGTTCCAAGTTTAAACTGACGTTAATTAGTTCATCCTCATTGGAGGTATATAATGTCCAGATGCGGACTGCTGTTAGTCAGATGATGATGATGATAATGATGAAAAATGCTTTGTCTTCAAACCCTCGTGCATACCTAGGCCTATACGCAGCCTATTTGCGCACTACCTTCATGATAACATGAAGGTAGTGCGCATTATAAAGTAGTGAAGAGTTACTGTTCACAAACAAAGGTTCATTCACTCTAGTTTGCTGGTAACATTTCAGTTGACCAGCAACTTTGTTGTGTACTGAAATCTTTACGTAATCCGAGTGTACGCGGCTAAGACTAAGTTACAATTTTATTGTTTGTTTCAATTTGTCCAAACAACTGATTTTAGCTGATTGACGGTAACGTAGATCCTACTAGCTATACGTAAGGACACCTCTTATTAGATTTATTTCTGAGTATATGGTACATTAAGATCTTAATAATTAAACACTTCACTTCATTTCTATATCTTATATGCTATACAGCTTTAAGTGTCTGTTTATGCAGCCTCGTTGATCCTCTAAACTACGCATCGAATCTTGAAGATAATAAACGAGAAAACCGGCTAACTACATAACAGCTTACCTATGAAGGAGAAAACAGGCTTGGCGACTCTCCAGAAGTGGACTAAAGCCTTTTATTTACGATGAAATAAACACTGCATTTTATTAGACTGCTCAAAATAAATGCATCTCTAATAAAAACAAAATCTAATAAAATTGTAATTTGGAATTCAAAGCAGACAGTGCAACAAAAACAACCAATCAGTGTGCGTTATTTGAACCATTCTAGATTCAAAATTAGCGCGATTGTACTGTCATGGCGACCACCGACCACTAGACAATGGTCGCAGGTTCGTTTACACTTTATTTAAATCGCACTACCGTCCTATAGCTAAAGTGTCACTATCTGACAAAATCATATTTATTCAGATATTATCAGTTGTAGACGACCGCGAAATAATAAAAATCGAGTCTGTCTATTAACTGCTAGCTGTCCCACGCGGCTTCGCTCCCGTCAAGTGGCTACCTACCTACCCTACCCTACCTACCCTACATACATGAATGTTGCGTAACTTTAACCTCTTACACAGCGCACGCAACGAAAGCTCTCAAAAATTAATATTTTTTCCTTTTTTGCAACATTTTTCATTTATGCTCCGCTCCTATTGGCCGTAGCGTGATGTTGTATAGTCCTTCCTCGAAAAATGGACTATCCAACACAAAAATAATTTTTCAATTCCAACCAGTAGTGCCTGAGATTAGTGAGTTCAAACAAACAAACAAACTCTTCAGCTTTATAATATTTGTATAGATAAATCATATGTGAGAGTTTCCGGTGTCAAAAAATAGATCCAATTGCGCACTTTCGAATTGTTAGTTTAAATAAATCACATAATCTTATCAAAAGTAGGTTTGTAAACATAGCAATTAGGGACGTTTTTATTTTTTATCTGGAATCTATTGGTAGTAGAAAAATATTGTATAGACAGATCGATAGTATTAAAAACTCAAAATCTGCCAAATGTCATATAGTAACCCTCTAGGTATAGGATGGCAGAGCATTGTATCGATGCCCAATCGTGTCCCATTGTCGCTAATCCACTGCTGGTTCGATGGCTTTGTTAGCCCCGATCGGACTCACATACCGCGCAATGGACTAGATGTAATACTTAAGAGCTGTCATTACGACGCTACACATGCTAATGACTTTGTTTGCAGGTTTGGTTTGTAAAGGATGGTGGGGTTTGTGGGTTCATCAGGGGCATTTTGTGTGGTAACCAAAAATGCAGTTAATTGGCTTGGGTTTAGAACTCTGAATCAAAATAGTGATTACCTGTTGAATGCCATAATTATCGAAAAAACTAAAAAGCTATTGTGTCTCCCGTCAAGCTGGGTTAGTGAGACTTAAAGACAAAATCTTAAGTAAAATAGGATATTAAAAGCCGGATGAAATTGCATGTACAATACATGTAATCAAATCAAAAGAGACTTAATCTCTCCTCTAGTTGTGACCTCGTCCTATACAAACCCAAAACTAAATTGGTAAGTATTGCATTCAGGGAGCTAACTACTAGTTGTCACCCTCTTCCATCTCTATTATAATAATAGCGAATTTCTTCTACTTCCATAATTTATTTAAGTGCAAATCCCAACCGTAGTAACAACAACATTAACAATGCATACAAACCGGACACTATTCAACTCCCTATTACGAGATACGCTGCAAAATTAAAGGCCCTAACTAGCCTACATAAGGCGCAGTTCACACAGGACGGCTCCCCCGCTCCACGCGACTTGCAACGAGCATCTTAATTTGAATAACAAAGGTTGGCTGCATGTGGCTGAATAATTAACTGCCTACAAATTACTGCGACGTCGCTTTTGATGGCGCGCGGTGCCTGCGAGCGGGCGTATGGCTGCCGTGGTGTACGCCTAATGTCGGCTAATTATTGAATATTATTGTGGAGGCCATAGAATGTTCTTGGTGTTGTTAGCAAGGCTTGTGCGGAAGTAGGACATTTTGTGTTGTATACTTAGAATTGTAAACCCTTTGTTTTTCAGTATTCATGGGAATACAGATGATTTACCCAAATTGTGTTTCAAATTTCACTTCACTTAAGGCGGTGCCAACACTTATCACTTCGTTCACTTTTGAATCCCGTTTATTGACTTGGCTACACCCGTCCTCGATGTAATCACCTTCTTCTCGCCCTCTTCTGCTTCTTATATCTCGTGAACCTTCCCACTTTCTTTTGGTGTTCAACATTCTCCAAAAGTACACCGATGTTATAAACAGTGAAATACTAATCGTTATTACAACAAAGATTGTTGTTGTCGTGGGGGGATAGGATTTCCAGGTTTGATTGCTCTTTAATCGAGCGTGGTTGTGTATCAATTTTCTGAAACATATCTTCGTGTGTTTCGATAGGCAATGTCGAGTTACGGATTGACGAGTGATGATGTTGTTTATGCGAGAGATCGTGCGTGTGATCATGGCGAATGTCACTTTTATGTTCCATGTTTTCGTGCAACATGAATGAGTCAACCTGCAAGTTATATCCTCGTTTAAGTGTAATCAGACCCGAGTGACGTAACGTCTCCGATGTCATTTGAGCATCGCAAACTAATTGCACTTCACACGTACCACAGCATTAATAAAATCGTGTGCTTGTATAGTTACACCCACTTTGTCAGCGCATTCCTTTATTTCAGTGCGGCAGTACCGCACTGTGTTCTACTTGTCTCGGATCATCAGTACTTCTACGTCAAATTGACTTGCGTGCGTCGGTCACCGGTGCTATGGATAGGGTGGTTTAATTTGCTCATTAATGTTTTGTCCTGGATCTTTTGGCATTTTTGTACGTCGGATTGTTCGAGGTGTATGAACGAGTACTGGTTGACGTTAAATGCTATTCGTTCAGAATTTGGGATGACTTACATCACCCGATTAATTTCAATGCGTTGATGTATGCTAATGAGTTTATTCAGCTCGTATAGAACATCGTTCAGAATGCATACTTTTACTTCCATCAGTAAATATTGCTGTGTAATGCGTCCTTGTATTCTGAACAGTATGTAGATATCTCTTACATAATTCTGGACTTTCGGAAGCGTAGTGTCGCGAGGTAGTTGTCGTCGTCGTTCCTCTTGTGATTAATGCTGATGAATATACTTCGAAAAGTGACTTAAATGTATAAAATTGCTTTTGTTAAAACTTCTTGTTTTTTAAAGTGCTCTTTGCATGAGTCTGTTTGTGAAATCTTGACTATTGTCCTTATGATATGTTTCTGTAAGACAATAGTTTACTTCTAGGCAAGCGTGCTTAACCGTCGACCACATCATCGCTTACCATCAGGTGAGATAGTGGTCAAGCGCGAGACTATTGAAAAAGAAATAAAAAAAAAACTCTTTCTGACAGTCACAACAATAGCTGTTCCCCCAAAACATGATGTTAAAACTTAATCTAGATTCTACTAGCGCGTAAAACGTGTCCTTTATATTTTGCACTGCAGATATTGTCGATTTAATTATGTAGAATGCATTTTGCAGTGTCTGCGTCAGTGTTTTACAATGTTATGCTCGGTTTCCAAAAAAACTCGTCTGATTTTTAAGAAAGTGTAACAAATGGTTTTCTTATTAATGGTTTTGAATCTATGTTAAACTAATCGCTGGGACTTCAGTAGATTATTGTAATTCTTTCATGCTCTGCTCGTTTTTTGGTTAAGATGTGCAATGCAATCCACTCCTCGCAACGATATTTTTTTATATGAGACACGATTTGTTGCAGTGTCAACGTTTCTCCAGTAATTTGTCATGTTGTAGTAGAACACTCATTTCCATTCATCTCATATTTTTTGCAAAACTGCAATCTTGTCAAAGTAAATCGTTTGATTTTTTGTCAGTGGGGTAAGCTTCATATCTTGTTGAACAGTGGGCGTTATGAATGTGTAATGTGTAGCATATCGAGCTGTCCCAGGCAAACTTGTTCGGTCTGCTTTGTCTGTTTTTTGTAGATTTGTCAGTGTCGCCAAGTATTTCTTCTTCAACCTCAACCAGTGGTTGGTGATCAGCCGTTTACCTTCTCCTTTTGCAGTTTGTAACCACCATGTACGTTCACCGTTGTGGTGTTCTGCTGTGCAGACCCACATGTTTTTAGTCTATTTACATTTTAATAAATACTTTACAAAACATACCTTCATATCTTTTGATATTGTATCAACTCATGTCTCATTTTTATGTATTCTTTGTTACTGTTATAAACACCTGTAAAGCATATTTTTAGTTATCTCTGATTGATTTAATATCTTCAACTTAATAAAAATTGCTAATATGTAAATTTTTGTAATGTTTTATACTCTGACAATTTCATCTGAATTGACATTTGTCTGTTCAATTTATTTTTCTTAAGCCATAGACATAACATACCATGGACTTGGCATTCTATAAGCTCGTTGTACATTATCTTCAAAGTAAGGGCAGCAACTATAACCACTAAGTACATAAAAGTGTAATGAATTCAGTTTGTGAATGAGTGTTATACATCCCTGAAGACTTCTAATAAATAACAATTTATACTATGAAGTGAACTTTTACTGTTATAACAACGGGTTGTGCCAGACTGGCATGTGGAACTGGCATGAGCTGCTGCAGACAGGTCCTCAGCGGCGCGTCGTTTTGCGCGAGCGCCCACATCTCTCCTTGCTGCCTGCCTTACTACCTACCTACCGGACGTGGTGCATGAACCGCAGCAGCGAAGTGGTGCGCGCAGCTACAGCTCGCCCGCCAGCAGTACACGCAGGTTGCGCACTGCGTTCACGTCGGTCCACATTTCGCGGTAGCGCTCCATCAGCCGTCCCACCGCACCGTGTCAAGCTGGCCCTTATTTTTATTTTTTTCTTATTTTACTAACGTAGCTACGTACACAAGACACATCAAAACTATCATAGTGTGACTGTGAAAAAGGCACAGAGCTTTTTGTCTTGTATAGCTCCGTCCCTCTCACACAGTACAAACCATTTTTGTTTTGACACTTCATTGTAGTAGGCCCCTCCCTGGTCTTTCTGACGAACATCACTTAAGTAGTGATGTAATAATTTATAGAAATACGAGTAGGTATGTTTACTAAAAAAATCCAGGCAGCTAGTTCAAAGATCCACATATTATAAGAAGTTTTTGTTGCTAGCTTGTTACAGACTTCCTTTGTCTCTGATTTTATCACCACTTCAATTCTGTTCCAAATGTCAGCAGGTTAAGTGCTTTTTGTAAAAACTTCTTTATAGTAAACTATAAAATCACACAGATAATCTCACGTGTCTTTGTAGTAGGTACCAACATGCAAACAACCCTTCAACTTTTTGTACCACAGCCATCCACGACCGAATTAAGTAAACACTCAAAACAGAACGGATAAAGTACTAAAGGAGTGCCGTAAAATAATATTTTATGTTCAATAAAAACTTATTAGACTTAAACAGAGATACTTGAACGAAAAACAGGTGTAAGAAATATATTTCGATTCTTTTAGATGGTGTTCTTGCAACAATAGGCATGAATTTTGATTTCTTTGGCAGCTACAGGCTTGTTTTTATTTCCTTAACCTACTTTTTTCTTTTAAGGGTGCTTTTCCACAAAAGATGAGCTTTATAATGAGTATGCGTAGTTTTTTCATTCGTTTAACCGCGTACTGGAACGCTTTGCAACAATTAAATCAATGGAGCACCAACTTATAATAAACTTGCTATAAATCCAGGTTTCCTTACAATGTTTTCCTTTACCGTTGTCAGATATTCAAGATAAACTTAAAAATACATATGAATTTAAAAAGTCAAATTGGTACTTGCCCGGATTTGAACCCTCAACCTCAGGCAAGAGAGATGAGCTCTTAGCCACTGGGCCACCACGACATATGCACAGTTTCACAGCATCGCTATGCACCATTGCTGGATATTCTCATCGCACACAGCGCATATTTACATAGCGCATCTTTGGTGGTGAAGTACCCCTAAAGGTCTTTCAGGCTAACTGAACTCAAACCTTTGATATGTATGTAGAGTTTTGACATACGCCTACGCTTTGGAAAAACACATGTATTTTTGTACACTTAATAGAGAGATGAATTAATATAGGTAGAAGAGCACAAAGGATCATGACTATGGATATTACAGGTCAATTAAAACTAAAAATATGGAAATTAGGCGGAAGGTCAGCAGTTTTTTAACAGCAAAAGTTACAAAAGACGGCCAAAGCCCACCCTTCAACACTTCGCATAGGTTCAGTGTTTTAGCCGGTCGTGAGCCCGTAATTACGAGTAAATAATAGAAAAGCCATTGTGTTTTGCGTAGATCAATGTCTTAAACACACGAAAGGGTTAAGAAGAACATGAAGAACGAACTATTTTACTAGTTATACTTACTTGTACAGTGCCATTTTCAATCACAATTTAACGATATTCTTAACAGCATGTTGTTCTTTCTCTATATAACTATCAGTAACTCTGCCAGGCACCATAAAACAAGGTATTAAGATGTTATTATAGTGTTTCGTTTAAAACGGTTCTGAATAACTTCGTAATGTCTCGAATCTGACGTTATTTATCTGAAAACTTTCAGTCTATGTTAAGCACCCTCCTTATTACTTCATCAAAATGAAATTTAACTGAGTTAAGAGCTAGAATTCAGGGGGAGTTCTGATAGTTAGGGTGTGTTCTAAGTGGTCTCACGTAACTTAGGTTATTGAGCTGAGGATCTTCAATTGGAGGTTAGGAAATACTATAGAGGAACATGAAAGAGGTATATTCTAATGAAACTGCAAATATAACGTCTATTTTATTAAGGAATTCATTATGGTAATGCTCCTAAAATGCACATACCTGTAACTTGCGTAAAGATTTTCAAGTAGCTTGCATGCCATTGTGACATCATTCACCAATCAGAAGTTATGTGGCACTATGGAGTGCTACTTGCACAATTTCATTAAGTTACAGACATTTTCGTTTGTATGTATGTTATTATATGCACCATACGTGCAATAGTATGGTGTATGTAATAACACTGTCGAACTGACATGGTGTCGTTTTTGTATAAGCACTCCAACCTTTCGATGTACCGGTAGTCGATTTGGCACTGTTGGAGAGACTGCTGTACAGCCCAAGTCTTGATCGAATAGAAGGCTTTCTCGTAATGCACAAACGCTAAGCAGAGATGCAGGTTGTACTCTTCGATCTTCTGTTTAACCTGCCGCAGCGTATGTATGTGGTCTACGGTATTGAAGCCTTTACGGAATCCGGCTTGTTCGGGAGGCTGAAAATCGTCAAAACTGCGCTCGAGACGATTCGTTATGACTCTTGAAAACAGCTTGTAGACATGGCTAAACTAGCTCAACGAGATGAGCCTATAGTTCTTCAGCAGGGCAGTATTTTTATTAAGATAAAAATATTATAAAATAAAAATATATATTGTAGTAAGATAAAAACTTAGGAGGATCCTCAACACAGTTGCAATCGGTTAAGTTCTGGCTTAATAATCCAGGTGGTAACGAATCCTTAATGTCGTAAAACTAAGTTTTCATCAGTGGAATTTAGAAAGTAGTAGAAAAATTATCGGAGATCCGCGCTAGCCAAAGGAACTGCCTTCAGCAATAGCACTCCATAACTGGATTACGAGTCGAGATCGCACCGCAGTTCTCATAGCAAAACACAGGGCGTTAAAAAAATATACGGAACCCGTTGTATAAAATGTATCGGATCAGAATCACAAATACTGTCACACAAGGAGACATGCGCTTTGCCCGGGGGGGTGAAGCCAGAGTCGGCTTCTATCAACAGACTGATATCAACAGACAAAGAAACGGACAATCAAAATTATGAAACAAAAGTGTTTGAAATATCAGTAGAAGCGACATTCCAAAGAATAATTACGTTACATATTAGTGTTCATAATATAACTCTTTAGTTGAGTTAAACGAGAGGTTGCACTAGAACCCATCTGAATATCTTGCTCAACATTTCAAATAAAGTGTTCGCTTTTAACAACCGCTATAAAAAATATCAATAATTTGGTTGAAGACTTGTATGCAATGAACTTCCTATCAATAGCATACTGTCCGAAAAATATTTCACTTCTCTTTTCTTGACAAAAGAAATTTGAAAACTTTAATAAAAAACCGACCAGTGGCAAATAAAAAAAGCTGGCTAAACAGACTTGTAGCCGTTAACGCTACATCATGAAGGAAACATATACCTACAACTATCACATATTAGCGAATCATGTATGCTTATAACTTATTAGAAGTTAACACAACGCTTACACAATGTGTTAATATTATAATTTAAAGATGGAATGGTCATACAGGTTTCACTTTAAAAACTCAACATCTTCTTAAAGAACTGATTTCCACGGTAAGGCGACAATCAATTACAAGATTATTGTTGAAATTCAGAAATTTTGGGGAGAGTGTACAATTTCAAATCTCTCATAATCCAAATAAAATGTAAATGAATTCAGAATCTTGGCGTCCGCGAAAACGAATCAATTTATCTTTCCTTTTAAAGGCTCAATCATAATTATACAGCATTGCAGGCTTCATTCATCAAATTCTTATTCACAAAAGTCGATAAGTTAACGGTTTTCATTTGTAAATTTAATTTCAGAACTGTGACACTCGCACTAGTGATGCACTGCTGCGATTTCGATATTTCACGCCGCTCTATCTTTTTAACTCTTTTGCAATCTGTGCGAAAAATATAATGGTCTATCAGCCGCATATTGTTGGGTGCGAACTAAAATGCAGAGAATGTATAAAAATGCAAAATCCTGGCAGAACAAGCTTAGCGGTTTGCTTTACAAAAGAGAAAATTATGAACACGTGTATGGAGTTTTGCGACTAAAATTTTTGTGCTGCTCTGAAAGCAAAACTCAACTCAACTGTTCAGATGTGCATCCTATGTCATATTTTCAGTCAACTAAAAAGATTTACCTTTTGTTGCTTACCTGTGTGCAATTTAAATGTTGTCGGTTTTGAATTCGTTTTTATGCACCGTACAGATTCTCCTTTTCATATATGTTTACAGTTAAAATTGTGCTACCTGATAGTAGAATATTGAACTATAGAGTGTTTTTTTTAATGTTATTGGATGGAGAGGGAGTGGAAAACCAATGATATGGGTAGTGTTTTGGAAGAAAAAGGGGTCAGTGATAGCGAGACGGCTGACCGGCAGGAATATAACAATAACGTATTGCACCGACCCCACGTAACATGAGACAGGAGCAGGAAGATGATGATGAGGAAGCGATATTTAAAAAAAATAAGTATAAAGTAAATAGTTTGTCGACTATCTCGTAGGCCAACACTACCGGCAGCAATGCGGCATCGTTAATCAGAGTCTCCGTTGTTAATATCACAAATATTTATCTTTGGCCGACAACGTAAATGAAAATGTCCATTGGTTGCTCACCTGGCCGTTATTAATTATAATGAAACGTCTAAAGTATCAAGATTGTTCCTCCATTGTTTAATTTTATTTTAATTAATGATCGTAGACTTTGATTATGGGTTAAGTTTTGTCTTTAACAATGATGAACGTCAAGCATAGTATTATTAGACATCGGTAATTCGAAGTACATTATTGCTAAGAAGATGTACCCAGCATAGTATAGCATGTCAACTTTTAATATGCCCACTGCTGGGACACAGACTTCCTCTCTGTAAAGATGTTTATAACACTCTGTAACTATCAGACTGCAGGGCAATGGCCTCTTCTCATACAGAGTAGGCATGAGCATTGATCATCACACTTTCTCAGGATGGATTGGTGATTTCAATCTTTTATATTATTTTATTTTACTTTATTGGAACATAAAACAGTTACCCATTACAATGTAAGTGCGACATAACACAAATTTAAGACTAGGTAAATGTGTAAACCACATCAATGTCCGCGAAATAATAGTTTATAGATAAATTTAATGTGTTATATTAACTATAGGTCCAAGTTTCCTCATGATGTTTCCTTCTCCATCGTCAGTGATGTCCAGCTCGATAAAAAAATATAGCTAAACCGTCTAGTAGGGTATTGATGTTTAGAACTTGTTGAGTAGATAAATGCTATATTGTTTGTTTAAAAAAATATTGGATACCAAGAAATGAGAAAGATCCAAAGACAGATTCTTTTAAAAAAAATTGTTCCGACGAATTTTTTAACTTCCAATTGATCTATGAACTTGAAATTTGGTGCTAATGTTTATTATTACGTATTGTTTACTAAAAAATGCCAGTATATTGATAAATCTGATTTTTTTCTTTAAAATTACCTCTTTTTCCTATTACAAGCAACTTGATTTGGTACCCTAAATGTGCGAAATCCGACAAGCAATTGACCGGTGTTTTTTATTATTCATTTAATACGTCCTCGTGAGATGTTTTTAACTATAACGCGGGTGAAGCTGTAATGAATGAAAATGTGTGTCAATTATTTAATCCTAAATACAGAGACCTTAAACCGATAGAATAATCTATCGGTTTTAGATTTCTGTATAAACTCAGACAAAAAGTAATAAGCCTACAGTACCTACTCATTAACAACTAGAAGTAATAATTATGACAACCTACGGTACCTTTTTATTTACTAGGTACTAGCGGTTGCCCACGACTTCGTCCCTAATTCTTTTTCTATACTAATATTATTAAGCTGAAGAGTTTGTTTATTTGAAACGCGCTAATCTCAAGAACTACTGGTTGGAATTGAAAAGTTATTTTTGTGTTGGATAGCCCATTTATCGAGGAAGGCTATATAACATCACGCTACGACCAGTAGGAGCGGAACATAAGAGAAAAATTTTCAAAAACGGGAAAAATTATTCCTTTTTGAGAGCTTCCGTTGCGTGCGCTGCGTAACCGGCTAAACTTACGCAACAATCATGTGTGTAGTGTAGGTAGGGTAAATGGGTAGGTAGGTAGCCATTTGACGGGAGCGAAGCCGCGTGGGTCAGCTTTTCAGCTTGGTTAATCATTATAACATCAGCTATATGCCAGTGAAAAGTTAAAATCGGTCCAGCTGTTTCGGACACTACCCGGAACAAACAGCTAGACAGACTGACAAAAAATGTTAAAAACAACTCTTATTTTGTTATAATTACCGCATATATTTTTATATATGCATCTACTAGAAAGCTATTATTAGGTATATTTTGATATCACAAACAAACATATAGTATGAAGTATGTAGTATATACAGATATAGACCAGACGTAATAATTAGGTCCTCTGTAATAACACTGTCGACCAATGTCAGCCAGTCAAAAGAGCTAATAATTAAGACCAAAAGACTCTCATTATTATAATAGTTTTACCCACAATATGTATCTCTAATTAACCCGAGGTATACAAGAAAAATAGGACCCTACTTAATAGTATAATAATATCGACGTAGTCTGGCGTTAATATCTTATTATTACCACGGATAATATAATTCTAGTGTACTATTACCATTTCATCAACATATTGAATCGATTATCACTTCTACTGGTTCTTGCAAATAGTTTATGGGGAAAACTATAAGACTTACATATTTTCTTATGACGTCATTGGTGATAATTTTACTATTCGATACAAAACGTTATCATCGCCTTCAGTATTTTCCAATTGAAGAGGCCTTCAGATAGATAGAATAATAATTAGTAGACTACAATAAAATTACAACCCAGTTTCATAATTGTATATTACTCTGGCGAAATTTGGGATTTTCGCTCAACTGCTCATTGCATAATGGTTCATACCAAATTATTTGAATATTTATCGTTTATAATACACTAACATATATCTATTTACCTGTATATTTAACACCGTAAAAACTGATTCACATCTGTACACTTCAACGTAAGGTTCACTTGAAAATCAGCGTCAGGTACTCCTAATTGTCTGGCATTTTGCTAAATTGGACCTATTTGGCGCAGCCGCGGGGCACATTATATAATTGTTTAAAAATTAAGTTCCCTTTCATTTGTACCTACATTGTGTGTATCTGTATGTACCGAATAAAAATGTTTTCTTTTTCCTTTCTTTCGTTCTTACTATAGGTGCACCTCTGATTATCCTTTCGGGGCATATAATCATGACGTAATGTTATGTGTTATTTTATAATACTAATCATTTCATGTGTATACTGGCGGTCTTATCGCTGATAGTGATATCTACCAGAAAACCTTTGGATGAACTGAACGCAGTACTAACTTTAATATTCACCAGTGATTGGTAAAGGCTGCTGATGATGATGAAAGTTGACATAGCACATGAGCAAGGATCACAAGCTTTTCCCCATAAATCCAGTCCATTTGATAAGAAATCCAAACTCAATCAAATGCCACCTTCAAAGTAGAAAAAAGAATCAGTTACGCAAATTGCAAGTATCAAGAAGGAAAAAGTCCAACTCGATTGACATTCAAATAACAGAAAAAAGGTCTTGTCCCACGGACAAGTTTTGCCGATAAATCATTAAAACAGTTATAATTTAAGTGAAATCTGATTATGGTGGCGAGTCTGAAAGAAACATCCGAGGTGAGGGGCCAGAGAGTAAAATTGTGGAGAAATATAGATGGGTTAGATCTTTGATTTGTTAGGGGCTGACCATTTGTTAGCTGGTTGATACCTACCTGCATTTTAGTTAAATTCTTACTATCTTTATTTTTTTTACCGACTTCTAAATAAAGGAGGTTATCAATTCGACACGTATGTGTGTAATATTGCTGGAATTGCACAATATTCATATATGTTACTCTGTGTGGGCTTCTAACACGTGTGCCAAATTTCATGATTGTATGTATGTTTGGTTGTATTTATGGATGTATGTATATCCACGCATTTCTCCAAAACTAGTGATCCGATCGTGATCATTATTTTTTTATTAGGTTTCTGTCAACTTAGGGAACAGTATAATTTTCATCAAAATCGATTCAGCGGTTAACGACAAACAGCATGAATGTGTAAATTAATTTATTATGGTTATTTTGTTGGTCAATCATTTCGGTAACTTGCTCACTTCTTAATGAAGATGTACCAAAACTGAAAAGAGAAAAACAAAAACTTATTCACAAAAAATAAACCGACTTCCAAAGCAAAACACTAAAAAGAGCAAAAATAACTTTCGTTTCGGAAGTAGGTTTTACAAAATGACAAAAAAATAAAAGGTACCAAAGACAACGATTTACGTGCCCATTTTATTCACCAACTCCGATTTAAGTCTTCATAGACCTCAAGTTAACTTCTAAAGTCGACTATATGGTTGCTGAAAGCCAATTAGAAAACTTTTCTGAAAATCAGATCATAACTCTATTAAATCGCCAGTCATATCTCATATTAGTACCTTTTGATTGTAGAGGACAAAAAACATAACATGTATCGCGTAAAACGACTAAATCATTGCATTATTTTTTTTGTTGCCATCATCTTCCGT
The DNA here is from genome assembly GCA_947562075.1 of Orthosia gracilis. Taxonomy (NCBI): domain Eukaryota; kingdom Metazoa; phylum Arthropoda; class Insecta; order Lepidoptera; family Noctuidae; genus Orthosia; species Orthosia gracilis. Next base: position 48,998,543 of record OX387271.1, on the reverse strand, counting down.
GAAGACAGATCTTTCATCCAAAAATATGCTCCAGGCGAGGCTCGAACTCGCAACCCCGGCATTCCTCACACGACATACTGCTTATAAGTACCGTGCGCTAACCAATTGCGCCACTGGAGCGATGAGAACCCACCCCGATTGTCGTGTCTCTAGCTTGAACACAAGGCTACAGTAATATACAGCACGCGATTATAATAACTTATAATATAGCTCTGATGAAAACGGTTCTGGAATATTTTCCTAATCGGAAGTGAGTGCCAAGATTGGTTTAAGTGTGGCTTTTTTGTTTCTAGCTCACCAAATTCATAGCTTGATTTGAAGTGAAAACTAGCTTTAGAGAGAAACACAAAGAAACTTGTTTATTAATATTTTTTTATGATAGCTGCCCACCCTTTTTTTCGAAGTCAGTTGAAAACAGGATTGCTAGATTTTTCAATAGTCTGATAACTTTTAGCTGAGGATAAAAATGGCCTTTTGACATATTTTCTATACAAACGCTGTCAAACCGCCATTTTTATTCTTCAGTAAAAGTTATAAAACTATTGAAAAATCGGCCCTTATTAGTACAAAAGCTCGTTGTCTGCCTCTATCTGTTTCTTTGCTTAATTCTTCTAAACCGCATACAACAGAATTTGACACGATTTTCATTATAGATAGAGTGATAAACGAGGAAGATTTTTGTATTTAAAATTAAACACAAAACCTTCCTCGTTTCAAATGTTCAGTGCAAAGCCGAAGCGGGTGGCTAGTTCACGATAAAGAATAGATGAGAAAATTACAAGCTTGTATGAGACTTTCTTATGTCCAACGAGTTGTCTGTCTGCTACAGCCACGAAGGTTTTTTTTGTTTACTCTATCCAAATTTTCAATCAACTAAGACTATTGATACAAAAGACAAATGAGTCCTCAGGTAAGGCAGTGACCTAAACAAGTCGAGCAAACAAAGGTGCAGCCGTACTATCTTTTCTCGCAGCCATTCAGAATATTTTCGACTCCCCTGTAACTTCGTTGTGGATAAAGCTAGAAACCTGTACGCAAAATACACACTGGACGTGAGGTTGCGGAAACAGCCCGTCGAAACTAAGCTAAAAACCTGAATTTTCAGTGACTAAAAGAATATAACTAATTATAATCCACATCGATGTGGACGAATTTTTTGATGCACAATGAGCTCTTTACCGTCTCCCTTTTGTATTTGTATATAGGTTTGTTTTTATTTTGGAATATTCAATTGTATATATGTTAATAAAGGATATAATTATAATCCCAAATTACATCCAATTTCAACTTGCAGTTTAGGAATTATTATTGCTTGACTAGCAACATTCCTTAATTTCGTCACTGACTGATTCACTCACTCTTCTTCTTCTCTTCTTAGTCGTTACGCTCTTGACAGAGCGGTCGTGGTCATCATGAAGTTATTGGTAGTATATGCAACAGATGTAATGCGTCTCACAATGTCTCGCCAGAATCCGGGTACATTCATGCACGGCACCGCCCACAGCAGACTTGATCTGGTCGGTCCAACTCATGGGTGACCTAACACGCGGTCTAGTGCCTTCCACTTTTCCTTGAACGACTAACCGCTCTATGGACTGACTGTCTCGCTTTGAAACGTGTCCGAAATAACCTATCTACCCATCTCCGCTTAATCTATGACATAACCCAGAATTAAATTTGCAAATAGCTCGAAAGTTAACTGTGAAATTGTACTAGAAATTGATTAATGCCCTGAGCGAGATCAAACAATTATTGAATTGAATTATAAAGAATATTAGCGAGTTCGCCGGCGTTTTTCAACGAGTTCTGTTGGAAGTTGTTGCCGAAGTCGCTGCTGACATTTGTCTTTATTTAGGAGACAGTCTGACGTTGATTGAGACCGGGGAAGGCTCAACAATGATAAATATGTAATTTGTACCTATAGGCTGACTTAATGGTGGCTTGATGTTTCTAGAGGTTGGTGAGCAGTGATTTTAGATATTGTGTGACAAGTAAATTGTTTCTAATAAACGATGTTTAATTCACTCTATATTTTAGACCAGATATTATCTAGCTTAAATATTTTTTCCAACTAAACCAAACCTTTTTTTTTTATTTTTTTTTATTTATTTATTTAAACTTCATTTACAACGGTGATACATAGGCGGACTTAATGCAGCAAGGCATTATCTTCTACTCAACCTGACCTAACTTTTGTAGCTTACCGTGCATTGTCATCGAAACCAAAAGTGTATGCAAAATTTAATCGTAATCGTTGGAGGATAACTGCTTTAAAATTCAGTTGCAAGATTTGATCCGAACACACATACATATTGCAAGTTAACAAAAAGCTTATAAAAAGATATTGTGGCGATGGAATCTTTGTTAGGAGATATATGATACGCCGCGGGTGCAGTACGGTGGCTTGCCAATGCGAACGTTCGTCGTCGTGGTATCCCCTAGACATGGTGTGTTGCGAGCGCGAATTGCTAAATTCGCGCTCGCTATGTTTGTCTTGCTGTTCCCAGTTCACAGACATCAAAATCATCAACATATTATACTGTTCTTTCGTCCGTAGCTCACTTGAATACTGCTCGCAGGTTTGGAATCCCATGTATGCCATCTATATCTCTAGATTAGAATCTGTCCAGCGTAACTTTACGCGATACCTGCAGTATAAGTGTAAAACCGGCAATCATAATTATGAGTCGAGATGCAAAAGGTATCATTTACTGCCACTTAAAGAGAGAAGGAGTATATCTGATATCCCTCTCCTCGTCAAGTTAGCACAATCTTACATCGACGCGCCGCAACTTCTCTCCAAAATTAATTTACGCGCCCCTACTAGATCTGCTAGAATACCCTTTCTTCTTCTTAACGTCCCCCGCTGCTATACAAATTACAGACAGAATTCATTCTTTATAAGATGCGCAAAGTCTTACAACAATTTGGTTGACTTTTCTGAACTTGACTTATTTACTACTATACCGAATGTATTCAATCGAATACTTACTAAACTTTGGTTAGAATTGGTTCACTAACTGTTTTTCTTTAGCACTTAACTACGTACTCGTATTATTTTTGACTGTATAATATTGTTTACGTACAGCGTCGTGTTATTTACTTTTCTTTATTGTTTATTCTCTCCATCAAGCATGCTCTTCATATTTAGCTGTTTTAATGCGAAAACATGTAATTGGTTTTTAGTTGCATAATTTGTTGTTAAATTTATAGTTGTTAATACTGTTTGTTTTCCAGTTACAATAAAATAAAATAAATAAAGTATGGGACTGTAGGCGCGCCGCGGCGAGCGTTACTGAACGACTCGCCGCTTTTGCACGGCACCCTGGCGGTCCACCTCGACCAGGTGGAACTCAGGGCGTACCCTGAGAAGCCCAGCGAAGGCGACCAGCGGCAGGAATGCCGACTTGGACGAACCTACAGTTTAGAAAATGAAAGCGACTAGTAGCGCCGTTTATGTATGTGGGAGCGGCAATGTACTGAGTTACACCGCTCATGAACCAATAGCGCGCGAGGCGCTCGCAGCGCTATTCGGTGCATGTGTACTAGCGAGTGTAAAATAATGATTGGCTGTTTGCGACGTGAAGTATGTCTATATTAACTTAGAACAAACTTCACGCCGGGATGTAGTGTAGGTGAGCAATGTTATTGTTTGAGTAAGCAGTGTGTAGACTGTTGCTGCTTACTCAGGCGTCAAATCCGGGATATGGATGGGGCTGCACAGTCTGCAGTGAGAAGGTCGCGTGGCAGACGTTTTCTGTCCGGCGGGCGCGCGTGCCATGGCGCGATATTTTTAATATGCGATCAAGCTGAAGCGTCGGCCCGCGCGAACATAGACGTCGCGAGGCGTCCTAAAAATTCATCCAGGCTCTCAATCCCGGTGTCGCGCTGGATGACATCGTTCCTCACGTAGCGAGGAGCATTCATGACGCGGCATTCTTTTTGTTCGACTCGCTAGTGAGGACATACCAAGCTGGGGTGGCATAAGTAAGTATTGAACGGATGTATGTTTTGTACACGCCCAGCTTGAAACTGACCCACGATGAACCCGATCGCTCTTTATATAGCACGGAAGATATTTCTAGAACGTTCCATACTGTTCTAGATAATTCGAGAAACTTCCAGAACAATCGACTTTCGAACTAACTATTCCCGAAGCGACAAGAATTTCCAGAATGTTCGGATCGAACATTCCGAAAAATTCCATTTGACACGAACTTTCGAGAAGATTAGTTCCGCTATTTGATACTAGATGGCGCCACTAGTTTTTACTTTTTACCGTTGCCCCACACTAGGAATTTCTTCCGCGAGAGAGTGCGACGTTCCGCTACGATGTTGAATTACGAAGTCAAACTCTTACAGTAGCCTAATCCATCTTGCTACCTGTCTTTCTGGGTTCTTAAATTGCAGTAGCCATTTCAATGCAGCGTGGTCGGTTCGCAGGAGAAATTTTCGCAAATATTTATTGAAATGCTGCAATGTTTTTACTACAGTGTGGTATTCTGCTGCACAGATCCACATCTTTTAATAAATTTGCGTTTTATAATACTATACAAACCACAAAACAAACAAACTACTATACTAATACCATACGAGTACAAATGTTTCATGTTGGATTATATTCGAACGCAATGTGAATTGTTACTGAATTAAATTGAATTGAATTGAAACACCTTTTCATCTTTTGAAATTATATCAACTCATGTGACTAACTTTTATATATTCTTTGATACTGTTAGCAACTGAAAAGCATACTTTTAGTTATCTCTGATTGTTTTAACATTCCACAACTTATTTATATCGCTAATTTGTAAAATCTTAGAATATTTTATACTCTGACATTTTCATCTGAATTGACATCTGTCTGTCCAATTTATTTTTCTTAAGCCATAGACATAACATACCATGGACTAGACATTCTATAAGCTGGTTGTACATTATAATTTTCATAATAAGGGCAGCGGCAGCCTGCCCCCTCTGTAAACCGTTTTTTATCCGTTCTGATTACTTATAATTTAGATTTAAATTTGAAATTGAAAAGATATGACAGAACGAGAAAAAACGGGCGTCAGTTTTTTAGTTTGATTCGGGCAGTTAACGCCGAAAGTCTGTTGACTACTTATTACTACCAAGTGTACTATCTTATCTGAAAAATTCTTTAAACTGTAATATATTCAGCCTGTGAACGTTTATCAAACCTTCGAAGTGGAATAAATATAATTTTATTGAGTGTGGTACTTATATGTGTGCATTTTTACTGGTACATAATCCTCGTCGGTCATCACTTCATATTAAAGGGCTCGTTGATCGCCGTATGAAGTCACAGCCCGGCTTCCACACCCCTTGCTGCCTGCGTAACTACCTGCGTTACTGCCTACCTGCCCGTTTGCCTGACTATTAGTTCAACTGCCTACTTATCTAAATATCTACTAGTGTTCCTCTTGTCCGCCTTGGATTCTGCTCACCAGCCTACCTCGAGCACTCCACGTCTTATGAGGTTCCAGTCCGTCCTGCTGCCCGCTGTGCTGTCTACCTCAAGAAACCCACGTCGTGCGAAGCCGGCCCTTAGTTTTTTTGTATACCCTATGTCCTTTTTCACAGCTTTAATTTTAATAACCCTTATTATATACATTTTTTTTATTTACGTGCCTTACGTTTAGCTCCTCTGACCTTTACGTAACGTTACAACAGCTAGAAGCTCCTTTCGAGTGACACAGTAGTTTCTTTCAGGTTTGGATAAGGCTTTACTGAATTACGCAATAACAACCTCATGACCTCCATTTCGCTAAGACAATACACCGCCGATTACAGTATTGCTGGCATCTGTGTCAAATATGAATTCATGTTCATTGTCAGGATAGCCTAGGAGGGTGCATGGCACAGATGTTCCTTCAGCTTCTGAAATGCGGCGCTGGGACGCCGCATTTCAGAAGCTCTCATTCCAGCAGAAATGTATCTTGTCTTCAGTTAGCTTATGAAGAACCATCAGGAGAGATAGTGGTAAAACGCGAGAATATAAACGTTAAAAAAATTAGGTTATTGCGTCAAAATAATGTTACTGGGTAATTTGTTTGTTTGCCATGGTTTCTTCTAGGACCATGCCATGATGTTAATGACAGAAAAAAACTTGCAAAAAACAAATTTATCGCCAACGATCTGTGGTTGGCTGTAATACTTACAAAATTAAAATTAAATTAAATTAAATTATCATTTATTTCAGGAACTTTTTCCCATATTAAGCACTACAAATTACATAGAACATACATAAGAATTCATATACATTAATTAATACATAACACATCAAAACAATTTATTTAAGATTTAAAAGTACAATATTATTGTTGTGAGGTTAAAATTCATTTAATAACATTTAGTATTTAATAATTCATTTAATAAAATAATTATAATTATAAAACAATTGTCACTCCATTTATTAGGTGACGAACTGGCATGCAGGTGCATCCACCTCTCCAACAACACCGAATCACGTTGTACACTTTGGAATATTCTCCTGCCCATTTCACACTATTCCGCTGGTGCGAAACCTGCGGAATAAGCGGCCTGGAACTAAGCTGTGTTAACTAAAATGAATTACCGAAAGATAAATACAGAACTAAGCGTCAAAAAATGTTGTATTTAACAAACAAACATGAGCTTATTCAAATTTCAATACTACGAAAAATAATCGGTACTTTCAAATGATAAACTAAAAATCGCCAGAAAACAATACCAAACTTCCGAAAACATAGTAATATGTTCTGCTTAAATAATCATTTAAACCAGCTTACTTTAATAACTTTTTCAACTCTCAATTTTAATGGAAATAACTACCTACTGGTCGGCCCGCACAGGGCGGCCCACCTACCTAGTACGCAACTATAGAATCGGTTAGCATAAAATAATATTTGTAAGCGGTGCCGATATTTTCAACGAATTAGTCCAAGAGCGAGCGAAGAGAGCTCGAGAACATCGGGAACTCGGGCACCCCGACACGGATAGCTTAGGTTCAAAGGAGATGACGGGAGCTGAAGTGAGCGAACTCAGCTCCCCTCATCTCCATCATGTTAGGTTACTCTAGACTCTTTTTTGTTTGCAGACAAATACGAGTATTGGAGCCCCGTCGACTTTGTTGCTGGAATAGTAATAGTACTCAGTAAATTTCATATTCTGCGTATGCTCATATTATATTTCTTAGGAGTATCTATTTAATCACTTAGAAAAGTATTTTTATACTGTCAAAATAGTTTCACAAGCGCCACAGTTTATAAAATGTGTAAGGTTAATTCTACTCAAATTTATAATAGGTGAGTTTTGATGAAAATGACTAACTGTAGTTTTCAGTAAAACACAATTTAAGCTGGTGAAAAATATTATGTCAGCAAAATGCTGTAGTCACTTTTCGGAATTTTCAGTATTTTATTCGGTCGTTTCTTTATTTGTATTCGCAAATAAGTTGCCGGAAGATTAGTAGGTATATAAAGCAGTAAATTTCATATTTTGAGTAAGCTCATTTTTGTTAGGATTTTTTTTTTCTATCCAAAGAAAACACAAAACAGCAAAAAGACAAAATACAAAAGAAATCTAGAAGAAGTACCTACCAACTAGATCACAATAATCACAATGCAAAGATGATCATAAAAGCTGAATACGTAAAAATATAAAAGTTTTATTTTTATAAACAGATTCAATGATAGATGTCTTCACACCGACTGCTTATCGAGATACACAAAATGGCGACAGCCGGTAGATCTGAAAATGATCTTGTATTTAGGTCCCAGGACTAGAGCAATTTGTTATTTTACGTTGTTATAAAATTATTTTTATGATATTCTTAACAAAGCACTTTATATTGGGACATAATCGCCTTACATACTCCTGGTGACTCTGATTTTTTATGTTTTTTATGGCAAAAGTCTTTTTTCTAAATCAGAAAACCCGACTGCTTATGAAGCGAACTAAAAAGAAGTAAACAAGAAGAAAATCATGCTGTGCAGTTGGAGGATACATCTGGTTTTAGTCAGCCAGCTCGCGAATATGTAATGTATGTATGTATTTTTTTTTGTGTTGATTACACACACATTACGCTCCTTCGGCAATTGGTTAAAAACAAATTGGTAATTTACGATCCTGAAATCGAATGCAAAAAAGGTAGGTACTTATATCTTTTATTTTTGACGTGCATTTGAGATCCAAACCACATAAAAACATACGAAAATGTTCATATACTTTACGATTTCTTTTTGTACATCAAGTTTGTGTATGTGTATGCTTATATTCCGCTACTCATTACAGTCAAAGGAAAATAGGTTATTGTGCCACTCGCAAGCGTGTCTTGCGCGGTGTATTTACGCGTTTTTTATCTGTGAACAAACGTGTCGTTGGTGCGCTATGCTAACGAGCAAATAAGTAAAATATGAGTATGTTGTGATTATCATTAAAGGAAATAGAATTAGTAGCCTGTGGATCCAAAAGGTTCCTCCTACAAGGTGAACCAATCTTCTGCCAAGACCTGACCCTCTAGGCAAGAGACTAAGGTGGGTGTCGGGTGTTAAATAAAGCTCAAAATCTAAATAAGTAGATGGATAAAGTCACAATTAAAAATATCTTTAGGTGTTTTTTATGCTGATTAAAAATGAGACTCAAAACGAAAATAAAAACAAACTGATTGATACTTTATAAAAAGAAAGATATTCCATAAATTCAAATATAAAGGTTTTAGTTTAATGTCAACTAAGCGTTGGTAAATAGATATGAAATTTATGTTAATAACTATTTATAAAACTTTCTATTTGATAGTTATTTTATACTCAGTGCAGTAGCTTCAAAAGGTATCATGACTCAAATTCGAAAACTGAGGAAGGTATAAACGATACGACTGTACCTTTAAATGTGACATTTCGTTCTCTAACATGGAAAACAAGATTATAAGGCCGCTCTAACTATGCGACAGTCGTACATCAATCGCGACTACGCCGTAATAATCTCGTTGTCCCAACCTTTAGCTCTGGTGACTGGTCCTTTCGGCCATTAGTCAAGTAAGCCAGATTCCGAGCGGCCTGTAATCCGCACGAAATTGAAGACATCACGTCAACAAAGCTGTGTGAGTCCTCCGAAACAGGAGACAATCAAACGAGACGTGACAATGTTACTAAAGAACAACTTAATTTTTACTTTACGATGACAACTGAATTTTCAGAATCCATTAGAAACATTTGCGATTCAAAATGTGTATCGGCAAAATCCCCTCAGTAAACGACTGCTGCTTATTTTATCAATTATCTCTGTTTTTTTTCTCAATTTGAATATCGTCTTACCTTTAAACAAAGGCCGAGTCCCTTTAGACGTTTTATATAACGATTTTGGACAACGCTTTCGTAATTCTATCTGCCTTTCAATATAGTTGGCTTCGTTTGATCTTCTAAAAGAGCTTGATATTATAATCGCAGCATAATGTAACAGCTATTTATGGAAAATAAGAAGATTTGATTCCAATTATAATATTTTTGATGCCGCTTTTGAGAGAAGAAGATTGGAAGTTTTAAAAAGGTCAAAGTGCTTTTATTTAGGAGGGTGTTTGGATATTTTGGCTTCATCGGCCGTAATAAGTATACGCCTATCTTTTACGATTTTGTCATGATTTTGCACAATCTACGTTTAAGTAAGTAATTATAATAAGTCAGGTCTCTGTTTTCAGATTTCGTGGTTATTAGGTACCATTTCTTGACACAATATATTTCTAGGTGTAAGACTTAACTGAAGTACATTAAACTAAATAACTAACCCCATAATCTCGTTCTTTGGATCGATGCACTTACATAAGGCGGTACCTAACAGTTCGGCGACTGAGACAGGCGCTATGCGGTCGCGTCCCGACACTTAATATACTCGCGCAACGCATACTTCAGCCCGACGCCGACGACACGAACGTGCGACACGCCAAACTGGTATTGCATTTTATACTGTAAGCTATTGTGACTAAATTAACTTTGTAAAGTAAACGGAAAAAATATAAACGAAAACTTAAGCCTTTTTCTCATGGGGGTTAGCAAAAACTACAGTACGCCAGCTGCTACGATACTTGCGTACCCCTTTTGCGCTTCAAACGCTACAAAATCTGGTTATGCACGCACACCGGTTAAAAAAAAAAAAAAAATAGGGAGAACATTCTAGTAAATCTATCTACAGTCATAATAAACGGCGATTGACGAGTGACACTGCACGGAGCGAATTAATAAGAAACTCGATAGGGATGCTGGGTATGCTAAGGTTTTTTTTTTCTTACTCCTCCGATGTTGTATTCTGATTAATGTCACTACAGTTTCCAAGATAGTTTCTCAAAGACTCACCGAGCAATGCTCCAGGCATTGGTCGGCCTCGCCCTTGCCTAATGTTAGATACTGTTTTAATAATTCCTAATTCTTTGCTTGGCTCATGACTGGTCGTTCGTGGTCAAGATGGATAGTATTTATTTACAGTAGTCTTAACTCGCCTCACAATCTTTACCATAAGGCGTTCTATGGATTCGTTAGTCCGCCTCGAAACTTGACCACCAATTTTATGCATTGTGGAAATCAGCTTTGTCACAGATACTGATTATTAAGGGCCGTCTTTGTGCCAATCAGTTACTGATCTTAAGAATATTAAATACTTTAACTTCACCTTTCCATAGAAAAGTGTTTTCAATTTAAACGGATGCTCTATAAATAAAACTGCACTTCATTATTTAACGTTGGCAACAAAAACAAAACTCCGCTATTTGTTTTTCATTACTGCTGCTGAAAGTGAAGCGGTCTATAAAAAACATCGATGGCACTCAGATACCAATCTCTGTGTTCTATGTAGAGATATTTTTTTTTTTTTTATATTCTTTGACATTTTGTAATATTACTAGATGCTATCAGCTATTTGGCCCGCGTGAAAATTATTTAAATAAAACAAACACCTGGGATATAAAGCCTATGTACTTTTCCAAGATCCATTCTTTCTCTATACCAAAATTCATCAAAATTGGTTCAGCAATATAGGATTGAAAGAATAACAGACAAAACGACAGGCAGAAATACAGACAGATAGACGGACAGAATAACTTCCACGTTTATAATAATTTATAAGAGGTTCTATGTTTCCCGATGTCTAAGTACAACCTAGATGTTTTTTAAATCCAGAGTGAATATATTTCTTCTTGGCTAGCGTGCTTCATCGTCGACCACATCATCGCTTACCATCAGGTGAGATAATGGTCAAGCGCGAGCCTATAAATAATAAACAAGAACTGAAAAAAGTTATTTTTAGGTACTTCACACCTTCAGTAACTAACTTTATCCTGCAGCTTCGCTAAGCTATGTCACACACCGATAGCGTGTAGCTTTTTATGTATAAAACTATTACAATATTCAATTAACTACTAAAATATTCATTCTCGTATTAGCACTTCCATAGATTAACTCAAAACAAACAAACAATTTCACTATCTACTATTTGGATTCTTTATGATCTCAAATAAAGGATAACCAAATTATTATTATAATTTGTAATATAAGTTCAAATAAACTTTAATATCAGAAATTGATTAAACAGTTAAGCTCGATTTATCTCCCTCAGAGAGCCATTACGCTCGCAAAGCTTAAAGTGGCTTATAGTGTGAGTACTGTTTAATTAGCAGGTAGGTCTAGGCACATTAATCATGCTAAATATTGAGAATTTCTAGCTGTACGAGGATCAATGACAATGACACCTAGGCAGCTGTTCTATGAATGGTTTCTCAGTAATAGTTCCCTTTGGGTACGGAACCCTAAAAAGATGTATACGGAAATAAAAAAGAGCAAAAAAACAATAATCGGAGTCTAAAATTTCAACTCCACTCAACTCATGATACTTTTTTATTAATGATAAGCTCGCGCTTGACCACTATCTCACCTGAGCGCGCGAGCGGTAAGCGATGATGTGGTCGACGATGAAGCACGCATTTAACCATTTTTTTAACTTATTCATTCAGTTAAAAATTATCATGTGACACAAAAAGTGTTTTTTTTGTTGACTAGCGTAATAAAAAGTGAAAAATTAAAACATAATAATAAATAGTGAAAAAACAATATGATTACACGAATAAGCTTTCTATGCAAACGGTACTTTTCAAGTGACAGTTTTTTTTATTATAGGCTCGCGCTTGACCACCATCTCAACTGTTGGTAAACGATGACGTGGTCGACGGTGAGACACGCTTGCCTAGAAATAACCTATTCACTCTTGACTTAAAGACTCCTAGACAGTTAGAGGTCATTGACGCGGTCTTACTTATTTGAAACGCATATCTTCTTTGCAGCTATAGCTTCTAGTGCAACTGGATATGGCTGAATGCTGGCATAGTACATGGAACGTGCTGTTTATGTGATCTCTACTCCATCACCCAGTAATTTGTCTTGGCAAGACCGGTTGCCAGACATTCGGATTTTTGACAATGTACTCGTATTTATGTAGATCACAAATACCATTTACCTGTTCTATAGATGAGACAGGACTTGAAAGCTCACGAGATCAGCAAATAGAATACATATTTTACTGCACTTAGATAATCTTGAAACCAAAAAAAAACCTGCATGTCCGAGGACCAAAAATGTTCGATGATATGTGACTTGCACCAATTCAAGGATTGCGTGGAAGACCACAGCTCGCTCCCTCCCTCAAAGGGGAGGTATCTGTTCCCAGCAGTAGGAACATAAGAGGGTGATTATGCTAGACAACCATAAACGCTTTTATAACATGATATAGTTGTATGCAATTACTCCTCGTGACCTTCAACAAACCCCCCTAAATAAATCACTCCAAAATGATTACGTCTCTTAATACCACTTCCCACAAATCCTGGGCAACATAAAATGCAATATAGGCAAACAAATGGGGGCCATATTAAATAGGGCAAGTTTCAGGTGTAGTAGTAACAGCTACCAGGGTACCAGGGGCCCAGACAAGTGAAGGGCCTCGCTTAAGAGCTCATTCCGCGAAATTAAGCAAGGGAGTACGTCTAAGTCGCAAGGCTTAAGGTTTGATATGTGGAGCAAGGCGGGAGGCGGAGCGAACTGGCTGGTTGTGTGGTTTCTAATGTTTAGTGCCTTAAGTCAACTAGATATACTATCTTACCTAGTTAAAAAAGCTAGGTAAGTTGCCTTCTTGTTTACGTATAATTAATTTTGTGAAATTGTATTGTAAAATATTGAGTTTTCTTGGTTTTCTTTTAATTTGGAAAGCTAATTGGGCAGTGCCGAGGAACGTAGTGTTAGTAAATTTCTGTCTACTTAGGCTAGTGAATGAATTCATTTGCCAATTTACTGTCTAAAAATAAAAGGTTTTGCACAGTGCGATGACGAGAAATTTTCTAGTATCAGTCACAGAAAAATAAACACGTTATTCCTTTTGTGTATGATGTCATCCATCACTCATACAAACGCTTCTGTTCCTGGTTTACACCACATGTGAAGGCAACAGGACAGAAACCTTAAATCGCGTTAGTAGCGAGCGAGTGTTTATAATGCCCGCCCCGCGCCCCTTGTTACCGGAATAATCGAGAATAATCGGGATTGAACCGGATTTGGCCAGTTCCGTCGAGCTAGGGACTAAGCAAAAACGTTGTAATTACTTGGAGTTTTTATTATACGTTCCTACGTCAAAAATACTTGGTGGGAAAATGTGATTTTTATTGTTTAGTTAGACTTCAACAGTATTTTACTAGTTTATATATCTTTTTCATGGGTTTGTTAAAAGACACTTAAAGAAGTACTCAGGCAGTAAATAAGTCATCTTCATTATATCTCATAGTATTAGCTTTTTGGCACGGCTTTTTCCACAGGAACCATTCATTTCTCCTGGATTGAAGTTGCCAATGACACTCAGCGATTCATAAATAAATAACTTCACATATTATTTTAGATTTAGGTTATCAGGCTACACAAGAATGAAACTTGCCGTCATATTTTAGAAGTTAACCATTTGTTAAAAGTTAAAGTGTGGCTGATGACCCTTAGTAAGCCAGACAGATCAAGCGACTCTCGTGGATACCACTTTACATAATTTATAAGTTTTATAATCAACTAAGAGAAGTCCTTACTGTTTTAATGAGCTATATTAACCTACTAGCTTCTGCCAGCGACTTCACTTGCATGAATGTTGAAAATTATCCCAAGGGTATTATGTGTTATTCCTGGCTGTAATCTATATCTGTGCCAAATTTCATCCAAAAATGTGTCAAAGAGTAACAAACATATAAACACACTCACAAACCTTTTTCTTTTTTTCTTCTTTTGTGCGATTGATTCTCTCCAAGGTCAAAAATGCCACAGTTTCAAATTTTCTATGTAAGTATCGAAAGTTAGTTATTTTTTATCCAGTACCAATTTCTCGTTAGTATTTTAATCTTCGTCTCGCATCGCCTTTGTCGTTTATTCTGTTCATTGTTTTTATTTTGTCCCGCCTTAAGCTTTTCTCATTTCTTAAGCGCTCTGTAAATATTAGATTGCTTGCCGTGACTTTAATTTTTTTAGTCTTTGTAACTTGATCTCCTAGAAATTGCTTCAGGATTTAAAATAAAAGAGAGATGACATGTTTTCGTGTAGAATAATAATCTGTTTTAAAGCTGCGAAATTTTTCAGGATTATTCTCGAGCAGCATATTTTTTTAATTGACATCAACTGAAATGAAGATATTGGATTTTATTCCTTTAAGTATTAAAAGTTTTATTATTTATATTAAGATAAAACTGGCTGTTATAACTTTTTCAATTATGTCTCCACCTAGAAGCACATCAGCCTCAAATACTAGTTGTATGTTATGACTTCTACAATTAGTAGAAATAACATAAAAACAAAAAATAAACACGTCTACAGAAAAATATACAATTTACATTCAGAGCATAAACCAGTGTGAGTAGTCAAATTGTTTGCCAATCGCTTGGTATTTTTGGAAAAATATTTTTACTCATATTTCTGAACTCAGATTTTTTTAAGCCATTTGATATCCCATTCGATACGATAGATTCAGTGGCTATGGTGGAACGTTCGTAAATAAATACAAAGACTGGATATTATAACTCTGTAGAATTCATAATCGGTATCCCCAAAAAGTTATGTATGTGGCATGCTTTTACATCTGTCACTTTCGTTGTCCTTAGACTGCTTACGCAGTACATTTTTTTTTCACAAATATTATATTAAAAGTGAATTGCGGCAGTTATTTTATCACATTTAATGTAAATTCCAAGATCAGATTAGAAAAGGAACAGCACGATGTCGAGCTAATGATTCTGATATTTTCCTTTTTGATTTTTACATACCTTGACCATGAGCTTTATTTCGAATACTCATACGTCTGTTCATGTTGAGTACAAGATCGTGACAAATTACAACATTTTGAAACAAAACAACAAACTTTGTAATCTTGCAGTTATCACACACTGAGAAAACGGTCACTCACAGTAATAAAACTGTACCAAACCCACACTGCATCGTACTAAAGTGACTATTCTTTACGAGGAATGAATCAGAATATAAACAAAATAACCTATCAATAACACCAAAATAAACAACTATCAAAATCAATTTTCATAGTACAGGTGTTATCTTCCCCAAATATTTAGGTTCCCACATTTTTGGAATAATGCATAGTTCTATTAGCCAAAGTCTACTTTCTTTAAGGCTTTGCCGTAGTTAAAATATAAAACAAACTTAGCATCCGCTCCAAAGGACTAGGCAGAGGCTTAGCTATCTATAATACACCACATTCACCAGTAAAACAAAAGGAAGTAAAAAAAATAAAAATAAAAGAACTGGCAACCAAAAATGTCCCCTGATTAATATGTGGTGGGGTCACGGAAACCACCGGGCCGTGGTCCTAGCTAATTAAATCGCTTTCAGAATTACCGGCTCATTGATATTGATTGGCCGTCGCTTTAATAAATATACCGACATATTTTACATAGCACACAAAAGGTGTTTGATCACCACATCGCCCGGATTTGAAATTTACTGTGTTTTAAATTAATTGATGGGTATACGGTAAGCCGCTTAGTGGTTTAATGCAGGAATCAAATGTTTTATAATTTGGTCAATACATTTTAGGGAAGTAGTAAAACAACCACATTTTTAGGTGGTTAAATATATTGATTAGATAATAATCCAAGTACAAAGACCGCGCTTTTAAAGTACTTTTATACCCGCCACACTATTCGCAACCACTCCAACTCCTGAAAACGAGAATTAACAGTAGCAATTATAGAAACTCCTCTCAAGATCGGAGACTCTATACTCGAAGTTGTTGACAGTCGTCATCTCATCATATCTACCTGGAACAAACGGTCCACTTAGGCAGGTCTAACTTCCAGAAAGAGGTCCACCAAAGAATCCGACTCAGTTGGGCAGCGATCGGGAAGTTGAGCGATATATACTTACCGCAGTGTCTCAAGATGGAAGTCTATGACCAGTGTGTGTTGCCAGTGATTACATATGGAACCGAAACGTGGTCTCTCACAATGGGCGTCATCAGAAGGCTTAAAGTCACCCAAAGGGCTATGTTCGGCGAATACGATATAAAAGAAATGAAGACAACCGCAAGAGAACCAGGGAAGACATAGCATATATAATTTTCTGACATTTTTATAATTTCTTGGACCTTTTTAATTGTTGCTTTTTTGACTGTATGACATTGATGAATTTTTTTTATTGTTTGAATTTTATTATTGATTGTTTTTATTTTGAGTTTTTACCTGTGTAATGTAATTTAATGTATCTTGTTAAACTATGGGCTGGAATTGTCTGAATTAAATAAATAAATATAATATATATATAGCGTTGGAAGGCCTCCCTCTAGGTGGAGCGATGATCTGGTCAAGGCTGTGGGAATCCGGTGGAAACGCACAGGACCAATAAGTGTTGCGACGCTTGGGGGAGGCATATGTCCAGCAGTGGACGTTTTTCGGCTGAGATGATGATGATAACTACCAGAAAAGCGCCAGGTTTATGAAGCTCGATGAGTACGAGAAAACACGATTTAAAGCTAGTTGCAAAACACGAGTTAAATAGGTTAGTTTAAGCTTTAGCACGCATAGCTGCGGAAGTTTTTTATACAAGTGTGCAGACCACAAACTAGGTACTTGTTACCTAGTTTGTGATCCGCCCACGTAAATATATCTCGGCTATGATATCGAAGCTAAACTGATTTAGCTTAGCTCTTGCTCTGCAACCGGGGTCACAGTTACGGAGCCCGCATTTAAATTAATCAAAAAAGAACGACAGAGAAGTAAAAAATGTAAGGTAAGGTTAATACCTATGAACATTTTTTTTATTCAAAACCTAGTGCTTTCAAACAATTATAGCAGTTGCGCCAAACACTATCAAATTAATTTACAAAACCATCCCGTACACAGTCCAACGACTCATCACATCATAGTAAAATGAATATCATTTCAAGTTAAATACACATATTTTTCGTACAGTCGTGGACAGGTGCTCTCGCTTCAGCGGGCTGTCAGCAAAACGAATGGATTGCCCCATATTCATGTAATTACATCGGGCGACGCTAAATAATGTAACATTGCAAGCTAAATTAATTTTAATCACTACACCGTTTAAATTGTGTTATAATGATGAGGATCAAATATCTCTGTGTTTAAGCTGAATTTGTAAGTATTTTATGTGGTGCTGGGTTTTTGGTATTTGGATTTTTTACAGTAGATCTGGGGTCTGGCTGTAGTTGGTCTGACTCCTGTTAATAAAGGCTTAAATATAACTGGTGAAAATGTACCTAAATATTAACGAACACTTTTGTGCAACCTCTTGGGGATTACAGGCGTGATGCTATTAAATACTATAAGTGAAATTTAGCCATAATCCTAAAAAGATAACATCGCTTTCAACTTTAAATTATTTTTTTGCTCCACCCGATTTTGTCTAACCGCTAAATCAAATTGTGTCTTCACAGTCGTTTTATCCAAACCTAATCCGCGAAAACAAAATGAATTCCGCTAGAAACAACTAACACAAACAGTCGATAGAAAAAGTATGGAACTTATGAAATTATATTATTCTCGATACACAAGAGTTGAATACTAATCCAGTGGGGATGGCCGCCCCGTCCGATCACGTTGCTTCGTGATTGTAAATCAAGTTAAAATAAATAAATAAATCCTATATTTTTATGCTGATCGAAGAATAGATAGAAATCTGAGGACACGACTTGAATTTCTTTGTTCTAGCTCCAAGCGTCAGCGAGAAATAGGTAACCTATTTTTCTGTTTTCAACCGACTTTAAAAAGGAGATGATTCTCAATTCGACTGAAAGTTTTTGTATGGTTGTTACGCGATTATTCCGCCAATTATCAACCGATTTTGGTGTTCTTTTTTTTTATTCGGTAGCTAGTGTTTTTCATGTTGTCCCTGTTAAATTTGATCAAGATCATATTTTCATGGTAATATAAGGTACCAAAACTAAAAAGAGAAAAATGAAAAAACTTTTAACAAAAAAAAATAATCGACTTCCAAAACAAAACACTGCAAAGCGAAAAATTCTTTTCTTTCCGATAGTCGGTGCCAAAAACAAAAAAAAACAATTACAAGTTTTTTATTGTATTTTTGTTTTATTATCTTTCATGACTTTATAATAGGAACCTTATTCGCAGAAAAATTTCAACTGAATGTTGGTTGCGTTATTTTGAAACGTTACAATTCTGCTACATCTAACTGATGTAAACGACTTGATACTCTCTTAGCAAATACACTGGACTGATTTTTTATGTAGTTCATCTTTCAGACTTTCAACTAGTGCCAAAGGCTTGGCTTGGCTTTACCCTTGTTAAATAGTTACTGGGTTTCCATAACCCAGTAACTGTGTAACCAGGTTGTCTGAAGCATGTATCGTCTACAGCTTTCTAATTCAGCCTATATAAAAAACAGTCCACATACAAAACAGTCACGATTTGTATGTGGACTGTTTTTTATATAGGCTGGTTAATTGATACGATTTGCTTGTTTTATTAATTATTAACTATAACTCACATGAATGCGTGTTGTTTTTTAGGCCACAGGAAGAGGAAGAGTGTATGACAGCTCTTTACTTCAGATCACAATTATCATAGATAAAACTTTATATCATAGAAATATTAATAACTTTGTTTAGTAATCAACATAGGTCAGGTAAGCAGTCATTCCGTGAAAAATATTGCTATTCAACTTCATCCAGTTAGACTGGAAGCTAACTCTTACATAAGTAGTAAACAGGTTAGGCAGACTGATTGATATCTCTAACTTGAATCAGAATAATTAACCTTGCCCAAATACGCAAGTAATAAAGCCCCTTCAAAATAATAAAGGAAACATTAACTACAATGAACTGAGTGAGCTGTACAGTCAAGCCATGCATACGCTGTGCAATAGATCTCCTTAGTTTGGGATAAAGTTGATGTCGGAACAGACTGCGCAGTTCCACCATTACTCCATGTTTGTCTGCGAATGCGTCATCCTGACTTGAAAGATATGAATGCGTTTGTGGTGAGGAGGAGAAAGTTCTATTATAAAGCCAAAATGGCTAGCTACCTTATACAAAACAGTAATTTCGGTGTCTAAGATTGAAAAGTCAAATCCTTTTATTCTAACTGCGAAAATGAGTTTGTTTGTTACGCTTTCACGCCTTGATGGCTGAACGGATTTGGATGAAACGTGGTGTACGGATAGATCAGAACCTGAATGAGAACATATTTTTACCTTTTATCCCAATATAATGTTTATTTGAAAGAAGGAAAGAAATAAAATAGTTGTGACCTGCATAGGAGCCAAATGAAATAAGCAAAAAAATAAATCTATATATATAAAAGAAAGTCGTGTTAGTTACACTATTTATAACTCAAGAACGGCCGAACCGATTTGGCTGAAAATTGGTGGGGAGGTAGCTTAGAACCAGGAGACGGACATATGATACTTTTTATCCTTTTTTTTCTATTGTTTTTTTTTTCTTTTTTTCATATGTTCGTCATTACGGTCGGCCAGATCTCTTTATTACTTTTTCCATTATTAATTAAGGTAGGGTAGGTAGGGTAGGGTATCTAGGGTAGGATAGGTCTCCCGTCAACTGCCTACCTACCCTACCCTAGTAGCTCCCAGTTGACGGGAGCGAAGCCACGGGCACAGCTAGTAAGCAATAATTTAAAAACAAACAAAAAGGCTCCTATCTCAGCATGAGATAATAAGACACTTTTTACGCGGGCAAATGGCAGAACTATAAAAAACGCAAGAGTTATCAGGATGACTGGATGTTTCATACTTTTTCACACAAAATTCACAGATTCAATTATGATAAAAAAATACAGTAATACAGCGTATGCATCAAAGTAACTAATAATAATAAGTATATAAAGGTATTGTGCAATTTAGCTAAAATAATGATGGTGATGATGACAATACAGAAATAAGCTTTTATATTCCAAACGGAAACAGATATTGACAAAGTAAACTAGCAAACAGGAAAGGCTGATAGATGTTTTCATGATAGTTAGAAACTTAGTCCCACTGAACAATTCCCTACTACCACGTGACAAAGTTCCTGCCACTATATAAATAATAACAGAACAAAGCACACTAGTTCCAAGGACATGAACAAAGATATAAATCTCACTAGATAACGCAAATTCCTTTTCTGTATGAAAACCAAGTGTGCCAATTTGTCACATAAAATTTAAGGACAAATTTATTTACCGATGAAATAACACGTTTCCATTGTCGCGGCCAACTTTTTTTGTACAGTTTTTACCGCTCAATAGGGCGTAATTAGGAATTTCTCTAGATTTCCGTTGATTTCCGGTGCAGATAACGCTAAATTAAACAGCTCAAGGTACTACACGGTAAAAATAACTGTGCACTTTGAGCTGTCAATAGTGAATGACGTTCGACTGCGCCGCGCGGGTAGGCGGTATTGGAGTCGTTTTACATCTCGTGTGCGCAGTAATTTTGTCCGAGTAGTAAGATCATGCTCTCACTTTTACTCCGCGTTTTGAAACGCGAATTACCACTTACGTCATCTAGTTAGATTTATGTTTATGGACACGAAGGAAATATTAAGTGGAAAGAAAAATACATCAACAACTGTGGCATTACAACTTGGTACTCAAAGTGGGACAAACTTATCCTTTTGTTTTGTCGCCACTTTCATGGACGTTGCTAATTTATTCAATTGTATAAACCTATATTTTATTTATTTAGATCGTCGTTCAGTTTGTTAGTATGTGTAAGTGATTTGAGGGGTAAAGAGGTTAATATAATTTTTAGATTAAATTATTCGATTGAAGTGTGGGGCTCGACCGCAAAAACTAACCTTCAAAATATACAGACAACACAGAACAAAATTTTAAAACCTCTATTTAATTATGACTACTTAACACCGACTAATAATTTATATAAAGATACCAAACTTCTTAACATCACTCAGAACTACAGATATAACACATGCATATTAATATTTAAAATTATAAATAACACTATACATACGCAAATAAAATTTACCAAAAAGCAGGCATTTTTTGTCTACTCTGTGCCAAAAAGGCATTTTTTATCTACTCTGTACATAAAAAATGCCTCAGAAGTGCTCAAGACATCCACCTCCCTTTTATCCGAACTAAGCACGGATAAAAAACCTTAACACACGAAGGTGCACGAATATTTAATAAACTGCCAAAACATATTAAAGAGTATAAATCATTACGATTATTTAAGAAACTACTTAAACAACACATTACTCAACAAAAATAATAACTCGCAGCGAAAGTTCGACTCAGCGTCAACATAAACATGGCGCTTCTTGTCAACTGTTCACTAATTTTATTCTTTGTACTTGTTTACTCTACCTACTAAAAATTTTGTAATTTTGATTTAGTTTTGGGAGTGTTTTGTTTTGTGATTCGTTTTGTTTGAGTTAAATTTAGTAGGTAATTGAAATTGTGGATACCTTATTTTGAAAATATGTAAAGATTATCTATTAGGTACACCAATCTAACTGTAAACATACATATGTTGTGTTCCTTTTGTGGTCCTGTAAGTACGCTCAACATAACTTAAATTGTTTAGATATGTAAGTTTCTCATATAAGTGAATGCCATTGTAATTCTTTTGAGGAATAAAGATTCTTTAACCGTATTCATTGCTTTTGGTTTTCTATTAATCTGCCAAAAAGTAAGCAAAATTAGAGTTTTAAAAACAAACAAAAATAGGTGTTGGGGGTCTCAAATTAAAATCGAGTGGTACATAATTATATTAATATATGAAAATTTTTAACCTCGTTCTTTGATAAGTTAATTAGTGCTATTCGCAAATTAAGCCTGCAAACTTCGGACAGTCGCATTGCAGCAGAAACACAGACAGAACAAATCGAGTCCACTTTTCTGTTACTCCGCCACCAGTCCTCTTTCTAGATTATAAAGACCCCGTCACAAGTTGTCTCTTAATACAATATTCCCACGAATGGATCGCGACAATACTGGCTCAACAAAAAGGCGCGCACCGCAAAAAAAGTTAAATTAATCGAGAGCGCTCCCCCCTTATAAAGTTTTAATCAAAATTGGATTTTTGTTCGTGCTTCGGAACATTGTGAGGTGTCAAATGGGTTCCTGTTTGGATGCCTCCGAGATTTTGGAAAAAAACAAGCACTTTTCCGTGTTGTTTTGTTAGGGAAGTAACTGGTTTTTTTGCGAATTGGTCTCGGGAATTGAAGGAATAATTTTCGCTAATTGGTTTGTTTCTGAATATTGTATGGAGTTTACCTATCTGATCGAGGAAGGTGGAAATGGAAGATGACACTACGATGGTTATAAATGTAGCATATTTATCTTATCATCAGTAGGAAAAATATAGCGCATTTTCATTTTTTACTAGTACCTAATATCTATTCTAGCCCTATGATTGATTTGGGCGTTAAAAATAGGTCTCTGTTTTTAATGAGCCTCAAAAGAAGGGAATTCACAGTGGTACCTAAAAAGATTAGGTCCAACCTTAGGTCAGACGTGCCAATCTGAATTCCTTTGCCACAACTTGGAAACCAGACACACACACCACTGATTGACTCAGCCAATACAAACAATGTACCAAGGATTGAAATGACCAAGTCTTATTCTACCAACAATACACACAAGGTACACTATCAAATGACACTTCAAAACTTCCCAGACCGTCATAGGGCTTTTTCAGGAAGCTCCAGGCATTTCCCCACGGTCAGTACCCCTTCCACGCAAATGACACGGCCCGATACATCAAAACAAAAGCATTTACAACATTAAAGGAGTCTGCTCACTACACCATATCATTTTATATATTTTTTAATTACAACAGTTGAGAAGGAAACCAAATACAGTAACTAAGAGTAAAAAAGAATAAATAAAAACCCTTTAAAAAAAGTTTAACAACACTTTCACAAATCCCTCTCAAAATATTTCTGACATGCTAATAATATCTTCATTCATTCATCTGCAAACAAATCGTTTGTTAGATTAGAATCCCAGGTCATTAAATGCGGCCAGAGTGCGAGGTATTGGCACTCGACGATTCGACTTAGCACTTTCAACGGAACCACAGCACTGCCTGTGCTTTTTACCCCGGCAGTTATTGTCCGGGACACAGAAGCGAGCCAGCACAGCAAATAGATCAGGTGCATTACTAGTGCCATGGAGCTTCTATGGCCCTAGTAATGCATCTGAGCGGCTATGGTGAGCTGATCTCGTGCTCGCCTTAAAATCAAAATTTCAATTAGACCATTAACTGGCACTATTGAACGTCAAAAAAATTAATTTTAAAGTAATAGTTATTGATTCTACCGTCCATTCCGAAAAGTAGCTTATCATGGAGAAGAACGGACGAGGAACTCTACACTTACTCTTATAAAAAAGTGTTTTACAACATTTACTTACATACATAAATTAATATACGTGAGGACGATGCACCCAGACTAAGACTACTATACTACGTATAGATATAAAGTGTTACAAGCACTAAAAGGTAAATTCATTAATTTGATAAATAGGGACATGGTTCTCACATACTTATAAATATTGAAACATAGGAAAATTACCTAATTCAACAACAATGGGCAGAGTGTGAGTCAATTTCTTAAACAAAAAGAGAAGAAAACTAAAATAGAGCAATACTATAATTATGAATATATAAATTAGCCAGTTTGATTATGTCTACACTAAAGATTGCCCTAAGGAGAAGGAGCAGCATGTTTCCAAGCATTCTTATCTTTGAGTACCTCTAGCGAGTTATATCCGAGGCAGCCCAGTTCAGACATATTTGTAGCCCGGACATAGTGGGCATATATACATATACGGCGTAGTGGGCAGACTCCCTTATACAAACAGTATCGCAATTTGCAACAATTTGCGCCATGCGACCGTATAACCGTTTCACGGGGATGGGTGGACCTGATGGATATTAATATCGCTACAAATGAGTGGTATCGTGACCGGCGGTTTAATTGACGCAGTTATACCAAGTGTAATGTTGTGGGCGACTTTATTATCTTGTTGAAGTACCAAAAAAGTGATGGAGTTATAGATTCTGATGTTATTTTTGGGTATTTTTCTGACATGTGCCGTGAGAAGACATTACTATGATATAGAAAAAGTGTCTATAAAAAATATCCAATTAATATTTCCCAAATCTAGTCTCCCAGACTGGCTTCTTACTTTAATTCCTATGTTTAAGTTAACAACTTATCCCTATACTTTGTAAAAATTGCATTTTTTGCAAATTGTGGGCAATTAACCTAAGTTAATGTCGTCAATTAAATGGAAAAAGGCGAAGATTTTTTAAATTGCTATTGTAAAGATAATAATCTGTGGCCTGAGCTGTCAAGTATGACACATAAAATTATAAACATATAATTATTAAAATAAAATTATAATTATTACAATTTAAACTAATATATGATTAACATAGAATAATACAATTGAAGAACGACTAATACATAAGATTATTCAAAACTACAATAGTGACTACATAAACCAAAAAAAATCAACATGAAAAATTATTTGACAAGCTGAAATTATAAAAAACAAACTGTTTACAAAAAAAAACTACAAAGTGAAAAATAATTTTATTTTTGGAAGTCGGTATCTTTCACAGGTACCAATTTATTGCGTTATGGGAAAAAAATGGTACCTACCAAAGACACCGACTTCCAAAAATAAAGTAATTTTTCACTTTGTAGTTTTTTTTATTTGGAAGTCGGTAGTATTTTTTTGTAAAAGGTTTTTTTTTATTTTTCACTTTTTAGTTGTACCTGCCTAATACGCAAGGTATCTTTAACGCCAGAATAGATTAGCCGAATATCATGAAACATGAACATAATTATTGAAATGAGAGATCTGCGTACCACTTGAGAGCGTACTGGTGGTACTGGCGTGATGTTATGTTATGAAATGGTATAAACAATAAACAGACAATCCCGAGAGATTTGCCGTTATTTATTTAAAAGTTCTGTTGTATATCTTCGAAATTCTTCATCAGATTTTCACCAAATAAAATGGGGCCACTTTCGGAACATACTCTTTCAAACAAAAAAAGAATTTTCAAAATTGGTCCACAATTGATGAAGATATCGGTGAACATACATAAAATATATATGTATATATAATTATATAATGTCGAACATAGAACCTCCACCTTTTTGGGTTAAAAATATGTTCACACGAACCGAGATAAGAACACACGCCCAACATCTTCGGGTTCGTCGCTCAGCTCCGCCTAGCAGCCGCCGGGACCATCCACAATCGTGAGTCAAGCGATCCCGGACGCTGCAGTTGCGTCGAGCTCGAGCGACGAACACTTCTCTCCGCGGAAGACACCACCACCTGCGCGTCGACGGGGAGGCAGCCGGCCGCCGGACAGCCTGGGATCTCGACGCCCGTTGGCCTCTGACAGGGTCCCCGCTACCGGTGAACGTGCAGCGCATGAACGCAATCGATCAATGAAAACGTCATACGCGCATACTATGGGTATCCCCATAGTATGCGCGCATATAGCAGAGGGGGGAAGTAACTTGACTGCGTACCGTGGTCGGATGCTCTCTCTGTTTCAGGTGCTTGAGCCAGCGGTCATCATTCCGGCCCAACGTCTCTCGGATCAGGTGCGGGTCATCCAACGTAACCGTATGTTGGATGATGCCGTACTTGATAGACTGTGCATTGAATCACGGAATAGCCGTGTCTCGCCTGACTTGCCACCGGCCGCGGTGCAACTGCAACCCAGTCTTTCACCGCGACCCGATCATGTTGGTGAGGATGACGACGATGGAGTTATATCTGTGAGTACCCAATGCAATGCACGTTTAAGGAACGCTTTGGAGTGTGCATTCAGCGAGTATCCCTCCACACCGCCTGAGCTTAGACCTCGACTACCTCGTCTGCCCATGCATAAGAAAAATAGAGCGCTGGTGTGTGCTCTAGATTCGCAGCTGTCAAATGTTTTTGATAGCAGCAAAGACCTTGCCGACACCCACTCAAAACTGTACTATGCGGCTGCTACGGTATGTCGTGTAGCTAACGTTAAATTCTCAAAAAGTGACAGAGCTACACGACCAGCTGTACTCTTTGACTCTGTACTGTAAATCTATAAATACATGAATTCTTTTTATCAACCAAGAGTGTAAATATATTTTTACCGATATGACCAAAGCCTTTGATTACGTGAACCATGAAACGCTTTTGGCCAAACTTGATGCTTACGGTATACGAGGAAAATGCTCTACGTCTAATAAAATCGTATCTAAGTGGACGTCTTCAATATACAGAAATCTCCAAAATATGCGTCCAATCGAAACGTGAGGTTAAATATTTATCTGGTCCTAGGAAAATTAAACATGGTGTTCCGCAGGGCAGCGTTCTTGGGCCATTATTATTCTTGCTGTATATAAATGATCTACCCCGACACATCCCATACCCTTGTGTGTTATTTGCCGATGATAGTACAATTCTAATAGACTGCCTCAACAAAAAGCTTTATGAAAATGAAATAAATAATTCTCTGAAATTAATAATAAACTGGCTCAACGACAATAATCTAATCATAAACCTCAATAAAACAAACATAATGCATTTCTATCAAAAAATTCTTCCTTTAAACCTAAAAATTAATTATAAAGGGCAAACTATTGAAAGCGTTAACGTGGCTAAATTCTTGGGTATATTGATTGACAGTCAATTAACTTGGAAACCGCAGGCTGAAGAAGTTTGCAAAAAATTAAGCACGTCTGCGTATGCTCTCTATAATCTGTCCAAGAATGGATACATTAATGGTATCACGGTTTGGTGGTCTCTATTCTAAGGTTTGGTGTAATATTCTGGGGTAATTGTTCCGAGAGGGAGTCTATATTTAAAGCCCAAAAACGGTGCATAAGATCCATTTTTGATCTCAAGGTTACAGATAGTTGCATTCCCTTTTTTAAGAAACATAAAATACTTACTTTTCCTAGTATATACATTCTCGAAGTAGCTATATTCGTTAAAACTAACAAGCATCTATTTCCCGCATTGAATGATACGAGGATGCGAACTACTGCCCTGAGATCGAAATATCAGAGTCTATTGTGTACTGGTAGATATTAAACTGCTTTGCTTAAAAAAAACCTTATTGTTATGGCACCTGTTATATTTAACAAATTGCCAAACTGTATTAAGGGCTGATCCCTTAACAAAATTCAAGAAACTTCTATAGTCGTTGCTGACGGAGAAATGTTATTACTCTGTTACCGAATTTATTAATGATGAATTTTACTAATTGCTTCACTTTATATCTTTTATGCTGTAAATAAATTATCATGTAAATAATTTTAGAATTACCTGATTCATGATCTCATTTTGAATTTAAGTAACTAGTTTTTAAATTATCTGTAAGTTAACCAAATTTTTTGTATGCCAAAAGGCAGAATGTAATGGGAATATATCTGTAACTAACACCATTATTGTAATACCTGCATTCTATACAAATAAATAAATTATTATTATTATGTCGTTTATTCAACTTTGTACTCATTTAATATTTACATTTTTAAATATTTCTTTATAAAAACAAATCATAAAAAAACATTTAAAAATATAAAAAATAATGGTCGTCCGCCGGTGTCGGGAGCAAGGTCCAAGCTACCGGTGGTTAGGACTCCAGAGACAGGAACCTCCTCACAATGCGAGCCGTATCGAGGAGTACTGCCTTCTGTATCAGGCCCTTGATCCAACCGCGCAATGACAGCCTCGACAGATGGTCGTCGAGGCTCTTGGCCATCAGGCCGTTGGCTGTTACGACAATCGGCACAATGATCGCCGAGTCCACATTCCACATGTCGACAACCTCGTGTGCTAAGTCGAGATACTTGATTTGTTTCTCTTTCTCAGCTTTCACGAGGTTCTCGTCATGCGGAATGGTGACATCGATTATTATTGTGCGGCGCGCTAATCGGTCTATCACCACTATATCCGGCTTATTGGCGACAATAGTCCTATCAGTGACGATTTTAAGAATATGTGGTATACTAGATATTTTAAGATATTTTATTATTATTATTATAAAATGTCATGTGTCCAATTTACAAACTGTAAACATTTCATACAAACTTTCTACCCCGTTTTTAGGGGCCCAATTTCCAAAAACCAATAAACAAATTAATCATTTTTATCAACCAAGGGCGTAAATCTAAAATTTCACGTGTCCAACTTACAAACTGTAGAAATTACATACAAACTTTCAAACCCCTTTTTACCCCCTTTGGGGTGGAATTTCCAAAAATCCTTTCCTAGTGCTCACTTACGTCACTTGAGAAACCTTCCTGCCAAATTTCATGCTTCTAGGGTTAGCGGTTTTGGCTGTGCGTTGATCGATCAGTCAGTCAGTCAGTCAATCAGTTTTTCTTTTATCTAAATAGGTAGATAATGACATGACTTCGCAAACACACATTGACACAGTATGCAGTAAACTGAACCAGTACTCATGTGCTCTTTACAAATTGCCTAAAGTTGTCGATCAATCAGCTCTATTAACTGCCTATCATGCCTACGTATAATCAACCCTAAAATACGCTATTATATTCTGGGGCAACGCCACAAAAAAAGAATCAGTGTATAAAGCGCAATAAAGATGCGTTCGCGCAATTGCTGGTATCTTTGTTCCTGAATCATGCGAACCATATTTTAAAAAGTTTAAAATTCTGCCCTTTCCATCAGCTTACATCTATGAAGTTGCGGAATTTGTTAAATAAATAAAAATCTATTTGGTGAACTAAAATCAAAAAGATATATAGGTACTTAAAATATCTAGTATACCACATAGAACTGCTCTTCTGAGCAAAAGTGTTTTCGGAATGGCATCTAAAATTTACAATAGGATACCTGTGGACATTTTAAACACCAAGGAACTGCTACTATTCAAATATAAATTACGTAATTTTTTAATCGACAAGGCTTACTACACGTTCCAAGATCATCTTAATAATTAGTACCTACTACAATCTGTCACCATGCACCTAATTCTTATTTTGTAAGATTTGCTTTATATGTGATACCTATGATTTTTTTGCTTGTTGAATTAATTATTGTATGCCTACAGGGCAAGACATAATGGATGTCTAATTTACCTAACATCTTTCTGTATAACCTATGCCCACAATAAAAAGATTTGATTTGATTCTTTGCTCTTCTTTGGAGCATATCCCATGCGTACTTAATTTGGTTGAGGTCTGGCGATTGAGCAGGTCACGGCAGGATGTTGATAAGATTGCGTGTTACGACATCGGCAAGAGTGCGTGTTACGACTCTAGTCGTGTGTGGACGTGCATTTGCGGGGGCTATAGGTGGAACACTCAGCAGCCTTTGGGAACGCAGATTCACTTCACGTAAACGATTTCAGATGATTTGATCGCTTATCAGCAAGCCTGAAGAACTGTGGCGCCTCTTATCCAACATCATGGTGGTCATGGTTATTCCATGGCAGTATTTTGGATGTACCGGTCCTGTCTGCGAGTGCTGATGCGAGATCGTCCTCCATGTCACTCGGCCACGCTGCCTGGGATACGATAGCGTGTCAAGAGGCCATTTATGACGCTCTGTGTAGTGCCAAGAGCGACAGCCACAGTACGTTGCCTAGAACCAACTTGCAACATTCCGACGGCTCTCATCATCTCTTCTCGTGTCAAATGATGTCGTCGCTCTATATGGATGCATTTTTTTCAGTTCCGATGCAGAAATTGTAATGGTTTTGTGAAAACGCTATTACACACTTTTATAGGAATCCTGATTGCCAGTTGATTTAATATTTTAACCAAAAATTTAAAGAATATTTTTTATACAAATAGTGAATTTTACTAAAAAGAATCAATAACGATCCAAAAAAGTTATAGTAATAATACTCAATTGCGGCGATACTCTTAAACGTACTTGATCCCTAGAAACTTTTGATGTGTGTATTATAAATGCGAAAGATATAATGGATGTTTGTTTGTTCTTTGAACGGCTGAACGGATCTGGATGATATTTGGCACCGAGATGGAAATTATAGTCTGGAATAGCACATAGGCTACTATTTTATCCCAAAAAGATGTACGGTTCCCATGGGACAAATTCCGAATCGTAAGCGGGCGAAGCCGTTGGCTCAAACTAGTAAGTACTAAGTCTTCGATCTGATGTTGTTTCTTATCTTGAATTGAAGATTCTGATAGTGCTAAAAGGCAAACCTTTTTTTTAATGTGGTCGGAAAATATCAACCTGAACAATTTTAGTTCAAATAAACACCAAATTGCCTCTCCCAATAACGTACCTGATAACCCCTAAAACTCAAAAACATCAACCATACAATAGGCACACAATTTAATTTACCAAACGCACCCCTAACACAGGTCCTGATACATTAAACGTGCAGACAGCAAATAAAGCGAAGATTTAACATCCTACGAAGTACTTCACCCGTAAGCGGCTGAAGCGATGTATTGCTAAAAGCTAATTAGCAATGCTAATTCCATTCATATGTCGTG
Organism: Orthosia gracilis; assembly: GCA_947562075.1. Taxonomy (NCBI): domain Eukaryota; kingdom Metazoa; phylum Arthropoda; class Insecta; order Lepidoptera; family Noctuidae; genus Orthosia; species Orthosia gracilis. The sequence continues at coordinate 48,967,511 of OX387271.1, read as the reverse complement.
GAGCGGGAACGGGGCGGAATTATAGTGATGTACCCGACTGGAAATCTACGGAATTACTTATAGTGATTCTCCTGTCGGGAACTGACGGAGGATAGAACCGTTGCGGTTTTTACGGTTCGGTGGAGTTTCTGTGGATTATAGTGTAGATGTGTAGTTGATTAGCCCTTTAGAAGGTGTGTGGGAGTATTTTCTGGGCGTTTCTGTGAAATGCTCATGGCCCAATTGACAAAGTAACATTCTGTCAACGTAAAGGATTGTCGAAAAGTCAATAATGTATAGGATAGGATAGATGTATCCCTTTGCCGCACTTGAACTCGCATTTGGTCCGTTGTGCGAGCACGCCTCCTCTCTGTGAGAGGGACTGGGCTGTAATCCACCACGCGGGTCAGGTGCATGTTAGATTATTTGACCATTTTTGGTTCTTCGATATGTCGGTTTCCTCACGATGTTTTCCTTCACCGTTTTGAGAGCAGTGGTGATGAAATGATTTACACAAATTAAAGCGCCTGCCTGAGTTCGAACCCACGACCTACAACTTGGTTACCACTGGGACACCACTGCTCCCTAATTATGTATAGGATTGACATGCACTACCAAAATATCACGTGGTTAATCTCAAAAGTTTCACTATTTCGCTATTGCTGAAAGAATTCGCTGTACCCCTGGATGTAAATTGTTGACTCCTGTGGACATCTGCAATTCCACTGAATTTCTCATATCTTTCAAACAGGAATAACAGCAAGGGTACTTTTCTTCTTCCTCCAATCAATAAATCATCAGTAATCTTACCATCGTTTTAATTATTGAATAATGCTTCTCTCAAAGTTCCTAATAAAATGCAAATAACGAATAAAAAGCTAAGAAAAACTGAACCCTTTTTATAATTCAAATTTAATTAATCTTATAATTTTAAAAGGAAGGGGAAACTGTGTATTTTGCTGAGCCTTTTCCTCTTATTTTAATAAGTAAGAAATTAATCCCATCGGAAAATCTAATAAGTATTTTTGTAAGATTTTTATTCGATGGTTTTTCTTTATAATTCGATACCGCCGAACGGAAATAAGCGAAGCCTCTTAGTTTTAAATGCCGAAGTTCGACTTTCAGTGGGAATATCAATTTCAAGACTTTTTTACCTTTTTGTAAGATTTCGTAGCCCCAGATTTTTATTAAAAGGAATTGGAATTTGGTTCTTGCCTAGGAATTTATTTCCGACTTAGTTTTGCACTTCCTTTATTACACGTAGTAGAAACTGAAGCAATTTAAGATAGACGGTGGGTGCCTGTTTCTACTATATACTGCAACATGTGTAGTAGAAAATAGTTTTCACTATGTGGAAATCTGTTTTTTACTCCTTTGAAGGAAAGCCTATCAAAAATCATACCCTACTAACCAATTACATCGTTCAAACATAAACATGACAGACAATTCTATTTGCGTTGACCCTTGAAAAACATTTTGACTATATTAGAGACTAGCTTCTGCCAGTGGCTTCGCCCGCGTATACTGTGTTTTATCTCTTACGTGATAAAAACTATTCTATGTCAGGGTTATGTCCCAGGGTCTCAAACTTTCTTTTCCGAAGTCGGTGTCGAAAAACGAAAAACAATAGGTACCAAAGATATTTTATAATTTTTCACCTTTTAGTTTTGGTACATAATGACCAAGTTCTACAGTAAGGTAAAGGTACCTTACTAATACTTTTGATGATTTGGACATTGATCGTCTTCAGGAGGATGCCAGTAACATTGGCTGGACACCGTTGGTTACATCCTCGTCCGTCGACGAACAAGTTGAAATCTTGTCTTCTTCCCTCATTCAGCTATATATCGCACATGCACCTATTCGAGCCGTGAGAGTTACGCATCTGCCAGTGCCATGGCTGACTGACGAGATTAAAATTGTACTAAGCAAAAAAGCAGCAACGAAGTTTAGATTTAGATTCGGCACGACGACGTCAACAGGGAAAAATACGTGTAAATTAGAAATCAATGCAACAAGGTGTGTAGGAACGCACAACGCCAACATATTCCTAAGTCAGTTCAAAACGGTGATCCAGCTTAGGTCTGGAAATTTCTTAAATCATTAGGTATCGGAAAAAAGTCCCATGACTCGGTTCCTAAAGACTTGGACTTCAACTTACTTAACAGTAATTTTTCTACTTCGCCCGTATTGAATAGGGTCACTAAAGCTACTAGGCTTAGTTATCTTTCAAATCTTCCGATACCTAATTATTCCTCTTTTGTCATAAGTCAATTCACTGCTTGTGATGTTAAAAAGAGTATTCTATCGATTACATTACAAGACCATTTCAGACTTCAGTCTACATGGTCTTCACATGATCTAACCAAGATTTTGTCTGGACTTTAAAAGAGACTGTGACCTCTGAGTTTGTTTCGGCCTTTCTTCTCAGAGTAGTCAGATAGGAAACGCCGACTTCATCTAGTTTTAAAAATATGATCTACATGTAAAAGTGTTTGTACAAACCTACTTACAGAAATAAATCATTTATCATTTATCCAATGCTGTTGCTAGTGATTGTGTCAGCCGTAAGATGATCATCCCCGTCCTTGATAACATTCTTCCTGTCATCCTTTACATCCTCAACTTCTCTGTTACTAGTGGTGTCTTCCCACAAGCCTGGAAAGATGCCCAAATTATTCCTTTACCCAAAAAACCACATCCTACATCTTTCTCTGACTATCGTCCCATTTCTATTCTTCTTTTCCTATCCAAAGTCCTTGAAAAGCTTGCCCACCATCAGCTCAGCACGTTCCTTTCCAAACACAATCTTTTAAATCCTTTCCAATCTGGTTTTCGGCGTGGACACAGCACTACCTCAGCACTTTTATTTTTATTTTTTTTTATTTATTTATTGATATTTTGAAACAGAGGTGTTACTTAATTCTAAACTCGCCAAACTTTTACATTTGATGGCGAGAGGCGCTCTTTTACATAACAATGCACCACCTTACTTACAAACCTACTACTTATATATTATACTGTTATGGTTTATTCTTACATACATATTTAGTTCTGTTTGCTGTCCTGTGCACATCACAGAGATATCAGGTCAGGCATGGATATGGGGAAGTTAACAGTACTTGCTTTGCTCGACTTTAGCAATGCCTTCAATACTGTTGACTTCGACATTTTGCTTGGCGTCCTACGCTCTTTTAACATATCTCCTCCGGTAATTGACTGGCTTCATGGTTACCTGTTTGGCCGTCGGCAGCGTATTTGCACTGCTGAATCTTTCCCCTCTTGGTGTTATACCACTGCCGGTATGCCGCAGGGTGGCGTTTTATCTCCTCTTTTCTTCGCACTTTTTATTAATTCTATCACTCAACGACTTTCTTCTCTCTACCATCTATATGCTGATGATCTCCAAATTTATACCCAAGCCCCCTCTCGTAGAGTTATCTAATGCCATTGAGACCATTAATACAGACCTCGCTCGAATAGGTGACTGGAGCATTGAGTTCGGGCTGAAGATCAATCCAACAAAGACTCAATTAACGGTTGTTGGCAGTTCCCGGACTGTCTATAGGATCGATTGGTCGATACTTCCCCAGGTTACTTTTAATAATACTTGTGAGGGTGAAAAGAACAAAATGTGAGGTTATAAGCAAATGTGAGGGTAAAACTGAATGGAATAAAACCAATGCATAAATTAGACCATATTTTAATCAAAGCAACATAACTTCAGTAAAATACTTGCCACAATATTATTGCGTAAAAACTACACGCACGTTAATAATGAATATCATCAGTACACAACATTATCACATTTATCACATTAATAATAAATCAAGAGCAATCAAAACTTACCTGACCGTTCAAGTCCGAAGTCAAACCAAAAATTGAACGATCAAGCCTCTTGCTCACTCTTTTATAATGCGGCTTGCTTGTCAGTGGCAGGGAGCGCGTAGTCAATACACAAACTTATTAAACAGGGAGTAACTCAAAAGATACTCAAATATTATAAAAAGTAGGAATTACATTATATCTCCCACACGGCCATTCTGACGAGCAGCCGGTACGGCTCGTGAATAAAAATTTGATGATATATGTACATTTTAGTGGTTCATTATAACATAACAATTTCTTAGGTGATTAACAATTTGAATAAATCAACAAGAATAATCACCAAAAAGATGGCCTCGGTAAAAACCTCTCATGTAGGCACGGCCTAAAGCACTGAATCATAAAGCACAAATAATAAACATCGCCTTGGCAAAAAGCCATTCATGTAAGTGCGGCTTAAAATAACGTGATCACACTGCCTCTGTAAAAAAAAAACCTAGCAATATGGCGTGGAACTTATCACAAATCTTAAACATTGCCTCGGTAATAAGCCTTACATGAAGGCGCGGCACAAAATAACGTGATAACATTGCCTCGGTAAAAAGCCTTGCAATAAGGCGCGGCATTTATCACAAATCATAAACATTGCCTCGGTAATAAGCCTTACATGAAGGCGCGGCATAAAATAACGTGATAACATTGCCTCGGTAAAAAGCCTTGCAATAAGGCGCGGCATTTATCACAAATCATAAACATTGCCTCGGTAATAAGCCTTACATGAAGGCGCGGCATAAAATAACGTGATAACATTGCCTCGGTAAAAAGCCTTGCAATAAGGCGCGGCATTTATCACAAATCATAAACATTGCCTCGGTAATAAGCCTTACATGAAGGCGCGGCATAAAATAACGTGATAACATTGCCTCGGTAAAAAGCCTTGCAATAAGGCGCGGCATTTATCACAAATCATAAACATTGCCTCGGTAATAAGCCTTACATGAAGGCGCGGCATAAAATAACGTGATAACATTGCCTCGGTAAAAAGCCTTGCAATAAGGCGCGGCATTTATCACAAATCATAAACATTGCCTCGGTAATAAGCCTTACATGAAGGCGCGGCATAAAATAACGTGATAATATTGCCTCGGTAAAAAGCCTTTCAAGAAGGCACGGCATTTATCACAAAAATAAATATTGCCTCGGTAAAAAGCCTTACATAAGGCGCGGCATAATAAACTATAGCATACTCATTACCAAGCACTCGCCCAACACCTGGCCAGAATGTTACGGGCGCGTACGAGGCAAAAAGTTACTAACTAAAGTTAACAATAATAATGTCCAGAATCTAGTGATTCTGCCAGCTCACAGCACACTGGAGGAACAAGTCTCCAAATTTCGTGAGAAACATACTAGTAATCATTTCCAGTTTTGTGCACTTTTATAATGTACTATTCATTGTCATGAATATTACATATAACGCATGGACCCTTATGAAAGGAGTTTCATTATAGCATGTGAATGTTGTAATATCACCGATAACGAAGATTCGGTACTTCCCGATAAGCATAAGGTCCATGTGTTTAACATCATTATAAAGTAAAATAAAACAACATAATTTAGTCCAGAAATAACTGGAGACGATTGATCGCGACCCAAGAGCTGAAAGGAAGTTGGTCCAGAGGTTTTATTAAATGTACAATCAATTGCAAGTTGGACTTCCCCAATGGGTTACTTCCAGCTTCTTGGGGAGGTATTTTCGACTACCGTGAAACAGTCAGTGAGGACTTTCATTAGCCTTTCGACATGGCTATTTGCAAGACTGACACCAGTTGCAATGATGTAATGTAATCAATTGACCAATTTTGGCCAAAAACCAAAAATATTTTCCAGTGTATGACATCGCTTGATCACAAATTATTCTATTGAGGGTTCCGAAGGTAAAGATAAAATCTTTCAGACAGTTTACGAAAAAGAATTTGCAGTTAGGATACTCACAGGTTTTATCAAGCAAAAATCAATCTGCCTAGCCTTTTACCAACTTTGTTGACGTCGCCTTCCAGATCAACTGGATTTAGCAGAGTACCAGTATTTTGCATGGAGCGACTGCCTATGTGACCTCCACAATCTATTAACTGGGTAACACAATATTCTTTGTCAAGACTTTTCAGATTTAACCGTAACGACTGTCAATGATCTTTCAATAACAGCCGGGACCGACGGCTTAACACGCTTACTGAATCACGGGGATATCTCGGTATGTTAAGATGGTAACCCATCCACGGACCGACCTGGGCAAGCGTTGCTTAACCATAAAAATCGACCCATGCGGCATATTTAGCCACGAGTTCCTCATGTTTTACCAAAAATACTTTGAAAAAGAGTTTGTTGTCAGTTAGTTTGCCCGAGGTGTCCATATGGGAACTCAGGCATTTCCATACTGTAGATACAGTATGGAAATGATAAGGTATTTTATCAATGGGATGCTGGGTAACATGATGGAAACCAGATTAAATCTTGTTGATCGGACAAGTGTGCCAATTCTCAACATACCTAAGAACATCTTTGGACATGTTTGGCAATGGAAACCAAAACTGTTCGCGTACCTTCTTTAGGTTTTTCGCCCAGCCTAAGTGCTTAAGGGGGGTATGGAATAACTGAATGGAGTGCCATTATATTTTAGAAGAAACAACAATTTCTTTGTATTTGTATCTTTTGCATTATAAATTCTAAACATTATTGTATCATTGCTTGAAGCTAATCGTTTCTATACTGGCAGTTTTATTGAACCTATCAATTATTTGGTTTCAAAAACAATCTATGTTGAAAATTGCAGGGTTCCTACTGAGAAAATATAGGTACGTGTGGTATGCGCTTTCCTTTACGACACCCAATCTCAAAGCCGAATGATTGCAAGTATGCCCACCATCAATGAACACGGGATTACAACCAGTATCGAGCCCAAAACTCTGACCGTATAGGTAGAGCCTTAAAATGTTTTAAGGCTGAACCACTGCCAAAATTTCAAACTCGCACAATTATTGACATCACTGCTCGGTATTGGTGGTGTGCACACCGAAGCACTACGACTCTTAGTAGAGTATCAAGTTTTTAGAATAGAACAGCACCAAAACGTAGTTGGGTTATAATATGTGGACAAACTTGGTTTAGAATAGAGATAATGTTTGATATCTAGTTCCACTTGGCAACAGCCTTAATTATCTATATATAAAAGAAGTAACTGACTGATTGATCGATCAACGCACATCCAAAATTGCTAGTATTATATAAGGGACTCATCGTTTGAGAAAAGTTCAGGAAAACTTTAAAATATCATGAATGGTCGCAAAATTGGCGAGCCTGTATCACTGTGTGACAAACAGTGATACTTTATAAGGGTTTTTACTTTCACAGGACTGGGTCTAACCATAACATTGGAAATAATTCAACCCAGATACATATTTAATTTTTTGTTTTGAGAAATTAGGAAAATCTTAAAACCAGTCCAGTTACAGAATTAGGTATACCTTTTTTCAAACTATCAAGACCTTCATGGACAAGAATTGAAGAAGATAGATAGTCTTCTGATCGAGACAGAGCCTGTACCTACCTTTTTTTTTAACCAACAAAATAGGTCTAGAGAAAAGAGATTTACTGACACGAATGATCCTATTATCTTATAAAACTTGCACAATCATTTTGACATTCGCTAGATATATCAATACGATATGAATTTCTTTTGAACTTATTTTTGTTACTGAATTCCCCGATGTAAAAAGGTCAAAATAAGATTTCAATATATTTAGTACACGACCTTTTAAAATGGAATCCACATCAATATCAGTATAGGTTTTGCATATTTTTTTTTTATTCAACCAAATTAATGCTTTAAGCAGTTTTTTAAATTTTGGTTTTATAATCGGATAGTAAATACTGCTTATATGCCAGTAATGTCAAAAAGATTCTCACCCAAAAGGAATAAATAAGAAATTGAATATAGTTATCAGGCACCAATACGAGCTCAAGCTCCTAGTTCAGGTCATTAACAAAAATCAGATTAGTTTTGATAAGAATAAAACTAAATGCATTTCCTCCAACGCCGCATAATATCGTTTTGATAAATATTTTGCCACTGGTGGAATCTTCAAGACTAACGCATCAATGAGCATTCTGTTCAACTATCAAAGAGACAAAGTAGAGACCATCGATTTTACCAATCTTAGATGGCTTTTCGCAACAATTAAGAATTTAACCGATTGTTTGGTTTTAGTTTAAAACAACAATTTTTGCAAAGGATAAAAAGTGTGAGTTTTTAGGGGTTAGACCAATTGGCACTTTCTTGGTTTGGTCATTATAAGTAGAGGTCCTATCAGATTCACTATTAGTAGTAGATTCCTTAAGATAAGAGCACATTTGACATCGCTATGTCTTATAGTTATAACCTTGCGAGTTATGTTTAGTCTTTTAGCATGAAAATTGTGATCAGCAGAATCATGTACTGGATTTTTACAGTTATAAGAAAAGCAACGTTTTAAGTGTCAGTCGTCACAAAACTGATATAACACGAAAGTCCAACACACCTGATTTTACGGCGTCCACCAAATGCAGCTCTGTCACTTTCACGCCAACAGCCTTCTTCGCCAACTCGCGTTTACACGATGCCTATTCGGCCAAGCTGCTTTTCTTGTAGCTCGTAGACTTCATGAAGGCAGTAAGGTCATCATAGAATCAGGATGCATCTGCAAATGATGGAATAAGATAAGACTTGATGTATATTCCGACTTAAAATCGTCAACATGACACTTAATAGCATCATCATGATCAAAAGAGGGTAGATATAAATGTTTGTTAAATTTCTTGCACGATGTAATGGATGCAAAATTTGCAAAATTTCAAAAGAGGGTAGATATAAATGCCTGTTAAATTTCTTGCACGATGTAATGGATGCAAAATTTGTACCGTCGGATCAGTAATTTTAGTCTGAAGAAATAACTGTCATTTCTTTCACGTTAGTCGTTATAAAATGAAGAAAAAATGTTACTGCCCTGATTTTCCGGTCCTGGAGTATTCGAGCTTGAAGACCAGTGTCCTCTTGCATCTGCTGCCAGGCGACTCGCACGCCAAGGATCAGCCAATTTAGAAGTGGCATCAGAGGTTTCCGGAACGGTTGACATCGTACTGAAACTCAAGAGAAGTGGAAAATGTGTTAATACATGGGCGCTCGATCTCGCTTCTGATGTGAGGGTGAAAAGAACAAAATGTGAGGTTATAAGCAAATGTGAGGGTAAAACTGAATGGAATAAAACCAATGCATAAATTAGACCATATTTTAATCAAAGCAACATAACTTCAGTAAAATACTTGCCACAATATTATTGCGTAAAAACTACACGCACGTTAATAATGAATATCATCAGTACACAACATTATCACATTTATCACATTAATAATAAATCAAGAGCAATCAAAACTTACCTGACCGTTCAAGTCCGAAGTCAAACCAAAAATTGAACGATCAAGCCTCTTGCTCACTCTTTTATAATGCGGCTTGCTTGTCAGTGGCAGGGAGCGCGTAGTCAATACACAAACTTATTAAACAGGGAGTAACTCAAAAGATACTCAAATATTATAAAAAGTAGGAATTACATTATATCTCCCACATACTATTATCCCTATAAATCATATTATGAAGAACTTGGGGATTTATATCGACAGCACCCTTTCCTGGACCAAACAACTGCAGGAAGTCAGTCGAAAACTGTTTGCGTCTGGGGGTTCCCTAAGACGTCTTCGTAATTTTCTTTCCATCACCACTAAAATTGCGATAGCACAATCTCTTCTTCTACCTATTCTAGACTATGCTGATGCCAGCTGTCTTGATCTCACCCAAGACCAATTGGACAAGCTTGAGCGACTTCAAAATCTCTGTATCAGGTTCATATTTGGCTTGCACAAGTATGATCACATTTTTGAATTTCGTACTAAGCTCAAATGGCTCCCTATTCGCCTTCGACGGAATGCCCATATACTTTCTTTGCTTTATAATGTGCTATTTAATCTTTTTACTCTTTTTTATCTCAAATAACGCTTTCAGTTCCTCTGTGACACCCATTCTAGGTCCTTGAGATCATCGGAAAATCTAAAATTAAGTATTCGTATGGATTCCACTTCCTTCTTTGACAAATCTTTCACGATTCAAGCAGCTTGGTTGTGGAATGTATTACCTATTGAAGGAATACGTATTCTCAAACACTGCCTTTCACTATAATAACATGATCAAACAAACTCACCTGCAGTGAAGTTCGATCATTATTGTACGAAGGCTTTGTTCGAAGATGTATATGTTTACCATGCAGCTTCTCCGACTCACTCGGTAACCTGTCGCGCTTAAGAATCTATTTTTTAAAAATATTAATATTATCTGTGGTCTAGCTGTCAAACTTCATACTTTAGAGCTAAATTAGGTAAGTACACAACTTCAAGAAAAAAAACAGAGGGTATAAGTATCTGCGGTGGAGCAGGTACTGGGTGGGTGGGTACATATACATCTTCGAACAAAGCCTTCGTACAATAATGATCGAACTTCACTGCAGGTGAGTTTGTTTGATCATGTTATTGTACATCAGCTTTGTTCTCGATGTATATGTTTACCATGCAGATGTTTAGAGTGTATATACATCAATAAGAAGTTGTGACTACATATATATAACAAGTACAGAAGTACAGTATATGCAATATGTAGGTAATAGAAAGGTGAACACAATGTAAAAAGAAACATCTTTCTTTAAATCAAACTTTTCATATTAAAATAACATTTCTTCTTGGAATGACAGAACTCAATTAATATTAATTAACTTATAATAATTTCTTAATAGTTAAGTTTTTAGTTTCCTTTCATATATCTTTTTCTTTAATTACTACACTTAATTATGAGTTTTATTATTTATTGATTAAAAATAGCCTCAGTAAAGGAATCACATGTTATAGGTCTATTATAGAATCTTTCAAAAGTTTTTGACATACTGGTCCATCCAGCTGTCTGCCTAATTACCTCCTAAGGGTTGCAAGGTTGCAGCATGTCTTGTACTATGTCCTGTAAACATTTCAGTATTTATACCACAAACCAATAAAATATTTTTGATCCAGCGCCCTATAGTGGAAGGAGACACAGGTTTGTGTGGTTTTTTAAAAGATAGAATAAGTAAGTCTGAATTATTTCTTATATCTTTTGTGATTGCTAAATAGTCTCGAAGAGTCTTAGCTGGACATAAGTTTTGTGGATTAATATAATACAAATTAATGCTAGGCTGGCTGCGGCCTGGACCAGATGTCTTAACAATATCAGAAATTATAATATGGATGCCAGATTCTGAATACTTTATGTTACTAATTTTTATAAGAGATAAAGTTTGAGCCCTATGGGCTGTACTTAATGCTAGTAACATCACCAATTTTTTAGAAATAATTTCTAAACTTAAATTAATATTTGGATACCAGTCTCTTAAATTATTTAACACCTTGTTTGTATCCCAAGTTATGTTATATTTTGGTAGTGGTGGTCTACCTTTATAAAATCCCTTCAATAATCTCTTTATGCGGTCATCTTCCCCAAGTTTAGAGTTACTAATTAATGAAAGTGCAGATTTATGAGAATTCATCGTTCCATAGGATGCACCTGAATTATATACTTTTGTGAGGAAACTCATGACATATGGCACTGAAGCTTGATAAGGGTCAATACTGTATTCTTTACAAAAATTCCACCATAACTTATAAGTTACATTGTACTGTCTAAGTGTATTCACAGCAAGGGATCCAATCATTACATCCACAGCCTGTGTAGGAATTAATCTATTTAACCAGGCTTGCCGGATAATATGCCTGCTATCAGTGTTAACTGATGGTGGAGTGGGTGGCTGTCTCTGAAAGAAGATGATAAAAGATTCTTGTGAGGAGACAAATGAACCAATTTTGATACCAAAATTTCCTTCATGATCGGATACCAAGGCTGAGATGGCCAATTAGGCATAACCATAATGCCAGTGGCCTTATCTACTTTTATTTTTTGAATACATTTCAGAATTAAACTAAATGGTGGAAATGCATAGAAAAAATGCTGCGTCCAAGAAATTGTAAAGGCATCAACCTCCCAGGCTTCTGGATCTGGTTTCCAAGATACAAAAAACTTACACTTTGTATTATGTCGTGATGCGAATAGATCTATGCTGGGATGACCAAGTTCTGACACTATTTCTTTATATGCGAGGTCACTTAATTCCCACTCTGTATCTGGATTTATTTTACGAGATTGTTCATCTGCTTCCTTATTATCTGATGATTTAATGTATGATGCGAAGATCCATAGTTCCCTATCTTCACACCATCTCCATATGTCTTTTGCCAATTGGTTAAGATGTAGGAATTGAGTGCCTCCCATTTTGTTAATATAGGAAATTGCTGTAGTATTATCTACTCGTAACAATATGTTTAATTTTCGTCTATGTTTTACAAATGATTTTAATGCCAGAAATATAGCCAACAATTCTAAATAATTAATGTGATAATTCAGTTCTTCAGTTTTCCAATAACCACTAACCACCAGCCAGTTCGGCTTGCGTCAGTAAAGATAACCATATCATAAGTAGGAGATAACATTGGTTTTTTAAATTTTGTAATATTAGTAATCCACCATTGCAAATCTTCTTTGACATCTGAATTCACATACATTGTAGAGTCATAATTGTTATTACTTTTTGTAAGAGCTTTTAATTTATAGTGCTCTAGTGTTTTAGTGTATAACCAACTGTATCGGGAGGTTGGACAAGCAGCCACTAATGTACCTGTCAACTTGGCAATGTCACGAATGGAGCATGATTCCATTTTGATATATTTGGCGACACTGTTTTCTATACATTTCACTTTTTCTGAAGGTAAGTTAATAGTCATATCCAATGTATTAAAGACAAATCCTAAAAACTGACATGTTTGAGATGGTATTGTAACACTTTTTTCAAAGTTTATGACAAATCCCAAACACTGAAGTAAAGAAATAGTTTCTTGACAATTTTTTATAGCAGAGGTATAATCTGATCCAATTAGTAACAAATCATCTAAGTACTGAACTGATTTATAGCCTCTTTGACGGAGGTGAGTCACCACTACTTTCATTATTTTTGTAAACACCAGTGGTGCACTACAAAGTCCATATGGTAGAGATTGAAACTCATAAAGTTCTCCATAACGGAATCTTAAAAACTTTCTATGACTTGGTGTTATGTTAACTAAGAGGTATGCCTCTTTCATGTCAATTTTTACCATAAAATCGCCTGGATTAAGGAGGGCCATGGTTGTTCTGAAATCTTCCATCTTAAAATGGGAAGTAGCTACATATTCATTAAGGCTTTTTAAATTTAGAATAAATCTGTGATCACCATTAGGTTTTGGAACTAAAAAGGTTCTTGACACAAATTGATTTCTACAGGGCTTGCAAGGTGCTATAGCTCCTAAACTTAACAATTTATGAATTGCCTTTAACATATTTATATGTTCCTGGTCTGACTTTGACTGAAAGGGTTGTGGTTCTGAATGTTGACAAGGTACATCAATGAAAGATATACTATACCCTTGGGTATAACCTAAAATGACTTTATCACACATATTCTTTGCCAACAATTTATAAAATGTGAAAGTCTGCCACCATGACTTACCTCTATTTGGGGGTTGGGGCATGTGTTTTTGATTGTTTCCACTGTCTCAACTCGGGGTTGGTTCTCCTCGGGAACTTCTGTTGGTAGTTCTTCACTACTTGTTGTTTCTTGGGCCCATTCCTCATTACCGTTCGAGAACCAGTGTGATGGTAACGGGATGGGCCACTGTAGTTTCCCTGTTTTGGATTTGGGATGAATTTTTTGATGGAGTTTCCACTCTTTTGGCTATTTTTAATAGCTTTTATTTTCTCATTTAAGTCACTTCCAAATAAGTATTCGTCTCTGTCAACGTCTTTCACTAGGTTTAAAAATTGTTTATCCAATGCAGGCAATGTTAAATTTTTTCTTGCCTTTGTTTGGGTGGCATGCAAATCTGCTAAAATTCTTATAGCATTGCATAGTGATGAGATCACGTTTATTCTGTTCATGTTTTCCTCAACTGTCAATGATGATAATATTTTACTCAACATGGACAGTCCCCGTCCAAGTTGATTCTGTTCGATCTCTATCTTCTTATCACGATTGGAAATATTTTCGCCTACGGCAGTAGCAATTTCAAGATTCAGTTTAGGAGCAATTAAGAACTGACAATTTTCAGGAATAATCTCCTCCATGAGTGGAGCCTTTGCCTCCTTTTTTAGTCCAGATTTTAATATGGTATTCAAGATACGAGCCACATCCTCAACTATGTTGGGACCAAACTTTGGTTGCTCTGGGAGAGGGTCTCCTAGTGCCGTTAAGATGTCTGTACTTAGTACAGGTAAAGAAGAGGAAGCAGTGTTGCTTTCTATCATTGTATCAACTTGAGTTGTAACTTCCTGATCCTGAGGTTCTGGTTCAGTTTGTGACATTTCATATTCATTATTCTGAGGGACCTGTTCCGCTATGGGCTCCCCATCCGAATTTGAATCATGATCTGAAAGGTACTTCAGTTAAGTACACTAGGTAGCACACCCATGTATCCCGTACATGGCTTGTGTCTAAAATTCACACGTAACTAACTCCAACAGATACCTAAAGGTACCTTATATGATATTTCATTCCGACATGTCTGTGCATCGCGTACACCGCCCATGTCTAACCACATCTTGTCCGAGGACAAAAAGATCACGTCAGTGTATCACGTACACCACCCGTGTCATGTGGTAGGTATATATTTTGTTGACAAAAACTGTTTACTAGAATACTTATTACTGAATAAGTGCTATTCATTACCTGAAGTTTTATCCAAACGATCTTTCAACCGTTTTTCAATTTTTCTTATCTTCTTTAAATATTTTTCTAATTTTCGTTCACCCTCAACGAGTTTATGTTTTCTACCCATTACTACAGTGTAACACACTGGAAAAAACACTAAATAAATTACTTTTACTTGCCTAAAAAAATTTTTTACAACGCCGGTTACCGCGCGAAACAAAAGAATGAAGTTTGACAGCTAGACCACAGATAATATTAATATTTTTAAAAAATAGATTCTTAAGCGCGACAGGTTACCGAGTGAGTCGGAGAAGCTGCATGGTAAACATATACATCGAGAACAAAGCTGATGTACAATTTTGATACTTCTCCTGTCTCTGTTAAATTTGTGTTAGAGACTAAATGCATGTTGCTTGGTTACTGTTGTTGACTGGATATATGTCATTCAATATAATACTTCTATAAAGAAATAATATGTTTTAATTCATATATAACATCTGGCGACGATGCCGTTCGATGTAAAGAAAGCAAAACGTTCGCGAGCCATCCTACGCGGTTTGCTAACGAAAACTAATAACGCATTTCAAGCAGAACAAAATGTATATACTCATGAAGAAATAGAAACTCGATTACTGACACTTCAAAATACTTACCAAGGACTGCAAAACATACAATTACAGATAGAACAGGATACCGAAGACGAATACCTCGAATCCGAAACCGATTACAGGTACGAAATAGACGAACTTTATACAAATTTACGTACAAAAATGATTCGACTAATGAACAAACCTCACCTTTTCAAACCTCCTGAGCCGTTACCCAGCGTTCCTTCTACACAACATGCGCACGAAATCACGAGCATTCATCGAGACCATAGAAATATAAAATACAGGAGAAGTGGCAAGGGGGCGTGTCGGTGTCCACGCGACGTGGTCTGACTGAGCATGTCACAGGCAAATGGCCGGTCTTCGCTTTACAGTGCGCTTTCGACCGTCATCGTGACAAATTACAAGAATGCCGTGTTGTTCAGTGGTTTCTTGTAAAAAGCGAAGCCTAAACCAAAACTTTGTAAATCATAGAATTACTTACAATAAGTGAATACAAGTATTTCACTATATTTGTCTTTAAAATCATGAAAAACAACAAATCGTAAAATATTTCTTGCTTCCACTATGTTATTTTTGTATTGAAATATCACAGCGACTGTACTATTTTTGCATTAAATACATTGCTTCCTAACCATTACCTAAGTTTTTCGCTAAGTGACTGGACAAGCAATGTAAAAATCACAAAACGATACATCATTGAGCGGATGCATCGCGTAGTACGGCCGCTGCTCCTTGCGACGAGTTAGTGATGTGCTTGTGCAGATACACTAACGTAGGCTATCGATAACAATGTCGATGACGAATGAGATATTGTTATTATATTTTATTTTCAATTTGTCAACCGTTTTCACCCGTTTGGAAAATCGATGCGAAATAATGTGTATTACTTATTTTGATTATTTTACAGCGTAGTAGAGAAATGCGTAACCAACTTTTTGACAAAAAATGCAACCCCAATAATATCAAAGTGTCAAGTGCTGCACAAATACCTCCACTTTACAGGTCAGTGATTAAACACCATAGCACTAGCAGGGTTCAACAATACCTCCTGTTTCAATTCAATTCAATTTATTTATTTCAAATAAAACAGACTCATAACATAATAACAATAATAGCAGCACAAAACAATTAAAATTTGCTACATTAAAAATAAATTAAACATTACGCTATGAAAGCCTAAACCAAAGTAACCGGATTTTTGATTGTTTGAATTTTTTGATTAACTTAATAATTTATATTTTTAGCTGCATATTTGTTTTAACTATAAAATTTTCTGGACAAACCGTTTTTTTATTTATTTTCAAGTAAACAAAAAAAATTGTACACAAAACGTTTTGGGGACACTTTTATTATACGTACAGCTAAGGAGTGGAATTCCCTGCCGGAGTCTGTGTTTCCCGATAGCTACAATCTAGGGGTCTTTAAGTCAAGAGTGAATAGGTTACTTCTAGGCAAGCGTGCTTCACCGTCGACCACATCATCGCTTACCATCAGGTGAGATAGTGGTCAAGCGCGAGCCTATTTACAATAAATAAATAAATAATTGTACAATAATAAATGGGTGAATCGATAAGTTTCCGATTTAGTCAATCACTAGCGTGTATGTAAAATAAATTGCTTTTGCATAGCAAAACGATAGCGACCGATGTTTTTGTGTGCGTAATTTGTACGGTGATTGGTATATACACGCTGTTCTTGAAGGGATAAGGTTTATAATTTATTGTGTAGTACGTTCTGATTTATGAAATGCGGGTGTGAGCGCGACTGCGTATCTATTGCCTTTACTAAACTGCATGTGTAGTAGTTGCCGTGTGGTAGGGGCAAACTGGAGACACAGGTTTCCGATATCTTTTCGACTACCGGGCATATCTCCTTGTTTATTATATCTATGATCGAGACGTACATCCTAAATTCAATTTCCAACCGTTTCAAGCAAACGAATCGTTTAAAAACTTTATAAAAAGACTGTCTGTTTACCTGATGCTCAACAATATAACGGATCCCACAACGATGGTCTACACCCTGCTGTCCACTTTAACTCCTGACATTCATGAAAGAATTTACGACCTGTGTTCACCCGACGATCCAATCAAGAAGAACTTACGAAGAACTTACTGATATCTTGGACAATTTCATCGATCCAAAACCTAGCATATGGGCCTCACAGCACACCTTCATATCAAGGCTACAACAAGCGGATGAATCGATTACTCTTTACGCGTCAGAACTAAAAAGACTGTCATCAAAATGTAACTTTAAGTGCTCACATTGTCTGAAACCCAATCTCGATTCATTTTTATCGTTACAATTTATACGAGGTTTAAAAGATGGCGAAATTCGCACGAAAATTTTACAAGCAAAACAAACAGCACCATTTTCAGAATTAGTTCGCACGGCCACATCTATGGAAATTAGAAAAAATGAAAATTCGACCATGCCTACATCCATTCGTCCACCACCATTGGATGCGATCAATATGGTTTCAAAAGTACATAATGAAATACAACACGCACCGAATAAAGCACGTTCAATTAAAAGACCAACTTCTATCAGAGAGCTTAAAGGTAAATGCTATCGCTGTGGAAAAGACGACCACAA
The DNA here is from genome assembly GCA_947562075.1 of Orthosia gracilis. Taxonomy (NCBI): domain Eukaryota; kingdom Metazoa; phylum Arthropoda; class Insecta; order Lepidoptera; family Noctuidae; genus Orthosia; species Orthosia gracilis. The sequence continues at coordinate 48,949,597 of OX387271.1, read as the reverse complement.
AGCAAATGAATGTGGGGCCATTAAAAGTACATGCCGAAAGTGTCAAAAGGAAGGACACCTAGCGCGAGTCTGCCTTCAAGGATACAAACGCAATGAAACGAACTTGCTGAAAGACGCCTCTGCAAGCAGCGCCAGTACCGACAGCATCGCAGGAATCAATTTTAGCATTATCGCCACGGAAATCCACCGAAATCTAGAAAAATGCCTAATTATGCCTAGTTATAAATCAGTAAAAACTGTATAGGAAATTTGGCCGAGGCATTGCAAATCTTTTCTTTCTTTGGTAAGTAAATTTGTTTTTAAATTGTTTGACGCTTGGTTTTCATTCAAATGGAGGGACTTGCGGTATCTAATTAGATGTATGTCTGTAGAAGCTAATTTTCATCACTTTAAATTCTGCTTTTCATAGATGTAACGGTAAACCTATCAAATAATCATAGCTATTAATCAATAACATCTGTTGGACGTAACAATCTAATAACACAAAAACTCTGCCTGCTTCCCATGCGTAAGATATTGATTTTAAAGAAAAATACAAAATGAGTACCTTCCATTTGTAAAAGTAGCTTGTTATGGAGAAGAACGGACAAGAAACTCAACATTCTCTGTGTGATTATTTAAGAGATAGTCACCAAAAATGACTAACTAGGTATCTACGCAATCAGACATATTCAAAAATAAACCAAACACTTGTACTGCCTTAATTACTTACCAGCCACAAAACCCCTCAATCCCATCAAGAACCTCTCCCGCCATTAGACCAACTCATTAAAAACCCACAAGTGCAATAAACTATTCGCACCTGTAACTACCAACTAGTTATACTTACCGAATAAAATATGAAATCGCTTCAGAAATAGCGCTGCAGCGCCGACTAGCACAGTTAGCGCTATTTTAAAACTTTACAAATCGAAAATCATTGGCGAACTTTGTCGACCAACTTCCTAGCACAGTTTATTATTTCATTTTGATTTTTATTTATTCGTCCGCGATTTTCTCTACGGTACGACGACTAGCGAATTTCAAATTCATTTGGTACAGTTAAAAATATTTCGAATTTTTATTTTCTAAGCGGAATAAGTTGCTGGTCCGTGGCTTATTTTAAGTTTTGAAATTCTTTAGTTTAACGTGCTCTGAATTTTGCGTTTCTCTGACTGTATTGGCGTTATTTTCTTGCAGTTGGAAGATTGCATACTAGTTGACATCATTTTGGATTGTTAAGAAAATTTTATGTTTTTTTTTATTATTTCTAACTTAGATTGTTAAATCACGGGCTGCCCATGAATGCAAGATCCATGGAACTTTGCTATTATAATTTCATTTAATTTTAGGAATTACAACACATTTAATTTTGTATAAGTACTAGCAATACCAAATCTCTAACACAACATCTGGCGGGTTGATTCTTGGCGGAAATTTTAACCAAGGCGCGCTTTTTCAATATTTGTCCAAGTTTTTTCATTGAATTTAAATACTGTAAATTGTGTATATTTGCTGTAAATAGTCTGTTCTCGTCCTAAATATGGGCGGGAATGAGACGAGCGGGGCTGATCCCCCGAATCCCAAGATTCGACAGCAGACTTTTGGCGCTGATGCTGAGGACCATTCATTATAAAAGACTGTATCCAGAGCATTCGGGTAGCACGGAGTTTAAAGTGTTTGTAGAAAGCCAGGATAAAGAATCATTTCATATAGAGTTTTTGACTACATTCAACCCCTGTTGCAGTGCAATCACTGCTTTAAATTCAACCACTCTGCAATATATGTAATGGTAAACAGCGCTGCAGCTGCTGTGCTGGAGAACACCCTTACAAAGAGTTTGACAAGTCCGATGGGCTCTGCTGCATTAACTGCAGTGGACGTCATTTGGCTATATCAAGGACTTGTCCGGTTAAGATAAGGAAAATGTCAGAAAAAAAAGAAAAGTAACTTATGCCAACATAGCTAATACAAACAATACAAAGAAGGAAACTTACTTCCCTCCCTTGCCAGACCGCTCCAAGACTGCTCTAAATAAAAATGAAAATGTAAATAATATAAATAAAGAATTTGTTGTAACTAAGAACAAAATGAAATTCTACAATGTGAATAGTGTACATAAGACACTTATAAATAAAGAAACCAATCAATCTGCCTAGCCTTTTCCCAACTTTATTGGGGTCGGCTTCCAGTCTTACCGGATTCAGCTGAGCACTAGTGTTTTACGTGGAGCGACTGCCTATCTGACCTCCACAACCCAGTAACTGGGTAACACGGTACCCCTTGGCAAGACTGGTGTCAGATCTCAGGCTTCTGACTACCAGTAACGACTGTCAAAGATCTTCAAATGACAGCCGGGACCAACGGCTTAACGTGCTTTCCGAGGCACGGAGAAAACTCGGTATGTTGAAAATGGTCACCCATCCACGGACCGACCTCGTCAAGCGTTGCTTAACCTTGAAGATCGACCCGTGCGGCTGTTATTATTTAGCCACGATTATAAATAAAGAAACCAAGCCTGAGAAAAAAACTGCACCCAAACCAAATATCCAAGCCCAAATCATTGCCAATAATGATGTCTTAATGGCTTTTTTCCATACTTTAGTACAACTAAGCAACAAATCAGACGATGTGCCCATAACCACGTCGTCTATCAAAGACATGCTCATCAAAAATATATTAACTTAATGGATTTGAGTTCCAACATTATAACTTCCTTATGTATTGCACAGTATAATGCTCAAAGTTTAAATAATAAAAAACCTTTATCAATTAATTTTCTACGAAATTAAAATATAGATATTTGTCTAATAAATGAAACTTGGCTAAAAGACCAACAGAGTTTTAAAATCCTGACTATAAATTCCTCCATAAAAAATCAGCTAACAGTCATAATGGAGTAGCTATCTTAATAAAGTCAAGTTTAAAGTACAAGGTTTTAGACACCCGTTTCTATGAAGATATTTAGACTATTTCAATTTCTGTATTTACAGAAATAGGCGACATAACAGTTTTATGTGTATCTTTCCACCTAAATCTGGGCATATAAGAATAAATCGATTGCAGAATATTATCAGGGACCTCCCTAAACTTGTATCTGTAAGTGGTGATTTTAATGCCCATCATATTGACTTCGGATGCGCGTCCACAAAATGCAGAGGGCAAATTTTATATAATTTAGTTGATGATAATGACTTATGTATAATTAATAGTCACCATGACTTTACTACAGTCAATTGCCCTCATTGCAATCCATCGGCAATTGATGTCACTTTCGTTAGTCCAAATCTTGCGCCACTTAGTGAGTGAAGAGGGAAGTTATCATTACCCTATTATAAAACTTCCTATTATAAAACTTGCAATTTGTGCTGACAAATATCAAGTTATCCACCTGTTGACGGATATTTGTAAAATCAAACTGAAAAAACTTACTCCAATGTAAGTTTTTTGAAATATCCAAAATTTTTTTCCATGACATAACGATTGATGAAGAGCGTCCAATGTCCACTTATCTCGAATTTTGTACTCGCCTTGATGCCTTAAAGGAAATGGTGTGAAAGAGTGAGAAGTGACCCAACTATAGATAATTACATTAATTTTAAGAGATTAGATGCGTTAAAAAAACGTAGGTACAATTTCAAACAGAAGAAGATCGGTTGGAACAACTTTTGTAACACTTTTAATAGAACAACTCCAAGTAAAATTTGGAATCTTATTTATTTAATACTTTAAGCACATAAACGTACAGAGGCGGACTTAATGCCTTGGGCATTTCCTACCAGTCAACCTTTGGGTGGTGGAGAAACAAATAGTGGTAGGTGCAATTATAATAGTAAGTGAATTTGAATATAAGCTATAAATAAATTCAATTCAATTATACAATAAATACTAAAATAAATAAACTAAATACAGGTACCACTTAACAATTATTTGAAATAGAAAAGGGAGAAAAAAAAATAAAAAATATAAGCGCTGTGACGATACTACTGCCAACTTCTTACGAATGTGTTCACGAACTTTGGCTTTGAAGGTCAATCGGTTAGTTGCCATCCTGATTTCCTGGGGGAGAGTATTCCACAGAGAAATAGACTGAATGAAGAAAGAACAGTGAACGAAGTCAGTGCGGTGAGTAGGACATTGAAGAAGGCGGTTATTTGATGATCGTAGATTTTTATTGTGGCTGTCGCAGATGTATTGAAAGTAAGGGGCCAGATAACTAGGGGAATTTGGCGAGTCAAAAATGAGTTAATGCCCTTTGCTCTCTACGCTGGCGTATGGGAAACCACTTTAGAAGCGACCGATGCGCAGAGACATGATCATATTTACGTAAATTGAAAACAAATCGAATGCAGTAATTTAGAAGATGGTCAAGTTTGTTGAGGAGATCTGTCACCATAATCGATGATAGGAAATATTAGGATCTGCACAAGCATTGTCTTTGTGTTCGATAGTAAAAAGTTTTTCAGACGATACAGAGCCCGGAGCGTTCCAGTAACCTTCTGACTGACTCTAGCAACTTGAGCATGCCAGCTTAGGGTTCTATCAATACATAAACCTAGATCTTTCACATCAGATATTAAGAAATTTAAAGGCATCAGATCTGGTAACAAATCATATGGAATGAATTTATTTAACAATTTTCGACACAAATATCTGCTAATAGTAACCTTATAGATAGTAGTGAATATAAGCATTATTTTGATCTCAATAATGACAACCCAAACACCAAATCTTTATTGGATCCTTTTACATGGACTGAATTCTTAATGAGTTCGCAATCTAGAAAAAATACGATCCCAGGTTTAGATGATTTCCCTTACATACTGATTAAAAATCTTAATGATGATGTGAAACATTTATACTTAAAAATTCTTAACAGTCTTTAGTATAAGCAAATAATACAAGAATCATGGAAAACACAGTGTGTGATTCCCAATTATTGTTTTCCAGATTTCCCATAGCTAGCAGCTATCGTCGGCTTATCTCGTTATCCTCATGTCTTGGAAAGATCTTTGAGAATATGTTGAAGAAAAGTTTGGACTGGTATTCTGAATCCAATGATCTTATTCCGCCAATGCAAAATGGATTTAAGCGCGGTCATAGCTGTGCTGACAGTTTCACTTCCTTAATAGCAGACCTGAAAAGGCAGAAAATAGCAAATCACATACCGTTTGCGTATTTTTTTATGTACAAGGTGCTTTTGACTATGTTGACCCTGGCATACTTGTCAAAATATTGACTGGTAGTTTAGGATTACCTGGACTTGTGTCTAAATGGGTTTATGACTTCTTGAGTAACAGAATACTCTTTGTCAAACATAATAACATCCTTTATGGACCAGAGTGGGCCAGTAATGCAAGATGCAACTCTATCGGCCTTGATCTATAACTTGTACACTTGTGAAATATGTAAATATGCTGATACTCAGAATGTAAATATATTGCAATTTGCTGACGATTTAGTTCTGTATAGTTCAAATTCTAATTTATGAGCGCAGCTATTGATACTGTAAATATAGCACTAGGAAAACTTTATGATTATTATAGTAATAGGCTGCATCTTAAAATTAATGCTTCAAAAAGCAGTGTTATGACTTTTGGAGATGACAACTTCTACTAGTAGTAGTAGTAGTACTGATGTTATATATGCTACAGAGAGCATTCAAAGAGTTAACCAGCATAAGTTCATATGTATTGTCATCGACCAAAAACTTAAATCCGAAGAGCACATTGAATATATTTCAAAAAAATCTTACAAAGGGCTAAATGTTCTAATATGCCTTGCTGGGATATCTTGGGGAGCTGATCCAAAAATATTGTCAATACTGTACAAAGCAATTGTAAGAAGCCACTTTGATTATAGCACTTTAGCTTATATTAATTGTACATATGTACATAGATTGGATATAATTCAGAACAAGGCTCTGAGAATCATCTCTGGAGCAATAGCAATAGATGTTCAACTCCCGTAAGAGCCATGGAAGTTCATGCCCCTTATTTTGAGGAGAATATTGCTATGTGAAAGATATTGAATCAAACTTTTATCATCATCTAATAATGATGTTATCAAAAGAATAGTCCCCCACCTGGTTAATGTATCTGGTCCATTGTCCTCAGCAGATGAACTGTTGAGGGGCATAACTCCACAGTTGTGCCGGATGTATCTGGAAATTTATAATAAATGTACAAGGATTAAAATACAGTCACAGTGGCCTTACTATGCCCACGACTATGTTAGTATAACTCATCCGATTCATGTTCTAGAACACAGAGTTATAAGTAATAATGACATGCTACAATTTTTATCAGAAAATAATAAGTATTATACTCTAAACTGATGGCAGTAAGGGAGATGACCATGTGAAATCTGCTTTATATGATCCTCAAACAAGGTTCACTCAAAGCTTTGCTCAATATTTAGTGCAGGGGCCTATGCAAGCCTAGAAGCGTTAAAGTTAATAATTCATATTCACCAGTCTGATAAATTCTTCTTAATTTTAACCGATTCATTGAGTGTTTCGAAAGCTTTAAAAAATTTGAAATTGCATTTTAAAAATAAAATATTTTGTAAATTATAAAAAAAAATAGACTATAAGTTAAATTGTATGGATATTGAGATATCCTTTATATGGATCCCTTCGCATAAAGGTATATCTGGAAATGAAGTAGCAGATAGAACTGCAAATAAGGGGATAAATTCATTGGATGTTCAATATGTAACTAGTGTACCGCATACAGATTATTATAGGCCCATAAATGAAGAACTGAAAAATCTCTGGGTTGAAATGTGAAAGAAAGACCAACAGCAGAAACGAAAGTGGTACGGAAGTATCCAAACAGACTTAGCAACATAAACCTGGTACAACGACCTGGAGTCAGCCAGCCGGCACTTTATCACCACGATTAACAGGCTTCGCTTTGGCTATAACACCACACCTGCCCACTTATCCCGTTTGGGCATAATTTCTAGTGATTCTTGTAAATTCTTTAACACACCGCAAGCTGTCACTGTACACCTGATTTTGAACTGCCAAAAAATTGCGATAGAAAGACTGATATTTGCCAGTGAATTGAGTGATATCCTACCAAATAATTCCTCCCGCCGCCTGAACGATATTCTAAAAACTAAAAAGTGTTTTGTGCCGATTTTTAAAGTTATTAAAAACAGTTGTGGAAGTGTGGTGCAAAAATCAAGTGTGTAAACTCTTAAAACTTCAAATTAGGACTTATCTATCAAAAACTTGGCTTTAAAGATCTCGTAACTAAGCCAGTGGCATAGCAACAAATTAAAAAAAAAAACAACTTCTGGGAGTTATGGCGGTATTTTTTCGAGTGAAGTTTAGCGGCTGTTAATATTATTTGCAAATTGATTCCTAGTGGATATTGTGATATAAAATTCGTGTAGTTTTGTGTTTCAACTGTCTACGTAACTGGACAATATGTGATGTCATTGACATGTCGGGATAGTGGAGCGGGGTTTTTTATTTTAGTATTGACTACCTCCGCAAAGCTTACTGGGAAGGCTGACTCAATACGATTTGCTGCCAAATACTTCAAAAAACCTTAGAATCTGTTACATTCGCATCTGTTTAAACCAATCTATGTATCCGGCTGAAAGACTTGTATCTATGGTCATGAATAATAATTTAAAAAAAACACAACATTAAAAAAACTCTTAGAACACTATATTCACAAATTCGAATTTTAAATAAGTCAAATCGAACATCGAGGCATTACCTCGAATAAGAAAATGCCCGTGTTTGCGGATAGCACACATTGTTACAGCAACAACAATGGCGCCGTTGGTGTAACCGATATGCGAACAATGCGCCTCATAACTTGACTGGTATCGCTGCTTTGTAATTTTCGAAAGGTGTATTTGTTGATGTAATTTGCGAAGCTGACTCTGGATGTGTTATAAATGAGTTCTACGTATTTCTATTTCATATTGAGGTATGCCTGATATTACCCTCTTACCTAAAGCGCTGGGAGTACAGGACAGAAACATGATTTAATGTTGTATGTACATTAGTTTAGTTCTCACATTGCTGCCCTTTTTGGTCAGTCTTGTTTCCATTTTCCGCGAAAATCTGATAATTTTAGTCACAAAGCCCATTTAGATAACCAACCAAAACACACACACAACAGAATTAATTTCATGCTACAACGTTTCAACAAAAATACAGTTTCACCATATTGGCGCTTCTCACGAGTAATGGGCCCGTACAGAAATAATTGAGTCGCCACCCTTTCTATGCTTTCTTTGTGTTCCATCCAGTCGTTACCGGCACGTATGACATTGTGTAAGAGGTCAACTCTGTTGTAATTATTGCCCACGCCATATTGGGGGCCGGGGCTTTTTCATTTCGCCCGGCCCGGCACGCCCCGGACCATTCATATCGCAGATTAGATATCGCCGGTATATTGTGCGAATAACTCGTATTTTTCAGTTTGACCCGTTCAGGCGATGAGAGGATAACTGGTAATCCTGTCTTTTTGATATTTTTTTCGGGGTTTATATTGATTTATGGGACTTTCCGGGTGTAAATGAGAGGAGTTTATCAAGAGCTGGGTTTGATAAATTTTGTGTAGAAAATATGTGGTGGTTTTCCTATTGATAGGACGGTATCTATTCTAAACTGACTATTGTATTTCATAACCAATAGCCTAGATGTTCAATTCTTGAATCACATTCAAGCACAATTCAGGTACATACTATAAACTCTACGATGTTGTGCACCTGAAGTATAATAAAGCAGTAATCACATATTAAAATTATTCTATCAAAACAAAATTGAAAAACGGGCGAACAACATAAATAAAAGTCAACCTCAAGCGCAACATATCAGTTATAGCTAAGTACAAACAGTATAAAACGTCGGAATCAAGTCTCGGTAGGGATGCGCTTGATTTATGCGCGCGGTACAGGCGGCAACACATGTGCCTCGCTAGATAGGATTACAGGTTATGTGCCTTGCTTGCAAGGTGTGCATGATACGTACTGTGTGTGGGACTTTCTATAATACTAACTACTATGAAGTTTCATTATAATGAAGTAAAGATGAGTGATACAGGCGGCAACAAATGTGCCTCGCTAGAAATGATTACACGTTGTGTGTCTCACTTGCAAGTGTGCATGATACAAATTGTGAGCAGGACTGTCGATGAAGAAGCGTCTTGTTTGTCCGCCGGTTGTTCCGTCACATGAAATAGAATATGGCGGCGCATGAAGTCATGAAGAAGAAGTTTTTTTTCGCCCCACCCCATCATGTATCATTGTACAGGACTTTTAAAATGAAGGTCCAGAAGCAGATCAAAGCTCCAGAACCTTGAACATCTTCGCCGAGTTGCCAGCTTGTCGGTTTTTTATCGGGTACATTTTGGGGAGTGTGCTATGGAATTACATGATTTAATTCTGCCCAGCCCGTTCCATCATCAGACAACCAGACGCACCGCGATGCGTCATCGGTACATGGTGGGCATCCCACCCATACGCACAAAACGTTTTGGGTACTCTTTTATTATGCGTACAGCTAAGGAGTGGAATTCCCTGCCGGAGTCTGTGTTTCCCGATGGCTACAATTTAGGGGTCTTTAAGTCAAGAGTGAATAGGTTACTTCTAGGCAAGCGTGCTTCGTCGTCGACCACATCATCGCTTACCATCAGGTGAGATAGTAGTCAAGCGCGAGCCTACTGACAATAAAAAAAAAAGAAATCCTGCAAATTTTTTACCCGACTACGGCGTCGCAAAGTGTTAGTTGATCATTATGTTAGTATGCATTTATGTTCATTTGTTCCCTCAGGCTCTGCAAAAGACCCAAAATACTTTAAATAAAAAGTAAGTTCAAAAACTAAAACCCGACTACTTAAAAATCACGCTCTAAAAAGTATGAAACATAAAAATGTGCCCGTAAATTTACCGTAGTCGTATGCCACATACCGTAACAAAACAATATATTCTGCAAAGTAGCATACGGCCACGGTAAATTTACGGTTTTTTTTTTTTCATACTTTTTGAGAGCCTGATTTTTTAGTAATCGGGTTTTAGTTTTTGAACTATTTTTTTATGAAAAAAAATACTTATTTATATAACTCACAACACAGTTTAGCAACTGGATAGCAAATTCAAATTCTGTATAGACAATTTGAATTTAGAATTATAGAACGTAAACAGTCACGATTTTTGTTTTATTTTATTTTTTTTATTTATTATCTTTTTCTTGTGAGTGACCTGACGTAGAAGATAAGTTTACATTAAAAGGTTAGGAATCAGAAATCTCCTATGGGCATTTAATACAATCGGTAGTCATGAGTCTGTTTGTTCTTTCTGCATGTGTACCTTTTTAGTTTAACCCTTCTAGGTATAACCAGATAATTCAATGCCCCAAAAGAAAGTCCATTGACTCCTTCCTCGGCTCGGTGTAACATGACTCAGCAGTAACTCCAAGTCTCGACTAATCCACGATCCACGACTACCGCCTATTTGTAGAACAACAATGAGGGGTGATTAGCACGCCCTTTGTTCAGTACAGCCATGTTTTCACATGTTTTGCCTGTAATATTTTGTTAATGTATGCCGAAATTAATATTGCCAAAATGTCGGGTAGGTCGACGTTTGCGGGATATTGTAATTAGTTGTTCTTGATTGCGGAATTATTTAAATTCGAGGTTTAATAAGGATTTTGAATCGTTCTTTGATTTTAAATAATGCAAAATTATTAGCAATGAATAGAATTAGAAAATCGACTGAGTTGTAGCTTGAAAGATTATGTTTACAGATAATTACCAAACATACCATGTCTCTTCTCATACTAACTACGCTGGTCCACAACAACATCATCATGGCCACCCTACTCGTTCTGTGGCGGAAACTGTAAAATGTAACGTGACACAAATTACTTCGTCTATTTTATAAGTAAATATCGGGGGCCTTTGTTCGCGATCAAGATAACTCATCGCAGCCTCGCAGACGATGGCAAGCGAACTAATTACTGCCCCTAGGAGACTATTTGCATGTTCAAGTGGGAGCAGGAAGCTGGTGGCAAAAATAGTTGGTAGGTGCCTTGTTTTTTTTTGGTGTTTAATTGTAATTTGAATCGTAGACGGATGACAAATGAACAAGTAAACTAGCTGCAATCAGTTTGCTGCTAATCTACAAATAATTGGTTTTCTGTGTCATTCCTAGGATTCTTAATTTTATCTGCATCTTGTAGCGGTTTAACTACTTAAGTACCTATGTCACCCATCCATCAACCAATTTCGATTGGCAAATCATAAATCCTGCTTTATGGACAACTGTATATTTCAACTAGCTATCTCAGGATCTTTCGAACCAAACTTCATAAACATTTTAACCGATTTCAAAAAGGAGGAGGTTCTCATTTCTACTGAAATTTTTATGTGTGTCGCCTCAAAACTTTTTAGCAGGTGAAACGATTTTCATGAATTCTCATTTCACCGGTTATGTTCGAGCACCTTACTATAGAACTTCCTCATTCAGTACCTACTGCAACAAAATAAAAACTATTTTTGCAAAAAAATACAACCGACTTTCAAATAAAAAAAAATACTTCAATTTCGGAAGTCGGTGTCAAAAAACGAAGAAACACAAACAGGAATACCAACTGCCGAAATGGAAGTTATTTTCTACTTTGTAGTGTTTTTATTTGGAAGTCGGTTGTATTTTTTTGTAATAGGTATATATATATATATATATAATATGTACCGAAGAACTGTGTCTTTATGAAACCTCAGCTGACTTGTAAACATATTAAGTCATCCTAACCATTTCAGGAAGCCTTGCAACAAATACTCAGTACTCACATACCTCCAAACGTAGAATCTCAGACCTCCTCCCGAAACTATACTTACAAGAATCTACAGCCGCACCAAATTCTTCGCGTTCAACTGCCGTAAATATCTCTGAAGACGTTTCAATATCGTCGGCGCATATTTCGTCATTCCGTTGCCGCGCGTGCATAGTGCGCGAGTGTGGGTGAAGTCGCAAGCCAGCGATGAATGCTGCGCTGTGGAGGACAGCCAGGTATGCGCTTTGTGAGCTATGTGACGTTCGTATGGCAAGGGTTACTATTTTTGAGCTAATTCATTTGTCTGTACTTTACGACATCTACAATCTTTATAGACAGATTTATATGGATGAGTGGCTGCTCCCCTGCATGTCATACAACTCACACACTTGGATATACAAAGAATATTCAAGGGACAGAGTATAGAAGACCCAGCGGGCTATGGAAAGGAGTATCTTGAATATTAGGCTGAAAGATAAACAAAAATCACAAAACATACGAATAAAAACCAAGGTGATACATGCTCTCCAGCATATGAAACAACTGAAGTGGAAGTGGGCAGGTCACGTGGCAAGATTGACAAATGGAAGGTGGACAGAGCTAGTCACTAATTGGTTAGGCCCTAGAGGCAAGAGAGCCAGAGATCCTTCTAGACAGCGATGGATTCGCGATGTTATAAAAAATGCTGGCGAAGACTGGGGAAAGAAAGCGCAGGCAAGGAAAATCTGGAAACTGTTGGAGGAGGCTTATACCCGCCAGGGGGCTTAACTAGAAAGATTTATGTAAATATCTAATGTAAAAATGTCTAAACTTTAAGTATGTTAAGGAAATAAAAAAAATGTTTAATTATTATTACTGATCTTTGTAGAATCTTTTATTTTAAACGATTTCCTACAATCAATCTGCACAACGTTTTGCATTATACGAGTATTCAATTGGCTTCCAGTCCAACCGAATGCAGCTACGAGTACCAGTATTTTACATAAAGCGCCTACCTATCTGACCTCCACAACCCAGTTACTGGGTAACACGATACCCCTTGGCAAGACTGCTTTTCTACAGTCTAATGCAGAAAAAATACATCCCTAGATCATTGGCCAAGGATAGGCAGTTTGTTGGACCAATTCTTCTTTCCTGCTGATGATGACTGATGATGGCCGACTGGCCAGCCGGGTTTTTTGTTCAAATAGTGCTAATTCTCAGGCTTGTTTGAATAAGTAAAAATCTTTAATTTAATAAATACCTATTCAAAACAGCAAGTCAATCACTTTGCAAAAACTAAGCTTAAAAAGAATGAAAATAATATAGCATAAACTTGGAGGCACCAACAAGTTTTGTGGACAAAATAAACAACAAAAAATAAACAAAAAAAACAAACAAAAACCATCAGAGACCGTGTGCCTCACAATTGCCAACTGGTCCAGTTCAGCAAAATGAATTTTACATACCTCAGGATTAAAATTACAAGAATGAATAGGTACGATAAATAAACCACTTCCTTCTTAAATTCTCAAACCGATTTACATTTTTGGTGAACCACTGTTTGTAAAACCAAGAGCACATTCATTTCACTCAAAACGCAAATAAAACGGGAAGCAAATACGAATGAATTCCTTCCCTGGAGTTAATTTTAATATAACCATCACAAAATAATTACCGCCACAGCTGAATCTGCGTTAATGAGATAAAGACGCGTAATGATTGACGCCATTCGGTTCGATATTTGAATTGTGTTATAGAAAAGCGAATCAAGCGAGAGTTTTATAAAATTGGGAAGAGGGACTTCATGTTTCAAGAGCAGTGGTGGCCCAGTGGTAACGGCCCTGACTTACGTATCGTAGATCGTGGGTTCGAAATCAGGCAAGCGCTTTAGTTTGTGTAAATAATTTTATCTTCACTGTTCTAAAAACGTTGAAGGAAAACATCGTCAGGAAACCGCCGTGTCCTCTCCGAACCAAAAGACCGAAGATATATGACATCCATATACCCGCTCTGACCCCGCGTGGTTGATTAAGGCTCATTGCTTCTCTCACAGAGAGGATGCCTGTGTGTGTGTGACGTGGTGGCCCAGTGGTAACGGCCCTGACTTACGTATCGTAGATCGTGGGTTCGAAATCAGGCAAGCGCTTTAGTTTGTGTAAATAATTTTATCTTCACTGTTCTAAAAACGTTGAAGGAAAACATCGTCAGGAAACCGCCGTGTCCTCTCCGAACCAAAAGACCGAAGATATATGACATCCATATACCCGCTCTGACCCCGCGTGGTTGATTAAGGCTCATTGCTTCTCTCACAGAGAGGATGCCTGTGTGTGTGTGCAGTGGGAACATTAAAAGGCTAATGATGATTCATGGTATTTAAAATAAATTGAGTTTCTAACAAAGTCGCTTGATTTACCACCTTAAATTTAAGGCACAAGTAATTGTTGAACAACAGAAAGCTTTTTTTTTACAAATTGCTTCAAGGAGCAATTTATAAATATAAATGTGGATGGATAGACAGGCAGATGGAGCCCAAAAGAAATAACTGAATGAGTAGTCTAAAAGAAAAGTGAGTCAGAGTTAGCAGGACTCTCAATAAGACGTGATGGAAGAAGGAATCGTGATGCACCAACCCCAAATAACAGCGTGCAATGGTTATGGCAGCATATTGCCAACTGGCACTATGTTGAGTTGAGGCATTAATTTAGCTAAAAATAGCTAAATTAATTTTCTAGTTTTCGTTTTGATCACACACAATTTGCTTACTACTCTCTGTTACGGAGCAAAGCCCGAAAATATATTGTCGTAAAGTGCCGCTTGATTCGTTATTCCATAACACCGCCCATTTAACTATTAATGAATCCGGGTTTGAATACTGTTTAAATCGGCGCGCTGATCAATCAGCGCGTATTGTTGGCGCTGAAGAGGCGAATCGGCGCAATAATCACGCACAGCATACGTTTGATTTTGTCGATGTAGGCTTTTGTTATGTGGTCTGTTTCGGTAATCGGTTTTCATTCACATTTGACGGCTTTACTATAAATGTTAACTTATGGATGCCTCTTGTTATAAGTAAACTCAAACTCAAATCATATGTTTCAACTAAATCATTTTTGAAAAAGAATCGGTCAGTCCAAAAGATGAAGCTAGTTGCATATTCCAAAGCTTTTATAATGGGGAAGAGCGTGCTAGAAACTCTATGGCAACACCTATCATTATCATCTTCCTGCCCAAGTCCTGCCCATAAACCAGTTTATTTGGGGTTAGCGCACCGTGTTTTCTTAATAGTCACGGCATCTTCCTAACGTTATCATTTTTCACATAACCCATCTATCCTGTCTTTGGTTTCCGTAATCATCAAGGTACCCTTATAGTTTCGCCATGTCCGACTGTCCGTCCGTAGCTTAACTGAGAGATTCTTAGTACTAGAATGATATAATTTGGCATGGATATAATTATTAATCACGCCGACAAAGTGGTAAAACAAAATGGTGAAAAAATTTAAATGTACCATTTTAAGTTTTGTACTTACACTTAAAGTGGGGATATGTTCTTTTCTCGTCTATTCCATGGTGTGGAGTATCGTTGGATCGGCTATTCAATATAAATATTACGGTTAAAACCATTTTTCGATTCAGGGATCCGTTTGCCTAAAATTAAGTTTTAAATTGCTATTTTTTGTTAGAGTCTGTATCTCTCCTCTCCCGCCAGCAAAATAATTGCTTTTGGACATGTGAAAAAGTTCACGGCAGTAGTATATTTAACGAAATTAAAATGAAAACTATCACAGCTAAGTAGGCTTTACATGTTTACGAGTACAATAGTCGACCAGCTTATAAAATGTACTTTGAAAAGTTAATTTTTCTTTTCGTTGGAGCAATGTTCGATGCTTTCATTGCTTACGAACTTCAGTATTTTTACCTTATTATGTTGGTATAGCTGTTTGTACAGAGCCTTCGGTGCGCGAGTCAGACTCGCACTTATCCGGTTTTTATTGTTGTTTTAAGAGTACCATTATTTTTATTAAATATCGCAACATAATGCTGAGATTTGTCAGTTCTTTTTTTAGGGTTCCGTACCCAAAAGTACAGGTAAAGTACCTATTACTAAGACTTCGCGGTTCGTCTGTCTTTCTGTCTGTCCGTCTGTCACCAGGCTGTATCTCATGAACCGTGATAGCTGGACAGATAAAAATTTCACAGATGATGTATTTAAAATTCTTAAACATTGTTTGTACTTTTTTTTACTATTCTTCTCTGTTTCTTTGTGATGTGTGTTGTTGTTGTGTTGTGTCTATGTCGAATAAATGTTTTCTAATCTATAGTTTTCTATTAAAGTGAAATTTGGTGGTAGGTAAGTACTCGCATCCCCCGCGTTGAAAAGGCAGTGGGTGCTTTGCACTGACTGCTGCCCAACCTCTGGGGACCTCAGGAAGAAGTTTGCCGCCTCTACGTGGGTGTCGTGTTATCGATGGTCCTTTATGGGGCACCTGTTTGGTCACGCAGACTATCAGGTGTCCGACGCTGCAGGACTAAAATTAATAGTCTGCAGCGGAAAATGGCCATTCGTATCGCACGAGGTTTCCGAACGGTATCCTTTGAGGTGCCAACTCTCCTGGCACGCTTTCTTCCGCTGGATATTCTGGCGGACATAGACGCGAGGGTTTATAACCAAATCTGCGCCATCCGCCGGTATGGTGAAAACGTGCCAGGAGTCGCTTTAGTGTCCTGCCGCACTTCAAAGCCTGGCTGAAAAGAGAGGAGCGCATCTCCTGTAGGCTCACTCAGGTACTGACCGGACACGGTTGCTTCGGTGACTACCTGAATAGGATTGGGCGAGAGGCACCAAATGCAAAAAAAAAATGCAAATGCACTGCAATGCAACAATTGCAATTGCTATTTTGCAATGTCGCTTCCAAAATGGTGGCAAATTGCCACCATTTTGGAACATTGATTCTGCACAGCACACGCTCGAGGAGTACTCGGCGTGGGCCTCTGAGTGGCAGATCTTGGTCGCCAAGATCGGGCAAGACCTGTCTCTGCTAGCAGCTATGAGGGCCATGCTGGCAGAGACAGAAAATTGGAGGGAAATGGCCTCCTTCTGTGAGACTGTGGTGACCCAGAAAGAGGCCGCCGAGCGGGATCGTGAGAGGGCCGATCCCGCTCGAAGAAGAAGGCGTCGGGGAGGCAACCGCCTCGATGCCCAAAACGCCGAAACCCCGCCTGCAGGTGGGACTCCGGCGAACCCTGTCCGCCCACCAAGTGACTTCAGGAAAGACGGCAGCACAGTGATCACGTGCTGCCGTGCACAGCGTGGCTCAGGGGAGGTGATTATTTCAGTCTTCCCAGGGGATAAGCCCTAACATACGTTTCACAGAGGGGGTTCCGGGGTGGACTTTTAATAGGTGACCCTTTCTAGGTGCTGATGGTGATCACCAGGGTGGTTTTAGTGAGGTAAAATCTCACACTCCTTGGTTTTTGCCCAAAAGTCCAGGGCCTATTGAAGGTTTCCCCCTGTTAGCAAAAAAAAAAGGTAATTACTCACAAAATATTCAAAGTATGACAATTCAGGGGCCAATAAACAGTATTGTAAATGGAAACCGTTTCGTCTAGACAGTCTATTTTTGCAGTAATACCTACCTACGGTAAATAGAATTCGAAGGTAGCTCATCAATAATTCATTATAATGAAACAAATATTATGAAACATCGAAACTGACCAAATTTAGATCGATGATAAGTGCAGCACCTGTTTTTATGAATACTCAATTAATTGTTACTATTAAAACACGAGATACGTGTCTACACACATAACAAGCATAACACTATTTAATTATTATAATTTACTAATACAGTTATTAGTAATTTCGGACTTTAGATAAGACTTATAATTGAATAGCAAATTTTAGTGTCGATTTATATTTCTTAATTTTTGTGTAACAAAGGTATCTGAAATCAAGTACTTTGTTTATTATTAAGCATTTCTAGTAAAGGAACCAACTATCATTAAATTTATCTGTTATAAACTGATTTTTAGGGTTCCGTACCCAAAGGGTAAAAACGGGACCCTATTACTAAGACTCCGCGGTCCGTCTGTCTGTCTGTCACCAGGCTGTATCTCATGAACCGTAATAGCCAGACAGTTGTAACTTTCAAAGATGATGTATTTCTGTAGCCGTTTTAACAACAAATACTAAAAACAGAATAAAATAAATATTTAAGTGGGGCTCCCATACAACAAAAATGTTTTTTGCGATAACGGTACGGAACTCTTCGTGCGCGAATCCGACTCGCACTTGGCCGGTTTTTTGTTTTTTCTTACTCTAGGCAAATATAACTCTTTTCACAACCCAAACGACACAGATACATATTATATTTTATCTCAAAACAAAGCGTCACAACTTAAATTATCAATGAATAATCTCCTCTACAAGTTAGAGGAGAATTTATTTAATTCCCGTTGATCCGCACGAGAGCTAATAAATTATGCAAAACATTAATCTAATGCACTGAGTCACCATGATTTATTGTAGGGCAACAGGTGCCTAATAAGGGTTAATATCGGAAAATATTTGAAATTTATTGTGGTCAACATGCCTGCTTGGGACGCTTTTGATGCAATAAGTTTTAATAAATGAATATTTCAAGTCTCGACTTTTTTGTGACAGTTATGTGTTAAGTGTGTCATACAAACTGCACTAGAGAATCTCGGTAATCATGGTTGAAGTATATCATGTTGTGGGTAACTACTACCCGATGCAAACATGACCGATAAATAAAAGAATAATATACTTTCATCTACATAATATTATGTACATGCATAAGAAGGCAAGGGCAGTTCTCATAGTACACAACAAAATAACCGTGGAGGTTTGCCGCTTTTTTTACCCGACTATGGCGAAGCAAAAAGGAGGGTTATGTTTTTGACCGGTATGTGTGTTTGTAGGTATTTATGTTCATCTGTTTCCCCATAACCTCTAAACTACTTATCAAAATTTGAGAAATGAGGTGTCGTTGGAAGCGTCTTGTTTGTCCGCTGCTTATAGGCTAGGTGACGTCTCATTAAATTGTATATGGCTCCTCTAGAGGGCACGAAGACAAAAATTCACAAAAAATTCAGCCCACCCCATCATGTTAGTATCATTGAACATGGATTTTAAAATGAAGGTAGGGTTTGGTACATCACATTTTTTGTCAAGCGTACCGTTTGCGAGGTATATCCCGTCAAACTCATACAAACTATCTTTTTTACCCGACTACGACGCCGGCGTCTCAAACTCCACTCTTGTAACTTTTTTTATTATTATTATTGATGGGCTCGCGCTTGACCACTATCTCAACAGATGGACCTTATGCATTATCTAGATACATCATGTAAAACAACAAACCCTAAACAGAAAAAATGTGATGAGACTTTGCAAAACCCCCAAATACTTTAAATTAAAAATAAGTCCTAAAACTAAAACCCAAATATCGAAATATCACGCTCTAACAAGTATGAAACAAAAATGTAAGTTACGTACGTATATTTCCGTAAATTATTGCTTTGTTACGATAGATGGCATACGACAACGGTTAATTTACGTGAATATTTTCTTGTTTTATACTTTTTAGAGTGTGATTTTTCAGTAGTCGAGTTTTAGTTTTTGAACTAATTTTTTTGGTCCTCGTAAAACATGCAGTCATTCTGACGAAGATTATACTGTAGAACTAAGTAAAAATTAATGACGCACTTACTCAAAGAAAATCCACTAAAACAGACTTAAATTAAAACCAATCTTATATCCCACTTAAACCAGAATTACCCTCCATATTCAACACTAACATCTGCAAAGTGAGCTTCAGCAGTAGCAGTCCCCAGGTATGCGGCGCTCAATATTGTATCAAGCCGAGCTCGGGATTCACATTACCGCGCCCTGATGAATTTAATCAAAATCAAAATCAAATAGTTTATTTCAAATAAACCTTAGAGGTACTTTTGAACTGTCAAAAAAAAAAAGACTTCGGTTGCAAATTTGCAAACGTTAGTAGGTCTCAATGGAGAAGAATTTGCAAGAAACTCTAAGCACACTCTTTTCCATCAGTTTTAATTACAAGTTTTTGGTTACATCATTCTTTTAGAAAAAATACATATATAATATGTGAGAACGATGTAAAAAGAAATGCACGTAAAAACGTCTAGAGTAACAAACAATTAGAAAAAATACAATAACAGGTCGAGGCAGCTAAGTTATGACCAATCTAAACTGATGGTGCCCGTTCACGAACATGACGCATGGATCGGCACCACTCAGTTCAACCATCATGAAGGAAACCGAATGATCCAACACATGTGCCACCATCAGAGAGAAATTAGAAAGAGCATGATACACTCAACTGCCAGGGCATACAGAAGTCAACGAACGACACATAGGTACAGTGAATGGTAGATTTACAGTTGGAACACAGTACTCACACATGTGCTGGTAGTTATATAATATTAAAAGTAATTGAGTTTATACAATACAAATTTATTCATACAGTCTTCAGCAGGTCAAACAATACTTTAAAACTTTTCTGCCCATTACTTGTTCTTGCGCCCTAGTGGCTGCGGAGCACGACCAGCATTGAGCCAAGCATTTTTATCAGCGATGCAATCCCCCAACTTAATATGCTTGCCTGCATAGTGTGCGTTTTATACAAGTTTTAAATTACGTCTCATTCAGTTCTAGAATGTACGGAGGTATTAAATATACACCAATAATAAAGAAACCAACTTAAGCAAACATTAATTAACACCGCTACTATATCCCTCAAACCCAGAATTACCTGCATCATATTCCACACTAACGTTTGCAAAGTGAGACAGCTTCTAAATCGATCAGCTAGCCAGCAGCACCAGTCCCCAGGTATGCGGCGCTCAATATTGTGTCAAGCCGAGTTTCGAATCCACATTACCGCGCCATGTTATGCATTTAATAAAGCCGTAATACCTATGCTAATATCGTGTCACTTGGGCCACTGGGAAAGTGAAGCAGAATGTTCAGTTCGTAAAAATCTTAGGACGAAATCTTGATGTGAATTTGATGGTGTCTTTTTAGTATACCAAGACCAAAAATACACCACAAAATGTGCAGAGCGTAATGAGCTATGTTTGTTGGAGTTCGAAAACCCTTGAGCCCTTGAGTCCAAAAGTCTTGTTCTCATCATTTAAGGTGTGGTAAATACTGTTTCATTATTTATGCTGTGTCTCATTTATCGAAGAATATCTAGTCTTCTAAGAATTTGGATTATCGGTATCTTGAACAACATCTTGTTTCTTTATTTCAGTTATTTTAATGTAACTGTAACTTTATTCTGAGTCATTCTAAGACAAAGTACAACGCATTATGATGAAGGAAACTTTGATTAGAATCGCCTAAGTACCTACATGTAGTAAGCAAGCAAAGTTATTAGTTTGCTTTCTTAGTTGTTTAATCAAAGGAATGAATTTAATGATTGTAAGTCAATTTACAGTTCAATGAAAATCATGTTGCTAGGCTTGAGAGTTTTATTGTTTAATGCAAGTTTTCATCTCGATCATTTTACTTCAATGAAACCGCACAGCCTCCTATCAGGCTTATTTACCATTTCGGAACCTTCCACCTACTATATCGCCACATCTGACGTACTGCGGTCCCCATCACGTCAGCACGTAACCCGCGAGCTCGCAATATACCAACGTGCCTATTGGTGTTCACGTGCCACGACTCACGACTCACGTGGATACTTCCTGACGCAAACACAACTTAGATTAGCTATGGGTTTCACTAAGTTTTGGTAGCAACATAAATTCTCATGTGTTTGATTTAAGCCTGCGTCATAGTGGAGTATTACCTGTCTTCTTCTATAAATAAAGGATGTGATAGAAATAGGCTATAATGTTATTAATAAAATGGACAAATTTTATTTATTCTTTAATTTCAACTAGAAGAGGTCGGTGTTTTCTATCTAATTGCTCTAAAAAGTTAATTAAAGATTCTTTTAAAAAACATAAAATCTGTAATTGGTCACATCAAATGAGACCCTTGTTGATTTACCTACAAGGATATGATTTGAACTTACATTCGCTAGCATAAAGATTCGAACCTTTACGCTTCAACTTAAACTTTGATCTTCTTTAAGATGCCCTTCAAGCTCAGGTTTAAGGATTTCACGAGCACAGTCAACGCCCTAATCTTCATTAAACCGAAATTCAAAAACATCTCTTATACAAATCACAATAAAACCATCCTCACTCCGCTGATTATTATTTTTCAGCACAAAACAACAAGCGTCAAACATCCCCATAAAACTCAGCCCCGAGCCAGAGCCTAACACGAAACTTTAACACAATTCTAAACAAGAAACACCAACTTTCTGTTATTACTCTTCTTTATTTTATTATCAAAAATGTTTACGAGTCATTATACGAACTCCCGTCGTTTCGGGGCCTTGATAAAGATAAATTTGCTCAGCAATTGCTCTGATGATTAATGATCATGAACAACAGGTGAGGCTTTTTATATTTGGCTCTAATCCCGCCTAGTTACCTCCGTGCCAGCTCCTACCTACCTCCGTCCGTATTGTTTTAAACCTCGCTTGGGAACGCGCCGTCACTCAGGGTGACGTGTTTGGTACACTATGACATTTTTTTAATCTTTTCGAAAGTCAAGTTGATTAAAAAATCGTGTATTGTTACGTTTTTGACGTCGGATTGGAAATAAAGGAATGTTCGTTGTGACGGGCGACGGGAGGACGCTTCCAGGAAATTGTTCGAATTGAGGGATTTTAGTTACGTTGGTGTCAGTCTGTCACAGCTGTTGGTGTACGTCATAGGTAAAAGCTTGTAAATTTCTGTTAACTGAAGGGTTGGTTTAAGGCCCAGTTATTTGATCCGTAGTTAACTCAACCAATAGTTAAATAAACTTACACTTTCAGTACACCATTTTCCTTCAGTTGTTAACCTCATAAATGAGTTAATTATTTTACCATTTTAAGACTAAACACGTTTCACCAAAATTTGAAACCATTGGTTAGCCATTGGTTGAGTTACTTGGCCTTAGAGATATTATGTCGACTAGTACACTTAGTCGTCCTGATGTCGTGCGTGTTCGGCACCGGCATCGCACTGCACTCTTGGTGTACAAATTGTATGGAAAAATCAACCGATCACACAACACAGCAGTCCAGCACCAAACGTCTAAATTGAAAGAGGCCTTAGTGCAGTTATTAAGCTTATACTGAGGCAAATTTCACAACAGGACGCCTCGGCAATTACTCATATCTTATGGTAAACCCTCAAACTATGAACCATGACTTTGTTATACAGGACTTCCTAGAACAAGATCCAGAGCTGCACTGATATTTATGACATCATCATCATCATCATTTCGGCCGAAAGATGCCCACTGATGGACATAGGCCTCCCTCAAGCGTCGCCACACTGATCAGTTATGTGCGTTTTGACATAAATGACATTCACACACACAATTTGAAATATTCATAAAACCACCATAATATGAGACGCGATAGTGCAGGCAGAAGTAGAATGTTACCACGTCCACGTGAGTGTGTGATGTGCTAATGAATAAACGATTCCGGACGTTTTATGCGATACCCCTGGATTATGGCCCCCATGGCACTCGCTCACTTTACAAACACGCGCGTTATTTTGTTGTTGCGGGTTCTAGCGCAGAATTATGGGGTATTAAGGGGGCCTTTATTGAAATTATTTAGCTTAATGTTATGGTCGATAGGAAAAATTCAATGGCGTTGGTTTTAATCAAGGGGGTGTCATCAGTTTGGCAAACGGAAGGGTCCTTGTTGATACTGTTTTAATGTAATGATTACTGCTAACGACTCAGGATGATCAAGCGAGTGATAGATCCTTTGTTTTTGTTTTGTACTACGGTGTTGTTTCGAAACCTTAGGCTATTTGAGACCATTTTTATTCTGATAACAAAATATCTGCCTGTGTTCCCCGAAAGGATAAGCAGCGGTACACCTATAGTACCTCCATGTTTCGTCAGTTATGAGTAAGTCCCATGCTATAGGGGCGAATCTAATGCCTTAAATCGGGCATTAATCCAGAGTCCAGACTGCCACTGAGAAAATCCAGATGGAAAAACCCAATAACACTTTGCCCGACCAGGGAATCGAATCCAGGATCACATAAATAAAAATTTAACATATTTTATTTCAACTAAACCTTACATAGATAGGTACTTTTTGATTGTTAAAGAAAACATTAATCTAGTCGCATATTCGCAAGCGTCAGTAGGTCTCTATGGAGTAGAATGTGCAAGGAACTCCACGGACACTCTTTTCCATCAGTTTTAATTACAAGTACTGGTTACATCATTCTTGTTGGAAAATTACATATATGTGAGAACGATGTAAAAAGAGGTGTACGTCAAAGCGTCTAGAGTAAAACAAACAATTCAAAAAAACAATAAGTACGTAATTAAAAACAGGCCGAGGCAGCTAAGCTAAGACCAATCCCAACTGATGGCGCCCGTTCACGAACATGGTGCGTGGTTTGGCACCACTCAGCTCAACCATCACCATTAGAGAGACATTTGAGAGAGCATGACACACTCCCAACTGCCAGGGCACACATAAGTCAACGAACGATATTTAGGTACAGTAAATGGTAGATTTACAGTTGGTACATAGTACTCACACATGTGCTGCGCAGTTATATAATACTAAAAGAAATTGAGATTATGCAATACAAATATATGCTCAGCAGTAGCGCTTGCAACCACTATACCAACGAAGCAGTCGATTTTTCTGATCATCCGCTACTGAGTAAAACTGCGCTTGTCGAAAAGATTAGTGAGCCCAATAAAAAGTATGACAACACAAGAATCTCACGCCTTCGCCTCATTTGAGGTAGGCAGAAGTTACAGAACACCACAAAAATTTACAAATAACATCTGGGAGCCCGGGACCAACGGCTTAACGTGCTTGCCAAGGTACGGAGTAATCTCGGTATGTTAAGATGCTCACCCATCTTCTGACCGACCTCGGCAATTTTTGCTTAACCTTGAAGGTCGGCCCGTCTGTCTGGCTGTTAAGGCGATATATACGCCCCAATGTAAACGCAGTACTGGCCGTGCGCCCGCTCGATGCCAAAATATCAATATTGAATCTAATATCATTTTGAACAGTTTTGTTTGCAAAATATTATTTGATTTACATATGCTATTTCAGTTACGAAGAAATTTCAGCCATCAATTTTTCTGTGTAAAAATATTTTAAACATCCAAGTCGTTTTGAAGGAGTATCCAAAAGTTGCGCAAAATATCGTGTTGTAAATTATTTTTTTAAAGCTATTAGTTACACGAAAAAACCTTGTTTCAAAAATAATGTACATGAAACAATTTTTTTTTTGCAAATCTTAACCTAGCCGTTACTGAGGAGTATGCTTTAGAAAGTAACCGTTTTACGGCACTAAAGCGGTGGAAGGCGCCTAACAGTTAGCGACGAGCTCCTCAACCCCAGCATACCTACGCTTCGACACTCTTCGACTCTCCATATTTTCGACACTCTTAGCATACTCACTCAATTTATTCCAGCTTGCAATAGTCATAAGTTTCTATATCATTTTGATCTAAACAATAGTATTTTGCACAAAGTGACCGTCTAGAGGACGTAGTCTCGCTGAAATAGGTTATGTAAATGCAAAGAATATAAGTTCATATCAACATCGGCGATGCAAGCCGCCAGGTTGCGGTGGAAACATACTGCTGCAAATTGTGCAGAAAAACGAAGATACGATTCCACGAAGAGTTTAAGGCCTTATTTATACAAATCGCCGAAGTGTTTAGTAACGGTTAAGCAGATTCTACATTCAATAGGGATGTTTCCTGTGTAGAAAAATGATAATTTTATTCATTTTAGTTTATTCCGTCAGTGAGATTATCAAATAATATTGGTCCTGTATTTTTTGCTTTATCAAATAAATATAAACTGACAAAGATAAAGCGTATCAAAGTTCAGGAGTGGAGGCTTCTGACGTCACTTTGTCAGTATAAAGTGTAGCACACTGTGATGTCAAACGATATTTCAATGCACTGTATTATCGTATTTTTTTGTTTACGTGGCAAAAGAAAAAATACATGTCCAATATTTTTAGGTTATCTAACTGACGGACTAAATAGATATGTTTTGTCAACTACCCTATTCTCATTCTTTCCATGACACAAAGCAAAGGGAGAGGTACACCGCTAACCTCTTGGATGACAACTATTCAGAAAGACATGAAGAAGAGCAGTCTATCGACTGTTGATGCTTATTAGCGGAACAAAAGTAGTGCCTCAAAAATAGGAAAGCCAACCCCAAGCAACTGGAAGTGGAAGAAGAAGTAATTCTCTTATCATCTTCCTGTCTTTGTCCCATATTACTTGGTAGCTCTTTATAAAGAATTAAACTTTTTCTAATAAGTCGCTAACCAGTATCGATATATTTTTATAAAATAATGGTATTCCAACAAAACTTATGAACAATATTTGACCTGATAAAGGCCGCAGGAACTCCACTGGATGCGAGAAGCACAGGACCAGTTGATGTGACGACACATGAGGGAGGCCTATGACCATCAATGATGAAGGATAATATTTGTATCCTACACAATATGATAATTTAATGCTCGAAGATGTGTTTTGAGCTGCCATCTAATTGCTTAGAACTGAAGAAAAGGCACAAAATATTTTGACGATAAATGAAAAAAGTCTAATTTACGTGTTTAGTCTATTATGAGCCGATCTCTGTAAAAAGAGCGGTGGCCTACGAAAACCTCCAAAACATACATATTACTAAGAAAAACCTTAATTACATTTGAATCTACCTGGGAATCAAACCCAACTTTATTAGTCTGGCTAACGAGACGACCTCTATAAAACACAGGCGTTAAAACATAATTTATATGAAGCTAGTACCGAGGCCTTAAACCTGTGGCTCCTACATATTTAAATAAACTACGCCTCTACATTATACCTACATACACATGTAATTCCTTCGTGTACGCAAATTAATGACAAATTTTTCTTGTGAAGGATATTATCCTGAAGTGATGTATTAATAGGTAATCCAGTCTTTACGTAAAGAGTTATAAATATCTATAGTTTTAGTCAACATTATCGGTTAAGTAATTACAATAACGGTACATAACTTTAGTTTGCGTTTTTTCAACTAAGTATTTCGGTTCATCAGTATTTCAGCCATAAGACATCCACTGGTGGACATAGGCCTCCCCCAGGCGTCACCACACTCAGTATTTCGTTTACAATCGAATAAAGCTGCCTATATCCTCTACATCCCAGTTACTGAACTTATCAGACATTTGGGTTTCCCTGTAACGACATACAGCCAAAATCAATGATTTAAAGTTGTTTTCGATACACGGTTTCGACTTGCAATGTATGATAACTGATCATTTTATTGTACTATCTACTGCAATATATGTCGTGTGTTTCAACAATGAACTTCTTAACCTTAGTAATACTCTTCTGTCGCAGGTTTGCTGGAAGATTTTTGTTTTAATTCAGCAGTCCGTTTGTGCTCATCTATCTCGATATAATTATCTTTTTTAATTCAGCAGTCCGTTTGTGCTCATCTTTCTCGATATAATTATCTTTTTTAATTCAGCAGTCCGTTTGTGCTCATCTATCTCGATATAATTATCTTTTTTAATTCAGCAGTCCGTTTGTGCTCATCTATCTCGATATAATTATCTTTTTTAATTCAGCAGTCCGTTTGTGCTCATCTTTCTCGATATAATTATCTTTTTTAATTCAGCAGTCCGTTTGTGCTCATCTATCTCGATATAATTATCTTTTTTAATTCAGCAGTCCGTTTGTGCTCATCTATCTCGATATAATTATCTTTTTTAATTCAGCAGTCCGTTTGTGCTCATCTATCTCGATATAATTATCTTTTTTAATTCAGCAGTCCGTTTGTGCTCATCTATCTCGATATAATTATCTTTTTTAATTCAGCAGTCCGTTTGTGCTCATCTATCTCGATATAATTATCTTTTTCAAGTGTTTCGTGACTTTCTGTCAGCGGAAACGATTAGCCAAAAGTTCAAATGGGATTTACGAGTGCAAACGACATCTTATTTAGTCAAACCCAAACATTTTGGATCTTTGACACTACTCTGATGGAATATCTCTTTGTACAGAGCCCCAGTCGTCTCCGCGTCAACTTGTTCCCCGTGTCTGTCCGTCCTTCAAGCCCGCACTTGCGCCACGGCGTGTCTTGGCAAAGCACCACTATAGTTCTTCTCAAATTGTGATTTATTCGCGACAAATGTCGAAATAAACCGTAGCCGCCGTTTTATATTGCAGCCCCTGTGCCTTTTATTTACATCGCACTTATAAAGATTCGAGAGCGTTTTTAGGCCAGCGAGAGGTGTGGAAATAACTACGGCCTGTATATTGTGCAGAAGTGTACAAATGGTGGGATTTAAGCGCCTATAGAAATTAGGCTAGAGTACAATTACGTATAACCGGCGCAGAGGCCATTTGTTTTATGTTGGTAATACATTCTTAATTGAAGAGTATCTAGTTACTTTTATTTAAGATATCTACACGGAAGAAGAGATAGGTCTAAACCCAACAATCAGGTTTTAACCGGATTGATTACTCATCCATGTAGACGGACAAAAGATGGTTGGATGGAAGCCTAACATTCAGATTTAATCACTTGAAAGTAATGGCAGAGCTATTGAGCTATTTTCTAAAAAAACTTATGGTACTATCGTTAAGGTATGCTATAGAGTTTTAAAAACAATGAAAGTGCACATAATACCTCTTTAAGAGAAGGTACGACAGATGAAAGATAAAGCTCTATGTAAAAGGTACCCATTCCGCATTTTATTTGCATTGACTTGAATTTTTACGTTCACGACATAATAAAGATTTTAAAGCACATTTTGAATCTCGTAAAAATTGAATTTTGCTATTATTTCCGATCAATGAAATCACAAGCCTGATTGAATTCATTTTGTCGTAAATTAATAAAATGCATAAAACCTTTTTTTATCTTACATGCATAAAACATTCATCCAGACGGTATAAGGGCGCGGTCCCATGTGTGTGATACGAGTATGTACATTCATTTGTAAGTATAGCCCTCGATGGAACTGCGCCCTAAAAAGTGTCCATAGGACACGGAAGTACTCTTTGATGCGCGATAGAATCTTTTAAGCGTCATAAGCAGTAGCAAAAGTACATAATAACGTACAAACGATTGGCAACGATGGCCTTCTGTAATTGAAGGAGTGCATTAGTGAAAAACTTTATTTCTTTGCAAATTGTTGCTTTACTTTGGGAAAGTACACCTTTTTTTAGAGGTACTCAATAAATAAATTGGCTCTTATTATCTACTCTAATGTTTGCGGCTCTCAACCCTAAAATAGCAAAAATTACAGAACAGTGTAACTTCAATACCAATCTTGTGCAAACTTTTAACAGAAATCGTCAAATATGCTTTTCTATGTATCTTTGCTATTCTATCTTACAGCTGGGCTAAGATCTATTTCTCTCTTTCTACAAAATTCTGTCGTTTTTTAGTGCTGGCCAGACCTTTCTTTTTATCCAAACATGCTTAATGTCGGAATAAAGAATGCTGACTGGTAAATCCCCAAGATAATTCATCCACAAGCACAGAAACTCTTCCACTAAATATACTCCTTCCGTACACAAGCACTTTACCACATCCAACCAAACCCAGAATTGAACTACAGATTTATCTTTTCTCACTAATAATATAAGTGTGTAAGTGTTGATAAATTTGCGTGTGGATGTATGTTTGTTACTCAATCACGCTAGATCGGCTGAACGGATCTGGATGAAATTGGCAAATAGATTAGAGTCTGGAAGGGCACATAGCCTTTTTATCCCGGTATAATGTTCCCTTGGGAAGATAAAACAATTATCACGCGGGCGAAGCCGCTGGCAGAAGCTAGTAGTATATAAACCGCTAATATCCCAAACATTATGAGCCGCATCCTAGCCCCAATTACGGACAGCATTTGCGCTCATATATATTTCAGTATTTATTCGCGGGGAAACAAAGCGGATTTCCCTAGAATAAAGCTAATAATACCGAAGTATCGGGGAGGAGTGCGGAACAAAAGCGGTTGTCGGATTTATTATTTTGTGAGGTACTCGTGACTACGTTTTAGCAAAGTAATCACTTAATTGCGTAAGTGATTAGCATCTTAATTGCGTAAGTGAATTCGACGAGTGTAAATCATTGTTGCGAAGTTCGTTACCGCGGTGTACGTTACCGCGAAAGTTTACTATTGCGACGTTCGTTGTTGTGAAAGTTCATCACCGCGACATCGCGTTGCGATAGTAAACTTTCGTAGTAACGTACATACGTTACTGTAAAAGTTTACTATTGCGACACGAAATTTCACGAAAGTTCTTTTTAGCGATGATTGTAGTTTTGAAAACACGCTATTGCGGTGTAGGTCATGTAAGATAGTTGCTGATACTGGTGATAGTGGAAATATTATATAAGTAATAATTACTAATAAATGAGCAGAAGTTGTAAGCAAATTTAATTATAATTGGACCTAAAGATAATAATAATAAAATCAACATCAACAAATGTATCTGTCTATGTATACTAAAAAAATCAACATGATCAAAATGTATGTAGGTGCCTATCTAAGTATTTTGCAAACTAGGTACTTAATCTACATAAATAACACATAGACATGTATAGATGTTTTCTCTGCCGGCTACTGAACCTACAACGTACTCTACAAATTTGATAGGAATCACACATAAATGCAAAATAATGCTCTATAAAAACTTACTAAGTACATATGAATTTGAAAAGTTACTTTGGTACTTGCCCGGATTTGACCTCAAGCTTGAGAGGCAAGGTTTAAGCCGCTGGCCCACCACGATATATACCTACTTAGATAGGTACAAGAATGTTGTTTATGTTGATTTTGTTATTATTATCTTTTGGTCCAATTATAACTTTTGCTCATTTATTAGTCATGTCCAAAAATATCATATTTTCACTATCACTAGTACCAGCAACCCTCCTACATGTACTACATCGCAAAAGCGTGTTATCGAAACTATAATAATCGCAGTATAGAACTTTCGTGACAGCGTACATCGCAATGGTTTATTTTCGCAGTAACGTAAACCGCAGTAAAGAACTTGCCCAACGTCACGATAATAAACTTTCGCAGTAACGTTCATCGCGGTAATGAACTTTCACATCAACAAACGTCGCAAAAGTAAACTTTCGCAGTAACGTACGTCGCGATAACGATGTTCGCAACAATGATTAACACTTGAATACGACAAGGCAAAGTTTGACCGCCATCAATCGACCAATCTCATTCGAGATGAAAGACGCGATGTGGATTTCCGTCTATGTGATTGCTCGAATTATGGCGTCAAACCTTTTGCCTTGCCGAATTCACTTACGCAATTAGGGTGCTCGTCACATTGACAGTCATTATGTGCTACACAATTACTGGGTTGTAAAGAGGGGAAAAATAGTGGCACTTTATCCATTATTCCGGGTAGACTAGAAGCCGACCCTAAACAATTGTCAAATGGCTGGGCAGATTGATTCTTTTCTAAGAGTTAAAAAGATCGGTTACTTTTGACTACTCAAAGGAAAAGGTCCAAAATGTAAACTAAAATGCCCAGAAATCTATGCGAACTAACTGAATGCAGATTATTACATTAATATTATTGTAACATAATCAACGAGAAGAGAGACGACAATAAATAGATAATTTTCAGTGTATTTACAATCGGCAGCTTCCATAGTTACATCGTCGTGTCATTATCTTCTATGTGTCGGTACCACACACAGTTGGATTTATGTCTGTGGTCGGTACAAACGACAGCATGACTGATTTTGGTGCTAGTATTAAGATAATTCTTAATAGATAATGATTTTAAGGCATAGGTACTTTGTCAGCTTATAGCTCTGATACCCCGTGGATTTGGGGTATGTGACTTGGGTAGAGTTATTTCGCTCATTCTGATCAATCGATCGGCATGCAATTTAGTCGTATGATTTCTGGGTTAATTTTGAAACCGTCTCCTTTAAAAAAAATAGGAATATGAACATTGCAAAGAAAAGGGTTAACTCTTACATAGTTATGAAACGTGTTCTGAAAACAATTAAAGAGACATGTGCGTACAAATTACATTGTTTTAAAGAAAACGTGGCTTGTAGAACCCGTTTCCAATAAACCTAGTACAGTTGTATATTCTGTTTGCTATGGCAAGTCTTTCTCCAGGGTTATACGTTCTTTTTTCACATTTTTCTTCATGTAACACTATCCCGCTACCTGCAGTCCCTTGACCCCCGCGAAGTTCCCAATCGTCAATCCCGAGCGCCCGAGGCGAGGACTCGTTGTTAACTATGACAAACACAATTACCCACAACACACAACGCAGCTCACCACACACACAACAGCTCAACGTAACACAACAACTCAACACACGCAGGACATCACTATGTGCTACAAGTGATTACGGGCACAACCAATCACTTGATGAGACCTTGGGTTATAGTTGGACCTAATTGGGATGATGTATATCCTTTAAGAAAGGTTAAAGGTCAAGTTTGGAGCGTGTATGTCAGGTAAACAACATATTAAGGTTACAAGGCGAATCTAATTGAATTAACTGTAAACCAGTGTGTCCAGTGTGTCCTATAAAGAATGTATCGTTTGATATTGTGTTTAGTTTGTAAAGCACCTTTTTGCAAGAGAAAAAACTCTATTTATGTACACAACGTAAATAGTTATTTGTCTTTGATCACCTTTTGTACTCATCATTTGATCAACTATGGAGCCAAATCCGTCATTGCAAAAAAAAAACATCAACTGTTTTCTTCGTCAATTATTCTCGAACTATGCGACCACAAATGTGTAGAACAGCTCACTTTTCTCACAACGTCGGTGTTAGTCACATACATCGAACAAAAAGCGTGAGATTTTTCACCCTACCATATTTCATCTTACGTATTTATATTTATTTAATAAGCTTTATTTGTTTAATATGATGATGCGCCTGAAAAATACCTTCCATTAACCTAAAAAATACCTAACCACAACTCGTTCACAACAATCTACCTACCGCCACACTAATAATATTACCGAAAACGTTCCATATCACAACTATATGAGCAGTACACCGGCGGAATGCTGAGCAGTCTGGTTCGGTGGGTTCCCTCAGCTCGGGATGATGCGGGAAGAAAATAACGTATCCGCCCAATTAGTCTAACGTACGGTTATCCCGGCCCACTGCGCACATAGCAATGAGCTATCTGCTACTTTATTTGCCAACTTCTGATGAATATTATGTTTGCGGAAGATTTGGGGGATCGCAATTGGTGAAGGGTTAATAGAAATTATTATTTATGAGGAAGGTAATGTGGTACATTAATTGGCTCTAAATGAATTATTTGATAAAATTTGCTGTACATATTTATGCTGAAAATCCTATCAATAACTTTAATAATCTTATTATTTCCCTGGATCAGATCTCCTTTTTTAATTCGCCTTTTTGTGGGAAAACCCATAAAAAGCCCTCATGGATACTAACCATCTGGGGTGAACAGAGCGTTATGTCAGATTCTCACCGACTAGACCATAGTTTCTATCGCTACCATGAGTCGTCAAAAAAACGAAGGTTGAAATATAAGTGAGTAGGTTTTTTTGCACGTCTCTTAATACAACCTAAAGTTTATATTACCTTTTATTTTTCAGGAATTCAGCAAATATGACTGTTACAAGAATCCAAGCACTTCTAAAGGGAAGGCGAGCATTCCATCAAACTAAATCCTAAACTCAGCATTAGCGACACAACAAGCCGAGCTAAGTCACAACGTCCGAACACACGTAATCCGCTAACCCCCAAATAAATAACGCATAAAGGTGGGGTCGTGACGGCGACGGGGGCACATTCCTCATAATCCCGGGTTATCTTTATGAAAACTATCCGCTGTACATCAGTATGCTGCGGCCGACGCCAACCAATCCGTCAGCGGTGGCGCACGTGATGCGAATCGCTTTGTGGGTCAATGAGGTAGGGACAATGGAAGTGGTGTCGTTTGTCCTGACTTCTAACATGGGAATTGAATGGACCACTTTGTTGACGGCAACAATGTTTTTTTTAAGTGATCTAATGCTCTAGATAGTACCATATTCTATTAGCGGGAACGATTCTCAAATAGTACAAGGAATTGCGCTACCGTAGTGATAATATTTTTTTCCACAATCGATGACAAAACCTTCAAATGTATGGGATAGAATGTCACTTTGCCTAGTGCACCTGGGACTAATTTGCAAACTGACGTTTGATACTTTTGCCACCGTTTGCTAATATTTGTCAAGGCTGTGAGAATCCGGTGGGTGCGAAAGCCACAGAACCGATCAGTGTGGCAACGCTTGGAGGAGGCCTATGTACAGCAGTGGACGTCCTTCGGCTGAGATGATGATGATGCTAATATTTTGATATAGCTTTTGCTGAGGCCACAGGAGACATTCAACCTGTTGCCTCAGCAACATACCATAAAATATGAATAAAACATAGTCAGAAGCATTAAATTACCGCGAAACCCATAGCATCGATGGGTCATCATAAGCCCGTAACAGTCCGCTGCTGGACTTCGATGGGTAATCGTAAGACAAATATACGGTCTATTGCAAATCCTGCTCGACAGAAACTTTCTCAAACAATTACGTTTACCTCTTGGTCACTGTGGCAAACAAACACCGCTCATGGCTTCGAAGGGTACAACCTGTTTGCTATTTACCTTCAGTCCGTGTACGCAGGCCTCTCAGAGGTCCAATTGATAATAACGGGCCAAGATATCACCATGATTGCTGGTAATGGAATTTAGGGTAAGAGGAAGAAGGAAAGGAAGTGAATTAGGATGCCTATTTCTGTCCTACATTAGTTTGTTTATGTTCGAAAGGTATGGAATCAGTTCATTTTACAAGCTTTTATTTAACTTGCAATGAATGTATGTATGTATATAAGTGTGTTTGGGTAAATTTTTGCAACTGAATTTTAAAGCAGTTATCCTCCATCGATTAAGATGAAATTTTGCATACACGTTTAGTTTGGATGACAGTGCATGGTTAGCTAAGTGACGTCATTCTAAATCCAATATGGTGGACGGCCCAAGCTGGCAGACTAGTTATTTTTTGTGTTAAGTTTTGTCAAATAAAAGGATTTTTTGAGAAGAATACAAAAAAGCTTGTTTTAAAAAAAGATAATGATGCGGTCGACGATATAGACCTCCTCTCTGGGACAGCGACTGTAACTTAAATTGTTCACTCTTACAGGCTAATTACAAGCACATGAGGCATTTCTCACGTTTGCACACCTCTGGTATGCAATCCCTGGGGTATTGCAGATGCCCATAGCCGGCTTGTTTGCACGGTTTCTGAAAACATAGTACGAAATGCAGTGCGTGTCGGACTTCGCACTTTTAGGGTGCCGTACCAAACCACAAAATCAAGTTGGTTGTAATTGGAAAAATGAGGGCATTCAAATCAAAATCAAATCAAAAACGTTTATTTCAAATAGACCAATTACAGGCACTTTTGAATTGTCAAAATGTCGGTCAGTCAAACAAACAAGTGAAGCTAAGTTGCACATTCCAAAGAGGACATATGATTTATCAATTGTTTTTTTGATAAAATGTACGTAATAATAAACATTATCACTAAATTAAAGTTTATAGATCAATGGGCAGTTAAAAACATATTTGCATCAAAAATTTGTATAAAAAACTGACTTTGGTGCCTTATCATTCCTTTGTTATCCAATATTTTTTTGAAATAAGCTTAAAAACATTTTAAAATATTTGTTAATTATTTATATGACTTTGGGTCAACAAGATCCTTATACTGTGAAAATTTGAAGACTGTATCTGGAAACGTTTTGCTGTAAAACCTGTGTGACAGACGACGAAAAGACAGACACGTGAGTGACAGGAATATGGCTCCGTTTGGATCCTTTGAGTACGGAACCCTAAAAATCAACGTTAGCAACTTAATAGACATAATATTGAGGTAAGAAATAAAACGTCCAAATTCGCAGATACCGTACCACTTCTAGTAAAATATTCAGACTTGTACATCTGCGCTGTTATGAAATGTTACGAACACACAATCGTTACGCTCCGCTATTGACTTAGATTCAATGACGCCATTGGCTGGACATGCCAGCCTCTCGCTACATCTACCAATGTACACTTTATTTGCTTTTCAGGGGTCCGTAGCCGAAAAATAAAACGGGAATAAGTTTTTGGTTAAAGTTGGTGTTTTCTTTTAGTTTAAAAGAGTGGTTTGGCAAGGCTGAAAACGAGCGTGTGAACAAATAGATGTAACCAATATTAATGTCACAATTGACTGCAATGCCAAAAGATTTGCAGAAGCAAAACTAAACTCTCTACTCATTTTGGTGGCTAGTAGGTACCATGTGGCCTTAATTAAATGACCTTCTATGCTAAGCTATGACGATTGTCCGCAAGTGTAAAACTTATGGGATGGGCATGCATTACCGAATGGGCAAGGCAGGTCAATCCCATGGCTATCTAGCTAACTAGCCCGTTATGACCCACTGCTGGGCAAAGGACTTATATATTTTTCTCTCCAATCCCATGTCCCTTATCTCTGATAGATTTTCAGTATGAATGGGACCCCAGTTCGATAGTCATCATTAATATTAGTGGTGGCTCAAATTATTATAATAATAAGACGTGTTATCGCGTTATATACACCCGGTTGACCTTTAAAGGCACGTGTGCACAATTTACTTTAGCTTAAATAATTGATGGATGTCTGCAGGGTAGATAACATTTTGTTCGGCTCGGTTCAGCTTAAACATAGGTCCTTTACATACTCCTCTTAGGTATTCATCCTTCGTCTCGACTCACTTTGATCTATGTGCTGGAACCAATCTAGGATTAGATTTTGTTTGTACTGTATTAAGTAGGTAGAATTTTGTATCTTTGCTGTTGTGTTTATGAAGTTATGTGTTTGTTGACTTTTAGCAAACTGGTTGATTACTTACCTTGGGAAGCAACATCAACATATCCCAGAAACAGCTGTAGAATTTTCGATTACTTGCTATTCTGACCTTAGCATATACAAATTACACATGAACCCCTGACAAAAAGAATAATCATGATTGTTTTGAGTTGACAGAAGCTTTTCATATTTTTTTTATGATAAACCTTTATTTAAATAAGTTCGCATCAGTTACGAGTTATTTCTTCCTTATTTACCGAGCCTCATGAATAACTACCTCTTCCAAACATAATAGAAAACTTGTTTACGTCCCAAATGATAAGAAGAAAACAAAATGCGTAATAAAAACTTAAAAGCTTGAAAGATTGAATCTTTTCTGAAAGAAACGGTTTCTTTTGTACAAGTTACATGCCAAACATGACCCACAGGAGCACTGGGACATAACCTAGCGTGTCCTAGGGACTAGTAACGACGGATATAAGACTTGTACATGTTTGTGTACACGGTATTATGGCACTATTTAAGTGTCTCGACGGATTAAGGAAAGATAATCGGTGGGAGTTAGTTGAAACATTGTTAAAACGTTTAAAATAAAGTTGTAATATAGAAAGAAATTGGAATTTTCCTTAAGAAGGCTAATATAAAAAGTGGCTTAGAGTATGGAGCAGCACCATCCGCCTTTCCTTCAGTACTTTTTGTTCAACTTGTCAAAAAGTACAAATTAATTTACCTACAAAGCTATTCTGCTCAGCAATTGTCCGGCGTTCAGTCTAGTGAAAGGCCAAATAAATCCAATTACTAAGGATAGTGAAACCGCGTGTTTTTCAGACCCCGTACATCTGCGGCAAGTTAAACTAAATACAATAGCCAACACAACATTCCCTCGCCAAAGCGCAGATCCATCACAACAAAGGCTCCGGCAATAAAATCCGACTGGCAACATCTATATTTTGAAGACATAAAACTCATATTTGAGCATCTGGCTGCTGCTGCTTCAATATCTCAGAGGCAGGACCGAATACTTAGGTTTTTCTCCCTTTTTCCAATTTCCCGGGGCGTGCTCGCAGTGCCGTATTTATTATTATTTGTTTTCAATTGCAAAGTAATCTGTGGACTGCAGATGGCGTAAGATGAGAATCGCGTGCTCAGTGCCGGCTGGGGCGACCGGCGGGTGGCGCCGCGCCATCTTGTAATGTCTCTGGATCGCCATTTGCTCGAGACAGTCCCGTAGGTGTAAGTTGGCGATCATGTGTGGATGTTACCGTTAGCTGGTGTGTGGTGGTTAATTACGCTGAATAGACACAAGGAGGTGGAGTAGCGCTCATAAGCCCGATATAACGTCCGATGTGGCGGTTGATTGCAATTAAGCAATATTTACCGTTATTGTCTTTTGATATTCTCAGTTACGCGAATATACTAGGACGCATAAACCGAACAAACAAAGGCTGTACAGCATCTTCGGTTGACGCTGTCGCCTTTGTTTTAATTCAGTCAGGCCAACCACCTCTTCAAATCCTATATCAGATACCAACCAAGCTGTGACAAATGACAAACATGGTGTCAACTCTTTGAATTTCTTGTTTTCACCAACTGTTACCTATAAAGTTTTACATTTAAGTACAAGACAGTTTATTAAACCGTATTGTCTCACATCTTCGTGAGCTATTTGTAGCTTATTACGTCTGACGCGATTACAGAACTATTCGTCGCCATTTTGTGAAAACTCTCAACTACTTGGTAAAGCGACGTCATTTCATTTACCGTGTGGCGCAATCAATCCATTCGCTGAGCAAGAAAATTATGTGCACATGTTTTAAAAGTCTGGCTTGAATAATGAGAAGCTACATAGCATCGTGCCTGTATCCCGCAAAGGGTTTGGCTGCGTGCACTCACATTTCGCCAGTTCCACAAGTCTAGTGTAATAGCTTATTGCCATCAACCGGCCACAAGTCTAGTCACCGGACAGCTACTGAGGATGTCAAAATTGAAAAATCCAATAACACTTCGCCCGATCCAGGAATCGAACTCAGGACCTAATGTTCAGAAATAACTCTAGCAAACAGTATACCAACGAGGCAGCCGACCTTTAGCCAGTTAAGTTAATATTTTACTTTTCAGTGTTTTGTATAGCGTAGGCGGCAAACACAATCAGAGAAGAATTTCTGCCATTATTTTAAGCTACGTAGTACCTAAAAGTTACTAAGCAAATGTAATTTTGAGCCCTCAAAACTTTCGGTATGTGCTAACTTTCGGGTTCATAACTCATTTTATTGTAAAAATATTGGCATTTGAGTCTTCTGTACGTGTAAAAACTTTGTTTCATTGCGTTGCTTGAAAAATTTGGACGGGTTAGATTTGATATTTGGTTTCAATTTTCGAAATAATTTTGAGTCGACTCCTATCTATTCAAGGAACTCGAAGTTCTAAACCAGATCACACTCATATATGGCTGCGAAGGTAACATTTGAAACCTTAGCCTAGCTTAAGGCTTTCTTAGAGAGACAATATTTGGATAGTCTACAGCACGTCATAGTAAAAATTTCCCATTGTAGCACATTTAAATTGCAGTAGACTTTATTGCTACCTATAATGATACTACTGTTTTGCCGTTGACCGTAACAAAACACATTTATTTTTTTGAAAACTGATATTAAACAGTGAAAGATTACCATCTGTTAATTCCTTTGATTTTTCAACACAGAATATATTTTAAACGATTAAATATTTGTTTAATTCCGAGAACGCAGTTAATACATAGTATTTTAAAACACGGTTCTGTACAATAGGATCAATTAATGAACGTTGTCAATGCCATTCGGAAATATAAATTGACAATGTTTTAATGTTACAGTGATTATTTCACAGATTTCATATTTATAACAAAC
Organism: Orthosia gracilis; assembly: GCA_947562075.1. Taxonomy (NCBI): domain Eukaryota; kingdom Metazoa; phylum Arthropoda; class Insecta; order Lepidoptera; family Noctuidae; genus Orthosia; species Orthosia gracilis. The sequence continues at coordinate 48,909,902 of OX387271.1, read as the reverse complement.
ATTGCATTGTTACTCTTTATTATCTGTAGTGTCAAATATTAATGGCCTGAAAAATAATGCTTGCATTATTTTACGCTTTTTTCTAAAAAGTTGACTCATTTATAGTACCTAGTAATGTTTTTAAATCCAAGATTTTCTGATTGGAAGATTTTCTCATTTTCTTAATACAAGATCACTTTGATCTACCTGATGAAAGTTTCAGACCTTTCCTGGCTGCTAAAAATATTATCGTTTAATTTAAATCAAAACAGCCGTAAACAATTTACTACAATAGACACAATTTACTTTAGACATACAAAAAAGAAACGCAAAGTTAAAGTTAGTATTAAAACCTAAACAGTTAACAACATTTTCATATCACCTCTCACAGAAGGTACTTCTGACAGGGCATTCTTCATTGTCTCTTCTCAACGTATCTGTACTTACTTTAAAGATATGAGGCCTTTATGCTCAGCAATTTAACTGTCCTTTACGTAATTATTGAGATTTTGAATTTCACTCCACTAGAATAAGTAACGGTTAATCATGCTACCAACGAGACCCAAGTTAAGTCACTCATCACCCGGAGACAGCCAGGCAACCTGGAAAAACTGGTTGTAGTGGGGAAGGTGGATGGAAAAAGACCACGCGGACGTTCGCCTACTCGCTGGTCTGATCAGATCCTGATCTGGCCAGACCAGCCCTCCAGATACCCTCCTGGCAGATGGCCCTGGCCATTACAGAACTCACGGTAACCACTGCCCTGAGAAGAGCCGAAGACTGGGTGGCTTGGAATCATCTCGTCGTTGACTCCGTCAAGGCTTTCCAAGACGGGCACGACCTTCAGAAATGAAGACAACGAATAAAAAGAAGAATCACGCATGTGTAATACTTTACGTCGAATACTCAATACTTGTCGATCCCTATTGAGTATTACTGATCACGGGCTACGAAGCAGCGAATTCTTTTCAGTCCGCCGATTAAATTATCAACAAATATTCGACACGTATTTTTTGCTTATTCAAATCAATAAAAGTTCACCAAGATAAAACGTTGGGCGGAGCACCGCCGTGCCCTCGTGGGGGCGATCGGCGGCGGAGACCTCTCGCGCCGGGCCTTGGTTCAGGCCATGGTCCGGAGCAAGGAGGAGTGGCAGGCGGTCGCCTCCTTCTGCGAAGCAGTAATGCTAGCAAAGGAGGAGGCCGACCGCATCAGGCAACGGCGCCCTCGCCGCCGCCGCCGGGATCCCAATCCCGATATCCAGCCACCGTAGACGCGGGCTCGTGGACAGCGAGCCATGGGTAGCTCGCTGTCCGATCGTCCGGTAACTACCCGGACCGAGCCAAGGCGTCGACGGCGCGCACTGTTCCCGCGCGCCTCAAGGAGTTGTCAGCAAAGAGAGGGGCCCAGCTGGGTCGAAGCCTACCGGGGTTCGGGGTTATCCGAAAGGAAGCTAGAGCCCCGGTATGAAGGCTAGAAGGAACGGCGCGGGGTTTTTAGTCAGTACAAGTCTGACACTATCTCCCGCTCCACCCAAGAGCGGGATTTGTCATAAGATGATTTTCCCGTCGACAAAAAAAAAAAAAAAAAACACCAAGATAAAACGCATCAAAGTTCGGGAGTGGGGGCTTGTGACGTAACTTCTATGTAAAAGTGTGACTTCTTGCGATATTTTAACGCACCGTACGCGTCGTCATCATTTATACGCGTCTAATATTGTTTTGGAAATCTAACTGACGGACTCAAAATATTTTTGTAGTCATCATCCCTATTCTGAAATCTACAAATCGATTGCGACTACTTGCCATAACATTGATATTTTAGGTTTTATAACTTTAATTTTGCACCACACATTTCCGCCCCCGTTTCCGTTCAACACCAAGCCCGCGACCTATCAGACAGACTCGTTCGAATACGCCAAAATTGAGGCGTCAATAGAGGCGAGAAGCTAGTGATTAAAATGTGCCCCACCGCCGAGCTTTTTATTTGCGATGGAGCTTCAATTCGCAGGTCAAACCTGGAGGGTTTCTTGCTTATTCTCGGCTTTGTTCAAGAAACGGGGGTTTTAACAAATAAGCTGACAAGGCTTCTTTAGGAATATTTTTCATTTAGAAGCTTGTGAGGTTTTGTTTTACTAACCCCCGACAGAAAAAGAGGTGTTATAAGTTTAACGTGTGTACCTGTGTGTTTGTGTATTTGTATGTGGCATCATAGATCTTAAACGGATGAACCGATTTTGATTTCGAAAGTGTTCGATGTTTGATAAAAATCGGTTCAGCCGTTCTAAAATTACATAAGGGCCGTTTTATGTTTGAATCTGGGTAATTTTCACAAAATATCATGATATAATTACGTGTTTAATAGATTGTCGATTGAAGCGTGTCTACTACTAGATAAATTATGTAGCATGAAATAAAAATGTGTTGGGGCTTTTTTTTTTCAGATTTTATTTAAAGTTGAACTATCCTGTTTGTCTCTCAATATTTTGTTAATTGTCTCTCAAAACAATGAAGGAAAACGTCGTGAGGAAACCGGCATGTCTTAGGACCAAAAATTCGAAGACATGTGACATCCACCAACCCGCAATGGGGCTGCGTGGTGGATTACGGCCCTTTCCCTCTCACAGAGAGTAGCCCTGCACGCACAACGGACAAAATGGAAGACTAAGTAAAAGGGGATCCATCTATCGTATCGTAATATTTAGTTAGTGGGCCGTAGATTTTGCTCTATTTCGTACAACGTTCTTAGCAGCATAAGTGATTGATTGATATCCAAACCGTGTGCCTTCAGCCAAGCTGTTTTACTACTCTTAGTTGTAAACTTAATGAGACCCTAGAGAATACTGCATTATAGAGTTTATTTTTTACTGACGAACTTTGGAACCTACGTTCCAAAGTTCGTCAGTAAAAAATTTGCCCTGTGCGATACCTAAACTTTTTTGTGCGAATTATGAGTTGTAAAGTAAATTGTTTAGTAAATAGATTATAATAATACGTTCATTGAGCTTAAAACATGCATATCCTATAAGAGAAAACGTTTATGTAGTCCATAGTCAAACAAAACAAAACAATACCGTCCATAGTTAATTTCATCTCAGCTCCACACCATACCGGAAAAGATAACGTAGATTACTTTTATCAGATAATCGCTACTCTGCTAGGTACATAAACACCAGCAGACTACACCGAGCAACTTTCGAGGCAGCCTCCCAGTGTCGCCTAAGTTGCGATTATCCACATAACTATGCTGAAATTTGCACCAGAACACTGAAAACTAGTGTTACACAGGAATTTAGGGCGCCTAGAGTATTGTATTTGTGCAATTGTACCTAGTTCCTTCGTCTAGATAGAATCCTCTTTGGATTTGTAGGTTTGTGTGTCTTTGTAATACAAATATCGATTTGGGCCGTGCTATAGTAGTCGATTCGATCTTCTCTAGGGTTTGAAGCAGTGTCTTTATAGGATGCCAAAGATTCTTTGTCTGAGGTAAAATATTAGGATCGAGGTTAGCTAGTGACCAGACAGATATGTACTTAAATTTGAACACACCAGCACCGTGAAAATTAGTATCACACAGGAATTTAGGGCGCTTAGAGTATTGTGTTTGTGCAATTGTCTCTAATTGTATAGTCCTTCCTCTTTGATTCTGTAGGTTTGTGTGTCTTTATTCAAATATTGAAGTAGATTGTTCTATGGTAATATTTGATGCTTTATTAATTTCGTAGACTTAACTCACATTTGGGAGAATGCCACTTTATCGTTACATAAAAATAATGTCGTATCCTGAGTGATCAAAAGTTGATAGAAAATCGAACGGGAATGAAAATGGAACTATTGCATAGCCAAAAATGACATTTGTTAAGAAACTAGCGGTCCGTATTTAATTTAAACTAATTTATATCAGAATTCATTCTATCGATCGCATTTATTTTATGGTTGATTCCTTATTTAAAACTGTATTTATTGTGTGTATTAACACTGTTATATTTAAATATATTACGTTTATATTCATAAAACATTTATTTACACCAATTAGTAAAATTAAATTGAGGAGTCATGTCACATCGATTCGATGCATCGCTTATGATTCAGCCTTACCTACAATACTGTGCTCCGCGCTTGCAACATTTAAAAAAAGTAAAGTCGGGAAGCTGCCAGTTTGGTCTACGAATAAAAAAAACACAATATAGTCTATTCAATCATCTCTAGGTTTTCTTCTTCGTTTCGAGTCGATGGCAAACTCTTTAGATGTTTTGGGACCAGCAGCCAGCCACGCAAATAGCAGCATCAGTGGCATTCATTCGGGCCTCTATAGTGCAGGTGGAGCAATCCAGCATGTGTGTCATATTCTGCACAGAGGCACCGCACTCACATTGTGTATCAGGCAGGTCTGTAAAAACCCCATTTTGAAACCCATTTTTTTATTGCAGAATGCCAAAGATTCTTTGTCTTAGATAAAATATTAGGATTGAGATGAGCTTGTGACCAGACAGATATTTATATTCTCACAAAGATGCACTTAAACACTCATTGTCAAAAATCTTCAGCTAACCATGCTCGGTAAGGAACTATAAAAGAACGAAAAATGGTTTATGTCTCAAGTTTGTTTAGTAAACATTTCGTTATCAAAATTTACTGTTTAATAGACGGGAGGGCGTCGCAACCCTAACTCTTGATTATAGTATCATCAGTTTTACAGCATTCCAAGTTGTTACCCTTTCTTTTAAAAGACTGTATGTTCCTTCAACTTAAAAACAGCCATAACTTCAACTTTATTAATCGTATACTCACCCACGATAGCATGCTAATACCACGATAGTTTCACGTTTAAACTATCAAGCTTCCCATTCCCGCCATGTTTGAGCTAGTCTATCAAATATATGAGTGAACACGCGGCGTGGCTCATTGCTCGCATTTTACGGCGAGTCATAAATCGTGGCTGCTGCTGTAGAACACGATCGATCGTGTCCCCGCTACATGGGATAATGATGTATTGGATACTGCCGCGTATGCTGTTCCTTAATGTATGGAATGGGAAATGGAGATGAGCATCTTTACATGGCAAAAAGACTGTATAGCAGACTAAATGACTATAAAGTGAGTAAAGGCAGAGGTGAATGGAAGCAAAGGGAGGATGCCCTAGACCGTCATACACGGATCTTTTGGACACTCATAACGTTAATGACCAGTACAGCAACCTAATTGCATAACTGTTTTTACCGCTCAAAGCAGACACGCTCCCTTTCAATTGAAAACTCAACAGTATTCATGGCGTTTTTTAAATTATCGAGTAGACGCATTTTACCTGACTGCCGAAGGAGGGTAATATTTTTATCAGTCTATGTATGTATGTATATGTATTCCTATGTGGCGTTCAAGAGGCCAAACGCGTTGGCCGAGTTTGATGTTCCTTACGTCAATCGATTCGTATTAACCTTCCGAGTGTCACTGGCTATATTAAAATTGGAAAATAGAAAATTGGTGGATTTAGGCGCCGTATTGGAGGGGGAGCAATACTTTTATTCTTCCAAACCCATCGTGTGGGGTATCAAAACCAAAAAATATATCACACTTATATGTTAAAGTGAACCTCATTAGGAAAAAAAAAAACTAAAAAGTTATAAATAAAAAAGTTAATTAAAAAAATCAAAAACACAGCATAAGTAGCGAACTAAAGAGACGTAAACAAGAAGAAAATCAAGCTGTGCAGTCGGATGATACATATTCGCGAGGTGACTGATCAAAACCAGATGTATCCTTCGCTACTTAAGCAGTCGGGTTTATTCTTTTTTTTTTGAAAGAGTATGTTTCGAAATTGGTCCTATTTTAATTTGGTGAAGATCTGATGAAGCATTTCGAAGATATACAACAGAACTCTTCAATAAATAACAGCAAATCTCTCGGGATTGTTGCAATCGCATGTCTGTTTATTGTTTATACCATTTCATAACATCACATCACGCCTGTACGGTCTAAAAGGGTACGCAGATGTGTACAGTGCACCTTGGTACACTCTCATTTCAGGGGTTATGTTAAAATTTCTTTACCAAACCACTTGCCTATTAGCATGCATTTTGCACTTTTTAGTTGTACCTACACAACTAAAAAAGCAAAATAAAAAAAACTACAAAGTGAAAAATAATTTTCTTTTTGGAAATCTGTGTAAGGTTTTTTTTTTTGGTAGGTACCATTTTTTGCGTTATGGACACCGACTTCGAAAAAGAAAGTTATTTTTCACTTTGTAGTTTTTTAATTGGAAGTCGGTAGTATTTTTTTGTAATATTTTTTTTTATGTTTAACTTTTCTTATTGAACATATGAGAACTGAACTGTGTGGCGACGCTTGGGGAAGGCATATGTACAGCAGTGGATGTCTTTTGGCTGAAATTATGATGATGATGAAACTATAAATAATGAATTTTATAGGCAAAATTATGCGACTTTGGGTTACATTATTGCAATATTCATAAGGATCTCTAATTTTATTTTAAATAAATTTTAGCCTATATTACTTGAGAGAATTTTTAAGATCGGTACAGTAGTTCCGGATCCTATTCGGTACAAACAAATAAACAAAAAAATCTTTCCTTTTTATAATATTGGTATAAATACAAAGTCAAGTAGACGCGCGTAGCTTGGCCGTGGGCTGCTGTAGACTAATGCTATTATTTCACATGGACAGATAAATATAGTCTATGTAGTACTGTAGGACGGCTTCTTAGAGCCGACTGCCTCGTGTACAAGTACAGTCAGGAGTCTACAACATCGCACCGAGAAAATCTGATTTACTTTAATTTACTCTGAATTTTCTAACTGTAGATTTCTAACCTAGATAAAGCTTTTCGGAAACCTATTCCATTTAATCTACTTTCAAATGTCACGTCAAGTTATATCCATGATTGTTTTGCATTCAATAAATTGATCGAGAACTATATTCGGGTCGGCTTCCAGTTTAACCGGATACGGCTGAGTATCTGCCTATCTCTCTGTATTTAACTTGGAGTGACTGCCAGACCCGCCTTCCTCTAGGTGGACCGATAAACTGGTTAAGGCTGTGGGAATCCGATGGATTTAAGACTCACGGGACATCGCAGTGGTGACGCTTGAGGGAGAGGCCTATGTCTATGACTGCCTATCTGACCTCAACAACGTAGTAACTGAGTAACACGATACTCCTATGTAAGACTTCTGTCTCGTGATGACTTAAGTAGACAATAATATTATTCAACATTAAGTAGACAAAAACCTACAAGATAACGAACTACAATTATAAAAAAAATATGGAAATAAAAATCAAGACCTCACACTCTGGACCACGAAAAATATTAAAGCAGTCTATCTTTCTGTCTATACCTTAAAACACTGACTCTTACTAACCTAACTACTTGCCATACTTTCGAAACAAAGGCTTTACAAAGTCTTCACACTAAGCATATAATACTTTATTCAGCACATCAAAGAAATAAACCTGAAATACGTACTTAAGTGAGATATTTTCTCCGACTACTTACTTACATGATAGAGCGAAAAATAGTGGAAATAAAGTAAAGTATTCCCTGTGCTCTGTTACTGTGCTGCCGCCCTATAGCTACAGTGTCACTATACGACATTTGGCCGATTTTGAGTTTTTGTTTTTTCCAATAATCTTTTACAATGTCCCTCTCACCGCTCTGGGTTTATCCAATCATCCTTCTTTGGCCAGGCGATCTCCCTTTGGAATGCGCTCCCTCACAGTATCAGGATGGCAACCAGTCAGTTAACTTTCAAATTTAAGGCACATGAGCACATTCGCAGGATTGCATAATCATCACAGAATTGATTTGTTGGATTCGGTTTCTCAGTAACATTGTTTATGTATGTATGTATCTAAGTATATACATATTTATATATATATATATATATATTCTTTTTATATATTTTTTTCTCTATTTATCCTTATTAGTTACATCTGCCTTATTTTATCTCTGCACCACCCTAAGGTCGACTGGTAGAAAATGCCTAAAGCATTATGTCCGCCTTTGTGCTTGTACATAAAGTTTGAACAAATAAATAATACCTCCGTAATCAGTGAAAAATTGAGTTATTGGACGATTCGCACGAATTTAACTCACCCGAAATGTGCGAATCGACCCCTTTTAAAAACAATATTTTTTCTGTGTCGATTCGCCCAAAGTGAATTTATCGGTGTGCGAATCAACCACTCCAAAATTATGTAGTAGGCAATTGGCACAAATTTTATTTTAGAGACCAAAAAATATAAAAATACAGTCGTGCTTACCCGTCTCGTAATATGACGAATTAATTGAAGTAATTACCACTTAAAACGTGGAGATTTGGACGTTAGATTTGATAAACAGGCGACAAAACAACAAGAGGGAGACTACAATATTCGCTACTAAAAAAATGAAAGAGAAAGCTTTATACGCTGTCAGCTCATTCCAGTACCGGTAAAGACGAATTACCCCTGGCCAACTTACAAACGTTTCGTATCGAACCTCTTCATACAATCGTTAACGCCTTCTATTTGTATGGTCTGACCCACGTGACTTAACAGTCATATGTGTTATTCCCATACATTTATGCGTTTTCTTCTAGCGTTATCGATTGTAGATTTTCAACTTTGCTACAGGTGCAGGAGATTATAATAATGAGGAAGCTAGCCTGGAATCATGAGCGGTAAAAAGAGTACCGGGCGATTTTCGATTCTAAAGTTCTAGTATTCCTTTAATCTCTACCGCTTATGATTCTAGCCCTGCAAATACTTCTTCATGATTCTGGCCACCTGGTGGTTTGCCTCCTGGTAGTAGTAGTTATTCTTTACTGGTATTGATTCCAACCCTGAATTTAAATTTCTGAACTGTTTAACAGATTTGTTGTAAATGGTTTTAGACTGTAAGTACGTAACTTTTTGAGGAATTATGCTTTTAATATTTCGCATATGTAAATATTCTAGACTTGTATTACTAAGTTTACTTGTAGAATATTTAGCTTACAGCCAACATTTTTTATTGTTTTTTGTTCATGTGGTGTTTACCTATAAGTAATTGTTGCACTGTGTCGAGTTTATACGCATGTTTTATTTGTTCGATTAGTGTAAACAATTGTTGGTAGACCTAATAAATTAAATTAAATAAAAATAAAATTGACGGTATTGCATAAAACACAATATGTGTGGCAATTGCCCACTACATAATTTTGGAGTGGTCGATTCCACCGATGAATTCACTTCGGGCCACATAAAAATTAACATTTTTAAAAGTGGTCGCACTTTTCGTGCGATTAAAATTCGTGCGAATCGTCATATAACCCGAAAATTCTGTATCGGTCTCTCTAAACATTATTTTTCTACTATCAATAGATTTCCGGTACAAAATTATAACACCCCAAATTTCTATGTCTACAAACCTATTTTGATAAGATTATGTAATCGATTTAAACTAACAATGTAATTATTCGAAAGTACGCAATTAGATCTACTCTTTGACATTGGCAACTTTCGCATTTGATTTGTATTTGACTAGCGACCCGCCCTGGCTTCGCCCGTGACAAATTATACACAAAAAACTTGACCGCATGAAAATCCGTTCTGTAGTTTTTGAGTTTGTCGCGTACAGACGCGGCGGGGGACTTTATTTTAGAATATGTAGTGATAAACAGCATCGATTTTTATTAATTTGGGGGTTTTTGTTTTTCATCTGTTATTCAAAATCTGAATTTTTCAGATAGTGACACTGTAGCCATAGGACGGCAACGTGGTTATCATAATGTGCCGGTGCTCCCGAGGCCTTGAGATGAATATCTCGTACGTAACGAGAATCAATTATTTGAGGGTAGTAACTACTAGGGCTTCTAGGTATGTATGTAGGAGTACCTACTCGCTGATGGAATTGGGACACGATTAAGATGGTGAAGATAAATGTGTGGCGCTGGATTATGGCGCGTTATTTAGAAGATTTTTTACGCGTACTGAGAATTTATCATTCACGCCTGTATTTCCCGAAGGCTAAGGCTGATATGCTACTTTTGTTCACCCATATTTCGCCAGCTGTCTCCAGTACTCCGGCAAGCTAATGAGAATTTCACTTTTGCCTGTCCCGGGAATTGAACCATGAAGCTCATGATCAGCAAAGCCTTGCGACAACTAGATCAACGAGGCAGTTGAAGAATGAGAAGGATTTATTGTTTAAGTTACTGGGATTCCAGGTGTATTAAAGACTTTCTAGGTAAAAATCTGCAAGGTAAAAAACTAGAAACAATAGCTATTTCTCAATCTCAGCTTCGACTAGGTGTGCATAAGCTAGGCTTCTTCTGTTAGATGCGTATTTTTTGCGAAATGGCTATCAGTAAATCATTTTAACAATAAATGTTAGTGACTTGCCTGATGGTTCGAAGCGATTCGATTTGAATCACACCGCTATGCGATTTTTATTAAGCGATATTGCTATTACGTCCTCATGATCGCAATGCAATGCAATTTGACCAGTTTTTCTAGAAAATACTTGTAGAATATCGCCTATCGATTGCGTCGTGCCAGCAATTTCCCTTTGTCTCTATATAAAGAAAAAACAAGATCGTGTCCAAGATCTACTGAACCTTACGAGTAACAGTCGTCCTGTAAGGTTTGAAATTCTTTCAGTAATGAGTCGCCCTGTAAGGTTTGAAATTCTTTCAGTAATGAGAGCATAGTAAGTATTTTTTGTACACTTTCAAAATATCATAGCTAATGATAAGCAGGGCTGAGGCATTCCAGGCCATGGTCATCAGCATGCTCACTCATCTCTGAAAAAAGTTAAACCTAACAGGTACACTGTTACTCGGAGGATTCAGTAGCTCTCAAACGGCAGGGTAGTCTGGCTTCGTACATAACGCACTAACTTAAAATGACTTGTAAGTCATCTTAACCAGTTCTAGGTATAGCTCACTCCAGTTTACGCAATATCACACTACAAGGAAGCCGAAGCGCCTTGTACGTTATTACACAATTCCACAGAGTATTAGAACAGCAGGTACCTAAACATAGCTCTCAAACATACATGCCGACATTTTGATCACCCTTCATGATGTTAAAAAAAACCGACTCTTCAACCTCTAAAAAGTAAAAAATAAGCCTCGTTAATCCGCTTAGGATATATGATGCCACAGACAGACACACAGATAAACACGTCAGACTTATAATATCCCTCTTTTCCGTCGGCAGTCAAAAATCTATACCAATATTATTAAGCTAAAGAGTTTCTTTGTTTGTTTGTTTGAACGCGCTAATCTCAGGAACTACTAGTTGGAATTGAAAAGTTCTTTTTGTGTTAGAACGTCCATTTATCGAGGAAGGTTATAGGCTATATAACATCACGCTACGACAAATAGGAGCGGAGCATAGATGAAAAATGTTGCAAAAACAAGAAAAAGTTATTCATTTTTGAGAGCTTCCATTGCGTGCGCTGCGTAATGTAGGTAGGGTATGGTAGGTAGTGTAGATGGGTAGATGGGTAGGAACGTAGCCAGTTGACGGGAGCGAAGCCGCGTGGGACAGCTAGTTCTTTATAATGCCGCTGAGAGGCTTTGTTTCAGAGTAACTAAAGTAATGCAAACTTAAAGCAACACTATTCTCAGCCACTGCAACGCCTGAAAGTCAGAATAAACAGTGTTGATCACCAAAAGCGCCGAAGGAGGGGTCCTACTCCCAAACGCCGTCAACCAAGTTACGGGCCCGTTCGAAAGAACTCCAGAACCTCAGAGTGAACCCTACTCCGTAATGATAAAATTTTACGAACGGGTGAAACTACGGACTTCGTGCTTAGAGAGTAGACGCCTGGGACGCTCGATGATTCCCGGAGAAACGATTCCGTGTCTTAGATTCCGAATTTAATCAGAAAAGAACAGCAGAGGAGTAAACGTAAAAACAAAATTTCCAATTCGGGTCTACCTTTTATAGCAGAACTTTTTATGTCATGATATTAGTATGCATAACAACGAATAGCGTAAACATCATTTCGCAGAACATACACTCATTTATTATACATTCAAAACTCATAATTTTGTAATTCAGAATCATCTATAAGCATAAATTTCATATCGATAATCATTAAAAGGCAGAACCATCATATGGCAGAAACGTCACTGTCAGAATCGTATTTTGGCATACATTTCATATCCATATTAATTGAAGTACTCATCTATCACATTACAGAAAATTCATAGTTAGAATATTTTTTTGTATTTTTTAGTTACGAGTACCTACCATTATAATAAAATTGATAGAACACATTTTTTTTTTTATCGCTGTATGATGTTTGCAAACAAGCTTACACCATGCTTGCAGCAAGCCTGCAGCATGCAAAAATGCAAACAAGCTTTCACCATGCTTGCAGCAAGCCTGCAGCATGCAAAAATGCAAACAAGCATACACCATGCATGCAGCATGAAAACATGCAAACAAGCATACAAAATACATGCAGCAAGCATGGTGCATACATGCATGCTTGCTTGCATGTTGGATAACATGCAAGCAAGCATGCATGTATGCATGTATGTATCATATTTAACAGATTACCAGACAGTTTAAAAAATAACTTATTTATTGATACTGACATTATTTGTTAAATTTTTGCATGCCAAAACTCAGGCAGAATGTACCTGGCTCACTATATTTTATAACAACATTATTGTATATTACCTACATTCGATGCGAATAAATGATTTGATATGATTTGATTTTGAAAAATAAATTTTGGAAGTCGGTGTCAGTAACGAAAAAAATGATACCTACGAAAGACACCGACTTCCAAAAATAAAGTTATTTTTCACTTTGTAGTTTTCTTATTTGGAATTCGGTAGTATTTTTTTGTAAAAAAACTTTTTATGTAACACAACATATTGACTTTTTAATACAATATTTTAATTTAAGGTAAAAATGCTATTTTATAGAAATGCCAAATAAAAATATTCCAAATGAATAATATGCCAAGTGAAATTATGGCAAATAAAATTCTGCTAACTTAAAAGCAAGCCATTGTAAATTTGGACAAGCAAACATTCAGCCAAACAATAATTACATTAAATATTTTTTATGCCTTCAAAATATTCGCTTAAAGAAGATTATGCCATGTGTGTTATGCCAAATAAATTTCGGAGCATCAAGATTCTGCCAGATAGAGGGAACCCTTCCAGTTCATCGTATTAATCTACATAAGTAGCTATAATATCTTAATGGCTAACTTATCGCAAGCCGATACAACTAAACATTAAATTACAAAGCACGATAACCAGCTTCCATTTTCCTTCTCTAAGAGTTAAAAAATACACATAAACTATCGTATCTCAGCGCTGGGCATCATGTAATACCCCTGGGCACTTCACACTGAGCCTGCTACAATATAATCCTGTGTTTTACGCCAAATCAATAGGGCACGTGCGTAAAGATAAGACTGGGCGGCAATATCACCGGACCCATGTCAGCTTCTCGATATTACGGCCACGGTGGATATTGAGAGCCGGTCGGCCGGTTTTATTCCCGTGCTCGTACCGCACGAGGCTCGCGCCGGTTCGTGGCGCGTGACGAACGAATGTGTTTCGCCCTTTTCCGTGGTTGTCGATTGAAATAGGCGAGTATATAGGGAAAGTTATGTGCGGTAAGACGGTGTATTGGTTTATTAGCTTTTTGTCGGTTTCGTTTTGGTCGTTCGCAGCTTTGTGACCGCTTTTTGCATCGATAATTGTCTTGTGTTATAGTTTCGGTGACATTTGTGTTTTGCTATCTTTGAAGGATTTTAATGTTTTACAATTCAAACAAATTAATTCTATGTAAAATGACAGTGATCTAAAGAACTCATATTAGCTTCGGCATTAAATATCATCAAAGTATTTGGTTTCCTAATTCCGAGAAATTTTATGAATCACGATTGATTGAGTAAAAGCCGTAATCTGTTTCATTTTTACAAAAGCTTTAATTCTTCCTAAATTGTTGACTCAGTAGGCAGATTTCGATGTGAAAAGCCTTGAACAAGAATAACGTCGCTAGATTCTGCGAAGTGACGCCGACTTCAGTGAAGTGAGTGGCGCCGGGAGACGATGTTATAATAAAATTACCGGCCCGACTGAAATACTTGAGAACTGAGCAGAAATATGTCTATCTTAGAATTTGGGTGAATTCTGTTTCTTACTTAAACTGTGTTGGGCTTAAGAAATAGAAAACAGGGATGCTTGATTGAATTTTGGCCTGTAGGTACTACCTGAAACTTGTTATAAACTAGTTTGATTAGTTCAAAACTAGTCTTGACTATTTCGTCGAATCTAGAAGCGAGCCAAAAGACCAACTGTCAGTTTTTAGGCCCGCTGTATAACCTATTGATATTAGCTTATACAAGGGTCAGTATAATATTCTTCCTACTTTATCATAGATATGGAAGTCTGAATGTGAAAGTTAGTGCGATTTTATTTATTGTCTCGCGTTTGACCACTTTAACCACACCACCACTTATTCAAATAATCTTTAAAGACCGAATTTGGGCGAAACTTAGAGTCCGAATAGTTCATTGCTTCAATTAGGACGTAGTACTTTTTTTATCAGAATAATCACCCGCGTGTTTATACAGAGCCAGATGCAGATAAGTCAGAAAAGCTAGTTTGCTATTAATATTTTAATGATCTTGGCATTCCCTTTGGTAGAAAGGAAGAACCCTATAACCTTTGGCAGAAAGGGAGGACACTGATAATTATTACATCACCTAAAAAGACTCATCGTTTGGTATCTAGGTACCAGGTACTCAGCAGACTTAAAGAGGTACCAAATACCAAATATCGAGTAGCTCTCCCATTCTCTTTTCATCAATCAATTGCTAAGCATTTATTAAATTTGGGAGCACTCTAGCCTAATTTTATTATCCACCATGATGGATGGAGTCCGTTGTTGGTCGTCATGTGGAGTTTTGTAAACATTGCATAGTCGTGACCAGAAATACAGCGCTATTTTGGCGCCATAGAAATTTTTTGACAGTTTGCTTGCTGAGTTTGTTAGACGGCAATTCGGCCTTTAATTTTTGTGTATTTTAGGGAAAATTTAAAGCTTTGTGTTATGCGTTAGCTATGTGCCAAAGGGCGGGTATGTTTCGCGATATTATTTTTTAAGTGATGGATTTAAGATCGATTCCTCGTATGAATAGAAGAAGCTTTAAGTGTGCAGGGCGGTTTTCAGTACAATGCTATTCTTTCAGGAGGTTAAAGTACCCATAGGGATCAAAATCCGCCCCGTATAAGTACACGGTACAGTCACGTTATGGATGTTTTAATAACAAAAACATAAAATAACATTGGATTGTAATCAACAGTTCGTGTGAGGGTTTCATTAAATAAAACGAGTTCCACGTTAACGGGAACTGATAACATCTGCCTTTGAAATCACATCAAAATTTTAGTTAATAATTTGATTGAAATCAAACAATTGCAAAACTTTCGCTTCGTTACCGCCGAGTTGTTGTAACTTTTGATTTATTCACAATTCATTTGTTGAATTTGAATTTTTGATTTATATAAAATACAATCCGTTTATTTTTTTAATGAACGAAAACTTTGTTTGGAAATTATGGAGTCGATGTTTAGTTTTTTTTTCATCCTTCCACGAAATTACTACTGTTGAAAAATATATACTTTACAAAAAATCATCAATGTTCAGTTTATTTACGTAGAAACGCTACGGTAGCTATATAATTACTAAATCTAACATAGACAGTATCTACAGTAAAAAATCTCAAAGCTACGAAGTCCTGATTCCATCAACATCAATCTACAAAACTCCCGTCACAAAATCAAAAGCTAGATTTTTGAAAGCCACAAACAAAAAACTAGGTCTAGCGCCAGTGGCGCCCGCGCTCCTAGCGGCGCGGCGGGGACAAAGACTAACAAGTTAATTTGCGCGCCGCTGCATCGCAATCAGATTACCGCGCTGTTATTAAATTAACTGAACATTATACCGGCAAGAATCCTTAAAATACCGATAAATTAATTTCCTATTCTTGTACGGCGTTTACTGATAATATAGATTTATTGCTCGCCTCTGCAGTGTGGGAGTTTAATGGATTTTATCTTGACTTTAATGTTGATATTGACTGCTGCTTTATTATGTTTCATCTAAAATGTTTCCAGATCAATTTGTGCTATCTTTATAATCGAGAAAAACAAATTTATATGAGGAATCTAGTGAATGTTGACCATAATTACGCAAGTTAATATCAAAGAGGTTTGACCAATGTCACTATATCACTTAAAAAAAATCTTTTTCTTTTCTATTTTTTTAAAAAAACAAAACGTTGCCCTACACTAGGAAATGCTGATGGTTACAATTTTTAGCCCAAAATTTCAACAAGTGAAAAACACAGTCCCATTAATCAGATATTATTGTATCTGTCCAACAAACACGAAGGAGTTGAAGACAGAAACATATTGCTACAATCACCAATAACTTTCAAAACGCATTCCTATTTATTTGTTCGCTATCTTCACTTCTTCAGGTAAGTCTAATCTATAGTCGTGAATTTTCTAAGCACGTCGTATGTATAGTCAGTCCTCACTCAGGAGCCAGGCTATCGCTACATCCACTTCTATAAATCGTACGGACATTGTTACGTCCCCATAGATAAGGCGCAAAACACTGATAACGCCGGCTGGATTGATCTTCAATGAGTGGAAATTCATTTATCTCGACTAAACCCTAAGTAAAGTCCTCAGCTGAAGGGATTTAGACTTTTTGTGTACAAGATAAAGTTGGAATTGGATCACGAGCTGCGTGTCAAGGGAGAGGTTAACGGGACGTTTTCCTAAAACGGATTTTTAGCAGCTCTTAAGAATGATTTTGTCAAATTCGATTTCTGATTTGTTACCATAAGAACAGCCTTTTTCTTCTTTATCCTTTTATTTTTGGTACTTTATCTTATATTGGATTCCAGTTTTAGCTCCGATAAAATACCTTATTAATTTTTGTCAATTTGCACCAATCTCTTTCTATTTCAAACTACCATTTTATCCTTATCGTATACAAGAACATCTATGCCCGACCGAGTCTCACTAACGGAACCAGCCCCTAACCCAAGGAAGCACATAATTTGTGACCGCTATCGACACGAAGATAAAACCGTTCGATTCGGCACGACTTTAATTTCTTTCCCGACGATAAATGCTCTTGCGCACTTCTCTCTCACATCACGTATGTGTGAGGGAGAGGAACAACGCTTTGTAGACAAAGAAGTTTAGTTATTGGATCACGCTAAGAGGTTGCATTGTGTTGTGTTTTTACGGATAACTGTTGACTGAATCGTGGGTAGTTGCGTGAAGGAGGATAACGTGATTATATTTGAGGAGTATCCGAGGAGTTTTGTCGAAACTCTCGAAATACTCTTCCAGATAATTATTTTAGGTTTTATAGAATGGACTGAGGAGACTCGTGTTTTAACCTGAAGTCTTTACTTCAAGGAGAAAATTATATTTCTTTAGTATCATTAAATAGTTGGATAACATAACATCATTCCCATTGGAGCTTTTGAAAAATTTTCGAGTTCATAATTTTAGTTTTTATAAGAGGTAACTAGTATTTTAGCCATAAGCTTTACAAGCCAGACATGTATCCTCTATGTCCTCTATGTCCTCATGTAGCCTTAGTTCCATTACTCATTAGCTAATTGGACATTTCCTAAAAATGTTCACAGTTGTGATATCACGTTGACGATATCGGGACCCTGGGGGACCCCTTTGAAAGGCGTTAGAGGGGCCGAAGCCAACTCAAAGAAGCCTTGTTATGCGTGTATCAGGAAATGTGACAAATGATGATTGTGTTGTCCCTTATTGTTAGGGTCCATTACGGCATCGAACAGATAACTAGAAAAATATGAAAAAAGCTGAAAGAGGCCTTCGTGTCACGCTGACAGCGTGTATGTCAGCGTGACACGAAGGCCTCTTTCAGCTTACTAATAATATTTATTGTAACTGCCTGGGGTGTGACCATAAGCTCTTAGAGTAAGGTTATTTTGAGTGTTTGTAAGGGACAGATGTATAATTATGACTTGTACACATATTTCCCTTACTCACACTCAAAATAACCTTACTCTAAGAGCTTAGGGTCAACCCCGTGATATTGTTAGCAATATAGGCTATCGTACTTACTACGAATATTATAAATACGAAAATTTGGTTAGATGGATGTTTTTTTCTCAATCACGCCAGAATGGCTAATCGTATCTGGATGAAGTTTGGCACAGAGATAGATTATAGTCTGAAATAGCATATAGGCTACTTTTCATCACCGTATAATATTCCCTTTGAGACTGAAAACACTTAAAACGCGGGCGAAGTCGCTTGCAGAAGCTAGTAATAAATAATAATGTCTCTTATAGTTTAGACACTAACGTAAGTTCTATTCGGGTCCAAAATAGTTTTAAAAGTCGAAATTTTCCGGAGAATTAAAGAGAAGCGTGTAACGTTCGCTGGCTCGTAAATTACAGGATTAGAGTCGTGGTTGTGGTGGATCCGAGACTTTATACCATAGTCATACATCTTATACGTACGGGTTAAACTTGTTAATGTGGACTTAGGGTTTGTTCATTTGTTATATGTTTTTAATTGTACACCATAAGATACATTAATAAAAATAAACTAAAACACATAATAATTATAATGGGCGGCCTTATTGCATGCCGCGATCTCTTCCAGGCAACCTGGTACGTACAGTAATTGCCTGGACATAAAGTGAGGATGTCATTCGTTGTAGTTTTAAATAATGGGCTGATTATAAGACGAAACGCCACAAACTAAGAAGAACTAATGCATATCACAGAGCACTATAGAATTATGGAAACAATTTTTTTTTTGGAACTGTGTTCCTTATCGCACGTTCTGATTTGTTTGCGGGCTGAGGGGCTAGACCGAAAAAGTGTAATGATGAAAAAAACGACACCTTCCTATAGAGTTGTGATTTTTGAGGCACTTCCCGATCACATATTTTCAATCGATTTAGCTTGCTGTCCCCCCAACATTACACTTAACCAGGTTTTAGTTTTACATGATTAGTTATAAACAAACTCGGATCCGTTTTCAATGGTCGCTACAAAGGACCTAATAATCTCTTTATAACCTAATACTGTTATCCCTACTTCATTCAAAAATAATATATCCTTATCATCCCAAAGTTACCCAAATTATTTCTACTATTACAGCACACTTAGGTTTAAACATATTTATTTCCTATAAGAACTTATAAATAACAGTTCACTTATAATGAGATATAGAGTTACATAATCTAAATAATAATATAATATTTGCCTCTGGAGCGTTGGCAATATATGTTTATTTCATGTCTACATTTCCACATAACAGTATGCAGATATGCAGTGTGCATTTGCTCTCAGGAAGTGATCAGTAAACAAAGAGGCTGCAGGCTGCTGGCTTGCCACTGGGGGGCTGATTAAATCTGGAGTGACGCGGAGGAATGGTCAGTGCGGAGGAGCACAAGATTTAGATGGGAGTCTATCACACTGAACTGTAATGGAATGGCCGTTTTAAGTTAGACCGATAAATTTAAATAGGCACGTTCAATCTTTAGAAGAATAGAGAAAAGAACACTGGTGGCCTAATGTTAACGGCCGAATCTTTTGAGTCGGTCGTGGGTTCGGACCTAGGCAGACGCTTTACTAGTGTAAATTATTTTATCACCCCTGCTCTTAAAACGGTGAAGGAAAAAAAAAATTGAGGACATAGGTCACCTTTGTTTTGAACTGTGGGAAAATTAAAGGTTGATACTATGCTAACGCTTCCGTCTTGTCCTAGTTTGATAAAGATCATTTAAAATCTTTAACCTTATTCTTGAAACTGTTTAGATATTAACAAGGGTTGCGTCATTACGTGAGGCCCGGAAGAGACGAAAAAGAGCATGATAAAAACGTGACGCAAATACTCGCACCACAGAAATGATTGTCTGCATGTTTCTTCCTGGAAATCACTCATCATATTTTCTTGTCAAGTAAGCAAACGTACCTATTCCCACATAGGAACAACATTCTTCTACTTAACATGCCTCACATGTACAGGAAACATGCTTCTAAATTCAGATGAATTTGTTCCTTTATTTTGATAATACAAACCATAAAACGACATAGAGTAACTCGGGCTACGTCATCTATATATTATATATAAAAGTGAAAGGTCACTCACCAATCACGAAATATGGAAAACCACTTGACGTATAAAAATGAAATTTGGCTAGGAGGTACCTCAAATGACGTAAGTGCGCACTAAGAAAGGATTTTTTGAAATTCCACCCGTACCCCTTACGGGTGGAATTTCAAAAAATCCTTTCTTAAAAAGGGGGTTGAACATTTGTATGAAATTTCTACAGATTGTAAGTTGGACACGTGAAATTTTTGATTTACGATGTTGGTTGATATAAAGAATTCACGTATTTATTGATTTTAAGAAATTCCAACCCTAAAGGGGTAAAAAAGGGTTGAAAGTTTGTTTGAATTTTTTTACAGTTTAGTACAGTTTGTAAATTGGACACATGGAATTTTAGATTTAGGTACGCTCTGGGTTGATAAAAAGAATTCATGTATTTATTGTTTTTTTTTTTTAATTCTAGTGGGTCAAAAGATGGAAATTTGTTGGGATTATATATTTGAAATTTTGTATAAATACTAACTTATGTAAATAGTAAGGTTTCATTATTAGTTTTTCAAAACTACTCCTAAAAGGCGATTTAGGGGGTGTTAAAGATTTTTGAAGAATTTTACTGTACAGGGCTTCTTTTTTTATGATGTAGTGGAGCACTAAGGTATTTTTGGAATTCAACCTGTAAGAGGTGGTAACTAAAAAGTCATCTATAGGATAAAATACGGATCACGCGAACGAAGTCGGGCGAAGTGCTAGTAATATAAAAACATATATTTGATATAATATGTCTTTACCTATTAAATTGTGGTTTTGCAGTACTGGCCATTTCAAAGCAAAACATTTTTGTTTATTCATATTTCAAATTGAGTTTATTTAAAAAACATGGAATTCTGTTTTCAAAATTAATCATTTGTTTATTGATTAACGTTACGTTTTCATCGCATTTGAATCTTTTCCATCATCATCATCATCATATCAGCTGAAAGACGTTCACTCCTGAAACGAAACGACGAAAAATGGTTTTAAAAAACCCGTTATATTTTTGAATTGCCTATCCAAAGATACCCCACACCATGAGATAGACAAGAAAAAAAACATCCCTACTTTACGTCTATAGGAGGAACACCAAAAAAAATTGTTTCTCATGATTTTATTGTTCCACTTTCTCGGAATTATTAATATGTATATCCATGCCAAATTATAGCTTTCTAGTACTAAGAGTCTCTGAGCTAAACTGCGGACGGACAGACGGACAGAGCGAAACTATAAGGTTTCCTTGTTGACTTCAGAACCCTAAAAAAGAGACATTTCATAGGTAAAGACCTAATATTCATCTTTAGGTGGATGATTGGACATTCATTACACAAGACACCTCCTTGCCTAGGGAAGCACATTTCGCTAGGTCGCGTGCTGCCGTTTACAGCGAGGCTCAGTGGAGACGCCTCGCAGTCTCCCCAGGGATGTGACCAGGCGTTGCGCAGAGTTGGTTCCGGTATGGTCCTTTAAGAGGTAATGGGGACCCTCCATGTGCTGATGGTAATCACCGGTAATGGTGATCACCGGGGAGGTTTTAGGGAGGTAAAAAGCCCACTCCCCCCACCAATCTGGCCTTTGCCCCAAAAGTCCAGGTGCCTTTCTGAAGGTTACCACATGCAAAAAAAAAGAAGTCGCGGCTGTCATTTCGAGATCTTTGACAGTCATTACTGTAGTCAGAAGTCGAGAAATGTAGCACCTTTCATCATCTTTCTTGGTAATAGCTATTTTGTTACCCAGTAACTGGATTGTGAAGGACACATAGACAGTCGCTCTATATAATTTATATTACTGATATCCAGCTGCATCCAAATATACTAAATGCCGACCCCAACATAATTTGGTACCCAGTAACTGGGTTGTGGAACATAGAAAGGCAGTCGCCCTGTCTAAAATATCTACTGGTAGTCAGTCTTTTTAACGCGGGGTGGCCGTCAGAGCAGAAAATCTCTAGATTATTTAAACTACATATTGACGTATGGAGGAACTTTTATCCGATTGGCAATGTAGGTGGGGTAATTCCATTAAAGGCTGACACCTTCACCAATTCTTTCTATCCGTTCGCGTACGGCTGACCAGTATGTGGCTGGAGGTGGATCACTGTGTTGCCCAATTTCTCACAGGGCATGATAACTTTAAAAGTAAATTATTTTCCTTCAAGCTCGTTGCCTCGCCTTCAGGTCAGTGTTCTACATCTCACTGCGAATATGTACAATCTGCACATCATATCTTATGGGAGTGTATTCTTTGGCAGAATGAACACAATATTATGTTGAATAATGTACAGGCTGCATCAGGAGTTGTTTACTATGCGAATCTTGTGGAAATTATAACAAATTTCCGTACGTTCAAGCGTTTTTGCCATACCTATTATTGAAATCAAATATAGCATAATGTTAGGACCCAATAATATTAATGCTAGTTTTTATCCGTGGTCCTAGGCAACTGGCATAAGCCTGCCTATTGGCCTTGTTTGTTCTGTCTCCGGCTTAATATGGAGGGAAGTGGAAATTTCTATTTTTTCCTACTCCTCCGATAATCTATTTCGATTAATTTCGTTGCTGGATCCAAGACAGTTAAATTCATTCGCCGGGACTTCGTCGAGCTTCATTGCCTCGGCGCTTTTCTGGTGGTCGCCACTGTTGATTCTGGCTTTCAGGGGCTGCAGTGGTTTGGGAATAGTGCGGTGGGATTGTCCCAAAAAAATCGGAGGGTCGTTCTATGTAAAACATTGGTATTCAGCTACATCCGGAAAGACTCATCATATTTAGGAAAAATCTAGCCACAATAATAAGCCACGCTCCGGTGTGACAACACTCCAAGTCCATGTTTAATCTGGAGCTGGTACCTGCCGGTTTAATCTAGGCTACCTGTGGTGGCCGGAGATATGGCCTGCCACGCACCAGACGCCGGAGCCCGCTTAATGTCATCGTTGATACTAACCGCGTTCCAGACGGATGGAGGAGCCACAAATCTATTTGGGAATTAGAACGGTTATAGGACAATTTGGAGTATGGGTTTATATAGATGTTTTATGTTAGTGTGTTTAAAAGTAGTTAAGAGGGTTATGGTGTAAGATAAGTGGATTTTATTTCTAGGTATGTCTGGTGTAATTTCAATATTTAGGTGTAAAACGAGACAAGTATGTTTATACAGTTACGTAATTCTCTAATTTCTTGTTCACAAAAATCACTCAACTGTTTGGCACATCCTTAGTGGATTTTTTTAAGTAAATTCTATTTCTATTAACAGAATATACCTAATCACACGCGTTTGGTGCGTGAACACTTGTTAAACGGGTGATAAATTACTCGGCGATTTTTGATGTGTATTTTAAGTAAATTACTATTATTTTGTTTTTTTTTTTCCTCAGCTAAAACAATGCAATTGCCATTTTATCTCTTCACCACCCTTGATGAATGGTAGAGAATGCCTAAGGCATTAAGACCGTCATTGTACCTTTATGCATTAACATTTAAATAAATAAATAAGACTGATAACAATTTAATTTTTTAGGGGTCATAGGTAAACTACACTTCACATTATAAAACCTTGATGCATGAAAAACCGATATTTCAGAAAACTATACCAGCAAAAATCTACAGGAAAAAATTACCTATCCATAAACTTTATCTCCAAATCCCGAACATGTTGTCTTAACTCTAATAGCGATAGAAGATCGAACTATGTTAAATATTCAGGGCGTCACGCCGTAAGTTATAATAGTCGACGTAGGATAGCTCGCGCCAGGAACCAGGACAGGCGATAAGCTAACGACCCATCGTTTCTTGCGCATCTGGAGACTTTGTCGATACCAGCTACCTGCGGGATATAGAACATGTTTGGGTACAAAGTTACTTCTAACCTGTGTGTTTAGAATAATAAATGCAATAATATTTATTTCGGTTTAGCAACATCCATACAATGTTAGTACACTTATCACTCATATCCAAAAAAACACTTATTTGGTAACGATGTTGTTGCTCCGAATGCATTACATAACAACCGTAACAATGCTCCCTGCTATGTAGGTCTAGGCTATGTAGGTCTTCAGGATGGAGTTGGAGCTAGCCCGTACTCTGCAGAGCAAAGAGGCAGATTTCTGCATGACGATGGCATGGAAATCATCGACGTGAGATGCCGCGATCACACCTGATGCATGCATGCATACATGCACTGCAAAAACCGGGGCAGCCCCATCATCATCCTGAACCCATTATTAGATTGGACCCGTAGGGCGCTGATAGCCTGCTGAGTGTAGCTGGTCCACAGGCTGCACGTGTGAAATACTTGGCATAAGGTTTGAAAAGCGTTATATTTACTGGGCTGCTACGACGTACAAACATGCGAGCCAACTGCAAGTGCCCTACGTTCCCTCTCAATATCTGTTTAGTAAGCTTTTTTTGTTAGAATTTAGTTCCTCTTGCATCATTTTTATTACTAGGTAAAGATAAACGCTCCCAGGGGTGTATGTGCCTTCACAGGCGTTGCACAGAGAACGTTGCGGTGTGGTCTTTTAAGATTTCATCAGTTTAATGTGCTGATGATGATCACCGAGGTGGTTTTAGTGATGTAAAAATGTCACACTTCTTGGTCTTTTTTTCCAAAAGGTACCTTTTGAAGATTTCCCCCATGTTACAAAAAAAGGTATCTTAAAGAAAGAAGGAGGTACATCGCAGTCTACGGTCTAAGGCCTCTTCCAAAACACGGTACAACACACTGGAAACCGGGAACTCTCTTGCCTCAATCACATATAGATCATAGCCAATCTTATTCAGTTAATCTTAAAGTAAAGCCTGAATTCTTATGAACTAAGTATATGAATGTAATCTCTTATGCACTTGCAACTCAGCAAAATGACATATCAAATATACATTCGCAGTCAGAATACCTTACAATATCTTCACAGCTTCATTTCCTCCACTTAGAGAGTTAACAGTTTGCCCATTGACACACAGACGTGAATCTATTCACCGACGTTAAACCAACATCATTTAGTCGCGACGTTTCAAACTACTCCCAACTATCTTCAGCACATCTTCCAGCTAAGTACCACAGATAACGCAACTCCTGACTACACAATTAGTGCTTGGCTGCACCAGAAGTGACGTCACAAATACTTCCACCACTCGTGGTATCATAAATCTGCACACCTAAGACTAGGTGTTAGTTTAAATTGTCCTGTTTAAGACGCTCTATATCACTAACTTAAGAACTGTCTATAACACACACGAAATTAGACTCTAGCAATCAAATTCTAAAGTTGTATTTAGCTTGGAAGATGTTATGACTGTGTAAGTTGGAGTACTTTAATGGATTCCAAATACATTAGTCTCTGTGCTTGCCTAGACGTACAAACGAAGTGTAAATAATTTATTAATACAGCGCGATCATTAATCAGTATAAATGTTGGCAATGGCAATGCAACTGCTTTCCATTCGGAATTTTAATAACTTGTTTAAAATTTATTATTGTTTCCATTCCGATCCGTTGGAAGAGAAATGTGTATCGTAGTAGTATTAACTGTTTAAGATTCTGTACAAGCTGCTGCAAACAGTAAAATACGTTATTTTGTTGTTTGCGGGACGTTGAGGAAAATGTACAAAAATGCTAAAGAATAACAAAAACTGTATTGAAGGAGAATATTTGAGATTAAATGAAAAAGTTGGGAGATGATTTTTGTTTTTGTAAAGTTAATTGACACTTAAAGGGTGGAGAAGATCGATAGACAGGAGTATAAAAGAATCTACAAGCACAGAGTGATACAATCCTATAAAAATCGATGTGTGTATATATATGGGTAGCTATTCCCAAAAACTATTGGACGCTTTCATAGGTGAGTATATTTTCGAAATAGTTCAATATTTTTTAGCAATACTTATTTATCTAAAGAGTATTTGTCATACTCTTTCATGGGGTCAAACCCTTTGCTTACTGACTCACTTACGCAATTAGGCAGCCGGTGATCCTGTGAAGTTTGGCAGCGACATTTAACGCCGTGGGCAGAAGTTATTTTTACCCGACTGCCGAAGGAGGATAATGTGTTTATCAGTCTATGTATGTATGTTTGTTCCTATGTGGCGTTATAGAAACCAAACGCGTTGGCCGATTTTGATGATTCTTACTTCAATCGATTCCTCTTAACCGTGTTTGTGGAGGACCAAATTTATTTTTTCTTCGAAGCCCTTCTTGTGGGGTATCAAAATAAAGGGTAATAAAGGGTTGAAGTGGTGATTTCAAAAATATATAATATTTATATGCTTAAATGTAGCTAACTGAAAAAAAAAACAAAAAGTTATAAATAAAAATCCCCCAAAAAAACTAAAAAGACATAAACAAGAAGAAAATCAGGCTGAGCAGTCGGAGAAACCATCTGATTTTGGTCAGCCAGCTCGCAAATTTGTATCCTCCGACTGCACAACATGATTTTCTTCGCTTTTTAAGCAGTCGAGTTTTTGATTTTCTTAAATAATTTTTTTTTATTCAATAAATACTCTTCACGTGACCAGAGGGCTGGCCTTTTCTTCGGCCAGAGAATCAGCATTGCCATCCAACGTGGCAATGCTGCCAGCGTTCTGGGCACGTTTCCCATTGACATCGATGTGGACGAATTTTTTGATGCACAATGAGCTCTTTATCGTCTCCCTTTTGTATTTGTATATAGGTTTGTTTTTATTTTAGAATATTCAATTGTATATATGTTAATAAAGGATATAAATTAGAAAAAAAAAAAAAAAAAAAAAAAAAATACAGATCATAATTGCAAAATATTAAAGCATAATCTCAAAATATTAAAGAACTAAATAGAAGGTTTAATTATGTATGTACAGAAAGTTTCCTTGGTATAAAAGCAGCCAAGAATTTTATTAATATACCAGTTATAGCACCAACTATAGCTATTATGTTCATACGTTTCATAAGATGTGGGTTCAAGGATTGCGCAAATTCCAAGAAACGAGAACCCTTGTCGGGCTCTGCACTCGTCAGTCGTTTATAAGAAAGAGGGATTTATTCTATCAAAGTACAAAATATCTTTAAACTGACTTATATTAAATTGAGAAGAAAAGGTTTTCTGGTTATGATAAAATAAAATAGAATATACTTTATTGAACACCATAAAGTTACACATCTCTTTTATAAGAAAAACTTAAGTATACGGGTACAAAGGCGGTCTTATCGCTGACAGCGATATCTACCAGAAAACCTTTGGATGGACTTTAAGAACTTACGAGTAGAATGAAAAAGGGGGTAGTCTGTAGTGAACTGCTATTACATTAAAACATAAATATATACAACAATTTTTGTTATAATAAAAATACTATCCATAAACTTACATACACATATACTTAAATACATATATACTTATGTATATATATACATACACAATATTACATGTTAACAAATTCAAAGAAAGGAGGAACAAATAAAATATTTTGGATAATGATGAAAGAAGTTAGATCCAAATATAAAAGCGTTAGAGAGAAAGGAAATGGTTTTTAACTAGGTTCTTAAAAGAAGCCAGTGACTGGGCTTGTCTAACAGGCAACGGTAACTCATTCCATTTTTTTATCACAAATTCGATTATTTTGTCGTAAAACTTAGTGGAATGAGCAGGCATCAAAAGTTTCAAATGCGCCGATGATCTCAAGTGTCTAGAATGTGATTCGAGAAGGAACTTAAAGCATTCTTTGAGACAAGAGGCGGTTGTAGTAACAAACAGAATACGGTAGATTAAAGATAAAACTATGGGCATTCCGGCGAAGGCGGATTGGCAGTCACTTGAGCTTAATTCGAGATTCAGAAACATGTTCATATTTGCGTAAACCAAATATGAATCTAATACAAAGTTTGGAGTTAATAAAAATAGCGAAGAGAAGAGGAGGTTACTCTCCTCTTCTCTTCGCTATTTTTTTGCCCCCATGTGGTAAACCATGACACAGAAGAACCTTCAATACAAATACGTTGTCGGCAGGTAACACAGGTAACTACGAAACCGATCAATTGCCGTTGGAGATATGTTAAGAGAGCCAAGTATGCCGAGTAAGATATCAAAATCGACGGTGTTAAAAGCATTGCTGAAGTTTAATAAGGAAAGAACCGTCAGATTTGCATTTGCCATACCAAATCTAATATCGTCCGTAAAGCTAACAAGAGCTGTTGTAGTACAATGTCCTGAACGAAACCCGGATTGGAAAAAATTAAGGAGGTGGTTCTTGCACAGGAATGTACTAAGTTGGACAAGGACTTTGGACAGAAACGGTAATATGGAGATAGAAGGAAACAGGATTCTGTTTTTTAGGAAGAGGGATAATTTTGCTTGTGATGACAACTCGTCACAATAGCGAACTCATCGCTAACACTAACAGATATCTTTCATTAATATGTCTCTTTGTAAATGTAGTCAGTTTCCCAACTCGTCTCAAGCCGTATTTTGTCAGTTTCCCAACTCGTCGTACAAAGTGACATATGAGTGAAACATTCCTATTAGAGATAGCGACGAGAAAGCTAGTGTGACGAGTTGTCATCACAACTATAATTTGGGCTTATGACTTGTTTATTACACATGTAATTTAATTTGTAAAACAAAGGTGTAAATTAATGTACATACTTAAACACTAAAGAAAAGTAAACTATACAAAATTATACTAAATCTATCCTACTTACACTATATACAAAAGAAAGGTACACTTAGGCGTCGAAGTACTCCTCCACATCGCTGTCATCCGGGAACGTGCCCAGAAGACTGGCAGCATTACCACGTTGAATGGCAATGTTTTTTTAATTAATAGGTGATATTGAATTTTCAAGTATTAATTACTCGTACTGTCACTGTTAAAAAAATATATGTTTATGTATGTGGGCCCAGGTATATGTCCTTTAATTGTGTTAAATATGATATTATGGTCAGAAATTAGGTGACTAAAAAAATGTCGATCAATATAGAATTATGGATGGAGAAGATATGTTCGACGACCACAAATATGGGGCCTGTCCCAATAATATAGAGATCGGCGCCAAGATAATGATGAAAATGTAGAAATTTACATATTTGTCTCCCACTGGACTATATTGGAAAGATAATTCCAAAATCAACAGTTCCTTTCAAAGAGATCAAATTTTAATCACGTTGTTATTAATTTGAAAGACAATTTTCGGCATAATTCTGTAGATAGTTTTTGAAACCCCGACCTACGTGGGGAATGGCCATTAAATCCCTATAATAGAGTTACCAACAGCGCTAAAACCTTGTTCAAAGAGAAGCTTGAATCTTGTGTTTCAACACGAGTTTATGTAGCCACTTGCCCCGAAAGTGTTCCAGAGCCGGTCATTTGCGGCTACAAGCAATCCTAAGGTGTTTGTTTCAAGAGGTGAACACTGGAGAACTTAGGGCAGTAAGTCAAGTCACTTTAGTTTCCCGAAACTTACTGCTTTTATTGCACTACTTGTTCAGGAAGTTTCTTGGCGAGATAATAAAAATAAGTTATCACTTGATAATGTTCATGGAGTATCTACAGTATCACACTGACTGAAGGCCTGGGAAGGTGAATTTGAAGAATGCTTTGGCTTAATAAAAATGCCATTGCTTTTTAAAAGACTAATAATAATAATTACATAAGTATAAAATCTTATTCCGTTCATTTTATACAATATTTAACAATAACGCGATACATAGGTCTTTAAGTGCTAGGTTTTCACAAATTATTTAGACCCCACACTGGGTTACCCTGTGTTGTTGGGTCCAGTCTCATAAGGCAAATAGTTGTTATGAAAACTTATAAGTACCAGATATTTTTTTTAAATAAATATATCAATAACAAGAGTTTTACGTGCATTTAAACACTTTTCAATACGATGTGCTTTTTAATACTTTTTTTTTTCTTAAAGCAATCTGGAAAAACCAAAATTAACGTGTTGTTAATTAAAATGCAGCTAAAAGTTCATCTCTCCCTCCAAACAAAAATATTTACTGCAAGAGTGATTCACCAATCACAAAAGGTATTCCTAAACACGTAAATTATTTGCTCAAATGTTGAAACTCTGCCGAGTTTATTTCGCACGAACAATTCCTTGTAAAATGTAAACTAGTGTAATTTGTTACCCTGGACTCCAGATCTGGACGCGTTGATTGTGAAACACCAATTTATTTATTGTCGTGGGCTTTAATCCCTGGATATATTGCTTCGGACGAATCAAGTCCTCGGGACAAGATACTTGGACCTTCGATCGGCAACTTAGAATTATAGGTTTCTTTGGAAATTGTTCGTTGAAACGTGCAAGCTTTGTGGTAATCTAGAATCGAAGACAAATTAATTGTGTTCGATATAGGAAAACGTTTTCGAGGAAATATTTGATTAATAGGTGTCGTTACAAACAAACCTATAGTTGACCGAGAAACTTTATCAACTAAAATAGTAGAATTTAGTGTAGCTTCAGTTATATTTGTGGAGAAATTTTCCACCAAGAACATTAAAAGATCCAAAAGCTTCAAAGCAATTGAATCCACACACGGGACTACCCTATACTTGGGATTTTGTCTGTATCTAAAGAACATAGATTTTTCCAAATGAATGTCACATTTTCAGCGTGGCTGGTTGAAAGAAGACGGATTATTATCAATGGACCATGAACCTAAGCGGCTTACCTATACATTCAACTTCAATGGGGTCGTATTAGGTAAGTATTTTATTTGTATCCACATTGTTACATACGTCTATTTGCTGCAGACTAATTACTGATAAATCTTCTTGATCTGTATCACGTAATAAGCGATATTATCAAGATGTGTAGACAATGCCGATGAAGCAAAGCGATCAGTAGCCTGCGGAAGGCACACACACATCGAATCAGAAGCTGGCCGCGCACTGCCTACAAACAACCCTGTTAATTAACTAATCACGTTCCCTCCTCTACAAAACGCCACTGATTCAAACGGTTGCAAACCTTTCAATATACACCGAAATACCTGACTATTACACGACACAAAAATAAAACGAACTCACTTCAATTTAGTCAGATGTCCCCGTGCGGTGTACTGCAGCAATAAAATAAAAATTTCAAATGAAACGGAGTACGTTTCAGTGTTCCAACGAAAATGTTTCAATTTCAACGCACTCTCCTATCCTGCATTTAATGCATCCAAACTCCTCGCAGTTTCCAGAGTGATGAATAGCTGCAACAAATTGTTAAGTTTGCACGTTGATGCACTGCTTTTCCGTTTGTTTCGAACGCGATTGCTGTATGCTGTGGTATTGTTTTTATTTGTTTATCGTATAATTGGATACGGATAAATTATTTAGTTTTGCTGACTGGCAAGAGAGCGCGAAGGAATCTTTGCTATTTTTTTTGTTGTGTTGGTTCAGATTGGATATACAAACTGCATGTTTTTATGATAAATAATCAGAGTATCTTTTTCAGTATCAACATAAGATATAGCCATAGATTTATTAACCCCCGATTGCTGAATGAGGAATTTGACAAAATCTCCTTTAACCTGAAAAACTATCAAACTTTGGCATTTAAGCAGGCATTAATTACGTTTCTAACTCCAAATAATCAATTCAGAAACTAGCCCTTTGTTATTTTATCACATTCATTTTTTCATAAATTTATTACAAATGAAATAAAATGATGGAAATGGCTGCCATATTCATAGATCACATTACTTCAACATACACCTTCACACACGCACAAAATAAACTCAACCATAATCGTGAAACAGATGAAAAGCGTCTTATTATGATTGCTCATTTCGCATTTCGAATACAATTGTAAAATCTGCCACTTCTGAAGTATAACCCTGCAGAGTGTAAATGTAACTGTTATGTACGTGCTCATTTGGTTGAGTGAGCTCTTTAATTTGGCAGTGCTGGAAAGGGAAATCTGTGCTAATGAGTTGGGGCAGTAATTAGTCATTTATTCCGAGTCAGTCAGTTACCTTCGACTCGAGGGTAGGGAACATTTGCCACTGTTTAAGTTATGCCTCCCTCTTTGCATACGATTTTCTCTGGCTGGAATAACAATGTGGAATATAATGGTAAGCGTATGTATGTGTGTTTTTATATGTACAGTGGGGTTTGTTGAACAAATATCTAGTTTGTTTAACTATGAGTGATTTGAATTTAACGTTATTTGAACACATATTCTGACGAGGCTCTATGTAGGCAATTATTAAGAAATGCTTAGTTTGCAAGTCTAGGTATTGCCCTTCACAGTGTTTAGGTCCGCGACTTTGAATGCAAACAAGAGTTTTAGATATATCGCTCCCCACCGTAGAGGTCTATCTAATATTTTTTAGATTATTGTTAACCAACCAGTTACAGCACACATTTCGGTAATTATTGAAATCTTATCACCAACAGTACTAAAAATAAACTAAAAATATTTTTAACTGGTCTACTAGAAGAGCATAAATGTAAATCTTTAGATACAGAGCCTAATATAGTTTTCACACCCAGACAAATACAAAGACTATAATACCAGAACGAATTTCTGGAACCTAGTTTCCCCTGGAGGTTTAAGTCGAAGCCTACAAAGATCCGCACGTATTCGTCATGGAACAATAAGAATGGGACAGATTCGTCACAGTACATTGACTCCAGTAGTCTTATCGTCAAGGGTGACATCTTGTCTTCTCTGGTTGACGAGATACAATTTTTTTTGTATTGTTTATACGTAGACATTGAAGTTGTGATTATTTCATTTAAAGTTACAGTAAATGTAAATAATAGAATAAAACATTTATCGACACAGACACAACAAAATAGTAACAATCACAAGGTATAAGAGAAAGAAACTTAAAAAAAAAAAACAAACTGACTTCCAAATCAAAGCACTACAAAGCGAAAAATAACTTTCTTTTCCGAGATCGGTGTCTTTGGTACCTACCGTTTTTTGACACCGACTTTTCGGTTAGATTTTCATGTTAAAAAGTTTTTTATTTATCTCTTTTTAGTTATGGTATGTACCTCAAATTATTATGAAAATCAAACGTAAATCTCATGATGATTCCAATAAGCCAAAACGCGATTGGGATACATTGTTTTATTTCGGAGTTCCAGTTTTTTCCAGCTTAATCACCAGATCAGTTGGTAGGTACCATTTTCATCAGTACAATTTATTTACAAGTATTTGCTTCATCATAGTCGGTTAACTATTCGAGATCTTATACCCGTGACATACTTAGCATGAAGGAGTTGCAGAGGTCATCTGTGGCCTTCTTCATCAGTTTCACTTCACCAAATGATACTTTCTAAGTGCAAGTGATTGCATTGTTGATGAAAATACCAAAATCCCTATACATCCATAGGGATTTATGTATTTTATATTTTGGTCTATAATATTTGAGGAGTTCCCACAATTTCTCCAGGATCTCCTCATCAGATCCTGACCTGATGGCTATGGGTCCACCTGGAAAGTAAATCCTTTCAAAAGAAAGTAGAATACTCCTAATCGGTCCAGGAGTCTTTTAGTAATCGGGGAATATAGAAGAAAAAAAAGGTTCCGACGAATTGAGAACCTCCTTCCTTTTTATGTCGGTTTAAAATTGTAAAAATTACGTCTTTATGTTCATCATTCTTCCCATCTGAAAGGGAAGATCTTTTAGGTACTTTGAGCTCGACAAGTAATTATCAATTCACTTCCAAAGTTCCAATGTAGCAGCATGTTGTAGTAGTATTGTGAAACAAAATAAAATCACATATTCAAATAACAATGAAAGCAATTATTTCAGACCGCATCTGTTTTAACAGCAAGTGGATACCAAGTCACTTGCGAATGGATAAATATTACATAGACAATATCTGTAAGCCAAATAGAAGAGCCTCTTCTGTCGATCGAGACTGCGGCGATGGCGGACCATTTAACCGAAGCTGCACGCAAAAACTAATCTTCACGATAGGGTTGCTGGGCGATAGTTTCGTTCAATATGTTTATTAAAATAATATTTTTGTGGGTTCTTTTTTGAAGCTTTTTGTGAAATTTTCACATCATGCTTGTACTTATTTCCTAAAGAGGTAAGCAGAGTTGTGTAAACAGATTTCGTAAGTCAATGTTTGACTCCCGAGTAATTGTCGAGTATTCGAGCGAGCCTATGGGATCAACCGATCACCAATCAATATTCAGCGATGCTTTTGAAAAATACCTGATGGGAAACTCAATGAAACTTTTCATGACCCGGGCGTAGACGCCGAGCTCAACAATCCCTGTCCAAGGGCATAAAGGATCATTAATCGAATCTCTAGTTTACCGGAGCGAACACCGTTGCGCAGCAGTGGGATAATTTAAGTTGATAAAAATCAAAGCAAACAAACACACTAATTAGAAAGATGCATGTTTTCATGTATCCAAATCCGAACCCCCGAGGTTGTAAGAAATCAAAATCGACTTGCGATGTTATTCGTCAGCCCTACTACGTACAACCGGCATGCTTTTTAGGACAACTTGAAATTCTTCCGTAGAATAATGTTCTCGTATGAATCTGTCTTCCGACACATCCTTGATCGCACAGTTATTCAGTTTCAAGAAGTTCCTGAATATTTTACACGAAAATTATTTAAAGTAAGGGTTTGAAGTAAACCCTTTGCATATTCTTACAAGTACCTACTTAATACTTGTCACATGTCTATAGTAAACGATCACAGAACAAAGTCTGTCTGGCTTAGCAGATGTTTTTACTCATCAATTTTTAATACAGTGGACTATCCAACCAACTTTTTTAGTAACGAAAGTTTATGGTCCATACATAATTCCAGCCTATTCCTAACTACTTTAGAGTTGGCTACAACTCTAAGCAGATGCGGCTAAATACCACAGTTTGGAGTACTGAAAATGTTTCCAGCACCTGTAACTTTACAAAATTAAAATAAACTTAACTATAAAGTCACACATCCACACGTTCCGACTGTGATCGTTCGAACGACGGACCGGCTGTCTGACACAGACACATCACCGAAGAGGCTTTAATAATAATGAATTACCGTCAAACTAAGGGACAGTACTCGACCCAGTTTTCGATACAACCCTCACACAAGAATCTACCTTAGGTTAAAAGTTATAGGGTCGTGTTTTCACAGTCAGATGATTATTTTTAACCAATTGTCTTGGCTTGGAAGTTTTACTTGTTCCAGTTGTGCGTGGGCCTGACAGCGGTGTCACGATCTATGAAAGATGACTTGTACCTATTACGGACGTCTTGGGTGGTTTCGTCTAGGAGATCCATTTACACTGGACCTAAGGACCAAATTTCTGAAAGACCAGGATAAATTGAGCTGTTTTCCTCCGTGAATTTCGGAATTAGGTATGTACGAAAATATCTGGGAGTTGGTAAAAGTATCGTTCTGGTTCCATTGTCACGTTAGTAGGTGCGATAAGAGCGGAATAACAAGTAACTGTGATGTTACGACTACTTATAATAACTGGAGAATGATTTTATGGAGCTATTCCGTTTATGAAATGAAGTTTCTACTTATTCAATGTTTTGATTCTGTAGAAAACTTAGTGGCAAAATATAGGTGCTAATAATGTCGGCACCAAGTTTGTACTTCTTCTTCGTCTTTTTTCTACTTTTTCGTGTGAGGATATGGCCACCTCTGGTGTCAGAGTTAATTAAGCTGCCTCCGGGAACCCCACAGGTCTCTGATTTGGCTATTTCAGACTTACATTAACTGTACAAGTCCAGGTTTCGTCACGATGTTATCCTTCACCGTTGCCTGTGATGACTAAGATAAACTTAGAAAGTACCAATCACATTGTTACTTGGCCGGATTTGACCTCACGACATCAAGCACGAGAGGCGAGATCTTAGCCACTGGGCCATCGCGACGAAGACGGCGAAGTTTGTATTGAATCGAGAGTACGCTTATTTTTGTACAGCTAAACTTACGGCTCAACAATAAGCTTCGAATTTCCAGACCATTTTCTCTTCTATTATCGAACTCATGTACCTACCTCCCTATCCATTTGTTTGCTTACGACAACTTTAGATAAGAACTCGGTTATCAAAACAAGAACCATCTTAGATTTCTAACTAAACAACTTAAGTAGCTCAAGAATAGAATCTAGGCCATAGATTTAAACTTCCAAATTACAAATTCCAAAATACTTTAACTGTTATTACGAAACAACCTAATTATCTCAGCCAACATTTTTAACTTATAAGTAGTTCTCAAAGCGATGGCTAAGTACGATATAATGAGAAAATCCGAATCGTGTTACTTAGCTAAGTACATTAAGTGAGATTAGATTACCTTACCTTTACTTTGATTAGTTTGCTTAGGATAACAACATTGAGGGAACAACTTTATCAAATTTTCAGAATATTTCTTGTGTATTTCTATTGGTATTTAGGTCAGAGAGTAGGTGTGAAGGCTGATTTCTATCAGGTCCACATTAAATCAGCCTCAGCAACAATATTTTTTAACTGGAATAGGTAAAATGTACCATCGAAACGAAAAAGGAGAAGAAGAAGAACTGGGGTAAAAATAGGGCTTGATTTAGAGTTATAACCGCCCTAGGCTAACTATGAATATGTAGCCCTCCCCCGGCCTGTCCTGAAAAAAATATTGATCTTGAAAAATTGTTCACCTTAGTCAGGTAGATCAGTTAAGTAGACTTCTTTTTGAATTCATACCGACTGACATAGAATTTGTAAAGCAAGGTGAAGAGCGAGCGAAGCGAGCTCCGTAGTTTGTTTCATTGACATAATAAAACACGTTTATGCGGGCGAAACCGCGGGTAGAAACTAGTTTAAATATAAAATTAAAGTAAGTGCTAGTTGATCCTCTTGAGTGGAAAATCGAACACTGTCTCTTATACAGTGTTAATACAATCAATTTTATTAACCAGCCTTTAACACTACTTTTGCCAAGCTTCCAATATAAACATATTATTTGCCAAATTGATACATAATAATCAGCTTTTATGTTCCGATACAAAGACAATAACAGATAACGTGGCTCGGGTTGGACCACGATGGCTCGTGATGGCTTGCGTGACGTCATAATACGTCTCTTGTTTACGTCGACCTGTAACGACGTAATGAGATTACCGTCACTCTTTGAAGGAACATTTACGAGCAAATTAGAGGGATTAAAAGCAACACAAAAATTATTTAGAGTTACTCTCGAAAAACATATTACATAATATTATATTTTGTTATTTTTGAGACCGACGATGCAGTCAATGACATTTAGGTATAGGGATAGAAATCTATGCACAAAAAACAAATGAAGGTTCTCAATCCCATATCTTCCTAGCGCCCATTTTTGGTTCACTGATATTTTTTGCTTCAAATTACCAACTTATTTTAATATTTACGGATTTTTTTTTTACTTTTCTAGTTGGCATTTTGTAAAACTTTTTACTTATGGAAATTTGTTAAGCGCGTTCAGAATTTGGTGTATTTTGGCCAACATGAGTTCAAGAAAAAGGTTTGTACATGTATCACTAATTGTAAAATTTGCTTGTTACTGTTTTTTACAGACAGGTGTCTGGGCTATCATTACGCACTTTTACAATAACTTTGTTTTATTTATTTACCTAGTATTTGTTAAAATTATTTAACGCCCCATTTGAGGTGCACTGCGAACAGGCGACACCATCAAGTTTTCCGCAAGAGATTGCATAGAGATTTCCATTTTTAGAACGAAGCATTTATTTTTTCTATGTTATTTTGCTAATTGAACGCTCTTGATATCATATCAGGTCTGGAGGATGACAGCCATTCAGCCGATACATTTATTTTACACCACCAGCAAATAATAATTTCATTAAGGTAGGCACTTGAAGTCAAGATCAAAATTTATCAGCGTCCTTGCTTGTCGAAAACGATAGTTGAAGCTGAGGTACAAAGCCAAGTACCAAGAAGTCGAGGTTGAATGCAAGGTGCCATCGATAGAAGGATGCCTGAAAACTATTGTAGGAATTACGTTGGCAAATCACGACGAACAGTAAATTTGACCACCCACATCTTCACCTGAGGAACCACCTGGTTCAGGCTATAGATTTTTCTGGGATCAGGATAGTGATACTCATCACCTTGATGAGTCGAAGGTGCCGTATTTTCTAAAACATGGAACAAAACAGCACATAGACAGCAAACCGATCTGTTTCGGTTATAAAATCCGATCACTCAGCACTAGATTGGATTATCTTATATATGGAGGGCCATACCTAGGGCCATAGATTATCTTATATATAGTGTTTTTTATGACTTATAATGACACTATTAGCATATTTTATCAGAACTTGCGGGGACTGCGAACTAAAACAGGTGTTTCCTATAGAAATATATGTATTAATGGTGTTTGATGTTATCTACTTGACGAGACTTGGCTAACTGATGGTATATCCGATTCCGAATTATTTGATGACATGTATATGATATGGAGAGGAGACCAGGATTACACCAGTACAGGTCAGACTATGGGTGTGAGGGTTGTAATTGCCGTTAGGCGTGTGATTGTGGCTCATGCGCGCTTCGAGTGGCATTCATCAGCAGGAGACCTGTGGGTCACATTAACTCTGCAACAAAGAAGAAATGCATACAGGCGTCGTTTATATTTGCTATCAAAACCTAAGTGACTCATTAACAACGGGTCACCCCTTTATAGCAGAACTTTTTATGTCATAAATTATTTCGCATAACAGCGGATAGCATAAACCTCTAGACCATTCACTAGAACAAGGCTCAATAATTCCTTGTTTCAGTAAATTATCCACCTGTTTCTTTAATTCAGCTTTCTGAGCATGCGGCAATCTGTAGGGCTTGACATATACGGGGGCTACATTCGCTTTCAAAGTTATTGTGTGTTCATATAAACTCGT